>CM029642.1:30853925-31453925 GCA_017311315.1 Dendrocalamus latiflorus
TTTCTAAAGAAAAAAAGAAGAGATTTAGATCTATAGTAAGTAAATAGGGAACGAAGAAAGGAAAAAACTAAGCTATAATCTGATATAATATAACAGGTAGCTAATAAGGTAAGTATAACTGAATAGAACATAAACGTTATACGATATCGTATATAAATGACTACCCTATCTATACAATAATAGTGAATGAGAAAAGAAGGGAATTCCTAAACAAAAGAGGAAGAGAAATGTTTAATTAAAAGCACAATGGTAAGAGTTATAGGTTACATAATGGAAACGGCATTTTATCAACAAAATAATGAAATGGAAAAAGCAGTAAAGATCCAGATGTATGATAACCATATAAGGAATCAAGAAAGTACAATACCAACCTATAATCTAGTAGAATGTAATACCCATGTGATATAATAGCTATAATTAGGTATAACGTAACTATTACTTGATAATCCACATAAATAGTTATCCCACACAAACAACATATTAAGTAAGCAAGGGGCAAAAAAAACTTAACTATCAGTGCGTAGAAAGTCACGAAGGAAAAAACAGCCAATAGAGCAGCTTAGTCCCAAACGTCAAAGGATGCCAAGCCAACTGTGAATAACCCTGCATTGATGAAATAGTGACAACATCAAAGACAAAACAGTAAGGATGTAACATAATCACTATATAATCGTATATATAAATGGAACATCAACAATAACACAACAATCTAGAAATCCAACATAATCTAAAATAACAAAGCCCACATTGGAATAAAAACAGTATAATGGAAGAAAACACAACACATGATACTACATAATAGCCTATATAAACGACCATCTCGTATAAACAACATAGGTAAAAAAACACCAACAAATATAAATAACAAAATGGAAAGTACTAAACACAGCATACAAACTGAGGCATACTCAAAAAAAGACTTACAAATGTAACTAATGAAATAAAAAAATATCATATATAGCATATAAACTGAGGCATTTATAAATAACATATCTAAATAGATATTTCACATGAACAGAGATTGAACAACGCGCAAGAAGTAATCATCATTAGAGAACTACGATTCAACATAACGCGTGAAAGATGAACGCTAAACATAGCATAAGAGAATTACCGTTTTTTAAACTGGAGGTAAGATATCCAAAACAGTTCCGAACAACAACGATCGAGTTAACAACGATTCTGCACAAGAAAACAAAGATTACTTGATAATATACATAAATAAACATCTCATAGAAACAGTAATGATAAATAAGAAAGAAAACTTTTTAAAGAAATAAAGAAGAGATTTAGATCTATAATAAGTAGGGAACGAATAAAGGAGAGAACTAAACTATAATCTGATATAATATAACAGGCAGCTAATAAGATAACTATAACTGAATAGAGCATAAATGTTATACCATATCGTATATAAATGACTACCCTATGTATACATACAATAGTAGTGAATGAGAAAAGAAGGGAATTCCTAAACAAAAAGAGAAGAGAATTTCTAATTGAAAGCACAATGGTAAGAGTTAGAGGCTACATAACGGAGACGGCATTTTATCAACAAAATAGTGAAATGGGAAAAGCAGTAAAGATCTAGATATACAGTAACTATATAAGGGATCAAGAAACTACAATAACCTATAATCTAATACAATGTAATACTTAGCTGATATAATAACTATAATGACATATAACGTAACTATTACTTGATAATCCACATAAATAGTTATCCCAGACAAACAACATATTAAATAAGCAAGGGGGAAAAAACTTAACTATCACCACGCAGGAAGTCAGCAACGAAAAATAAGCAATAGAGCGAGTGAGTTCCAAACGTCAAAGGATACCAACCCAACTGTGAATAACCCTGCATTGACGAAATAGCGACAACATCAAAGACAAAATAGTAAGAATACAACATAATCAGTACTTGATGGTATATATAAATCCAATGTCAAGAACAACACAACAATCTACAAATCCAACATAATCTAAAATAACAAATTCTATATTGCAATCAGAACAGTGTGATGAAACAGAACACAACACATGGTACTACATAATAGCCTATATAAACAATCATCTTATACAAATAACATAGGCAAAAAAAGATTAACAAATATAAATAACAAAATGGAAAGTACTAAACACAGCATACAATCACGGCATACTCAAAAAAACACTTACACATGCAACTAACGAAATAAAAAGTATCATATATCGGATATAAACCAAGGCATCTATCAATAACATATCTAAACGGATATTTCACATGAGCAGAGACAGCGCAACGTGCAACAAGCAATCATCGTTAGAGAATTAGGATTCAATGTACCATACGAAAACAAAATAGTAAAACTAATAATAACACAATGTATCAAACACGAAGGCTAAACATAGTGTAAGAAAACAAACGTTTCTTAAGCTGGACGTAAGATATCCGAAATAGCTCCGAACAGCAACGATCCAGTCTAAAACGACTCTGCAGAACGAAACGAAAAACAGTGTAATATTAATGAAACCTAACGAGACCATAGAACCGATATAAAAGGTATCACATGTATACATTTAACAATACAAAAACAACCTAGAAAATAAACAAAGACCAAGATCAAAAAATTACCAGATAAGCGACAACCAATCGGTAGCTCGTACGGGCAATAAGCAGCATAAACAGCGAACAACCGGACAATGATCTAATCCAGAGCACCACTGCAAGTAGCTACAAAGCATCCACGGTAAGGATAAACATAAAAAAAAATAAGAAAATACAAACGAAAGGCAGCACGACAAGGTGAGCACAACCAAAAAGGCAGGATCTGAGAAAGCGACAGCAAATAGTCCGAAAACGAAAACGTGCTACATCGCGCAACAAATGGGCGTACCCCTGAAGTCCCCACGGGCAGATAGCGAGCGGCACAAACATCACTATCCAACAAAAACATAAACAAACGGCAATAGATCCCCATTTAAACGCAAACCCAGGAGCACATAAAGTCAAGCACAAGTAAGAACCCAAAAAAGAAAACAACGGTAGAAAACCTAGCAAGCGAGACGCGAACAAGAACGAAAAAAGGCAGATATAACCAAAAACAAATCAGAGCACCGCACAAACAAAAAAGATAAATAACACTCACCCAGCACAACGCAAACAAGAACCCGAATCGTAACCAACGCGCGTGGAAATGGAAGCGGAGAAACGCACCAGACGAAGCACAAACAAGAGCTATCCAGAAGTAAAGAGGGAAAGAATAACCCAGAAGCTGAAGAAAGCAACGGACGCATCGCCAAAACAAAAAACACGAAATAAACACGCTGGCGAAGTCCACGACGCAGAGAGCGGTGATGGAATACACGCGTCGCAGGCCAAACCGCCCGACGAACGAAGCGTAACACGCTGCCCCGCAATACAAACCGACGGACGCGCTCGCGATATCCAAAAGCCAAATAAATCCCGCTGGACGCGCTCGCGGATTCCAAAAGCGAAATAACGTCGAGCACGTCACACGAGGCGCCGCGCTAACCCGACGGACGCACTGGCGGATTCCAAAAGCAGAATAAATGTCGAACCCTCACACGAGGCGAAGACCGCGGCTCGCTAACTACGCCAGGAGAACGATCCGGCGGAGCGATGGGTATATGCGTCGAAGCTGGAGCGTGTACACCCGTCGAACCCAGAGCGTCCAACTCATACGTGGCATAGGTGAGCACGCAGAGAGTCCCCGAACTTTGTTTTTGTTATGATTCATAAGTGGCAGGTGTACCACTGCATCCGCTATTTATACCACCCTTCTAACTTCTTGGGTAAATTACAATTCACAACTGAATTTGCTTCTATCTGAGCTTCAGCGTATACAATCGTATTCTTGTAAGCCACATTTTCCTTTATTGCTCTGCGCCTCTGCTTCCCGTGGCTGTGCCTCTGCCCCTGCTCTGGTGTCTCCCTCTCGGGAGCAGCAAGGCCACGGGCGACAAATGTACGCTCCTCTCCTTCAAATACATCTTGTCTTCTTGGAACACGTCCAGCCACTACTGCAGCTGGGTAGGAGTTATTTGTGGCCATCGGCACCCGGGGAGGGTGGTCTCATTGCGGTTGGCCTCCCTTCAACCTGTTGGGACGCATCAACACATAATCAATTTGTATTTCACACGTAATAATAAAATTTAAAATAGTGAGAAATACGCTGTAAGTTAGATATTTGAGGCATATTTCAATTTTAGTTGAGATGATTTTTACGGCCTATTCTTTTAGGCTTTTGGCTTCTCCAAAAATCAAAATAAATAGGATGGTTTCTTAAAGCGGATTCTTCAAACAACTTCTTGAGTCCAGAACTATATGCGTCGTCCGTATCAGTGCCTCCGCCATCCGCTACCATGTTGAAAAATGTAGACAAAAGCCATCAGCAGTCGCCAAATGTTGAAAATATGGACAATATTTTAATTTCAAATTTTACTAGAATGCAAATATCACAAATAACTAACGATGTATAAAGTAGTGCTAACAACAGGCAAATCATTGTACTTCAAAACTATATAGAAACAAAATTTAAATAAGTTGATCAGACACACGAATGACTTACAGTTGGGTATGAGGAAGAATAAGAAGCAGCACAGAACATATATGTTGCAGCGAAGCGAGAGGTCACGCAGATATGCGCTGCCCAGAAACCTTATTGCCACCCCCGTGCAGGTCTTCACATCAGCAACAGCTCAGAGATACCGCTCCCCTTCTTCACAGTGCACGCCAGGAAGAAGAGTCGACGAGGTTCAGACGGCACAGCATAACAGCACAAGTTCGTAGAAGTGAGAAATGGAGGCAGTGAGATTCTCAACTATATACTTTGGACGTCTCCTAGGTATATATATATAGACAGACTGTGAACTGACAAAATTAAACAGCCATTTACCCACTGATAGCTAACACATTTAACCAGCCATTTATCCACTGGTAACTGCCTGTAATCAAAACGCAATAAAATCTCAAATTCAAACGTTTGAATCTCATTCAAATAGAGAGTGCGTGGTGCACAATTTAGCAAAAAATAAAGATGGATTTGGTCTGCCAAGTGCCACACCACGTCACAACATGGTCCCAAGTCACAAGTCATGCGATTTTCACGCAAAAAATGAGCGAATATGCGCGTGCGCGCGTGCGTGTGATTAGCCAAAGCCCTCCTCATGCCATCTCTATCTATATTCAAGAAGTGATGTGATCTCCACCTTATAAATTAGTTTTCCTCACCTTGACTTAACAATATGGCATTAAATTATGTATGCATTGGAATTAAGGAAATAGGCTTTACTTATATAGGCTAATTTCTAACACCAAAAACCATCAACTGTAACATAAAAGACCAGGGCTGTACTATTTGTGCAATTTGCACTATAGCCATGCTACTTGATTATTTGCTAGTGTGTTTTAGTCTGATCATGTGGATTTGATGCTCGGTGTATGGAAGAGTTGGTTAGAGTCTAGAAATACAAATACAAATAGGAAAACTTAGGTGCGCTGAAAGTCAAGAGCGTTAATTGTTTCGAGTCCAGACTCGGGAAGAATGCATGCACGAATAACACACGAATGCAAGGTGCAAGACATGCAGCATCTTGCTAAGACATTTGCTCTTCCACTCAGCTAAGCATAAACATGAGGCTTTTGGACAGTGTACCACTGTTCCTTATCCTACAATTGATGCAAACTTTGGAAAATGACCGGCCCAGGAATCATCTCCAAACACATCATCGACACAAGAAACATTTTCCAACATAAAAGTGGAATTTCTTCCTTCTCCATATTTCTACATTCCTACCAAATGGATTCTTTGATGGCATGCAGTTCCTTGATGATATCCCCGGTTGACATTCTGCTCGATGGCATTTCCTGAGAGCAAGACATTCCCAGTCTAAGTAGCGAAATCAGGCCATCAATCTTCCTCATGCTTGAAGAATCATCCATGGTCTGAAGCTCATTTTCAAGGTCCAAACACAGCCGTGCGTCTACAACGTCCATCATGCCATGATGCAGAGCCTGCTCAACGCATTCTCGAAGGCTCAATCCTTGTCTGAATCTGCTATCCGTGGGCCTCTTCCCGGTTACAGTTTCTAAAACAAGAATTCCATAACTGTAAACGTCTCCATTTGTTGATACCATGTTTCCAGCACCATACTCTGTTGCATTCAACATTTTGGGAAACAAAAAAATTAGACCTTGTATAATACGTGTAGTTCTAAATTTACGATAAAGGTGTAATATTATAGACAAACCATATGTTCCAAAATGTAAAACTAATTTCTTCTGCTCATCTTCATGAGTTATTCCAAGGAAACTAAGGACAAAAATGGCAAACAAGTGTAAACAAAGAAAACAAAACAGATTAGGCTAACCTGGGGCAGCATAACCAATTGTTCCTCTAAATCCTAATGAGCTCGATGACTGTTGGAGAAATGAGCTTCCCTCAACAAGAATCCTTGCAAGTCCGAAGTCTCCAACATGTGCTACCATATCAGCATCTAAGAGCACATTACTTGACTTAACATCACAATGTACAACTGGTGCGGGCCCATGGCAGTGAAGATAGTCCAACGCACAAGCCACATCAAGTAGTATGGTCACTCTTTGATGCAGATTCAAGTGCTTCTGCTCTGCTTGGTCATTTGTGTCAGGATGTAGCCAACCTTCAAGACTACCATTAGGCATGAAGTCATACACAATTGCTTTGAAATCATTCCCCCTGGCATCAATGCTTGAGCAAGTTGTAATTATCTTGACAAGATTCCGGTGTCGCATATTTTGTAAGGCTTTGCATTCGGCAGTGAAGCTCTTGAGTGCCTTAGGAGTTTGAAGTTTCAATACCTTCACAGCAACAAGGTTTGTACTTTCACCTGCTTGACCATCTAACTCTCCTTTGTACACAATCCCGAATGATCCAGAACCCAACAAATTGGTTATCGAGAAACTATCTGTTGCATTTACCAGCTGCGAATGAGAGATGATTGGGTGACCTTGGCCTTGTATGGATGTTGTTAAAGGGATTGTTGTTTTGCTTTTCTTGTGCCAGATTAGAAGCATGTAGAGTGATGTAAGGATGGCCAGTGTTGCAGCGAGAGAAATAACAATAGGTACCACCAGAAATTTATGTTTTTTGTTTGGTACACATGGAGGCAGATGTAGATCAGGTATGCCACCGCAAAGTTTGGCATTGCCTTGGATTGAGATTTCAGAAGCATTTGCGAAAGCGCCAATAGTTGGCACTTCTCCGACAAAGCTATTGAATGAAAGGTTCAGAGAATGGAGCATACTAATGTTCCCTAAGAACTCGGGTATCTGACCTGACAAATTGTTGCTTGAGAGGTCAAGAGTTTCAAGACCTTTCAGTTGGCTCAGGGCTGATGGGATTTTACCATTCAAGAAATTATTTTGCAGATAGAGATTCCGTAGAAGTTGACATTCACCAAGGGTGCTAGGGATCTCACCTGATAATTTGTTCGATTTTGCGCTGAATGCTACAAGATTTTTGAGATTCCCTATTTCTCGGGGTATTGATCCCACTAAGTTATTATTCGATACAGTAAAAAATATTGAGAGTGTTTGGATGTTGAATAGTCCACTGGGTATTGGACCTGTAAAGTTATTAGTCGAAAGACCTAGTAGCAACAACTTTGTCAGGTTTCCAAGTGTGCTTGGTATCCTACCGCTAAACGCGTTCATGCCGAGCCGCAAACAATTTAGTTCAGTAAGATTTCCTATGGTCAATGGGATCGACCCGCTTATGTTGTTTTGAAATACTTTGAGACGGCGCAAGTTTTTAAGCCTTCCCAAGGAAGAGGGAAGAGATCCTGTGAAAGAGTTTTGTGAGATGTTGATACTACGTAAGTTAATGAGATTACCAATATCTTTAGGAATGATTCCCGTGATAGTGTTGGATGAAAGGCCAAGATATTCTAGCGAAGTGGAAAGATTGGAAAGTGAATCAGGAAGAACTCCCCCGAACTTATTATCTCCCAACTGCAAATGTTGTAACTTGGAGCAATTTGCTAATGCAGTTATGAATTCCCAATCTTTTGGTTCTTTAGCTTCAAACAAATTGCCCCTGAGGTATAGCCAATTGAGATTTCTTAACCTTCCAATCTCTGGGGGAACAACGCCACTGAAAAGGTTGTTTCCGAGCACAATTACTGACACATTGGAAGCATTGAATAGTGATGAGTATGGGAAAAAGCCATGAAACTGGTTGTCGGCCAGGTTTATGCCCCGGAGAAGCGGAAGGGCACTGAAAGCATTTGAAGGTATCGTACCACCTAGCATGTTAAACTTGACAGAAAACAATTCTAGAGAGGAAATGTTCCAAATGGAAGTGGGGATCACCCCAGTTAAATTGTTGAAGGATACGCTGAGCCATGATAAACTGGTGAGCTGCCCTAGAGATGAAGGGATAGCTCCTGATAGGCTGTTGCCGTCGAGATTAAGATACCAGAGGTGGGTGAGATTGCCCAAAGCAGGTGGAATCTCACCAGATAGTCCGTTGTGTGACAGAGACAGGAATTGGATCGATGGCAACTCTGCCAGCGATCGAGGGATCTCTCCCGACAGACCATTACTGCGAAAGTCCAAATAGGCAAGATTTTTCAAGTTGGCGCCAATATCGAGGGGGATTGTACCTTGAAGATGGCTTTCGTTTAGTAAAATCTTCGTGAGATTGGTGCGTCCTCCTATGGGGAAAGGAATTCTTCCATGGAAAGAATTTGCGCTCAAGTTAAGCAAACGGAGCTTGCTGAGACGGCCGAGCTCCGGAGGAATCTCACCAACGAGCCGGTTGTCGCCGAGGTCCAGCTCCCTGAGGAAGGACAGGTTGCCCAAGGACGGCGAGATGCGCCCCGACAGGTTGGACGACCCCAGGCGCAGCGCGACGACCCTCTCCGGGTGCCGGCGGCCGCCGCAGACGACTCCCGGCCAAGTGCAGTAGTGTCTGGACGTGTTCCACAAGGCCAGCAAGCCCTCGGAATCGGACGGGCCCGCGGACAGCACGGACTTGAAGGAGAGGAGCGCGAGCTCGTCGGCTGCGGTCCTCCCCGGCGAGGGTGCCGCCGGAGCAGCATGGGAAGAGAGGAGGCACAAGAATGAGGAGAAGAGCAGCGCCATTGCTCTCGCCACTTAATTTGGAACCGAACCGTAGTGGATGCAAGAGCCAGGAGCTAGCTCTCCCTTGTATTTATATGCTGAGAAAGATCAGTGTCAAGATAACCAAGCTCTGCGCACATTTTTCTCTATTGCAGTAATGAAAGGCTACTTCGCCCACATGCCATTCCCGATCCTGTTCAGTGCACACGACATGGCTAGCTGTGTGTGGTCCGAATATGCACCAGAATGCTGTCGGTCGCTCGATGCATGCATGTTGGTACGTGCTGGTTTCTTCCTGGAAACAAACGCCATATACAGTGGCAACGTACGTAAGTACTCCTGGTCCTAGGCTATGGGCTGGAACTGGTACGGGAGTGAGCTGATCGACCGGAAGCAAACGCGAAGAGGCAATGTATGAACGTGGAGCGCATGCGGCATGCGTGCTGGTCCTAGGCATGTATGTCCTTGCCCTGCATGCGTGCAGTCTGCTTCCGAGAACGCGCTAGCTGAGGCCTCACACGTCGCCGTTTCAAAGGTGTTGTGAGCCCGTGTGCACAGGGGCGGATCGATCATGAAACAAAACCAAATTTCAAAAGGAAATTTGAATTCTTGTTGAATTTAATTTCTATAACATCCTGATTTTCAGAGCTTTTTTGAAGTTTTTAAAATAAAAGTTACCATTTGAATTTTTCTGGAAATAAATAAAGCTTAATTGGAATTTTTATTAATTCAAATGATTTAATATGTCTAAATTAAACTTTAGCATTTGCTGAAAATATTTTATTTGGGTTTCTTGTGTTCCAAGAAATTTTCTAGAATTTTCTGTGATTTTTCTGGATTTATTTGCTATTTTCCAGATCTCAGATGAATTAAAACCTATTTATGAAAATAGGAAATCCTAAGAAAAACTCCCTAAGGCCTATGGGTCGAAACCCATTAATTCGAACCGGTTCACCCAGCCCGTCTTTCCCTTTGGCTTGCATAGCGTCAGCCATCCGATCGGTCATTAGCCACGTGTCACGGATCTGCGCATGCACGCACTGTTCTTCGTCTCCGACTCTACTTCCGCCACCGCGTCCGCCTCGACGTACGTGTCTGCACCGCGTGAGCGCCTCCCGTGCCCGCCCTGGACTCTGTAGCCGCCTTCGAGTTGGCCTCGGCATCCACGCTATAAGTAGCTGGCCGAGCCCTTGGTTTTCGCATCTCTTGAGCCACCGCCTCTCTCGCCAAGTTCGCTGGAGTCGTCTTCGTTCTCCATTCCGGTAGCCATCGCCATTGATCTCCATTGACCATCTTCGCCGTTCTCCACTGCTGTTCGCCGCCGGTGAGTCCCCGTTGCTGCTCTAGTCGCCATCTCCTCGTCCAGCCGTCGGCTGACCTCGTCATTACCTCGCTCGCCCCTCAACCAGCCGTTGTTTCCCCGTCGCAGCCGCTGACGCCAATGCTTCCTCGGTTTGCACGCATGCTAGCTCACCCCGCACCCGCACGTGTCAGCGCTAACGCCAGATTGCACCCGCGCCCCACGTCCCTTTGAATTCCCGTGAACCCAGTCCATCGCACACCGAGCCACTAACGTGGGTCCCACATGTTAGGACTACAGTGCCGTAGACCTGTGAGCCAGCCAGCCGAGTCAGCAGCCACGTCGGATGCCACCTCAGCCCTAGATCCGAGGTGTCATGCCACGTGTCTTCCACGTCAGCCCTAGCCACCACGTCAACAAGCCAGTCACCGTGCATTGTTCCATGCGCTGGGTTCACCGTAGACCAGCTTTTCCATGAACCTGGTTCATAGCACAGTAGAATTTTTGATTTTCAGCCTTTTTCTTTAGATTAGATTTTTTGAGAGCTCGTTCTCCTCCGTCCGAACTCCGGTTGACCCGATTCTTTTTCCTAAGTTCATCTAAAATTGAGCTCTATTTTTGGTTCTGGTTTTGTAGTTTTTGGAGTTTATTTAATTTTTATTTGATTTTTTTTGTGTTTCGTTTTGTTTTCTCTCTTGTTAGATCACGCCTTCGAAGGAGCTGAAGCAAGATTTGAAGATCAAGAGCCGTTAACTAAGCAAGGCTAAGGCAAGTCGTATTCTTTGATCATGTTGAACCTAGTTTTTAAATCTATTATTTATTATTTTGTTTTAAATTATCATGCATCACTACTTTATTACAAATCTTTGTATTGGTAGTTAATAACCTATTTGCTTAATTCCACCATGATAACTTGAATGCCTTGTTTCTATTGTCCCCATAGGTTGGGTAATTATCTAATGATGCAATACTAGTTGTCACATGGGTTGTACGTTTAAATTGCTTAGCCATGCTTATAGTCACGTTGGGTTTATCATCACATGTGGTTAATTAATTAATTTTGACTTAATGAGATACTGAATCGTGGTTGTAGCCATAGTTATAAAATTTGTGTGCCATGACATTGGTGTCATTGGTATGGGTTATACAAAAATTGGTTTGCAGCTGGGCGAATGATCGTGTAGTAAAGGGGTGCAGTTGGCACATTGAGATATGGATGTTTCGCCTGGGTAAATCTAAGAACTTAACTTTATGCGCCATTGATCTGAGCCTTACTGTATAACCACATGTCCAATATGGGATGGACCTGGCTAATTAATTTCTGATGTTTCAATTTTGGTTCCGTCGTTGAGATGAGTATGGTGTGATTGTAGCCATGGATCCACATTGGCGCAAGAGGGGGCAATTATCGACTAGGGGGTTACCCTACTCGATGGTGAAACCTTAGTGTGATGGAACTGGGTTGAGATTGAATATTGTAAAAGCCTTATTGTGATCTTCTTGGTCAGCATGCCAAAGGAAGCATGTTATACCGGTGACATTACAAGATGATCACATCGTGTGGGTAAAATTGTACAACCTCTGCTGAGTGTAAAACTATTCGAATAGCCATGTCCCTGGTTATGGACAATGCTCGGTGATTGCACACGAGGGGTAGAGTTTTCATAAAAATTTGGTTGGGTTAAGTTTGGGAAGGTAAATGGTTAGTTCACTGGTGGTTCATTACGTGAATGGTTAATTCACGTGTGGTTCATTGGAGTGAATAGTTAGTTCACTTGTGGTTTTCTCAATTCCTTTGATTATTTACTTATTAATTATTTGTTTCAAAGTTCGCTTTCAATCTATTTATTGTATTTACTTTAAATTGTTGCTTTCTGCATAATTAACCTTTCAGCTATCCTTCGGTAAGCCTTGCATTTTATATTGCACTCTTTGTTACAAACGACTTGCTGAGTACTCTACGTACTTACGGCTTTATCCACATTTGCTCAGTTGAGGAAGAAGGACCAGATTGGAAGGAGGATACTTCGATGATTTTGCGGATTAGGACTTCGCTCCCAAGTCGATTGCCTGTGGGCATGTCGAGTGGCTACTATGCTTATTTTTATTTTCTGCTGCAAGTTTCTTAAACCATTCAGACTATTATTTGTAAGCTTGGCCATAAGGTCGTACTCTGATAAATATTAATAATATTTGAGTCTTTCCTTAGTCAATCGTGATATGGTCGATATTTCATCTTTGTTTATACTGTGTGCACTAGCGTGATCCTAGAATGGTGCAGAATACACAAGAGAGTTCGGATTTGCATATTCAGGTCTCTACAATTTCTCCTAAACGTTGGCCTAATCTAGCTCAAATCTCAGCCATTCAAGCCCTAAACTCCCTGCCAGACGCCCCCTTTGATTCAATTTTGCACGTGCATTGTTCACTGTTCGAAAAAATCACCACCGCCTGGTTTTGCCACCTCCCGATCTCTCTTGCTCGCTCTCACGCCTTCCCGTGCCTTCTTGCCGTTGCCACTCCTCTGCAACCTGTCTGAGACCGTACCCCCATCTTAGTTACCCTGACCGCGCGTTAGAGGCACTGGCCGTGCCTAGCACCGCATTGCCGACCTCCCTCCTTTCTCAATTCTCTCTCTCTCTCTCTCTCTCTCTCTCTCTCTCTCGCAGCTAACCTGACATCCTGTCAACTTTTGACCACCGCATTGCTACACCTGTTGACACCAATTTTGTCCGAAATTTTTACGACACGTTACTTTCCAAGATTTTTGCGTACCGTACATATTACATTCGAGTGGCGAATTTTTATGGCATGTTTGTGGTGCAAGTGAAAGTCTTGTGTCAAATTTTCAGCTTATTCGGAGTACATATGCTCACTCGAATAGGATAATACGGCTAGATGACGTACGCAAAGCACAAGTCCAGCTTCCAGGATTTTTTGTGTGCTACATATTACAATCGAGTGGCGAATTTGTATGGCATGTTTGTGGTGCCAGTGAAAGTCTCGTGTTTAATTTTCAGCTCATTCGGAGAACATATGCTCACTTATATAAATTGATATAGCCGGACGGCGTACACAAAAGCAATACTAGAGAAAAGAAAATTATAGAGAAAAGAGATATTTTGCCTTAAAAAAATGTATAGCGACCCCGGTCAGCGTAAATGCACATATAAAATGGTTGGCATGCATTATTAATTAACTAGTTGATTAACTTCCATAAAAAGAAAAAGTTAATTGATTAATCAATGCATATGATAAAAAAAAGTGGCGCATGACTGCATGCATGCAAAAATTAAACCTCTTCTCAAGAAAAAATTATTTTGGCCCCACTGTACAGCCACTGTATACGTAGAAATGCAAAGTAATAAGAAGATGGAAGTCATGAATTGGGAGCCTCAAATACCCATCATGTGCATGCATGCATGAATTAGGAGGAGCCCACGTCTAGCACGTTAGCCCACTCCTTTGCATGCTTGTGTGTGTTTAGAGGCTTGTAGCAATAGCATAAAATAATAATAATAAAATTAGGAAAAGAAAATCAAAGTGAGAAGTTACCATAACTTCTCTTTATGAATCACCCCTTATCCTTGCTCTATAAATAGAGGGTAATGGTATAGAAAAGGAGAATCTTTTTGGAGAAGGAAAGGGAGGAAACGCTGGCCATTTGGAGAGAAAAGGAAGCATACACAAACACTAGAAAGGAGAAATTATAGAGAAATAGAGAGAGCTTTTAGAGAGGGAGGGCTACATAAGGAAAGGTGAAATTCTTGCTCTTCTCTCTCTCTCTCTCTCTTTTGCCCTTAGGTTCGGCCATTGCGGTATGAATCAAGGTGCTTCATTTATTTTTATGCTTTTGCCCCCTTGGTTCGGTCCCGTTAGGCGGATACAAACCCGAAGAACGAGTGCTTGATCTCTCGTCTCTTAGGTTCGGTCCCCTACAAATGGATACAAATCAAGGCGAGGCATGAAGACCTCATCGTCTCGGTTCGGTCCCGTTAAGTGGATACAAACCGAAAGAACAAGGGCCCGATCCCTCGTCTCTTAGGTTCGGTCCCCTACAAATGGATACAAACCGAGAGTGAGAAGATTGAAAACCCCATTGCCTCAATTCGGTCCCCTCAAATGGACACGAATTGGGGATGGGTGTATGCTGCAAAAAATAATAAAAATGCATGAACAAATGTTAAAAAAACAACCTTCACCTCGGTTACGCTACATGCTAGTGGTAATACAAGGTGGAGCAAAACACTTAATTTCTATTACACGACATACCCAAAATCTATGGCATGTTAGTAGTCATATAAATATTAAAACAACAAACTTCGTCTTGGTTACGCTACATGCAAGCGCTCAATATTCGCAAGCGTTATGCAATGTTAGTAGTAATACAAGGTGGGGCAAAACAATAAAATAATTAGTTCTAAACTTTCATACACTACATGCATAAAATCCATGGCGTGCTAGTAGTAATAAAAATATTAAGAAACAATCTTCGCTTCGGTTACGCTACATGCAAGCGCTCAATATTCACAAGCGTTATGCAATGCTAGTAGTAATACAAGCAAGTAAAACAATGAAAAATAAAATAATGAAATATTTCTATTACACTACATGCATATGCGAGTGCGCAATATTTGCAAGCGCTATGCAATGTTACAAGATGAAGCAAAATAATAAAAAAAACTGAAATAACTAAACTTCAATCATGCTACATGCATAGGTTCACTAAAAAATAATAAAATCATATGCCGTGTTAGCAAAATAATATAAACGCAGCTAAAATACCCTTGTGCAAGCATCCATCAGCAATGCCAAGATTGAAGACATTTTCTTTTATATTTTTGTAATAGTCATATGTTGTAATTTGTTGTAATGTTTATGTTGGAATTCTTAATCAGGGGTTTTCTCGCAAAGAGATGTAATTAACAGAATTTTTATGTAAATGTATTAATTCTGGAAGTAATGGACCCGCAATACCTGATTCCTTTGTCTCATTTTCAATTAAATTTAATTAACTTGTCTCTAATGACGCGAACGCGGGTTCACGCCCATTTTCCCGTCATCAACACCTAAGGCCGCCAGTGCATCCCCTGCCAGCCGTGCCTCCCCAACCTTTCCCGACCAAGCCACGCGGTCATGGTCTTCAAGGTCTTGGTCATGCGGTCGTGCGCCTCGGCTTTACTCTGTTTTGAGTTCGACCTTGCTGTTCTTTTCGGTTGTAGCAGAGAGATTTCGACCAGTCTATGATTTCTACCCTTGAGGTCGTTCTGCTGCTGTGCTTGAAGTCTTCTGGTTATTTGACTCGAGTCTCTCAAGGTATTCGGCTCTTTGTCTCAGCGGTCATGCGCGTCTCTCTCTGTTTTCGGTCATATCTGTGCAATTTCTATTGTCAGTCTGATTTTCTGTTTTTAGTAGATTGTCTGTCTCTGACCGAGCGACTCGATCGACCACGAGTTGGCATTCGACCTCTTGGTCACAGATAGTCTATCTCTTGATCAAATCGACCTCGAGAGATTGCTTCGACCGCTCTGATTTGTCCTCGGCCAGAGGCAGCTCTTTTTCTTTTGTTGACCTGGTTCTTGATTTCCAGTGAGCATTTAGTCTCCTTCATAGCTCTCTAGCTATCGAAGAAGAGGATCTGTGAGAATACTTGTGGAGCTTTTAAGGCACCATTCACCCCCCATCTGTTGCTAGTTCGGTCCTACAGGGGGACACCGGAGCAGCATGGGAACAGAGGAGGCACAAGAACGAGAAGAAGAGTAATGCATTGCTCTCGGCATTTAGGCTCCACTCATTTCAGTTTCAGCTTCTGACTTATTTTTTATTATTACTAAATTTCAACTATTTCTGGCTTTTTGCCTTTTTTGTGCTTTTTTATCAGTTCTTTTTTCCCGTATTTGTTTGCATTGTTTGTAATGGGTTAATCTGTTTTTCTATTTTTAAATTTAATTACGCCAAATAAGCCACTATTAGCTACAGTATAATTTTAGTTAACTACAGTGTAATTTCAACCATAAGCCATATAATTTGGAACCGAACGGTAGTAGATGCAAGAGGTAGGGGATAGCTGTCGCTTGTATTTCTACACCGAGAAAGAATGGATGGCTATCCGCATGTGAGCGCTGCACGTCGCACGCGTGCTGTCTGCTTTCGAGCTAGCCATGGTCACTGTTGATTGCCTCGCACGTCAACGCATGTTGCCGAGATAGGCACGGCCAGGTCAGCCTACATCGCATTCGTATTTTATATTCATACTAGCTGAATGCTCATGTGTTGCTATGGATTTTTAAAGTTTATCATACTACATGTTTTAAAACTCAAGGGTAGTAAAAAATTTTAGAATATGTATACAACATGTTCATGGTCGTAAATCGGAAGCCATCGATCGCACCTCGTGGTCGTAAGTTAGAAGCCATTGACCGCCAGGCATGATTATAGGTCAGGAGCGGTCGACTATTGCTGGTGGTCATACATTGGCAGGCCTCTGGTGCGCTTATGCTCTGTCGCTCGACTACGGGTGCCAGTCTGCTCGGCCCCGACTTCAACCACGGCCCTTCGACGTCGACCATGGCCCCCTTCGACCATGACCCCGACTTTGACCATGATGTCGACTTTGACCACGGCCCCGACTTCAATCACTGCCCCCTTCGACTTCGACCACTGCCCTCTTCAACCATCGTCCCCTTCATCCATGACTCTTCGACGTCGACCACTTCCCCCTTTGACCACGGCCCCCTTCCAACTCGGCTTCAACTTTGACCACTTCCCCCTTTGACCACAACCCCCTTCAAACACGGCTTTGACTTCGACTACAAATCTTCGACTTCGACCAGTGCTCGTGGTCGTAAATCAGAAGACATCGACCACACCTCGTGGTAGTAAGTCGGAACATATCGACCAGCGCTCGTAGTCGTAAATCGGAAGCCGTCGATCACACCTCGTGGTCAAAAGCATGTTACAATCCATGGAGAGTAGAGACCTTGTGGGTCTTGCCATCGACGGTGGGGAGCTCAATCTCGGGGGTGACCTGGGGGTAGGCGATGGATGTTCAACTAGAGGGGGAACTTGTAGCGACGGAGGTTGTGGATGAAACAACAGGTGCCTCCGGGTTGGCGTTGCGACTATGACCATGACCGCTATGATCACGTCCACGGGCACTATGACTACAACCATGATCGCGACTTCAACTACAAGCACTGCCCCCTTCGACTTCACCACTACCCCCTTCAACCACTGTCCCCTTTGACTACGACCCTTCGACGTCGACCACTTCCCTCTTCGACCACGGCTTCGACGACGGCCATGGATCTTTGACTTCGACCACTACCCCCTTAACCACTGTCTCCTTCGACCACGGCCCTTCGACGACCATGGCCATTCGACGCTGACCACTTCCTCCTTCGACCACGACCCTCTTCGACCATAGCTTCAGCTTTGACCAAGGATCTTCGACTTTGACCACGGATCTTCGAATTAACCACTGCCCCTTTGACCACTATCCCCTTCGACCACGGCCCTTCGACGTCAACCACTTCTCCTTTAAACCACGGCCCCCTTCGACCACGGCTTCGACTTCGACCATGTATCTTCGACTTCAACCACAGATCTGCGACTTTGACCACTACCCCTTTTGACCACTATCCCCTTCGACCATGACCCTTTGATGACCACGGCCCTTCGACATTGACCACTTCACCCTTCGACCAACGTCCCCTTCGACTATTGTCCCCTTCAACCATGGCCCTTTGACGTCGACCACTTCCCCTTTCGACCACGGCCCCCTTCGATCACAGCTTTAACTTCGACCATGGATCTTCGACATTGACCGCTGCTCCCTTCGATCACTGTCCCCTTCGACCACTACTCTTCGACGTCAACCACTTCCCTCTTTGACCACTGTCCCTTTCCACCACTGTCCCCTTCGACCACGGCTCTTCAACGTCGACCACTGTCCCCTTCGACCACGTCCCTTCAATGTCAACCACGGCTTCGACTTTGACCATGGCCCTTTAATGTCGACCACGGCTTCGACTTCGACCACTATCCCTTTTGATGACCACAGCCCTTCAACGTCGAGCACTTCCCTATTCAACCACCACCACCTTTGACTACGACATCGACTTCGACCACGGATCTTTGACTTTGGCCACGACCCCCTTTGACTATGGCCCCGGCGTCGACCATGGCCCCCTTTGTCCATGGCCCTGACGTTGACCACGACCCTTTGACTTCGACCGCAGACCGACTTCGTCCACGGCCCTTCGACTTTGCCATTGGCCCTTCGATCACTATCCCCTTCGACACGGCTTGGACTTCGACCACGACTCTTCGACTTCGACCACGGCCCTTCGACTTCGACCATGGACCGATTTCGTCCATGGCCCTTCAACTTTGACCAATGCCCCCTTCAACTACTATCCCATTTGACCACAGGTTGGACTTTGACCATGACCCTTCGACTTTGACCACAATCTGTCGACTTCGAATGCGGACCGACTTTGTCCACGGCCCTTCAACTTCGACCACAACCCCCCTTTGACCACTGTCCCCTTCGACCATGGCTTAGACTTCGACCACAACCCTTCAACTTCGACCACGGCCTGACTTCGACCATGGCCCTTCGACTTCGACCACCACCCCTTTGACCATGGCTTTGACTTCAACCACGGATCTTCGACCACGACCCTTTGACTTCGATCATGGCCTGACTTTGACCACAGCCCTTCGACTTCGACCACGGACCGACTTCGTCCACGACCCTTCGACTTCAACTACTTTCCCCTTCGACCACTATCCCCTTCAACCACGACTTAGACTTCGACCACGGCCCTTCGACTTTGACCACGACCTGACTTCAACTATGGCCCTTCGACTTTGACCATCACCCCATCGACTACGGCTTCGACTTCAACCACGAATCTTCAACCACAACCCTTTGACTTCGATCACGGTTTGACTTCAACCACAGCCCTTCGACTTTGACTGGGGACTTAACTTCGACCACTGCCCCCTTCGACCACTGTCCCCTTCGACCACTGCTTGGACTTCGACTACCACCCTTTCGACCACGGCTTCAACTTCAACCACGGATCTTCGATTCAGCCATGGCCCCTTTCAACCAAGGCTTCAACTTCGAACACGGCCCCTCGACTTCAGCCATGGCCCCTCGACCACGGCCCCATTCGACCATGGCAAGAACTTCAACGACTAGCTTAGGAGACCAAAATCGCCAGACAGCGTAATGGGCTCCTTGGGAAGAGCATGAGGAGGTAGAGAGGCTCACCGAGTGAGCGACCGCTGGGCGGCGACGGGGGAGAGCCACATGGGTGGGCATAGTAAGAGGAAGCCGCCGTCGCCATCGCCGAGCGTCCTTCTCTTTGATCCACCGCCCGCTATCGCTGAGCGCCATTCTCTCCGATACATTGGTCGTTGTTGCCGAGCGTCGTGCCACTGGTTAGACGGGCGATGGGAGATGGAATTGGTGGCGGCGCCAAGGAGGAGGAGGCGCGGCATGATGGTTCAGGGGAGAGAAGGAGGCGGCGGTTGCAGGAGGTGGAGGTGGGGAGGTGGCGGCGGGTAGATAAGGAGAGGAGGCGGTGGGCGAATGCGTTGGGGAGGCTGCGACGAGGGGATGCGGTGCTGCTGGGGAAAGTTGGGGGACTGCGACCAAACGCTGCCACGTGGGGAAGGAATTGATGGTTGCACCGAGGTGGATGAGGCGTGTTATGAGGGTTTGGGGAGAGAAGGATGCGGTGGTCTGTAGGATCAGAAATGGCAACAGAGGGGGGGTGAATGGTGCCTCTTTAAAAACGACCCCTCAAAAGTATCCACGAAAGAATCTCCTCTCCAATAGCTATGAACGCTATGAAAAGGAGTTCAAATGCTCACTGGAATCTTAAGCTAACAGAGAAGGAAGCGAGACATAAAATACCGAAGAAGGAACAAAGAGCAAAGCATAAAAGACATGGAACACAGCTGCAATCTCAGATGGGCCAGTCAGACCTCAATGGGCCGGGCAGTCAGACCGTAGCAGCCAGACCGGTCTGACCGGTTTTGCTGGGCTGGTCTGGCCGCTCAGTTCAAGCCGGTCAGACCGCCTCCTTTCATCCGGTTAGACCGCTCTGATACCTCCGGTCAGACCGCCTCTTTGGGTCCGGTCAGACCGCCATGGTTGGAGCGGTCTGACCGGTCTCCAGAGGACAGAACAGGCTGCAGCTCTGAAAAATGCAGGGATTTGATCTAATCAATGGAATTTGTGATTTTCCCCCGTTCTCCTCAAGCCAAAAGAGTAAGAACATAAACTAAATATCTTGGAGACCCTAGAAAACAAGAAATTACATCACATGAGCTTGGAATCAAGATTTGAGTCAATAGTCTGTAAACAGTGGAGTGAAAATGACCAATCTCCAAATTTTTCATCAAACTCAAATCTTTTGCTCATGATCCGTTGCAATCAACAAAGAGACACTCTCACAAGAGTAAGTATGCAGCTAGAATCTCTTTTCTCCAACTATCAAAGAAAATCCATATGCCCCTGACATCAAACCCTAGGGAATCTAAACAGAGGAAGTGAAGAATTCAGTTTGAGTAAAGAGCAAACTTATTGATTCTTGCAATTTCTCTAGGGAATGAGCTGGTCACTTGACCTTGAGGATTTTCCCATAATAGAGCAAACCATTTTGCATGAACTTGAGCAAAGAATCAATCTCTAGAAAACAAAAACTGAAAATAGCAGGAACTCAGCCAAATCTTAGAAAAGAAAATAGAGAGCCAAATTCACTCAAGCATAAACATTTTTCATATTCATGAAAGGATTACATAGGAGTCCCGATACGCAGTTGGGATAAGATTTAATCCATCTCACTACATGCTTGAGATGAATACACTCAAGAACTCACCCACTGCCTGAGCTCTCTCAATTGGAACCACACACGCATAGCACACACAGGAGCTCACACACAGACTCCTTCTCCCCTAGAATGAGCTGGTCACTTCTGCCTTCCTCTCCTCTTTTTGAAGGCAAAGACTCACCCCAAACTAGCAAATCAAGAAGTGGCATACCACCTCCACTTTCCACCTCTCACACACATGAGGCAAGAAAGTCAAAGAACTCTTTTGGAGGGAAACAACCAGCCCTCCAACTCATGACTTGAGTTAATTTACCAAATTGCCCCTCAAGCACCTTCCCGGAAGCTTCTCGCGTCCGGTACTTTGACCGCTTGGACCTTGACTCCTCCCTGAGTCTAGTCTGGCCCGCTTCGCTGCACACGACCACACCTGGCATCCTGACCACCTGGACCTCCGACTCCTCCCTGAGCCTAGTCCCGGTCCACTCGCCGCTGCCCGTCGTGTCCACCCGACACCGACCGAGACCTCCGACTCCACCTGAGTCTAGTCTTGGTCTGTTCCGTCGCGCATGACCGCAACCGTCCTCCAAACCGTCTGGACCTCCGACTCCTCCCTGAGCCTAGTCCCAGTTCTCCCGTCGTCGCCCGTCGTGTCCGTCACTGGTAACTCCAGCTCCGGTTCCTCGTCTCCCGACTCGCAACCACCTCACCAGCCTCGATCATCTTCGGCATCACCAACCGTCTGGACCTCAACACCTCCTGTGCCTAGTCCTGGTCCTACTCGCCTCACCATGACCTAGCTCCGAAGCCCTGCAGTCACACAGACAAGCAAACCGTCACATAGCACCGCACGAAATAGCATATCAACAAAAGCATATGTAAAAGGTACTCAACTCTAGAATGCCCAAAACAAACTCAAACTTACTAAACCAATCGTCAATTACTTATCACCAACATGGGGATACCTCCACATGGTCTCTCATGGACGCGGGAGGTGGAGGTGGGGAGGCAGCGGCGGGCAGATGGGGAGAGGAGGCGGTGGGCGAATGCGTTGGGGAGGCAGCGATGGGGGGATGCGACGCTGCTGGGGGAAGTTGAGGGACTGCGACCAGACGCTGCCACACGGAAAGGAATTGGTGGCGGCACTGAGGAGGAGGAGGCGTAGCACGAGGGTTTAGGGGAGAGAAGGAGGCAACGGTTGTGGAAGGTGGAGTGGTTGCGGGAGGCGGAGGATACGGGGGAAGAGAAGAGGAGGAACGTAGCCTACGTATTGTCCTGATCTTTTCTACGAGGAACGGAAGAACTACCTACATGCGGATCTGGCCGGCTGATTTTTGATCTGACGGCTGAGAAGAGAGGAGGGAGAACGGACCGACGACCACCAACTCACATTTTTAAGGAGTAGAGATTTTATCGGGACAAATCAGTAGTATTTCTGAACTTTTCCCCCGGTTTTGTGCCTTCCCCAACACATTCGATTTCTGTAACACCCCAACCAAAAATTTCGAAATGCCAAATTTTGGCAATAATATAATCATTAAAAAAGTCCCTAATTATTCACTTACCAAGATATCAATTACCCCTAGTAATATCCCTACCTTAATATCATTCTCTATTCCTAAATGAAATACTCAAATTCGGATTGAAGAGATAAGAAAAGCAGAGCCGTGCTTTGGACCGTCCAGCCCATTAAAGCCAATCTTGGACTGGTACTGTAGCACTCAGGGGAGTTGAAACCGTAGGGCCCCATCCTGCCCAGCTGCCGCACAGCACCGTCGCCGGCCATCTTTGCTTTTCCACTCGGCAAACACAGTATCGTAGATAGACTGGCAAAATAATGGTGCATTAAGCATGACGCTGCCATCAACATGATGGTGCGTTTCTGTGCGTCGAGAAATTCTCCACGCGGACGGAAGAAAAAACTGAAGTAGACAGTATCGTAGATAGACCGGCAAAATAATGGTGCAATAAGCATGACGCTGCCATCAACATGATAGTGCGTTTCTGTGCGTCGAGAAATTCTCCACGCGGACGGAAGGAAAAACTGAAGTAGCTTTCCCGCGTGGCTGCTCTGTCCTGCGAAAGGAGCGATGCGTCGTCCTCTCTCTGGCTTGTCTCGGGTCCCGGTCTAGCACTGACGCATGTGTGGCTTGTTTATTGCCTGGCCTCCGGAAGCATCACGAGTAAAAACGCGACGCCTGTCGCAATGCAGTATTGCTGACCGAGGGAACAGCACAATGAGCTGTTGGTTGTCTCTCTCCTGCCTTCTTGCACGTGCGCCGGGTCTTCCCTTCAGAAGAACTGCACGAAGTCGCACCGTGCCTTGCTGCTGTTCTTTTCCTCGCACGACCAACCGCACGCGGGATGACTGACGACGAACGTGGTGTTGACTGTCACATCCCTCGGATTAGGAACCTGAATTTGGGGAAAGTGGAGAACGCGAGAACGAAGAACACAGGACGTAGGCCCTACTCAATTCGGCTTGAGTTTCTGATTTCTGGTTTTTTCATTAATTTTAAATTTTATCTTTTTCCGATTTTTATCTTTTTTTCGAATTTTTTTGCCGGTTCTTTTTATCTATATTCGTTTGCAATGCCTACGACGGGCTAACATGTTTTTTCTATTTTTATTTTTTTAAATTTAGCTATGCTAGCCACCATCAGCTACAATGTAATTTCAGCCGAATACAGTACAATTTCAGTCATAACCAGCTTATTTTAGCCCAACCGAGCGGCACTTTAGAACTACAGCTAGAGATAGATATTGGCATCATAAGCATATTCTTCCATTCCTTCCATATGAGTATATATATGAGTACATAAACCAATGTTTGAGAATTAAGAAGATTACATCTTGTTTTCTGTAATCAACTCAACACCTAAGACTGTTCACGGTAAGATAATGAAATTGTTAAGCCATCTGATTATTGAAACGCATACGAGACGTCGATCTCCCATCGAAGCGGTATGCGAAGATCTCAGCCGTCCGATGTGTCTAAAACCCTTGCCCACCTGAACGCTTCCCAGACAGATTTTAGACTTCAGTTTCCTACATTCTGACAATTCCTTCCCCTCAACAGAAAGCTTGTCCTCAAGCAATTTGATCTGGAAAACATGACTTAATGGTCTTCGAGTAGAATTTTGGAAAGGTACCTTTAATGAAATCAGCATCCTCCCATAATGCATTCTCAGGTGGCAGGTTGACCCATTGGATCAGCCATTGTGTCACCAGCACATGGTTTCTAGGCATGGCACTAGTTCAAGCGCTGCCAGGGGTTCTGTCTTGATTTTCCCATCTTTGCGAACCAATGGTAAGTCAGAACTTGGAACAACGTTAGTTCCGTAGTGCCTTTTGAGCTGGCTTACGTGGAACACTGGGTGGATTCCCACTCTATCAGGAAGTTGGAGTTTGTAAGTTGCCTTCCCAATTTTCTGCATCACACAAAAGTGCCTTTTGAGCTGGCTTACGTGGAACACTGGGTGGATTCCCACTCTATCAGGAAGTTGGAGTTTGTAAGTTGCCTTCCCAATTTTCTGCATCACACAAAATGGTCCATAAAACTTACTTGCCAATTCAAAGCTTGCTTCAGTCCAAATGCTACAGTCCGGTATGGCTGCATCTTTAGATATACCATATCCCCTTCTGTAAACTGCCTTTCACTTCTATTAGAGTCAGCATACTTCTTCATTCTGTTTTGGGCCTGAGCCAGATTCTCCTTTAACCTCTTAAGCATGGTCTATTTTTCTTCTAGAAAATTCCTTGCTTCTTCATCGTCGGGCCCTGGAATAGCCACTTCGTTGATCATAGGAGGGGGAAACCCATATAGCGCTTGGAAGGGGATACCTTGAGAGAAGTATGGCAAGTGGTATTATACCACCATTCTGCAAGTGCCACCCAAGTCACCGATTTCTTGGGCTCATTAAATGCCATGCATCTAAGGTAAGATCCCAAGTATTGGTTAACTCTCTCGGTTTGCCCATCCATTTGGGGGTGGTAAGTCGTACTAAACCATAATTGCACACTTAAGGATTTAAACAGCTCTTACCAAAGCTTGCTGGTAAAAATCCTATCTCTATCAGATATAATAGCCACAGGAAAGCCGTGCAATCTGAAAATATTGTCTATAAATGCTTGTGTGACAGACTGGACTAAATAAGGATGGGTTAAAGGCACAAAATGGGCATATTTGGTAAATCTGTACACAACTACGAAAATTACCTCATAACCTTTTGACTTTGACATTCCCTCGATGAAATCCATGGAAATGTGGGTCCAAGCCATATCCGGAATTGGTAGAGGCTCTAACAAACCAGGGTATTGACAATGTTCAGACTTGGAGTGCTGATAGATTGCACAATTTTGAATGAACGTATGCACTTCCCTCTTCATTCCCGGAAAGTAGAACAAACTTTTTATCCTGTGATAAGTAGCCACCATGCCTGAATGCCCCCAACAGTTTAGGCCATTGTTTAATTGCATTGATCGTCTTAGGGTCAGTGGCTACTCCCTATCCAGAAATTATGTGACCTAAATATTCCACCTGAGGAGCTGCAATAACACACTTGCTGAAATTCACAAACAGCTGATGTTGTCTCAAGATCTCTAACACTATTGTCAAGTGTTGTTGATGCTCAATGTCATCCTTCCTGTATATGAGGATATCATCAAAGAAAACTAGAATAAACTTCCTCAAATACTTTGCAAAAATAGTATTCATTAATGATTGGAAGGTGGTTGGGGCATTAGTGAGGCCAAACGGCATAACTAAATACTCATAGTGACCTAAGTAAGTTCTGAAAGCTGTGTTACAAATGTCTTCTTTCATTTGTATTTGATGGTACCCTGATTTAAGGTCCAGCTTGCTGAAAATGGAAGCTCCATGAAATTAATCGAGTAAATCCTCAATGATAGGAATGGTGTACTTGTTTTTGACTGAAATAGCTGGAGATGCATATGGGCTAACACTCGGCCTGATGATTGAAGACTCCAACATCTTTTGTATTTGTTGCTCCATTTCAGCCTTTTGTTAGTGTGGTACTCTATATGGCCTAGTATTGGGTGGGTCGGCTCCCTCCTTGATGGGAATGGAGTGATCACACTCCCTCATAGGTGGCAGCCGTGTGGTTCTTGGAACACATCTGGGTAGGACTCAATAAGTAACTGATATGGAGGTGTTACTACTAAATCCTCTTGTGCCTTTAAGGACTGAAGTTCTACCACATAGCTCGAGATATCTTTAAGTGACAGCTTGTCCAACTTCTTGGAGATTAGTAACTTAATGGAAGATGTCTGTGTAGAGTCTTCAAAGGTCACTTCAATGTCTCCACTCTTCACAATTTGTTAACCTCCTTGACTTGAGATCCAAGCTAATTGGACTATGATAGTAAATCCAGTTGCACCCCAAAATGATGTCATACCCCTTCAGTGGTAATATCTTAAAGGAATTGTAGAATTTCTCTCCCTGAATGCAGTAGTAGATGCTTACTACGTGCGAGCCAGTTAGCAGTGCTCCCCCACCAGCCACGGTCACACTCTGCAATGGATTGATCTGGGTTTTGCATGAGGTCTTAGTAGCAAATTTCAGGTCAATAAAAGTATGTGTACTCCCATTATCAACCAATGCCATCCCTCGTCAGGTTCATGATCCTATTGCGGTATTTCTTCATTCTCACCAGCCATTAGATTTACTTGCTTATACTGTTTACACTTGTGCCCCAAAAACCATTTACCACCACATAATTTGCAAACTCTAGGAACAAAAGGCTTACTGCTTGCTTCTTTCCTCGAGAAACTAGTTTCAGTTTGAGTCTTGTTCTTGGCAGAGGTAACAGGGTGTGCATTCTTGTTCTGGCCAATATTGGTAGCATGACTCCCCTTTTAGCCATGGCTCCTGCCCCCCTTATCCATATCCTTCACCATCCAGTATGCTTCACACAATGTTTGAGGTCTCAAAGGTTTGAGAAAGTGTTTAATATCAATCCTTAACCCATTTACAAAACACTTCACAAAGAAATGAAGGTTCTGCAGTGGGTTCTCACTCTTGTACGCAGCCATTAGTTCTTTGAATTTATCAATATAATCTGAAACGCTGAGATTGTACTGCTTCACAGAATGGAAATTCTCAAGGACTTCATACCCGCTATGTTGAGCAAATCGATTACACACCATTGCACAAAAGTCTAGCCAAGGGGGTGATTCCATATCAATCCTATGCTTCTGAGCCACCAATCTGCTCTTCCTACTATATAATTTGAGCCATATCAATTTTGCTTCATCTAGAATATTAGCCATGGCAAAATAAGTCTCTCTCTGCCTAATCCACTCCAATGGTTCACTACCATCAAACTTGGGGAAATCTATTTTGGGGCCCTTAGCAATAGACCTGTAAAAATTGTGAACTCTTTCATTGCTAGAATTAGGGTTCCACTGTCTAGCTTGATATTGATCTTGCGGATTGTTCAAGTGGGCTCTAGAATTTGGGTTCCACTGTCTAACAAATGACTGACTTTGGTTGGGATTCAGATTGTTCCAGGTAGGGGAAGCAGGAAGTGAATGTGGCAATTTGTTCTGACCCTAAACATTAGGTGCTGCAGAATAACCAGTAGATGGGGAGTACAGATTACCTTCTGGACATGTATTTACAAAATTGCCTTGTGTACTATTGAGGTTGAGCTGTCCCAAATACCTGATTCTCCTCGTCATCTCCATCTCCAACTTGCCCGGCTGAACTGGCTCCAATTGATTTCTTACTCCCTATTTGGGTCTCATGAGGTGAGCATTCCCTCCAGTATTATGCTCAGTTGTCCTCACCTGGAAACCTATGATTCCCTGCTACAATGTTTCCATACGATTCATCTGAGCTTGCATACCCGACACTTGCTTCTACAACTCTCCCATCTGGTGTTGCCCTAGATCGGCCTTGTGACTCACCTCCATGTCTTCCTGACGAACTGCCGTGAGCTTCAGCACCTCCTCTTCATTTATTGCCATCGATTTTGTCATCTAGTCCTCAGATCGGGTGCTAGGCTTAGGGATTTTACCGAGGAATTGAATCCTAAACCATCACTGCACCTGCAATCACTGCCGCCGCCTAGGTTAGGAATTGATCAGGGATTTTACAAGGAATTGAGATTCCAAAACCCAATCAACTCCTCACTGATTCACTGCCAAGAATCGATTTGCTCTAATACCAATTTGTCAGATCCCTCAGATTGGGGACCCGAATTTGGGGAAAGTGAAGAACGCGAGAACGAAGAACATGGGACTTCTAGAACTGCAGCTAGAGACAAATATATATTGGCACCATAAGCATATTCTTTCATTTCTTCCGTATGAGTATATATATGAGTACATAAACCAGTGTTTGAGAATTAAGAAGAAGATTACATCTTGTTTTCTGTAATCAACTCAACACCTAATATTGTTCATGGTAAGATAATGAAATTGTTAAGCCATCTGATTATTGAAACGCATATGAGACGTCATCTCCCACAAAGCGGTATGCGAAGATCTCGGACATCCGATGTGTCTAAAACCCTTGCCCACCTGAACGCTTCCCAGATAGATTTCAAACTTAGTTTCCTGCATTCTGTCATTGATGCCTTCTTTCTGCGCTAGACCGAAAATATCAAGGGAGCAAGCTTCTCTACTGTTGACGTGATTGCCGCTTGCTGTGCGTCACGAAGGCCTGGGACTTCATGCTCCTGCTGTTGCCTATCTTTTTCCTTGCATGGCACGATCCTCGGGCGATGCCGTGCTCCGTGCAGACCGAGAAGAACCGCGACGCTGTTGAGAGCGTCAAAACGGAATGTCTAGAGACGATTTTTCCTGACTCCATTATCAATCGTTAACTTTGTCCCAGGAAAAAAATGCACATATCACAGGTAAACCGAAAGAACATGTGAGAATTTTGGAATTTCTCTAATATCTTATTTGCTCATATAAAATTAGTTACAAGTCTCCTCAATATATATGCTAATACTCTCCTACTAATATACGTATTTGGATTTTAAATTGGTCACGACTTCAACTTGAATTATACATAGAAATGAATTCTACTGCACCTTGAACTCGATTAAAACTCTAAATTAAAATTATTTCCAACAACGTAATAATAAAATTTAAAATTGTGACAAATATGGCTATAAGTTAGATATTTGAGGCATATTTCAATTTGCACTGAGATGATTTTTACGGCTCTATTCTTTTGGGTTTTTGGCTTCTCCAAAGTCGAAATAAATAGAACAGTTTCTTGAAGCGAATTCTCCAAACAGTTTTCTAAGCTTAAAACTGTGTACGTCGTACGCATCGGCATCTCTGTCATCCGTTACCATCTCGAAAGCAAGACAAAGACCATCAGCCACAGCCCAAACAAACCACCGTACTATTTGTGCACTTTGTACTCTACATTTGCTAGGGTGATTTAATCAGATCGTGTGGATTTGGTGCTAGGTGTATGGAGCGTTAGTTGTTTTGAGTCCAGACTCAAGAAGAATGCATGCACAAACAACACACGAATGCAAGGAGCAAGACATGCAGCATCTCGCTAAGACATTTGCTTTTCCGCTCTGCTAAGCTAAGACACACACGTATGTGACCCATTAATTTAAACTAATCAACATCATTATCTTAATTACGTTGCTTCTCTCGTTCTCAGAGAGAGCGTTGTGGCTGAGTTCGCCGTCGGTGAGGCGAGCGGCAGTGAGTGCTGGTAGCCCCTAAAATAGGTTGCTGGGATCTCGACAGTCCTAAGCGCGGTGACGACGCGGCTGGCGGTGAACCAAGGCGGCGGCGGTGGGGCTTGGCCATCATGGCAACCGAGCTGCCGACAATGCGGTGAGCAAATTCAAGGTATAGTGAGCATCTATAGGCTATAAGGAATTCGCTGGAGCAGACGGCGAGGCTTGGGAGTGGTCGCCTGCACGAGCCGTGAGGTTTGTGTTGTGTGTTTGGGGCTTTTGGGTTGGTTCAAGTGAGATGAGAAGATGGAGAGTAGAAGAGGAAATGTTGGGCTTAGTTGGGCCGAATTCCAACGGACACCCAAACAGAGAAATTTGAATTCGAATTGGCCTGAATCAAATTCAAATGCTACTTAGGATTTGGAATTCTATTGAATGAATCAAATTTAATTCCATGGAGCCAAACAGGGCGTAATATATGTTTTCATCCCGTGCTACTACAGAAGAGAGAGAACTTGGTTAACATCCACGCTACTCGTTATGAACTTACGATTGTGGTCGCTGCGGATCAAAGTTATGCTAAGACGCTGGTCCTAATCAATTTGCAGTTCACAAGTAATATTAAAACTTAAAATTGTGAGAAATATGCCTGTAAGTTAGATATTTGAGGCATATTTCAATTTGCACTGAGATTATTTTTACGGCTCTATTCTTTTGGGCTTTTGATTTCTCCAAAAGTCGAAATAAATGGGATGACTTCTTGAAGTAGATTCTTTAAATAGCTATCCGAGCCTAAACTATATGTGCTGTACTCATCAGCGTCTCCACCATCCGCTACCATCTTGAAAAGTACAGATAAAAGCTATCAGTTGCAGCCCAAACGAACAAGACTGTATTATTTGTGCAATTTGTACTAGAGCCGTGCTGCTTGACATTTGTTAGTATTTTATAGTCGGAATGTATGGATTTGATGCTCGGTGTATGGAAGAGTTGGTTAGTCTAGAGATACAAATTCAAATACGAAAACTTAGATGCGCTGAAAGTCAAGAGCGTTAATTGTTTCGAGTTCGGACTCGAGAAGAATGCATGCACGAACAACACATGAATGCAAGGAGCAAGACATGCAGTATCTCGCTAAGACATTTGCTTTCCCACTCTGCTAAGCAAAAACAGAGGCTTTTGTACTCAGCTGTCGTAAAAGTTTTGCTTTTTAGACCAAATTTTGAAAGTTTTTTACATATGGACCCCTGGAGAAAAGATTTGCAAAAATGGACCCTTACCACGGCGCCAAAATATATGGCGCCCACGGTACACAGCACGGCGCCATATGCTTTGGCGCTGTGCGTGGCCACGTAGGATCCACGGTGGCACAGTACGGCGCCAAAGCACATGGCGCCGTTCTGTGCACCAACGGCGCTAACGGCCGTGGCGCCGTGCTCTGGGACTTAAGCCCGAGCGCGGCCCCCCCACCCCCTCACTCTGTTCAGCCCGAGCCGAGAGCAACCGCCACCGCCGCCACTCTCTTCCCCCTCAAAATCTACTCAAATCCATCCGTTTTTCTCGCGATTTTGCCTCCAAATCGAGTAAGCAAGGTGAACCCCCTCCTTTCCCTTGATTTTTTGCAATAAATATGGATTATTTGAGGTACATTTCGTGGGGCAAGATTTGAAACCCTAGATGAAATTAGTTCAATTTGGCTCGGTTTTAGGTTGGATTTTCAATAGATATGCATAATGTAAGAGTAGTAATGTGTATAGATTCGTTTTTAGGGTTTGATTTGAGTGAGATTGATGAATGTTTCGAAATACATATATTTTTAGGGTTTGATTTGAGTGAGATTTATGAATGTTTAGAAATACATATGTTTTTAGGGTCCATTTTAGAAATACATATGTTTTTAGGGTTTGATTTTGAAATACATATGTTTTTAGGGTATGATTTTGAAATACATATGTTTTTAGGGTTTGATTTGAGCGAGATTGATGAATGTTTAGATTTAGGGTTTGATTTAGAAATACATATGTTTTTAGGGTTTGATTTTGAAATACATATGCACAGGATGGCGAGGTACCGGCTGCTAGACGAGTTCTACAAGAGGGAGCACCGCGGCAAGCTCACGGAGGATGGCCAGGTACGTGTGTTGTCGAAATGTACATGTGTTTTCATCACGCAGCTAACTTTTATAGCAATTTTCAGGAGCTTCACGTACTTCGTTCTCGAACCCATGATGGGTTCCACTTGATGCGATACGACGACCGCTATACCCCACTGCTTCACCATGCTGGGCTTCACACGGTCGCCAACCTAGTACGGTGGGGCATGCCGGTCTTTAACCCCGCAGCTTTGACCGCACTTGTCGACAGGTGCATTTTCTCTATTGGGTCCGTTTGATTTCGTTTTTATATTCTTACGTACGTAACTAATTGTTTTCTCCATGTACTATTAACAGGTGGAGGCCAGAGACTCACACGTTCCACCTTCCCTGTGGGGAGATGATCGTCACGCTGCAGGACGTGGCGATGATTCTTGGACTTCCCATTAGGGGACAGCCAGTGGTCGGCCCGGCGGTGTCTGAGGGCTGGAGGGCACGTGTGGAGGCCTTCTTGGGCACGCCATTGCCTCCTGTCCCAGAGAATGCCAGGCGAGGCCGTGTCTCGGGGGTCCACATTACATGGTTGCGGAATACCTTTGGTGGATGCCCTGAGGACACGAACGACGCCACGGTGACCTACCGCTGCCGCGCTTGGGTCCTCCACATGTTTGGGGCCGTGCTTTTCCCAGACGCCACGGGGGACGCCGCTTCGTGGATGTACATCCACTGCCTCCAGGACTGGGGCGACGCTAGACAGTTCAGCTGGGGTTTGGCAGTCCTCGCGTTCCTCTACCGCCAGCTTTGCGAGGCCTGCAGACGCACGGCGCCCACGTCGACGCTCGGTGGCTGCGTCTTCCTCCTGCAGGTGTGGATGTGGACACGTATTCCTGTGGGACGCCCTCGAGTGTTCCAGGCGTAGCCTTGGCGTCCATAGGGTGTGGATGACCTCCACGAGGAGCTCGTCACGCACCCCGACTTTCAGTCAGGGCGATGACGATGACGACGACGACGACGACGAGGCGGAGCAGGATGATGACGAGGAGGAGGACGAGGACGAGGACGAGGAGGCATCTACCCACGACGAGATTGAGATGTCGCAGATGCCCGACACGCCATCTACTCAGGTTTCGCAGCGGCCTCGTCGTTCGGCCCGTCCCCCGAGCACATATACTCCAGGGACTGATGCTCTGGCCAAGGGCAAGGGAAGGGCCAAGAGGCAGTGAGAGTGGCTATTTTTGTGCGCTGAGACCTGTGTAATGTTTTGACACTTATTGAGAGTTGTTATATGATGTTTATGTTGGTATTCAGTTGTTTTATATGTCAATGTATGTGTATGCATGTCTATGTGTGTATAAGTGAATGTATGTGTATGTGTATATGCAGAGCTGTGTATGTGTATGTGAATGTATGTAGTCTGCAGGTTCAGGTAACACGGCGCCAAAGATCCTGGAGCCGAGCTGTGGAAATGTGGCACCAGGAATTTTAGCGCCATAAGCGGCGCCAAAGATCCTGGCGTCGTAGTTGCACATCTCGGCGCCAGGCTCTTTGGCGCCGTGCTATTTACATACGGCGCCAGGACCTTTGGCGCCGGGCTAGCTGAACCTTTGCTGTTTTTTCTGCAAAACATATGCACATACACACATACGCATACATTTGTATATAAATTGGAGTAGATTTGGAGGGAGAAGAGAGGGGTGGCAGCGGTCTGCTCGGTCTGTTTGAATGGATGAGTGAGGGGGTGGGGGGCCGTGCTCGGGCTTAAGTCCCAGAGCACAGCGCCATGGCCGTTAGCGCCGTTGGTGCACAGAACGACGCCATGTGCTTTGGCGCCGTGCTGTGCCACCGTGGATCCTACGTGGCCACGCACGGCGCCAAAGCATATGGCGCCGTGCTGTGTACCTTGGGCGCCATATACTTTGACGCCGTGGTAAAGGTCTATTTTTGTAAATCTTTTCTCCAGGGGTTCATATGTAAAAAACTTTCAAAATTTGGGCTAAAAAGCAAAAAATTTACTCAGTTGTCCAGGATAGGTACAGGAGGCATATTTAGTGCAAACTGCCAATTAGATGCTACCCTCGTTCTGGCGTAAAATGAATATATTTATTGCTAAGGAAGTAGTGACAATGTTATAGTTTGTCACGCTAAAGTCATCACTACTAAGGCATTCTGTGACCACATAACATGTGGTCACTATTTGCCAGTGAAGTAGTGATAATATGATAACTCGTCACTGTAGAATCACTACTACTACGATATCTTGGGGTGATTTAGTGTTTTCTCACTAATAATTTGTAAAACAGCGAGGACTTTTCTTTTACTCACTATAAATATGATTTATAGTGACAAAAAAGCTTTCATCATGCACTAAAATTGTGATTCCTTGTAGTAATTAACGCGATTATCAATTAGTTAGTATCACACTATGTATGTCAATTCTTTAGATAATTGCATGAGTTTGCAAACGGTTCTACCATCGGTAAAATTAAAAGATGTTTCATTTGGTTCTACGATCTGTATCCCTTCGAATTGAAAGGTTTCGTCCTTAATACAGTGTTTGATTCATATTATCTCACAACTGCAATATACCAACTTCCAATATTGATCAACTTTTTATACCCTCACGAATCGTATTGTTAATCAGATTAAACAACCATAAGACCATAACTAGATTAACTAAAGATAAGCATGTAGTAAACACGAAGATATCTAGTGCACATGTGTAACATCCCAATTTTTGAGCTGTTGAAAAAAATCTTTTATTTAAATTAGGGTTTTCTAATTATTTCACCTGTTTCTGGAGATAACTAAGCTTAAATCAAAATTTTCAAAAAATGAAATGATTTAATGTGAATAATCTGAACATCAATTAAATCAAGATTATTTTATTCAAGTTCCTCATGTCCAAAAGTGTTTTTTCGTACATTATTTGGGAATTGTCCGTGCTTATTTGCTATTTTTTGTGGTTTTTCCCTTCTTCTATATTTTCCAAAAACATAAAATAATTAAAAACCAAGAAGTCTTTGTGAGCCGCATTCCTTCCGACGGGTCCATGGCCCAGTTCCTTCACTCATTAGCCCGCCCCACTTCTCCGTTCGTGCAACCCAGCTTACACCGACGCCACGTCCACCACGTGCCGATGCCTCATCCACCACATGTCGACACCGCGTCCAGCCTGCACCCTGCTGCATCTAACATGTGGGTCTAACCCAAGCACTATTCATCTTCTCGAGCTAAGCCGCACAGTGCGCCGCCATAGCCGCTTTTTTTGGCATTCGCACCACCGCCCTAGCCTTAGCTGCCCTTGGCTTCCACAATCTTCCACATTGGGGCCATCCCTAAGCTCTTCATTGCCGTCCACTACCACTATTTGTGAGCCCTACCTTCATTCGATGCCACCACCAGCATTGCCTCGCCATCCTCTCCCTCGTCTCCCTGATCAGATTCGACTGGAGGTTGCTGGATTTGCATCGTCGATGGAACTCAAAGCCCTCCGTCATTTCTTCCTCGCCGTTGATCGTTTCCAATGACATTTGGACCCCGTGCCGATGCCATAGTCATCACTGTGATGTCAACTCCACTTCCCCAAGGTCACGATGGCTATGCGCCACCGCATCGCCATTGCCACTAGAAGCATATTTATATATTTTCAAGATGCGCTTTTTATTACTAAGGTACTTTCATTGTATTTCTCTCTTTTTTTGTTTCTCTTTTATTCATTTATAAATTTGAATTGTACAAAAGTAATATACTATTTTTGTATCAATTTAACTGTCTTTTGAGGTTTTGAGCCCACCCTCTATTTTCATCCTAGCTTCGCCACTAAAAACTAGTCCCTTCTGTGAGCACGACATCAGCGGCAGGCGATACATATCATCTTCCACACTGCCCCACCGCGGCAGGAAGTGACCGCGCTACTGAGCTAGTGGAGCTCAGCAAGAGAGGAAGGAACACTATCACAAAAGAGGCTATACTAGACAGCTATATCACAGACGGTTCATATAGAACCGCCTGTGCTTAAACTATCACAGACGGTTTGTTCTAGTAACCGTCTGTGATACTTTCACAGATGGTTCTTAACACGAATCGTCTGTGATAATTGAGACATCACAAACCGTTCGTGTTAATAACCATCTGTGAACTTTCACAGACGGTTCTTAACACGAACCATCTATGATCACTGAGACATCACAGATGGTTCGTATAACAAACCGTCTCTGATATTCATTATCACAGACGGTTCATATAACAAACCGTCTCTGATATTCATTATCATAGATGGTTCGTATAACAAACCGTCTCTGATAATGACACATCACCGATCTGTGGCGTATACCCCAAGATTTTGATCTCACCCGTCCATTCTCTCCACATCGAATGGCAGACACCAGTTCCTCCCACTGCTCGGCCTTTATTAATAACTCCCCATCTACCTTTCCACCGGTAGTCACGCGTGAGTTCATCCACTAGCTAGCTTCCTGCATCCTTCCCACTGCTGTGATCTAGCGCCTCCGTTGTGGCACCACGGTAGGCTGGACAACACACTCTTGTTGTAAGTGTGTCTTGTTCAGCCTCACCGTTGTGCCACGAAGAGTTCATTAGTTTGTTATCCTGTAATAGAATGTGTTATTGTGCTAGCCTCAGTATTTGCTTATTCCTCGATGACGCCGACTACTGCCGTGAGCTAGCGCCTCCGTTGTGGCACCACGGTAGGCTGGACAATACACTCTTGTCGTAAGTGTGTCTTGTTCAGCCTCACCGTCGTGCCACGAAGGGTTCCTTAGTTTGTTATCCTGTAATAGAATGTGTTGTTGTGCTTGCCTCTGGATTTGCTTATTCCTCGATGATTCCGACTACTGCCGTGAGCTAGCGCCTCCGTTGTGGCACCACAGTAGGCTGGACAACACACTCTTGTCGTAAGTGTCGTAAGTGTGTCTTGTTCAGCCTCACCGTCGTGCCACGAAGGGTTCGTTAATTTGTTATCCCGTAATAGATTGTGCTGTTGTGCTTGCCTCTGTATTTGCTTGTTTTCAAAGGGCATGGGTAACATTATTTGTTGAGGCTAGCCAAAAAATAGAAAAAATTGAAGGTATAGAGTGAACTACCACATACGGTTTGTGGTATAAATACAGGCGGTTAAGAAAACCGTCTGTGATGACTAGTCCGAACCGTCTATGATGACTAGTCCGAACCATCTGTGATGACTCTTTTTGTAGTAGTGGAAGCTCGGCAAGAGAGGAATGAGCACGACAGGCGGTGGGTGTCACTGGGCTACCGAGCTGATGGAGCTCAACAAGAACCTACCGTGCAATACCAGCTCGGCGGGAGTTCCTGCCAAGCTCCACCAGCTTGGTAGCCTGATCACTTTCTGCCGTGGTGGGGCAGCATGACAGGTGACACGTGTCTTCCGCCGCTGCTGTCAGAGTCATAGAGAGGGCTATATTTGTAATTTTGCGCACATGGTTGTTAGATTTGAAAAAAAAATGCTAGAGGGTCAGATATGCGATAAGCTCATGGGCTGGAACTGGAGTGAGCTGATTTAATGTCAGATTAGCATGAATTAAAATTACATGTTTGGCTGTCTGTCATCTCTACACATAAGATGAGCCAATGAAATGTTGTGGTCGTGATCTTCTGGATGCATGTATACCAAGTACGTGGTACCGATGAGCTTCAGCTGCTGAAGACCGGTGAACACCAGTACAGGATGGTTGCCGCCACCGTGTGGTAATTGGTAAGATGACTACTGACAATGGCTTCTTGACTTAGTAAGGGTTGTTATTCATGAACCCTTAGTCCGTGGTTACTTACTTTTGCTGAGCACGCTATACGCCCTACCGGTAATGTAATCCAGATGTAGATGTGAGTGGTTGACACAGAGGAAAATCCTAATTCCAGAGTATCTTACACGATAAGTCAGTATATCGAAGGATCAGGATAGGTACAGGAGGCATATTTAGGGCAAACTGCCAATTAGATGCTACCCTCGTTCTGGCGTAAAATGAATATATTTATTGCTAAGGAAGTAGTGACAATGTTATAGTTTGTCACGCTAAAGTCATCACTACTAAGGCATTCTGTGACCACATAACATGTGGTCACTATTTGCCAGTGAAGTAGTGATAATATGATAACTCGTCACTGTAGAATCACTACTACTACGATATCTTGGGGTGATTTAGTGTTTTCTCACTAATAATTTGTAAAACAGCGAGGACTTTTCTTTTACTCACTATAAATATGATTTATAGTGACAAAAAAGCTTTCATCATGCACTAAAATTGTGATTCCTTGTAGTAATTAACGCGATTATCAATTAGTTAGTATCACACTATGTATGTCAATTCTTTAGATAATTGCATGAGTTTGCAAACGGTTCTACCATCGGGAAAATTAAAAGATGTTTCATTTGGTTCTACGATCTGTATCCCTTCGAATTGAAAGGTTTCGTCCATAATACAGTGTTTGATTCATATTATCTCACAACGGCAATATACCAACTTCCAATATTGATCAACTTTTTATACCCTCACGAATCGTATTGCTAATCAGATTAAATATGATTAATAGTGACAAAACAAGCTTTCATCACTAAAATTGTGATTCCTCGTAGTAATCAATTGATGTCAATTCTTCATATAATTGAATGAGTTTCCAAACGCTTGTCATTCTTAGCAACCTTCCTCCTTTGTTATTTTTTTTTGAATTTTTAAAATTGAGCCAATTCCGAGAGCCCGATCTTCCTCATGCAAACTCTAATTGAGTCTGTTCTTATTTCTAAATTCAAACCCTATGTTCCTATGGGGACCTCGGGTATTGAATACCTGAAATCTTCATATGTGTTCCGTACTAATTCCATGATCAATGGCTAGTACACATATTCACAACAAAAGAGTCCAACAGTGTTCCAACATCATCATATTCCCTGGTACTAGGAATAAAATACACACCGTCAGGCATAAGTTCTTCCAATTCTCTGAACACAATTTAAGCAAGATTGAGTACATTGTGTACTCCGCAAGACTTGTAGTGTATCGCAACATACACACACACACACACACACACACACACACACACACACATATATATATATATATATATATATATATATATATATATATATATATATATATATATAATTTTCAGCATAAAACAATTTTTCTTTGCAATATCGATAAGTAGTAATTTGTAATGGAACTGTAAAGAGCATTTTACATGTAATAAAATAATATTTATATAACTTTAGTAAAAATAAATCATATCCATTCATAGCCCTCCTTGGTTGCAATCATCGAACAATTCCCGACCATGGGCATGGTACACGCAATGCGTTCATGCCATCCCAATTTCCAACGAAACAGTTTTGTGAAAATAAAAGCTATACATATTATGGCTGCATTCAAGCATACTCATGACCATTAGCATGGCTATTTAAAAAGTTTTTAACACTCTCAAGAGGTTGTATAACTTTACCCACATAAGATAATCAAATATACTGACGACAACTTCACGCTTCCTTGGGCGAGTGACAAAATTAATTATCATATAGCCTTTACATCGTCTAGCCCTAACCTTGTACAAGCCCAATGAATGACAATCCCTCACTTAGGCGTGTCCTTCCCCTAAGTGAGTATTCATTGTTGTATTAGCAAGCTTTTGTTCCAACACCTTGGTGAAGGGAGCCCCTACGATGCAAGGCTAGTCTTAGATAACTTAATCTGCTAAAGCCAGGGCCTATATAATACATGTGGTTGTATAGTTAGACTTAGATGTGCGGTAATAGTGTTCAGTCCTTAATTGACCCGAGCGAGAATCTCTCTCTATCTACATACGCGATACCTTTTGATATTTGATAGTTTATAATATTACTCGCCCGTGTCTAAATCTAGATTTATTTTATTTTATTTTATACCAAACTAACAAAAGTTCCTCCTTTAGTCCAACATTTTGAAATTCCCATGTTTACACACAATTTTTTTTGAATGTTCAAACTTAGTGAAAACTAGTGCATGGCTAGGCATTTAGACTACATACTCAATGTAATATAATAACCGTTACCCACAATATAGCAAAATTGAATGAAACATACATGCATGCATAATAGATTTGGCAAAAAATATAAAATAATTGAAATATTGGGATCAACATAGTTAAAGGAGGTGCTTGCCTTACTGTTGTTGATCAGAGAATTGCTCAAAAGTATTTTCGTAGGTTTCTGGCATGACGGTATCTACTCGATGAAATCCAACAAACACAAAATAAGAGCCAAATAAATTCAAATAGAGACCAAATTTAAATATTTTTGCATATTTCGACATAGAATGATTTTAGAAAAAAAAATTAGAGATAAAAATCACTTAATTTGGAGTTCATATACAAAAATTATAGCCATTTGAATTTTATTCGGTTTATGTAGAGGGAATAATGACTTATTCGATGGCACATAGTGAAAGCGAGTTATTAACAGGGAGTGTATTTTCTCCTAAATCTATCACACCTCTCATATCCCATTTCCACCGCTCATATCCCTATATCCAAACACCACAACATCAGCACAGAGAGGAAGAACTTTCAGAGTAATTTTTCAGCATAATTTCTATGGAATTTCTTTGTTCCAAACGAAGCAGCCCAAGCAAGCTAACTCATCTCATGAAAAACAAAAGAGGTTTTTTTTGTGAGGAAAAATGAAACAGATTTGGATAAACTACTCTATGAAATATTGCGCGCACCGTTTAATTAATAGATAATTGTTTTTCCACTTAGAAAATAAACATTATTAGCATGAGTAACCAAACACCATCACCATACACGGGAGGCCTACATGGAAATTTCATTATGACAATATAACGGAAAAAGGATAATTACAAAAGTACCTAATTGTGGCCACAATTTACAGAAATGGTGTGACAGTCGTCCGACAAACAGGCAGGGAAATAGTGAAAATTCAAGTGTACCATCAGTAATTCAGCTGCACACACTGAGAAATAAGAGCATAACAATTAATATCCACGAATATAAAATCCACACACACGATCATTCCAACGTAACATTGGCATATCTTCCATCTTCAATTCTGTGTTCCCTCAGGAGAGATTCCCTGATGTCATGCAATTCCTTGACGATTTCTGCGGTTAGCACTTAGCACTCTACTCGATGGCGTTTCCTGAGAGCAAGACATTCCAAGTCTTAGAAGCGAACTCACACAACCGATCTTTCTCCGGTATGAATGGCCATCTCCGGCCTCACGCCCATTTTCCAGGTCCATAAGCAACCATCTGTCAAGAACGTCCATAACACGGTCATGAAGACCCAGCTCAACGTATTCACGAAGGCTCAATCCTTGTCTGAATCTGCTTTCGGTGGGCCTCTTCCCAGTTACTGTTTCCAACACTAGAATTCTGTAGCTGTAAATATCTCCATGTGTCGATACCATGTTTTATTCCAGCGCCATACTCTATTGCATCAAACATTTAAGGAAAAAAATATTAGACTTCTGAAAATAGTTCTAAATTTAAAATTGGGTTTGTAACATTATAGACAAAAACCAAAGGATACATCACATAAAAGTATAAAACTAAGTTCTTCTACAAATCCTCTGAATTTCTCTAGTGGCAAGGTTTATGCGATAGAAAGATGGAACTAAGAAGGCAAACAAGTAAAAACATAGAAAAGCAAACATATTAGACTAACCTGGGGCAGCATATATAGCCAATTGTCCCTCTGAATCCCATGGAGCTCGTTGACTGTTGGAAAAACGAGCTTCCCTCAACAAGAATCTTAGCCAGTCCGAAGTCTCCAACATGAGCTACCATATCAGCATCTAAGAGCACATTACTTGACTTAACATCACAATGTACAACGGGCGCAGGGCCATGGCAATGAAGATAATCCAACGCATAAGCCACATCGGACAGTATGGTCACTCTTTCCAGGAGATCCAAGTGCTTCAACTCCGTCGTTTGGTCAGTCACGTTAGGATGTAGCCAATCTTCTAAACTACCATTAGGCATGAAGTCAAACACAATTGCTTTGAAGTCATTCCCTTTAGTATCAATGCTTGAGCAAGCTGTAATTACCCTGCAAGATTCCGATAATTGAATGAGTTTGCAAACGCTTCTACCCTCGGGAAAAATTAAAATCTGTTTCATTTTGTTCTACGATCTGTACCCCTTCGAATTGCAAGGTTTCGTCCTTAATACAGTGTTTGATTCACGTTATCTCACAAACGGCAATAAGTCAACTTCCAATATTCTCACGAGCATTGATCAACATTTTATACCCTCACGAATCATATTGTTAATCAGATTAAACAACCATAAAATCATAACTAGATTAACTATTGATTAGCATGTAGTCAACACAAAGATATCTAGTGCACAAGTGTAAAGTCCCAATTTTTGAATTTTTCAAAAATCCTTTATTTAAATTAGGGTTGTCTAATTATTTCACCAATTTCTAAAGATAATTAAAGCTTAAATCAAATTTTCAAAAATAAAATGGTTTAATGTGAATAATCTGAACATCAATTAAACCCAAGATTATTTTATTTACGTTCCTCACGCCCAAAAATATTTTTTCTAAATTATTTGGGAATTTTCCAAGTTTTTTGCTATTTTCCGTGGCCTTTTGCTTCTTCTATATTTTCTAAAAATAAAAAATTAATAAAAAATCAGGAAGGCTTCGTAAGCCACATTCCTTCCGCCGGGTCCACAGCCTAGTTCCTTCACTCGTTAACCTGCCCAACTTCTGCATTTGCATGGCCCAGCCTACACCGACGCCACATCCACCACATGTCGACGCCATGTCTACCACGTGTCGACACTACGTCCAGCCCACATATTGCTGCATATGACATGTGGGCCCAATCCAAGAACTATTCATCTTCCTGAGCTAAGTCACATGGCATGCTGTCACCGCCGCTTTTTGGCATTTGCACTGTCGCCCTAACCCTAGCTGCCCTTGGCTTCCACACTCCTACCAAACCGGAGCCATCCCTGAGCTCTTCATCGTCGTCATTGCCACCGTTCGTGAGCCCCTCCTTCATCCGATGCCACCACCAACATTGCCTCGCCATCCTCTCCCTCCCTTCCCTGATTGGATTCGACTAGAGGCCACTGTACTTGTCGTCACTGGAACTTGAAGCCCCCGATCATTTCTTCATCACTGTCGATCATTTCCGTCGAACTTTGGACCCTATGCCATTGCCATAGTCATCACCGTGACATCATCTCCACTTTCCCCAAGGTCGCGCTGGCAATGCACCATCGCATCGCCATTGCCACTGGAGCCAAGCTCGCGTAGCCGCTTCTTCCTCGCCATTAGTCGCCTTTGGTGACCATTGGGCCCCATGCATCGCTAGGCTAAATCACCCGTGTGCCATTATCTAGATGTGCCAATACCTAGCCATTCCTGCAATATCTTTTGCCGTCGCCGCAGCGCTCGCACCCTCGCCGGAGCTACCACATCATCATCATCACCCAATTACCACATCAGTGTCGCCGAACCACTTCCCATCTGCCACATGTGCAACACTAGCACTACAACTACCTCAACCACCACCAGCCCAATCCTTAAATCGGTTCCACTGTGAACCTTAAAACTGACCTGTAGACCTAGTCCATGGACTATGGACCCGACCTGTCATCCTTTGCCGTTTTCAAAAATTCCAAAAAAGAAAAGATTTTGAAATATTCCATGGGTCCCGCATCAGTCTTAGCAACCTCTCTCCTCTGTTATTTTTTTGAATTATTAAAATCAAGCCACTTCCGAGAGCCTGATCTTCCTCATACAGACTCTAATTGAATATGTTCTTATTTCTAAATTCAAACCCTATGTTCCTGTGGGGACCTTGGGTGTTGAATACCTGAAATCCTCGTTAGAACATTGACCAAACGTGCACACATCTCAGCTTTACTTTTTTCACATCTTGCTCCTCCTTTCAAAAGCGATTTTTTCAGCTAAAACTTATAACCTATAGTAAAAATACATCAGTAAAAGCTAATACAAATGCCCCGATGTTTACTTATTTTTGTTGAGCACGTTGTACGCCCTATCGGTAATGTTATCCAGATGTAGATGTGGGTGGTTGACACAGAGGAAAAATCCTAATTCCAGAGTGTCGTACACGATAAGTCAGTATATCGAAGAATCAGGATAGGTACAGGAGGCATATTTAATGCAAACTGCCAATTAGATGCTACCTGGTTCTGGCGTAAAATGGATTTATGTTTATTTCTAATAAATTAGTGATAATGTTATAGCTCGGCACGCTGAAGTCGTCACTAGTAAGGTTTTTTGCGACGATATAACATATGGTCACTATTTGCAAGTGAAGCAGTGATAATACGATAACTTGTCACTGTAGAATCATTACTACTACGATATCTTGTGGTGATTTAGTGTTTCTCACTAATAATTGGTAAAACAGCAAGGAATTTTCTTTTACTCGCTATAAATATGATTAATAGTGAGAAAAAAGCTTTCATCACTATGTTTCCTCACTAAAATTGAGATTCCTTGTAGTAATTAACGCGAGTATCAATTAATTAATGTCGATCAATTCTTCACACAATTGTGTGAGTTTGCAAACGCTTCTACCATCGGGAAAATTAAAATCTGTTTCATTTGGTTCTACGATCTGTACCTTGCATCTTAATACAGTGTTTGATTCACGTTATCTCACAAACGGCAGTAAGTCAACTTCCAATATTCTCACGAGCAGATAAGCTAATTGTTGATCAACATTTTATACCCTCACGAATCATATTATTAATCATATTAAACCATAAGATCATAACTAGATTAACTATAGATTAGCATGTAGTAAACACAAAGCACTGCTACAGAAAACCGTATTACAAACGATACAGAAACGTCATCACAGACGGTTTTCTGAACCGTCTGAATTTATGGATCAGTGATAATCGAAGGTTATCACAGATGGTTCGAAAAACTGTCTGTGATGTAAATATCACAGACGGTTTGTAACTAAAAACCGTCTGTGATAGGTGATAATCACAGACGATTTTTACTTACAAACCGTCTGTTATTATCACTATCACAGACGGTTTTTATTTACAAACCGTCTGTGATTATCACCTATCACAGACAGTTTTTAATTACAAATCGTCTGTGATATTCTTTTCTACCCCTAAATCTATTTCTATTTATTGGCTAGCCTCAGGAAATGCTAGCCATGCCCTCTAAAACAAGCAGATCAACATGTACATGTATACATACAATTCACATCTCAATTCATTTAACAAACATAAAACATCCAAGTCTAAAACAAGCAGATCAGCGGGTACCGGAAATCGCGTGTTGTGTCGTAGCGTGTCTCTGGATTTGTCGTGTCTTCCTCCTTGGGCAACATAATCGGCAAACGCCCTACGTGATTCAAAAAACTTAGCCTCGGCCGTGGCAAACAAAAGAAATATTACAATAGAGTTATGTATGGAGGAAATGAGTTTACCTGTTAAGTACTTCTTGCACACGACTGAAGTTGTGGTTGCTCCTAAGGAGGGAATCAAGGTATATTACCTTGCTCCACTTTGGTACAATCACAATCAAAATCCAATGATGCCTAGTCATGTGTGTCGCCATAGTGATTAATTATAAGTTCATGCTGCATGTAAATTACAAATGAAACATATGTGTGGCAATTAGTGAAGCACTTACCTTTGGTTGAAGGGTACCATGACGTACTCCTTGTCGGTGTGAGCAATCAATCCCCTCGTTATGTAACCTTGCACGAAGGATGCATCTGCGTTGATAGATTGCTCGGAGACCAAGTGAGGGTCGAGGAAACCCACCGGTCGTCGCGATCGCCGGACTTCTTGGATCATGTATCTATACATAAAGAAAGAGTAATGACATTTATCTGTATAACGTGAATGTATTCATTATACAGTATACTTACAGTGTCCAGCATCGTAGAAGTGAGGCGTCGAATTCATCGAGATTGAATAGTAAGAATAAATCTTCGAATGTCACGACGATGTAGCCCGAGTCGTGGAGGAAATGCTTCTCCTTATATTTTAGAGTGAATGCACTCTGCCGGATTGGCTTCATGTTGGACTTCTCCATGTACCAGGCATGCAATGTATTGCAAATCAAACCAAGCTGGGATAATTGTGACTCGGGCACCAACGACACTCCTAGAGTAAACTTCCATGACACGGGACACGGCTTAATTTTCTTCGCATGAGCCTTGGAGGCCTTGGAGCCTCGCTTATGATATGTTCTCGGTGGCGTCTCGGCGGGAGCCGATGCAACATACTTTACTGGATTTGGAGGTGGAGGTGGAGCCACCGGAGCCGATGTGCCAGGTCCAGGGCGACGTCCCTCTTGGGCCACTGGATGTGAAGATTGTGGCATGGACATGTCGAGGACGATGTCCCTCTTGGGCCACCGAACGAATATGTGGACGGCATCCCCTAATGTCTTAATCTCTTCGTTTGGGGGCTTCTCAAGAGGGACGATCTTAAAAATATCATTAATCATGTCCACCTGGACCTTTATGAAACCGGTGTCTACTTGTACACCGTGCACCAGCGTCCCTGGCAGCAATGGATACACCATTCCGCGCCCAGCGTCAACGGGAATAGACCCAACAAGCCTGACTTTGAGGCTGCAAGGCATGGGCTCCTACATAACGATAAAAGATGAGTTAAGGCGTCCACCAGAGAGATCTATGTACCATTCTAAAGAGGTACATTACCTGAATGTCATCAATAGGTAAGTGGGCGTCGCTATGTTCAGAAATTGGTGTGGACGCGCAGCTACTGCGACGTTGAGGGGGACTGGGTACCGCAATAGTAGGAGTGGGTTGCGATTGGTTGCGGACTTATCTCAGTTCTTCCCACAACGAATCTATCTCTCCTCGAAGTGAGGCAGTCTGCTCTTGAAGTGAGGCAGATAGTTATTCCTCAAGTTGAGCACGAAACTCCTGTTTTATTTGTTCGCTGCGGTACGCCTTGGATCTCTTCCTACTCCTATATGTCTCGGAGTAATCTAGAAATCCGTGCCTCCAAGGTACATAAACCCCCATGCCTCGTGTGCGACCTGGGTGCTCCTTGTTTCCCAAGGCCTGTGATAGTAAATCTATCTCCCTATATTCTTCAAAGGAGACATGAGAAGATTCGGTAGTCAATGATTGCTGCAAGAGGCAATTAATCATGTTATTTTTGAACCCATGAAGTTCAAGAGGTGTTAACAACTATGTTGTTTAACATATTTTACCAGGCGTTGGGACACTTCCTCATTTGCGGGGTTTTTGAAAGAGACACCCGAAGATGTGGTTGATGACCTCGCTCTTAACTAGTTTCGAGCGCGCTCGTTTGCGATCCCGGCAAATGGCGGAGAGGCCTCCGATCGGATTGCGACCTCATCCTGCATCCTCCATTGCGGGATTTTACCCGCGTACCCAGCAGTGCCAAGTCTGTGAGGGTGCGTGTTTTATGACTGGAGAGCCTTGTGCGTCGCACTTTGTTGTTCAAATTCAGTCGTCATCTTCATCTGCACAAAGGCCTCCCATGTTTTCGGCGACACGAAAGGATACTTCGTGAAGGGCGTGACATCCTTGGACACGTACTTCGTCACAAGAGTGCTCTTAAAATTCTTCCATGCTTTTCCCATCGTGAGGAGCGCCTGCCGTTGCACGAGTCCCTGTAATTCTGCTGGGATCTCGAACGAATTTGTAATTTCCTCCCATAGCTGATTTTTGTGATCCTTTGTCAAATCTTTCCAGCTTGCTATGGTGATGGGGACCCGCTGCCTTCCAATTATCCCGCAGGTAGTCCGAAATGATGACGCTGCTTTTGTCGGTTCCAGAGGGATCCCATTCGGAGAGACCACCGTGATGGTCATTCGGCCCTCTGGCCTTTTCGATACTCCTCGGCCACGTTTAGTTTTCGCAATCTTGGGAGCGTGAGACCCAGATGACGACGACGAAGACTGTGTGGATGCCATCTCTCTTCTAAGAAAAAACTAACTGCAGTGAGCTATGGTCCCAGCTTGTCAAAGTTCTATGAATCAAGTGACACAAACCAGTGCATCAAGTTCATTGAACAAGATACACTGGAGTGTGTCACTTGCTTTATGCCCTTTGACAAAGTTCTAACGATTAACTAACTGCAGTGAGCTATGGGCCTTCCAACATGTGAAGCATATAACATGTGAAGCATATAACATGAGCATATAACATGTGAAGCATATAACATGTGAAGCATATAACATAAAATACATGTGAAGCTCGGAGGGAGCGACGTCGGGAGGGACCAGCGGCGTCGATCGGGAGGAAGCGGCGTCAGAGGGGCGTCGGGAGGGACCGGCGGCGTCGGGAGGGAGCGGCGTCGGGAGGGACCGGCGGTGTCGGGAGGGACTGACGGCGTCGGGAGGGAGCGGCGGTGGGAGGGACCAAAACCTAGCTAGCAGGGGCGCTGCAGAGTGGAGACAAGAGACTGCGCGAGAGCGGACTCCGCAGACCTAGCTGCGAGTATTTAAATATAAGCTATCACATACGGTTCCTTAAACGAACCGTCTGTGATAGTGGTATCACAGACGGTTCTATCGATATAACCGTCTGTGATATGCATATTATCACAGACGGTTCTATAGATATAACCGTCTGTGATATCCATATTATCACAGACGGTTATATCGATAGAACCGTCTGTGATGTGTTATCACAGACGGTTTCTTTTGATAAACCGCTTGTGATAGTTCACTATAAATACCCGCAGCTAGCTAGGTTCCTATGTCATTTTACAATTACAATATGGAACATAGATACATTTATGAAAAACACAAGCATAACCATAAATATAACTATTTCTTAGTTCCTTAGTCATTTTACAATTACAATGGAACATACATACATTTATGAAAAACACAAGCATAACCAATATCATTTATTACACTTTGGCTATATCATTTTAAATAAAGCCCTTCACGATGATCGACACGCATATAGCTTGCTTCATCGCCTTGTTCTTCCTCGAGCCTGATGCCGTCTCCGAATGGAGGCAAGTCATCAAATTGATTGTACTCTTCCTCATCCACAACATTCTCAACCCCGACAATCCTTCTTTTTCCCTGAAGAACTACATGGCGCTTCTTATTTGCCGAGTCGGTTACATAAAATACTTGAACAACTTGCCTCACGACTACGAATGGTTCGTCTTTGTATCCTACACATTCGAGGTCCACGGTAGTGACGCCGTACTTGTCAACCTTTACACCCCGTGGGAGTTGGACCCAACGGCACCGAAATAAAGGAATTTTGAAAATTACGTAGTCAAGCTCCCAAATCTCCTCTACAAGCCCGTAGTACGAGGTTGGGCCAGTGGTACTGCCGTGCGCATCATAGGCATTCATGCGGACACCTGAGTTCTGCACTGTGCTCTTTCTATCTTGATCTGTTGTACAAAATGTGTAGCCATTAATGTCGTATCCTTGCCATGTCACAATTGTAAATTTTGGCCCTTTTTCCAACCATTGTAGTGTTTCACTTGACGACCTCCTAGTCAATTGCACCTTGAACCATTCGTTGAACTGACGGTTGTGTTGTCTCGTGATCCAAACTTCTGACTGGCCTGCATTCTCCTGACGTAGCATGTCCTTGTGCTCTTCAATATATGGGGTCACTTCAGTCATGTGTTGTAAAACCATGAAATGGGCTTGAGCATATGTATTTTGATCCGGAGTTATTGCTTTCCTCCCGATAGTCCTGATACCCTCTAGCCTCCCCTCGTGACGAGATAGAGGTACACCTATCAGCTCTACCTGAGCCATGTAGCCGATGCAGAATTCAATGACCTCTTCTGTTGTATAACCTTCGATGATGCTACCCTCCGGTCGAGATCGATTGCGTACATAGGACTTCAGAATTCCCATGTACCTCTCGAAAGGGTACATATGACGTAGAAATACGGGGCCGCATATTTTTATCTCTTTCACAAGGTGGACAATGAGATGGACCATGATATCAAAAAATGATGGAGGGAAATACATCTCTAGATGACATAGAGTTGTCACCACCTCGGTTTGCAGAGTATCTAGTCCATCCGGATCAATGACCTTCTGAGCAATTGCGTTGAAGAAATAACATAGCCTTATGATTGTCACTCAAACCTTGTTCGGCAAAATACTTCTAATTGCAACAGGTAGCATTTGTGTCATTAGCACATGACAGTCGTGAGACTTCATGCCAATTAATTTTAAATGTTCCATGGAAACAAGTTTCTTCATGCTTGTGGAGTGACCGGATGGAACTTTCACACCATGTAAGGACTGGCACAGTTCAGTTCTCTCGGACTTAGACAGAGTGTAGCATGCCGGGGGAAGGTACGTCCGGCCTTTATCGGTCTCTATCGGTGCTAACTCGGTCCTGATGTTCATAGCGACCAAGTCACGCCTTACGTTAACACCATCCTTTGTTTTATCAGGAATGTTCAGTAAGAGACCAATCAAACTGTCACATACATTCTTCTCTACGTGCATGATATCGATGCAATTGCGAACTTCTAAGTGCTCCCAATAAGGCAAGTCCCAAAATATTGACCTCTTTTTCCACATGTTCTTCCTCAATTTACGTCCCTTTCCAAACACAACATTTATATCCTTGACCATATCATACACCTCTTTCCCGCTAAAAGGTCTTGGTACTGAGTCATCCTCTTTTTTTCCGTCAAATTGTTTCTTCATCTTGCGGTATGGGTGATACTTTGGAAGGAACCTACGGTGACACATGTACACAGTTTTTCGCGAGTTGTTCAACCACACACTCTCGGTATAATCTAAGCAGTGCGGACACGCTTTGGCTCCTTTTATACTCAACCCTGACAGGTTACCAAGGGCAGGAAAATCATTAATGGTGCAGAACAACATGGCGCGTAGAGTGAAGTTCTCTCGTTTGTCCGCATCCCATACATGTACCCCTTCATTCCATAGTATTGCAAGATCTTCCACCAATGGGGCTAGGAACACATCAATATCGTTGCCAGGTTGCTTCGGCCCTTGGATAAGTAGTGACATCAAAATATATTTCCGCTTCATACACAGCCAAGGAGGAAGGTTGTACATGCACAGAGTCACGGGCCAGGTGCTATGTCGGCTGCTCATGTTACCAAAAGGATTCATTCCATCTGTACTCAACCCAAACCTTATATTTCTCAGTTCCACACCGAAATTTACAAACATCCTATCGATGTTCCTCCACTGGGCAGAATCAGCAACATGTCTTATCATTCCGTCTTTCTTACGCTGCTCGTAGTGCCAACGCATCAATCTTGCATCCTTGCGGTTTGCAAATAAACGCTTCAAACGGGGGATTACAGGAGGATACCACATCACCTTAGCAGGAAGTCCTTGCTTCACCTCGATGCCCTTCCCATCATCAGAGTCATTTTTACGCTTGTATCGGGATGCTTTGCACACCGGACAAACATGTAAGCTAGCATACTCTTTACGGTACAGGATACAATCATTCCGACATGCATGTATTCTTTCTACTTCCATTCCTAATGGACAAAGAATCTTCTTGGCTTGGTAGGTGGTTCTCGGCAACACATTTCCCGTTGGAAGCATGTCCACTAGAAGACCTAATAATGCCGTGAAACTCTTGTCGGACCAACCATTGCTTGCCTTCAATTTTAGCAGTTCTAGAACTGATGACAACCTCTTTTATTGCGGCTTGCAGCCCGGGAACAAAGGTTTCTCCGAGTCCTCCATCAAGCCCTCAAATTTACCAAACTCTCTCTCACTATAGTTCCCTTCTGCATCACGTAACATCTGATCCAGATTGTCATCCTACGACCTATCCTCATGATCGAAAGAACAGTCCACAACTGGCATATCGTTGTCTCCCTCGACTATGTCATAACTACCTTCTTGTGTACTCTTCTCTTCACCGTGACTGGTCCAACATTTGTACCCTTTTCTGAAACCCCTTCAAATCAAGTGAGCTTCAATCTGCGCTGAGTTGCTAAACATCTTGAGATTATCACAATCAATACATGGGCAATACATATATTTCATCCCCTTCTTCAACATATCCAGCTCGGCTGCCCTTCTAAAAGCAGACACGCCAGTAATGTACTCTTCACTCACACGGTTCTCAATATACATCCAGCTTCGGTCCATCTACGCTACACAAGTGACAAATGGGTGTCAAAAATGATTATTACCCCTACTACTAACCTCTGATCAGATCACTAAGAATGTTAAGTAATTGAGTAGTAATCTCTGATCAGATCATTAAGAATGTTAAGTAATTGAGTATACTAACCTCTCATCAGATCACTAAGAAGACGGTGATATTCTTTCACCCCCAACTCCCTAAAGCCGGTCGCCTTGCTCCACCGATGCAGCGCAATGAAGACAGATCGGTGTCGACATCCTTCAAGCAAGTACGCCAAGTAATTAATACTACGCAGAATATCACAGACGGTTCCAACCACAAACGGTCTAATGATATATCACAGACGGTTCGTATTAATAACCGTATGTGAATTATCACCGACGGTTATTAATATTAACCGTCTGTGATACAAACAATATCACACACGGTTCAAATTAATAATCGTCTGTGATTGTTGCCTATCATAGACGGTTCGCATAAATAACCGTCTGTGATAGTCTAACATTATCACAGACGGTTCTTAACACGAACCGTCTGTGATGTCCGTAATATCACAGACGGTTAGTGTTAATAACCATCTGTGATTGTGCTTATCACAGACGGTTCGTTAATAGAACCGTCTGTGATAGACCTTCACAGACGCAAGCACAGCAACACATTCAGATCATCAAATTGATTGTCCTCATCCACAACATTCTCCACTCCGACAATCCTTCTTTTTCCCGCAAAATTCAAGGCAATTTTATTACAAAAGTGCAAAAAAAAAGACATTCCCAAATTCTTCGGTGAGCAGCCGACTTCTTCGCTGAGCGACTATCCATCTGCTTCTTTCCACTTCTTTTCTTCATCTCTGGTCTCTGGATCACGTACGCCAGTAGCGATGATTCAGTTTTTTTTTGAACTTTTGTAATAAAATTGCCTTGAATTTTGCAAGGAAAAAGAAGGATTGTCGGAGTGGACATCACATCTCGGCAGTAGTCGGCATCGTCGAGGAACATGCAAATACAGAGGCAAGCACGACAACACATTTAGATCTATTACAGGATAACAAGCTAGTGAACTCTTCATGGAACGACGGTGCGGGTGAACAAGACACACTTACCACACTTACAGCTATATATGCTCACAGTGGATGAACTCATGCGTGACTAGTACCGGTGGAAAGGTAGATGGGGCGTTATTTATAAGGGCCGAGCAGAGGGAGGAACTGCTGCCTGCCATTCGATGTGGAGAGAATGGACGGGTGAGATCGAAATCCTGGGTATACGCCAATTATTGGTGACACGTGATTATCGCACGCCAATTATTGGTGATATGTGATTATCACAGACGGTTATTAACGCGAACCGTGTGTGATAATAAATATCACAGACGGTTCTTAATACGAGCCGTCTGTGATGTTTCAGTTATCACAGACGGTTAGTAATACGAACCGTCTGTGATGTCTCATTTATCACAGACCGTTCGTGTTAATAACCGTCTGTGAAAATATCACTGACGGTTGCCAGTATAAACCATCTGTGACAGTTTAATCACAGACGGTTCCATATGAACCGTCTGTCATAAGCTTTATCACAGAACGCTTCATGTTTCGATCGTCTAATTAACGTCTCTCGATCGTTATACGAAGCGTCTATATCATTAATGTTTGGGTATACAAACCGTCTGTGCTAAAGGTTAAATATGCGCGCCTAATCCAGGTCTCTTCTACGTACGTACAATATGGCTTCTACTATTCTTGTGATCATCTCCTTCCTCTCATCTATGCATCAAGAATTGTTCGGCCGGAACCTTACACAGGCGGCCAGCAATTTGCATCTGGAGCAGCTTCTCCGCACACGCCCTGCTCTCCCTCCCCGACTTTCTTGCATCCGTCAGCTCGACCTGATCATCCGCCGTCGACAGAGGCGTCTCGCTGCCGCTCAAGAAATGGAAACAGCCCTTACCCTGGTTCTTCTCCACAATGTGCGCAAAGCGGAAGAAGCTCTACACGCATTGGAGAGACTGATGGATAGCCTTGCCGATCAAGCAGGAATGGCATATTCTGAGGAATCTTTTCATGCTATCCTCTACGACATTATGGGCTATGCTACTGATTATTTGCCCAGGCTGGAGGAGGAAGTGCTGAGGACAAGGACAATCTTAACGGCGTTGAAGAAGTCAGTGGTTGATCCTCCAAGTCCCAAAGTTGAAGAAGAAGCGTACGAAGCCCAAAAGATTACAATCTGGGAAACTCTTTACCTGTGTGACTTTTGTAATAAATTTGCCTCTAATTGAAATTAATAAATTTGCCTTTAATTTGTGATCTCTTGTCTCAATAGTTCTGTAGTAAAGTTATTAGAAGCAATGTGTACTTATATATTAACCTCTGATCATGAACAGAATATGACAGACAAAGGGACATCACAGACGGTTCTTGTCAAAAACCGTCTGTTAACATTCACAGACGGTTCTTAAGAAGAACCGTCTGTGATAGTCTACACAACACAGACGGGTTTTAATGAAAAACCATCTGTGATAATTCCATATTATCACAAACGGTTTTTTATTAAAAACCGTCTATGATACTTTAGTATCACAGACGGTTCATTGGTAAGGACCGTTTATGATACTCGACCACTAACACAGACGGTGTCCAAATTAAAACCGTTTGTGTTAGTGTCAATCACAGACGGTTTTGTCAAACCGTCTGTGATGTAGCCGTCCAGTATAGCCTCTTTTGTAGTAGTGTCCCTTGCTAAGCCCAAAAATGTTACAGAACTGGTTCCTAAGTCTCAGCTGCTGATAAACAAAACATTACTGAGTAATTTAAGGATTTGGCGATGCAACAGGTGAACAAAAATCAGGACATGCAATCCAGTATAATAGAAGCCCTCTCTACCATAGAGAGAAATCTTTTTGAATACTGCCAAGAACAAGCCAGACTACTAGATCAACGAGCAAAGATATGGGAATAGTTGATCACGAGGACTTCGCCAAAAAGATTTTCGTTAATGCCAAATATGACCGTAATCAAATTTACGACTTTCCTGAACACTCGACCACCTGAATTTTCATCAGCAACAAAGTCTCTGCGCCGACAAGTGGTTACAAGATATCGAGAGGAGACTGGAAACCATCCAATGTACGGATGAGGAAAAAAATTCTTTTCGCCACCTATCAATTAACGGAGCCGGCTATCAACTGGTGGAATGCTATCCAATGGACATATCTAAACAAAAATGATATTACGTGGAAGGAGTTAGTGACTAGATTCCGCAAGACATATCTCTCTTCTAAAGTTGCTACGGATAAGTATCGAGATTTTCTTGATCTCCGGCAAGAAGACGAATCTGTTATGGAGTACCTGTAGCAATTCCATCACTTATCACAGTATGCTCAAGGAGAAATTGATACCAAAGAAAAAAAGAATGAGGTGCTTTCTAGAAGGCTTGCAACCAAAGATAAGACATTATATCGAAATTATGGAATTCTCAAACTTACAGGCTTTAGTTGATCAAGCTCTCTGGATAGAAGAAGAAATGTCAGAATATGTGAAGGTTATCAAGCAAAGCGATCTTTTGACTATGACACTCAAGACCTATTTTCACTGCAATCAAAAAGGACATATTCGTCTCCATTGCCCATGGAAATTTCTATCTAAAGAAGAGGCCTGGATACAAGCTAAAGGACAGGCATCAACATCATATCATCTGCCAACAGAGGAAGAAGGACACCATCCCAAGAAGTATCGAGTGGAGAAGGAAACAAATGCACCCTAAAGAAGTGACTAAGAGAAAGCAACCAGAAAGCAGTCAGAAAGTTAAGGCAACACTGTTGGTTAGGAATGGAGTATGAAATGAGTGTTATCTCATATTTTTGTATAAGCAAGTAATTCTATGAGCTATCAAATGTACCCGTGAACTATATGTAGTGGTATAAATAAATAAAGATGTTCGTATCAAAATTCACTATGAACTTAATCTTCAACCTGGTACAAGAGAAATGTGGCAATTGTGAATATTTACCAGACTACATAAAGGATGGAAGAACTAACTCAGTTCAGGCAAAAAATCAGGATAATACAGTGAAAGTAAAAAAAAGAAAAGAGAATACTACTACATGGAATATCTACAAAGATTTCGGGAAGTAGAATCAAGCAGTTTGTATGAAAGATACAAAACATCGTAATTTGGTATGAACAGGGATGATATACAGGTGTAGTAAGAGAAAGAAGAAGAGAGGAGAATATGTATAAGCTTGAGTGAAACAAGAGTTCTCAGAAGTTAAAAGATCATAGTCTTAAACCATATAGAAGACTAGATTTATTACAGTTCCAGTTTTAATACCCCTCAACAAGGACTTTCAGTTTTACGATCACACCCCAGAATGATGACTAAGATATGTACTAATACAGAATGAAAGAATTGTAACATCTACGTCAGAATGTCGAGACTTGAGAGGAAATAAAATGATCGTAACTTAGAATTAGTAGTCATAATGCTGGTAGCCATGACTCAGACCTTGGTTAATTGGAATTAAATCCATGACGATGAAGATGATTACACATTAACTAAGGACAATGATACAAATCTTTAGTGTTGCCTAGGAAGAGAAGTAACAGATTCATTAAAGACAAAAGATATATCAAGACATGGTTACTAAGTATTATCTTAAGTTGCGACAAAAAAAAAAGCTTCAATAGAGTTCACCGAAGAGTAAGCAAGAAGCCTTGAGATATCAGTCACTTCTGAATACCCGAATAAAGAAGAGATTGAAAAGATTTGACTGCAAAATAAAATTTCTTCTTACAGTTTCTTATACACCCTAATAGAGTAAAGATGAACCAAGATCAGGAAAAAGAAATTCGGTAAAGACGATATGAGAAGAGAAACCTCAAAGTACATGGTCTGTTAAGATGTATACCAGAAAGTAAAGGATAAACATCAAGATCCACCAGGATTACTATAGCCATAACTAGTTCAAGAATGAAAATGAGGGATTAGAAGACATTGGCATGGAATTTTTTTACAAACTCTCGAAAATATGAGAAGGGTATGAGGCTAAGAATTCATAAACCGATTGGTCAAAGAGACACACTTCCAATCAAATAGACAAACCTATGGAAAATACAAAGGCAGCAGAACTCTACCTGACCATGGTGGTACTATTGCATGAGTTCCCAAATGAGATTATCTTAAACAAAGAAGTATATCACGTTCGTACCTTGAGAAAGTCTTTATGAAATCTTGGGAACCCAGATAGCCAGATAGAGATAAAATACCGACAGAAACACCAGTCAACAGCCACCACTGGAGGCTTACCCTGAATGAAACAAGATATATGGAGAGGAATCCGAACTGTAGAAAGTTTTGTTTTTATCCCATTCTTTAACTTGGGTGAATCTCGAGGTCGAGATTCTTTTTAAAGGGGTAGGTTGAAACAAACCAATTTTCGCAAGGATTCAAATTGTGTCTTGATTTCATTTTCCCTTTAATCCTTAGCCTAAAGCGGACAAATTCCAGCTCAATCCAACCCCCAAACCTTACCGACAACACTTCAACGGCAAAAAACAGTGCGTCTACTGTTCATGGTCGGATATTTTCGCCGCTGCCTTGATCTTTTGCCGCTGCCGACCTTCCCAGCCTTTTCTCGCGCCTTCGCGTGCTCTGCTGTCCCTGCTCACTTCACACACCCTGTCAGAGCCCGTACGCTTCATTCAGTGCCTTGGCGCTCACGGCAAGACACCCCGGCCGCCACCACCCTTGTTCGCCCCTGGTTTCTGCCTTCCCGGCCCTCTCGAGCTCTCTCGGCCGACCTGACACGCCCCTCTCTTTTGACGGCCGCAAACCGCAGCTCAAGGGCGTCAGTGCCTTCTCCCTTGACCGCTGCACCGCGCCCTCCCGAATAATCTCGACCGTGCCACGCGCCACCGCCACCATGGCTAGCCTCCGATGCCGAACCGCCTTCGGGCCCCTTTAAAAGCCGTAGACCACTACGACCTTCCCTACACTCCACCGTGAAGCTCTACCCTCGCCTAATTGAACCCTCTCCTCTCCCATCGCCGGCAATAGCCAAAAAGCCGAAGGTAAGCCCTAAAACCACTCTCCCCAATTTACCCAATTGCTCGCCCTAGCTCCTGTGGCTTCCCCTAGCATCCAGAAATACCACCACATCCTCGCCCTAGCTCTCCTAGGCCCCTTCTTCTCCGGCGCCGAGAGCCGCCCCGCCGCCCGAACACCCCCGCCGTGGCTAGCCCGAATCCGACACTCCCAGTCCAAACCGCAGCTTTCCAAGCCACCGTGACCTTCCCTAGATGGTTAAAATATAGCCAATTAGAACGAAAACTTCCTTGTAGCTCCCATGCTAGAAAAATCCGCCGCAAAACTTCCTCGCCGCCGGTGAAGCTCCGGCCAACCTCGCTCTCACCCAAGGCCAAAAATGGATTCCTCTTGATCCCAAGAGTCCATCCATACCATCAATTTTCGCAGGAAGTCACCGTAGCGCCGGGAATTGCCGAGAGAAGAAAACTCTGTTTTTCAGGTACTGTAGCGCGTGGGAGGGAGAAGAAGAACAGCACCGGTTCGGGGTACTGTAGCGCAAATCCGTTAGTGAACAGTATCCGGATCTGGCACTGTAGCAACCCAAACCCGATGAACAGTTCAAACCCGTTAGTGAATAGTAAATACTCGTTACTGTTCATTCATACCCAAAAATCCAAAAATATACCTGTTTTGATCGTCTCGAGCCCGTCGACCCATTTCTCAGCTTCATTTCCTCATATCGAACAATGGTAATCCTAAAAGCCTCGAAACACCTTTCCAAATCCTATACCCTATCTCGGTCCAAACTTTTACCGTTTACCGTTCACCGAAACCCTAAAAATCCCACCTACGCCTTTCGAACTCTGCTCTACCAGGGTAAACTCTATTAAAGCTCTAAGTGACCCAGATAAAAACCCTAACCCTAGAATCCGATATCATCCACACTTTCAACTATTCACCGAAACCCATCCAACGTCCTTATACGCCTTTGGCCATCCCGAACACACCTAAACCCTAACCACCCCACCTACCTTCTTTATGTTCTTTTGATTATTTATTTGCATTTTGTTCCCAGCTTGCGTCCCGCAAAGCAGGAACTTATGTGTTCGTCTTCCACGCTAGTACACGGACCACACGAGCTGGTCAACCGAAGGACCACAAGAGCAATTAAAGGAGTCGGTGTACGAACCGAAGATTACGTGAAGATAATCAAGATAATCAGACTAGGACAAAGAGGCAAGTCACACATATTTTGATCATGTTGAACCTACATTTCCCGCTATTTATTTATTTATCAGTATTTTCATTATGTTATTTGCGCACTGTTATTTTATGTATAATAAATGCTTAGAATGACATGATATTAGCTAAGTCCTACCACCCAAAAAGCCCAGTTTAACTTGATGGCCACATTCACTTTGATAAGACATAGTAATATTAAATATGATATTAATATAAAGATGGTACTTTAGGAACACATCAAATCTTACTATTGTTAAAGCTTATGGTGTTTGTCTAGAGTTTTAGAAAAGTTGGATCTAGGGTAAGCGAGGATCGCAAAGATGGATCCGAAGACCTTATCCTAGGGTGGAGGCTTGGTTGTGGATTGGTGGCAGTACAGTGTGTACTGAATATGGGTTTGTGCGTGGATGATGCCTCGGATAAAATATAAGGACTAGACCCTTATGCTGAGTAAAGGACATAGTAACCGCCCATCCACAAGCGTTGACTTTGTCAAACCTGGCTTAGTCAAACCTGGCCTGGTAGCTGCTCAACTGCAATTGAACCTCTGCAACTGGCAAGGGGGAGACAGAGGGTGAATTCGTATGGGAGGTGGTTAACCATACAACTGTAGGACTGCGATGAGTCGGACGAGATCCGTGGGGTCATCCGAGCTTGTTGAGATTAAACACCTACTGGGCGGAGTCTACACAAAGAATTGAGCAGTGAACAACCTTGTTTTCTTAAACCCGGACGCGGAGTTAAGAAATCTTGTGGGTAAAGCAGGGCAGCTCTGCAGAGTCATGACTAATGGTATTCGAATACGCCGTGCTTCCGGTAAATGAAGCTGTGTTTAATGGGTGAATCCAGTAACAAGGCATAAGTAGTTTTGAGAATGGTTTGGTAATGTTGAAAGTTGATAATCAAGCTTGAAACCCCCTTTTACATTATTGAAGTACCTTTTTTAGTCTTTAACTGGTTTCCAACTAAAACTGCATCCACATAAAATAATGAACTTATTTCCCTTTCACTTGTCATACCTTGCATATAGTTATTGCTAAGCTCCGTGTGACTTGTTGAGTACGGTTGGTTGTACTCAATCTTACTTTACTTTCCCCAACACAGAAACCAGAAGAGGGCAAACTATTACGAGCTGTCGTGTTAGGGTTGCGACCACACTCAAGCGTTCCTGTGGAGTTTCTTTGAAGTTCTTCTGATTGTAAGTTATGCTTTGGGCTTGGATGCCCTTAGAATTATTAAATTTGGCTGTTAAGTCTTACTTTAATTAAATTAACTCTTTTAAATGTTCGTGAGCAGGCATGATACGCGTTCTGTCCGTAACTGAACTCCTGGGCTGTTACGGAAGGTAACGACATTCCCGTCCCTTAAAAACGGGGGTGTTACACAGAGAGGGCTATATTTGTAATTTTGCGCACATGGGTGTTAGATTTGAAAAAAAAAATTATAGAGGGTCAGATATGGGATAAGCTCATGGACTGGAACTGGTACGGGAGTGAGCTGATTTAATGTCAGATTAGCATGAATTAAAATTACATGTTTGGCTGTCTGTCATCTCTACACATCAGATGAGCCAATGAAATGTTGTGGTCGTGATCTTCTGGATGCATGCATACCAAGTACGTGGTACCGATGAGCTTCAGCTGCTGAAGACCCGTGAACACCAGTACAGGATGGTTGCCACCACCGTGTGGTAATTGGTAGGATTACTACTGACAATGGCTTCTTGACTTAGTAATTAAGGGTTGTTATTCATGAACCCTTAGTCCGCGGTTACTTATTTTTGCTGAGCACGCTGTACGCCCTACCGCTAATGTTATCCAGATGTAGATGTGAGTGGTTGACACAGAGGAAAATCCTAATTCCAGAGTATCTTACACGATAAGTCAGTATATCGAAGAATCAGGATAGGTACAGGAGGCATATTTAGTGCAAACTGCCAATTAGATGCTACCCTCGTTCTGGCGTAAAATGAATATATTTATTGCTAAGGAAGTAGTGACAATGTTATAGTTCGTCACGCTAAAGTCATCACTACTAAGGCATTCTGTGACCACATAACATGTGGTCACTATTTGCCAGTGAAGTAGTGATAATATGATAACTCGTCACTGTAGAATCACTACTACTACGATATCTTGGGGTGATTTAGTGTTTTCTCACTAATAATTTGTAAAACAGCGAGGACTTTTCTTTTACTCACTATAAATATGATTTATAGTGACAAAAAAACTTTCATCACTAAAATTGTGATTCCTTGTAGTAATTAACGCGATTATCAATTAGTTAGTATCACACTATGTATGTCAATTCTTTAGATAATTGCATGAGTTTGCAAACGGTTCTACCATCGGCAAAATTAAAAGATGTTTCATTTGGTTCTACGATCTGTATCCCATCGAATTGAAAGGTTTCGTCCTTAATACAGTGTTTGATTCATATTATCTCACAACGGCAATATACCAAGTTCCAATATTGATCAACTTTTTATACCCTCACGAATCGTATTGCTAATCAGATTAAATATGATTAATAGTGACAAAACAAGCTTTCATCACTAAAATTGTGATTCCTCGTAGTAATCAATTGATGTCAATTCTTCATATAATTGAATGAGTTTCCAAACGCTTGTCATTCTTAGCAACCTTCCTCCTTTGTTATTTTTTTGAATTTTTAAAATTGAGCCAATTCCGAGAGCCCGATCTTCCTCATGCAAACTCTAATTGAGTCTGTTCTTATTTCTAAATTCAAACCCTATGTTCCTATGGGGACCTCGGGTATTGAATACCTGAAATCCTCATATGTGTTCCGTACTAATCCCATGATCAATGGCTAGTACACATATTCACAACAAAAGAGTCCAACAGTGTTCCAACATAGTCCACAGGAAACCGACTAAGATTAGGTCCTAGAAAGACACATCATCATATTCCCTGGTACTAGGAATAAAATACACACCGTCAGGCATAAGTTCTTCCAATTCTCTGAACACAATTTAAGCAAGGTTGAGTACATTGTATTGTGTACTCCGCAAGACTTGTAGTGTATCGCAACATACACACACACACATACACACACACACACACACACACACACACACACACACACACACACACACACACACACACACACACACATATATATATATATATATATATATATATATATATATGCAAAGCTAATAATAAGTAAGGCTATATGCTACAAGTTATTTTCAGCATAAAACAATTTTTCTTTGCAATATCGATAAGTAGTAATTTGTAATGGAACTGTAAAGAGCATTTTACATGTAATAAAATAATATTTATATAACTTTAGTAAAAATAAATCATATCCATTCGTAGCCCTCCTTGGCTGCAATCATCGAACAATTCCCGACCATGGGCATGGTACACGCAATGCGTTCATGCCATCCCAATTTCCAAGGAAACAGTTTTGTGAAAATAAAAGCTATACATATTATGGCTGCATTCAAGCATACTCATGACCATTAGCATGACTATTTAAAAAGTTTTTAACACTCTCAAGAGGTTGTATAACTTTACCCACATAAGATAATCAAATATACTGACGGCAACTTCACGCTTCCTTGGGCGAGTGACAAAATTAATTATCATATAGCCTTTACATCATCTAGCCCTAACCTTGTACAAGCCCAATGAATGACAATCCCTCACTTAGGCGTGTCCTTCCCCTAAGTGAGTATTCATTGTTGTATTAGCAAGCTTTTGTTCCAACACCTTGTGAAGGGAGCCCCTACGATGCAAGGCTGGTCTTAGATAACTTAATCAGCTAAAGCCAGGGCCTATATAATACATGTGGTTGTATAGTTAGACTTAGATGTGCGGTAATAGTGTTCAGTCCTTAATTGACCCGAGCGAGAATCTCTCTCTATCTACATACGCGATACCTTTTGATATTTGATTGTTTATAATATTACTCGCCCGTGTCTAAATCTAGATTTTTTTTATTTTATTTTATACCAAACTAACAAAAGTTCCTCCTTTAGTCCAACATTTTGAAATTCCCATGTTTACACACAATTTTTTTTGAATGTTCAAACTTAGTGAAAACTAGTGCATGGCTAGGCATTTAGACTACATACTCAATGTAATATAATAACCGTTACCCACAATATAGCAAGATTTAATGAAACATACATGCATGCATAATAGATTTTGCAAAAAAACATACAATAATTGAAATATTGGGATCAACATAGTTAAAGGAGGTGCTTGCCTTACTGTTGTTGATCAGAGAATTGCTCAAAAGTATTTTCGTAGGTTTCTAGCATGACGGTATCTACTCAATGAAATCCAACAAACACAAAATAAGAGCCAAATAAATTCAAATAGAGACCAAATTTAAATATTTTTGCATATTTCAACATAGAATGATTTTAGAAAAAAATTAGAGATAAAAATCACTTAATTTGGAGTTCATATACAAAAATTATAGCCATTTGAATTTTATTCGGTTTATGTAGAGGGAATAATGACTTATTCGATGGCACATAGTGAAAGCGAGTTATTAACAGGGAGTGTATTTTCTCCTAAATCTATCACACCTCTCATATCCCATTTCCACCGCTCATATCCCTATATCCAAACACCACAACATCAGCACAGAGAGGAAGAACTTTCAGAGTAATTTTTCAGAAAATAATATAATTCCTGCATAATTTCTATGGAATTTCTTTGTTCCAAACGAAGCAGCCCAAGCAAGCTAACTCATCTCATGAAAAACAAAAGAGGTTTTTTTTGTGAGGAAAAATGAAACAGATTTGGATAAACTACTCTATGAAATATTGCGCGCACCGTTTAATTAATAGATAATTGTTTTTCCACTTAGAAAATAAACATTATTAGCATGAGTAACCAAACACCATCACCATACACGGGAGGCCTACATGGAAATTTCATTATGACAATATAACGGAAAAAGGATAATTACAAAAGTACCTAATTGTGGCCACAATTTACAGAAATGGTGTGACAGTCGTCCGACAAACAGGCAGGGAAATAGTGAAAATTCAAGTGTACCATCAGTAATTCAGCTGCACACACTGAGAAATAAGAGCATAACAATTAATATCCACGAATATAAAATCCACACACATGATCATTCCAACGTAACATTGGCATATCTTCCATCTTCAATTCTGTGTTCCCTCAGGAGAGATTCCCTGATGTCATGCAATTGCTTGACGATTTCTGCGGTTAGCACTCTACTCGATGGCGTTTCCTGAGAGCAAGACATTCCAAGTCTTAGAAGCGAACTCACACAACCGATCTTTCTCCGGTATGAATGGCCATCTCCGGCCTCACGCCCATTTTCCAGGTCCATAAGCAACCATCTGTCAAGAACGTCCATAACACGGTCATGAAGACCCAGCTCAACGTATTCACGAAGGCTCAATCCTTGTCTGAATCTGGTTTCGGTGGGCCTCTTCCCAGTTACTGTTTCCAACACTAGAATTCCGTAGCTGTAAATATCTCCATGTGTCAACACTACGTCCAGCCCACATACACTATACCATAACCAATCTGTAGCGTCAGATAATGGTAGCTAAAACGTAATATTAACGTCCAACCATCGGTCGCTATAAATTTGTAACAAATCATCGGTCGCTATTTTTACATGTATCGACGTAACATCGGTCGCTACATATATTTAGCCGTTTATGTCAAACAATCGGTCGCTAAAAACAAATGCTAGAGTCAAACGATTGGTCGCTATAGCCCATTTTCATTTTTGGCGCGCTCAGCCCAGCCCACTCGCGCGCATTGAAATTAGCGCGGCCCACCAGTCAGTGTCACCCAAAACCCTATCTCCAGCACTTACCCACCCAGCGGCCACATCTCGCGTCTTGCAGCCGCCAGTCGCGCGCATCTCGTCCGGGCTGCCGCCGCCGCTGCCGTCCCCGCCTGCGCCCGCGAGCTCCGTCCCCGCCGTCGCCCCTGCCGCCCGCATCTTACCTCTTCACCAGGGCTGTTGCCGCCGCTGCCTTCCCCGCCGGCGCCTGCGAGCTCCATCCCCGCCGTCGCCCGCGAGCTCCGTCCCCGCCGTCGCCCCTGCCGCCCGCATCTCACCTCTTCACCAGGGCTGCCGCCGCCGCTGCCGTCCCCGCCGGCGCCCGCGAGCTCCGTCCCCGCCGTCGCCCCTGAGCTCCGTCCCCGCCGTCGCCCCTGCCGCCCGCATCTCACCTCTTCACCAGGGCTGCCGCCGCCGCTGCCGTCCCCGCCGTCGCCCGCGAGCTCCGTCCCTGCCGCCGAGCGAGCTCGCTGTCCCCGCCGTCGCGGCCGCCGTCAAGCCGTCGCGACCGTCATCCAGGCCGCCGTCCCCGCTGCGCGCTCGCCGGTATCGCCGTACTCAGGCAAGCCGTCAGTGATTTTTGTGTGGCTTGAATGGAAATACTGAGAACAACAGAAGTATGCAATTTATCCCCATGCATGGTCGACTTATTATTTCGAATGCATCAAGGCTAGTATCTTGCTAATTAGAACGTGTTTAATTGTCACCTATTTGCTTGATGAAGAAAGCATGATGCTTGTCCTTACAGAAATAAACAATTTTGGATTTTGTTTCTTATCAATTAATCATACCAGCCATTTATGCAATTCTTAGTTGGAAGAGATACAGACTTGTTTGAAGTAATAAACTGAGCTCAGGCAAGCAGGAACTAAATGATTCATCTAGCCTCTAATTGATAAAGAGTGACTTATAAATTGAAGTTGGGAGACTCAGAGAGACTGCAGTCTAGAGACTTATATACTATGTCGTGTACCAATTTTGTCTGAACTTGTTGGTATATACCAGCCAAGTCTGACCTCACCATATTGTAATTGCAGCTGCTCCACGTGTAGTTGGACACCTTGGGAAGGCATTTGAACGTGCTCTTGGCAGCAGCTCTACTTGTTTGTATCGGTAGGTTTCTGTTTCCCCAGCTGTTGCTCTCTTTTTTTCATGTTGTGGAAGTATGCGACTATATCAGTGCTTATGATATGTTTTTTATTTCATATTGAAATCTGGTTGATGTCTTGCGTGAAGGTTGAACATGGATAAAACATGGATTGATGATAATGCTAGGTAAAAACCAATTACTTTACAAATATTGAAAGTTATATATACATGTCAAATGGTATTTAACCTAAAACTTTCACATAGGCATACCTAGACATATTTGCAAGGAGTGAATGGTTTCTTAGCTTTTGCTTTTAGTAATTCTGCAGTAGGCAGCAATATATTATGCCCTTGTAGAAAGTGTGTAAACTCATTTTGGAAAGAGGCAAGTGAAGTCCGTGAGCACTTGATATGTGATGGGTTTCTAAAAGGGTATAGAACATGGAACTTACATGGAGAAGCTAACTCTTCTGTGAATCATGGGAATTGTGATGCTGCTGAGGTCATAGAGGATTCTAGTGAGGATGATGAAATATCTGATTTGCTTAGAGACTTAGCTGCCGGTCTAGATGATAGAGGAGATTTTGAAGACAATAGTTCAACTTTGGAGACTTGTCCTGAACTAGTTGCCCTTCAAAAGTTGGTAGCAGAAAATAGCAAAGAGCTATACCCAAATTGCAAGAAATATACACAGCTAAGGTTCCTAATTAGATTGCTCCACATCAAACTCCTTGGAGGATGGTCTGATAGATCTATGAACCTACTACTAGATCTACTTAATGATGCACTCCCTGAGGGTTCAAATCTACCTAGAAACTTTCATGAAGCTAAGAAATTGGTGAAATCCATTGGTGTTGGTTACAACAGTATTCATGCTTGTCCAAACGATTGTGTTCTCTATTGGAAAGAGAATGTGGATTTAAATGAGTGTCCAAAATGTGAGGTTTCTCGATGGAAATCAGATAGGAAGAGTCTAGATGGGAGACATGTGTATAAGGTTCCTAAGAAGGTTCTCCGCTACTTTCCTATAAAGAAAACACTCCAAAGGTTATTTCTGTCCTCTAAAACAGCAAGTCTAACAAGATGGCGTGATGAAGACCGAAAAAAGGATGGTCTGCTAAGGCATCCTGCAGATTCACCTCTATGGCGGGACTTTGATGAGAGGCATCCAGAATTTTCTGCAGATAGTCGAAATATCCATCTAGCATTTGCCACGGATGGGTTTAATCCATTTAGAATGAACAATGTTAGCTATAGTGTTTGGCCTGGTATTTGTATTCCACTCAATTTCCCACCTTCCATGTGCATGAAGCAGTCAAATTTCATCCTTTCTTTGCTCATTCCCGGTAAACGTGGCCCGGGTAGTGATATGGATGTCTTTTTACAGCCACTTATTTATGATTTGTTAGATATGTTTGAAAATGGAGTTAGAACCTATGATGCTTCAAGGGGTGAGTTCTTCAAGTTGAGGGCGGCGGTGTTGTGGACTATTTCAGATTTCCCAGGTTTAGGTTATGTGTTTGGGTCTACCACATCTGGTGAAGCAGGATGTCTTGATTGCCACCAATTTACATGTTCACTTAGACTTCGTAATGGTACGAAGACTTGCTATATGGATCATCGTAGATTCTTGGATGAAAACCACCCATTTAGGTTTGATGCTGATAAATTTGGTGGTAAAACTGAGTTTAGGCCAGCACCTACACCACTTTCTGGGGAGCAAATTTTGGACTGCACTAAGGATCTTAGTACAAGTTTTGGCAAGGATCCATCTGGGAAGCAACCAGCAAGAAAAAGACGGAAGGAAGGGGAGCCCTTAGTCATTTTCAAAAGGAGATCTATTTGGTTCAAACTTCCATATTGGAAAGATTTGATGCTGCGACATAATTTTGGTGTCATGCACATAGGAAAAAATGTGAGTGAAAGCTTAATTAACACATTCCTGGGCACCACTAAAAAGTCCAAGGACAATTTGAATTCTCGTCTGGACCTTCAAGCTCTAGGTATTAGAAGTGATCTTCACCCTGTTGAAGTTGATGACCAATTTTATTTACCACCTGCACCATACACAATGAGTCCCGATGAGAAGAAATTATTTTGTCAAATACTAAAAGGGGTCAAGTTTCCTGATGGTTATGCATCTGATATACGACACAACATCCATGTTAATGAGAAAAAAATATTTGGGCTAAAGAGTCATGAGTGCCACATTATTCTTCAACACTTGCTACCCCTTGCTGTGAGAAAAATATTGCCTGAAATGGTCAGTGCAGGAGTGATTCGTATAAGTAATTTTTTCAAGAAGCTTTGCTCACCTATCATTCGAAGAAGTGATATGGATAGTCTAGAGGCTGATATAGCTGAAACCTTGAGCCTTCTTGAAGCTATATTCCCTCCATCATTTTTCGATATTATGGTACACTTGATGGTACATCTTCCTGCTCAAGCAAGAATAGCTGGTCCTGTCCATTTTCGTAGCATGTGGCCGGTAGAGAGGTAATTTTCTTGGTCATATAAATACTGTAACATAGTTAACAGAATTTTGTAGCTACTGTTTTATAACATTATCAATTTGCTTTGCCTTTTATTTTTGCATATAGATATCTAATGAGATTAAAGGGTTCTGTTCATACAAAAAGTCACCCTGAGGGATCAATTATGGAGTGGTCTATGTTTACTGAGTGCCTTACACTTTGTGCTCGCTATCTACATGGTGCAACTCAAGTTGGCTATCAAGTTCTAACCCATGAAGATTGTAGCACAACTCCTTTCTTTCGTACCATTGGTCGAGGATTGGCCGGAAAGTGCACAATGAGTATAGACCACAAGACATGGCTGCAAGCTCATAGATATGTTTTATTCAATTATGACGATATAGGACCATACTTGGAGTAAGGCATCTAAATTATTTTTACATTTCACATGATCAATTACTTAAGACATTCTAAACTGATAAAATGGTATGTACAGCAAGCATGCTCACTACCTATCCTCAATTGGTCTTCGAAGTAAACGAGACATCAACCGCATGCATCATGAATCATTTCATGAGTGGTTTAGGTTGCAGGTAAGTAAGAAGAAAACTCAGCAAATGTAAATTCAGATGTATTTCATATTTAGATTCATAGAAATTTGTCATAATCACAGGTGGAAGAGATGAGTGAGGAAGCAAAAGATGAGATTAAGATATTGGCGAAGGGGCCAATGATGACTACACAGAAATATAGTAGCTATACCATAAGTGGAATGAAGTTCCACACAAAATCCTATGATGAGGGTAGAGCTGTTCAGAATAGTGGGGTTGCTGTAGTTGCAGAGTCAGCAAGCTTTGAGAGGGGCAATAATGATCAGATTATAATAGGAAAGAAAATCTATTATGGTGTTATAAAGGAAATTCTTGAACTGAACTACCAACACAAAGGAAATGTGGTGCTTTTCATGTGTGATTGGGTTGATAACCGTGTGCAGGATAAATGGGTAAAAACTGATCAATTTGGGGCCACAAGTGTCAACTCTAAGCATTTATTCAATACAGGTGAAAAGATATCAGATGAACCTTTCATTCTAGCTTCACAAGCACTTCAAGTATACTACGTTCCTGATCAGGTTGATACTGAGTGGGCTGCTGCTGTTCAATCAATACCTAGTGGTTCATATAACTTGGATAATTTGGAGATTGAACATACCGATAATGATAATGGACAGGTTATGCCTTCTGTGACTGATCTAAGTGGCACTGTGACTGTGGATATTATTAATGGGGTTATCCCTTCTGTTAGAACTGACATAGATGGTGTAATTGTTGATAAAAAAAATCTAAAAATGGGTCTAGAAAGTAAGTATTGTTTTCCTAATGCTTGCTTGCAAAAATTAATGATTTATTTGTTTCCCAGTGATTGCTGATTTGTTTGTAATTTTTTAGGAGGAAAAATGGCAAGCGCTAGAAGAAACAATACTTGTGCCCCTCTCAACGCGTATGAACAGCAGAGGAATCTTGTAACTCATTGGATGTCTCCCGACTTTGAAGTAAGGCTTGTTGATATTAAAATCTTATTATATGCTTGTGGAACTTGTATACATCTATTTGTGCATAATCTAATAATTTCTCACTTAGGTTCACACGGAAATTGCCAAAGCGAATCGTGCTAAGTTGGCCATACATCATACATCAGGCACCAAGAGCTTTGCTCGTTCTAGACATGAATTGGTATAGTTATCTTTTTTCACTATCTTACATAGGTATTTTCTGCAGATTATTTATACTGAAAGCTAAAACACTTGTAGGGTCATGAGCTAGGATGCCCTCCTCGACGAGATGAAGTATATATCAAAACTCATACAAGAAAAAATGGTGTTACTACACAGAATGCAGAACCAATCATTGTAAGTTTTCATGCATTTTTGCTGAATTGTGGTAGTTAATAATGATGGTGTGTAAACATTGATCTCCCATTCATGTAGAACAAACTTAAAGAAATTGTTGAAGCCCGCCCAGAGTTGAAGGAAAGAACAATTGAATAGGGCGATGCACTTGCTGCTGCTTGTGGTGCAAAGGAGCCAAGAGGGCGTGTGCGAGCTTTGGGTCTAGGACCAACTCCTTGAGATGTTGGTATAACAGGATTGAAGTGTTACCCATCTACAAGATTTCAAATGGAAGTTTTGGCCCGTAAAGAAGCTGAACAACGCATAGCTGAACTGGAAGAGCAAATGAAAAGACAGGAGGAAAGGCATGCAGAGGAAAGGCAAAATTTTATGGAAGTCATGTCACATAATGGTTCTAATTCACACCACCATGTGGTATAATACTATAACAATACATCAGCTAGTTATTTTGGCCTCTTAATACCCTGTGCAGATTTATCTCATTATTGCTTCCATTTGTTTGTAGAGCCCAAGGTCTACAGAAAATGTTGATGCACATCATCATGATGCTCATTTCGAAGAAGATGAAGATTGTGGAGATAATGAAGACCATGACGCATGTCCCGAGGAGGGTGAATATTTGTTTGCACGGAGGCGTCTTGCAGCCCATACTATGCAATTTCATCAACATAGCCCCACTAGTGCAGCCCATACAGTGCAGACCCATGCAACCTCACCCCATCAGTGCACCCCCAACGATACAGCCCCTGTTGCGCAGCACCATGCACCCTTGTCCAGTCACCGCTTCCCCAACAATGCAGCCCCTACAGTCTAGCACGGTGTAGCACATGAAGAGCAGCCCCATGCAACCTCATCCCGTCAGTGTATCCCCAGCAATGTTCTTCCTGCAGTCCAGCCCGATGCAGCCCATGAAGTGCAACCCGATGCAGCAAAACAAGCAAAGACAGTGCAACCCCAGGTTGGAATGAATGTGATATTATATGAAGTGGTGAGATCCGATGCACGTGTGGCTCTGGGAACAATTATTTCAACAAATCCTAAAACCATTATTGGAGGTGTAGCTCTTGGAAAGCAATATTGTGAAGTTGTTGTGAATCATGTGCTGAAAAGGGACGCAACTCTGCCTCGCACTTATCTTGGTGTGGAAAAGATGGCTGATGCTCATAGGTTGTCGATTGCATGGCCATACAATAGAGTAATAAACTATCCTTGTCATCGTTTCTTGTTTTCTCATATATGACAAATGGTCAAACTTATAATTTCTGATATTTGTGACAATTGAAGGTTAAGCAGCAGGCATCAAAATCGGTTAGGAAGGCATCAAAATCGCCTCAAGGTGTTTCAGGTATGTTATTCTTAGGTCATTTATCTCCTCTTGGTTGATGTCTGTATTTTAGTTATTCTTAGGTCACTTATCTCCTCTTGTGCCTCAAGCTAGTTATTTTGGCCTCTTAATACCCTGTACAGTTGAAAGGTTAGCAAATTTCATGATGCTGATTAGAGCCTATACTCTGTTGTTTTTACACTGACTTGTAGCAGGGGGAGAGAAGAGCTAGAACTCAGGTGGGCAGTCTATATGTGATTTCTACCTTTTTCTGTTGAGGTTGGTCAGTGTTCTGTTTTTATCTTTTTCAAGCTTGCATGCAAACTGTTGATTGGTGACTAGTAGGGAAATTGCATGTAACTGTTGATTTGAGCTTCCACTTGGAGGTTGTTGACCTTCAGTACTCTTTTCCTTGTGATATGATAAATAAGCCACTGTGACATGCTAGCAATTGACTTGTTTTATTTCGAGTGTCCTCTTCTAGATATCAGTACAAAATATGTTATTTGCTTGTGTTTTAACTAATTCTTTGGTGCAAGTAGTTGACAAATAAACGATGCTTTTTTTTATGATTTGCAGGAGGTTACATAGATCTAATTTAGATTCTTACAAATTGTATATAAACAATGCTTTCTTATGTATGATTTGCAGGAGGTTGCGTAGATCTATTTTAGATTCTGACAAATTGTATGCAATCTCAACACATTTGGCGTAAGCTTTAAATTTCAGACTAGTTGCCTGTCTTATACTGTGTTGTTGTGTTCAGGTGGAGGGAGGCCTTGGAGGTGTACATGATGCTGGATAATGTCACCAGGAAGCCAACATATGACATTTTGCTTTTGATAAGATGGAGATGAGGCATTTTGTAGTGAATCTAGTTAGATTGTGCAAGCAAACATATGACTTGTGCCTGCCATTTGACCTAGCTAGGTTGTATGTGTGCTTTTCCTTTTGTAATGATGACCTGTCATGGATCAAGATGATAGAACTAATTGATTTATTGCTAAATGTTGGCTTCAATGAAGACTTGAGAGATACCTTTATCTAATATAATGTGGTTAGTGCTGTGGGCAGCTATGGATTACATATGTATGTGGTTGATGAATAATGTGACATGTTATGGATGTTTATTAGGTTTGAAATCTGGTTAATACGAAATTAATATTATATATAATTGTGCCAGTTCATAGCTACTGATTATTGGTTGCTAAAAAGTTTGATATCATCAAACCATCGGTCGCTAAAACATGTAACAGATGATCGGTCGGTATAAATACTAGCATCCAACTATCGGTCGCTATAAATCCTATCGGTCGCTATAGACTTATAGCGACGCCACTTACAGCGACTTATACATCGGTCGCTATAAATTTATAGCGACCGATCATCGGTCGCTATAACGGCTTATAGCGACCGATTTGGAGTCGCTACAGATTGGCTGTGGTATAGTGATATTGCTGCATCTGACATGTGGGCCCAATCCAAGAACTATTCATCTTCCTGAGCTAAGTCACACGGCATGCCGTCACCGCTGCTTTTTGGCATTTGCACTGTCGCCCTAACCCTAGCTGCCCTTGGCTTCCACACTGCTACCAAACCGGAGCCATCCCTGAGCTCTTCATCGTCGTCACTGCCACCGTTCGTGAGCCCCTCCTTCATCCGATGCCACCACCAACATTGCCTCGCCATCCTCTCCCTCCCTTCCCTGATTGGATTCGACTAGAGGCCACTGTACTTGTCGTCACTGGAACTTGAAGCCCCCGATCATTTCTTCATCACTGTCGATCATTTCCGTCGAACTTTGGACCCTATGCCATTGCCATAGTCATCACCGTGACATCATCTCCACTTTCCCCAAGGTCGCGCTGGCAATGCACCATCGCATCGCCATTGCCACTGGAGCCAAGCTCGCGTAGCCGCTTCTTCCTCGCCATTAGTCGCCTTTGGTGACCATTGGGCCCCATGCATCGCTAGGCTAAATCACCCGTGTGCCATTATCTAGATGTGCCAATACCTAGCCATTCCTGCAATATCTTCTGCCGTCGCCGCAGCGCTCGCACCCTCGCCGGAGCTACCACATCATCATCATCACCCAATTACCACATCAGTGTCGCCGAACCACTTCCCATCTGCCACATGTGCAACACTAGCACTACAACTACCTCAACCACCACCAGCCCAATCCTTAAATCGGTTCCACTGTGAACCTTAAAACTGACCTGTAGACCCAGTCCATGGACTATGGACCCGACCTGTCATCCTTTGCCGTTTTCAAAAATTCCAAAAAAGAAAAGATTTTGAAATATTCCATGGGTCCCGCATCAGTCTTAGCAACCTCTCTCCTCTGTTATTTTTTTGAATTATTAAAATCAAGCCACTTCCGAGAGCCTGATCTTCCTCATACAGACTCTAATTGAATATGTTCTTATTTCTAAATTCAAACCCTATGTTCCTGTGGGGACCTTGGGTGTTGAATACCTGAAATCCTCGTTAGAACATTGACCAAACGTGCGCACATCTCGGCTTTACTTTTTTCACATCTTGCTCCTCCTTTCAAAAGCGATTTTTTCAGCTAAAACTTATAACCTATAGTAAAAATACATCAGTAAAAGCTAATACAAATGCCCCGATGTTTACTTATTTTTGTTGAGCACGTTGTACGCCCTATCGGTAATGTTACCCAGATGTAGATGTGGGTGGTTGACACAGAGGAAAAATCCTAATTCCAGAGTGTCGTACACGATAAGTTAGTATATCGAAGAATCAGGATAAGTACAGGAGGCATATTCCCTGATCAACTCGGCTTCGGCTTCTGGCTTATTTTTCACTATTCATAAGTTTCGTCTTTTCCTGAACTTTTGGGTTTTTGTTGAGCTTTTTTGCCAGTTCTTTTTTTCCCCGTATTTGTTTGTATTATACGTAATGGGCTAACATATTTTTAAATTTTTTTAAATTTAATTATGCTAAATAAGTCTCTGTCAGCTACAGTGCTTTTTTCAGCCAGCTACAGTGTTTTCAGCCATAAGCCATGAGCTTTTCAGCCGAACTGATCACCACCTTAATGCAAACTGCCAATTAGATGCTACCTGGTTCTGGCGTAAAATGGATTTATGTTTATTTCTAATAAATTAGTGATAATGTTATAGCTCGGCACGCTGAAGTCGTCACTAGTAAGGTTTTTTGCGACGATATAACATATGGTCACTATTTGCAAGTGAAGCAGTGATAATACGATAACTTGTCACTGTAGAATCATTACTACTACGATATCTTGTGGTGATTTAGTGTTTCTCACTAATAATTGGTAAAACAGCAAGGAATTTTCTTTTACTCGCTATAAATATGATTAATAGTGAGAAAAAAGCTTTCATCACTATGTTTCCTCACTAAAATTGAGATTCCTTGTAGTAATTAACGCGAGTATCAATTAATTAATGTCGATCAATTCTTCACACAATTGTGTGAGTTTGCAAACGCTTCTACCATCGGGAAAATTAAAATCTGTTTCATTTGGTTCTACGATCTGTACCTTGCATCTTAATACAGTGTTTGATTCACGTTATCTCACAAACGGCAGTAAGTCAACTTCCAATATTCTCACGAGCAGATAAGCTAATTGTTGATCAACATTTTATACCCTCACGAATCATATTATTAATCATATTAAACCATAAGATCATAACTAGATTAACTATAGATTAGCATGTAGTAAACACAAAGCACTGCTACAGAAAACCGTATTACAAACGATTCAGAAACGTCATCACAGACGGTTTTCTGAACCGTCTGAATTTATGGGTCAGTGATAATCGAAGGTTATCACAGATGGTTCGAAAAATTGTCTGTGATGTAAATATCACAGACGGTTTGTAACTAAAAACCGTCTGTGATAGGTGATAATCACAGACGGTTTTTACTTACAAACCGTCTGTTATTATCACTATCACAGACGGTTTTTATTTACAAACCGTCTGTGATTATCATCTATCACAGACGGTTTTTAGTTACAAACCGTCTGTGATATTCTTTTCTACCCCTAAATCTATTTCTATTTATTGGCTAGCCTCAGGAAATGCTAGCCATGCCCTCTAAAACAAGCAGATCAACATGTACATGTATACATACAATTCACATCTCAATTCATTTAACAAACATAAAACATCCATTTCACAAATCAATTAATTGAAATGAAAACAAACAAATATAGTATGAAACACAGTACATATTTTATTTTTATTAAGATTAGAGCTTACCATTACAATATCCCAAAACAACAAACAGATTGCGCACTAGCTGGATGTCTTTGACGCCCACCATCGTCGGCGTTGATTGAGCGCTGCCTTGTGCATCGTCTATTTTGTGGGGCTATTATGGTATGGGTCAAGGGGGAGGAGGAGGAGAACAGCAAGGAGGAGGAGAACAGAAAAGAGGCTGGGTTTTGGTCATTATTTATAGGGGAGGGAGTGCGAAATTTTTTGGCGCGGGGACGGAGAGGCGAAGCTACGATCCGTGGGGTGAGGATTGGTGGATTTCTATTGGCTAGGATTGGGTTGAGGAGGATCGACGGGCTCAGCAGTCAGATTATCAAAGATGATTGGTAGCTAGAATCGTCTGTGATGAAGAATATCACAGATGGTTCTAAACTAGAACCATCTGTGATATCATTATTATCACAGACGGTTCTAGTTTAGAACCGTCTGTGATAATTATATCCCAGACCCTAGAACCGTCTGTGATAATAATGATATCACAGATGGTTCTAGTTTAGAACCGTCTGTGATAATGCACAGTCAGAACGTATCTCTCGTGTTTCGTCTAACGTATCTCGATCATTATACGAAGCGTCTATATCATTAATGTTTGGTATACGAACCGTCTGTGCTAAAGGTTAAATATGCACACCTAATCCAGGTCTTCTACGTACGTACGTGCAATATGGCTTCTACTATTCTTGTGATCATCTCCTTCCTCTCATCTGTTCATCAAGAGTTGTTCGGCTGGAACCTTACACTGACGGCCAACAATTTACATCTGGAGCAGCTTCTCCGCACACGCCCTGCTCTCCTCCCCCGACTTTCTTGCATCTGTCAACTCGACCTGATCATCTGCTGTCGACGGAGGCGTCTCGTTGCCGCTCAAGAAAGGGAAACAGCCCTCACCCTGGTTCTTCTACACAATGTGCACAAAGCGGAAGAAGCAATTGTGGCATTGGAGAGACTGATGGATAGCATTGCCGATCAAGCAGAAACGGCAGATTCCGAGGAATCTTATAATGCTATCCTCTATGAGATTATGGGCTATGCTACTGATCATTTGTTCAGGCTGGAGGAGGAAGTGCTGAGGACAAGGACAATCTTAATGGCGTTCGAGAACTCAGCGGCTGATCCTCCAAGTCCCAAAGTCGAAGAAGAAGCGTACGAAGCCCAGAAGATTAGAATATGGGAATCTCTTTATCCCTGCGACTTTTGTAATAAATTTGCCTCGAATTGAAATTAATAAATTTGCATTTTATTTGTGATCTCTTGTCTCTGTAGTTAAGTTATTAGAAGCAATGTGTACTTATATATTAACCTCTGATCATGTACAGAATATTAACCTCTGATCATGTACAGAATATTAACCTCGGTTCTTAAACATCTTTAAAAATTAAATAGTCTAGCCCATTATCACAGACGGTTTTTTATTAAAAACCGTCTGTGATAATTCTGAGATCATCACAGATGGTTTTTAATATAAACCGTCTATGATAATCAGCTTATCACAAACGGTTTTTTTTAATAAAAATCGTCTGTGATAATTCCAGATTATCACAGACAGTTTTTAATAAAAAACTGTCTGTGATACTAAAATATCATAGACAGTCCATCGGTAAGAACCGTCTGCGATACTCATTTTCTTCGACGCCATCAACACAGACGGTGTCCAAATTAAAACCGTCTGTGTTAGTGTCGGTCACAGACGGTTTTGTTAAACTGTCTGTGATTTGGCATCTAGTATTAGACTTTCTGTATTAGTGAAGATATCTAGTGCACAAGTGTAACGTCCCAATTTTTGAACTTTTGAAAAATCCTTTATTTAAATTAGGGTTTTCTAATTATTTCACCAATTTCTAAAGATAATTAAAGCTTAAATTAAATTTTCAATAATAAAATGGTTTAATGTGAATAACCTAAACATCAATTAAACCCAAGATTATTTTATTTAAGTTCCTCATGTCCAAAAGTATTTTTCCTAAATTATTTGGGAATTTTCCAACATTTTTTGATATTTTCCATGGCCATTCGCTTTTTCTATATATTCTGAAAATAACAAATTAATAAAAAAAACCAGGAAGGCTTTGTGAGCCACATTCCTTCCGCGGGGTCCACAGCCTAGTTCCTTCACTCATTGGCCCGCCCCACTTCTCCATTTGCGTGGCCCAGCCTGCATCGATGCCACGTCCACCACATGTTGATGCCACGTCTACCATGTGTCGACAACGCGTCCAGCCCACACATTGCTGCAACTGACATGTGGCCCAACCCAAGAACTATTCATCGTCCCGAGCTAAGTCACACGGCATGCCACCACCACCGCTTTTTGACATTTGCACTGTCGCCCTAACCCTAGCCACCCTTGGCTTCCACACTCCTTCCAAACCGGAGCCATCCCTGAGCTCTTCATCGTTGTCACTGCCACCGTTCGTGAGCCCCTTCTTCATCCGATGCCACCACCAACATTGCCTCGCCATCCTCTCCCTCCCTTCCCTAATTGGATTCGACTAGAGGCCACTGGACTTGTGTCGTCACTGCCGATCATTTCCGTCGAACTTTGGACCCTGTGTGGTTACCAAAGTCATCACCGTGACATCATCTCCACTTTCCCCAAGGTCGCGCTAGCAATGCACCACCGCATCGCCATTGCCACTGGAGCCAAGCTCGCGCAGCCGCTTCTTCCTCGCCATTAGTCGCCTTTGGTGACCATTGGGCCCCGTGCATCACTAGGCCAGATCACCCGTGTGCCCTCATCTAGATGGGCCAATACCTAGCCATTCCTGCGATATCTTCTGCCGCCGCCGTAGTGCCCGTGCCCTCACCGATGTTACCACATCATCATCGTCACCCAATTACCACATCAGCGTCGCCGAACCACTTCCCATCTGGCACATGTGCAACACTAGCACTACAGCTACCTCAGCCACCACTAGCCCAAACCGTAGACCGGTTCCACTGTGAACCTTAAAACTAACCCATAGATCCAATCCATGGGCTATGCACCCGACCTGTCATCCTTTGCTGTTTTCAAAAATTCCAAAAAAAGAAAAGATTTTCAAATATTCCATGGGTCACGCATGTCAGTCTTAACAACCTCTCTCCCCTGTTATTTTTTCGAATTATTAAAATCGAGCCACTTTTGAGAGCCCGATCTTCCTCATGCAGACTCTAATTGAGTCTGTTCTTATTTCTAAATTCAAACCCTACGCTCCTATGGGGACCTCGGGAGTTGAGTACCTGAAATCCTCGTTAGAACTTTGACCAAACGTGCATGCATCTTAGCTTTACTTTTTTCACCTCTTGCTCCTCCTTTCAAAAGCCATTTTTTCAGCCACTACTATAAATTTTCAACCAAAACATATAACCTATAGTCAAAATACTTCAGTAAAAACCAATACAAACGCCCCGATGTGTACTTATTTTTGTTGAGCACGCTGTACGCCCTATCGTTAATGTTATCGAGATGTAGATGTGAGTGGTTGACACAGAGGAAAATCCTAATAATTAATTCCAGAGTATCGTACACGATAACTCAGTATATCAAAGAATCAGGATAGGTACAGGAGGCATATTTAGTGCAAACTGCCAATTAGATGCTACCCTGGTTCTGGCGAAAAATGGATTCATGTTTATTGCTAATAATTAAATTAGTGACAATGTTATAGTTGGGCATGCTGAAGTCGTCACTAGTAAGGTTTCTTGCCACGATATAACATGTGGTCACTATTTGCAAGCGAAGCAGTGACAATGCGATAACTCGTCATCGTAGAATCATCACTGTCGTGTGGTTATTTAGTGTTTCTCACTAATAATTGGTAAAGCAGTGAGGAATTTTCTTTTAGTCACTATAAATATGTTTTTTTAGATAAAGGATATAAAATCCGGCCTCTATATCCACGAGGGATATATACAGCCAACGGTTACACGAGCTCTTAGGCTCAAAGCCTCATAACTGAGGAGCATACAACCACAAGAAAGAGAGCTTAAGGACTATGAAAAAAAAGCTAGAAAGACTACGCTTCAGAGCTTCTTCTCCGTCCTTGCTTTCAACCAAGACCCTATCCTCCACCGACTGCGCCATCCAAACTTCGGTCTAATTTGTGCGAAGAAGGACCTCCTAGGCGACGCCTCCAACGAGACGACCAGAATCGCCAACGCCGCCCGCCTCACCGAGGCAAGGTTTTCACCAGGAGATCAGAGCACATGAGAGCTGTGGAATGCCAAGACAACACCTCTAGGAAGGAAAATGGCGCCCGAAGGCGTCATCATTGTCAGGACCGGTAAGAACACCGGCAATGCTTTCGCCAGCACCTCCACAGCACCCCACGTACTACCCACACGCAAAAAAGACTTCCACCAACACTCCGGAGTCCATCATATCCTTCACCGGTCACCGCGGGATGCCTTAGGCACCCAGCAACCAAACCGTCTGCCGCACAACAGGACCACCAGCCAACCACCATCGCCAGGCGCAGCAACCGGCCTCCATCCAGACCCACGCAAGGCTCCGGCGACCAGCATCCGCGCTCTACCAGATCCCGGCGCCAACACGCTGGAGCCACATGCCGTTGGCCGGCAACCTCGGCGAGGACGAGGCTGACCGCCACCAGGCCGGGCTGCAGCACACCGCCACACCTCCTTGACGCCGCTCCACGCAGGCGACAACGCCGCCCCAACGCATGTACGCATGAGAGACGGCGACGGCGGAGTAACAAAGAGCGACTCCCAGCAGCCAGTCCTCCGGTAGAAGGTGACGCCCCTGCACTGCGAGCTCCGCGACCTGGGGCCTCGCCGGCTCTTCATCCCGCAGCACGGACGCCCATCAGGGCGCTTCCTCCGCCGGCGACCTCCACAGGGGCCCGGACGCCTCCGGCGGCACGCTCCAGCGGCGGCGAGGCGAATGGGAGAGGTAGGGGGAGACGGCGCTGGAACGCTGGGGAGAGAAAGGGTCGCCCACTCGTCTCCGGCCCCGACCGCCGCTTACGCCGCGCTGCCTCCGCCGGCGACCACCACGGGGACCCGGCCGCTGCTTACCCGTCTCCCAGATCCAGAAGCCACCGCCCAGATCCAGACGAGAGAGCCCCGCCGCCGCCTTCCTAGCACCCTCACAAGCCTCCGGCGGCGTGCTCCAGCGGCGGCAAGGCGAAGGGGAGAGGTAAAATGGAGAAAAAAAGGTTCCTTTTTTTCAGTCTGAACCACTACCAATATGAGCTTTCTGATCTATGTCACTATAAATATGTTAACAGTGAGAAAAAAAGCTTTCATCACTATGTTTCCTCACTAAAATTGTGATTCCTTGTAGTAATTAACGCGAGTATCAATTAATTAATGTCAATTGTTTAGATAATTTAATGAGTTTGCAAACGCTTCTACCATCGGGAAAATTAAAATCTGTTTCATTGGGTTCTACGATCTGTACCCCTTCGAATTGCAAGGTTTCGTCCTTAATACAGTGTTTGATTCACGTTATCTCACAAACGGCAATCAGTCAACTTCCAATATTCTCACGAGCAGATAAGCTAATTGTTGATCAACTTTTTATACCCTCACGAATCATATTGTTAATCAGATTAAACAACCATAAGATCATAACTAGATTAACTATAGATTAGCATGCACTAAACACAAAAGATATCAGGTGCACAAGTGTAACGTCCCAATTTTTGAACTTTTGAAAAATCATTTATTTAAATTAGGGTTTTCTAATTATTTCACCAATTTCTAAAGATAATTAAAGCTTAAATCAAAGTTTCAAAAATAAAATGGTTTAATGTGAATAATCTGAACATCAATTAATCCCAAGATTATTTTATTTAAGTTCCTCACGTCCAAAAGTATTTTTCCTAAATTATTTGGGAATTTTCGAAGCCTTTTTGCTATTTTCCATGGCCTTTTGCTTCTTCTATATTTTCTAAAAATAAAAAATTAATAAAAAAATAAGGAAGGCTTCGTGAGCCACATTCCTTCCGCCGGGTCCACAGCCTAGTTCCTTCACTCATTGGCCTGCCCTACTTCTGCATTTGCGTGGCCCAGCCTACACCGACGCCACGTCCACCACATGTCGACGCCAGTCTACCATGTGTCGAAATCGCGTCCAGCCTACACATTGCTGCATCTGACATGTGGGCCCAACCCAACAACTATTCATCTTCCCAAGCTAAATCACATGGCACGCCGCCACCATCGCTTTTTGGCATTTGCACTGTCACCCTAACCCTAGCCGCCCTTGGCGTCCACACTCATTCCAAACCGAAGCTATCCCTGAGCTCTTCATCGTCGTCACTGCCACCGTTCGTGAGCCCCTCCCTCATCCGATGCCATCACCAACATTGCCTCGCCATCCTCTCCCTCGCTTCCCTGATTGGACTCAACTAGTGGCCATTGGACTTGTGTTGTCGCTGGAACTTGAAGCCCTCCATCATTTCTTCATCACTGCAGACCATTTTCGTCGAACTTTGGACCCTGTGCCGTTGCCATAGTCATAACCATAACATCATCTCCACTTCCCCAAGGTCGCGCTGGCAATGCGCACCGCATTGCCATTGCCACCAGAGCCAAGCTCGCGCAGCCGCTTCTTCCTCGCCATTGGACGCCTTTGGTGACCATTGGGCCTCGTGCGTCACTAGGTCACATCACCGATGTGCCCTTATCTAGATGTGCCAATACCTAGCCATTCTTGGGCTATCTTCTGCCACCGCAGCGTCCACGCCCTTGTCGGAGCTGCCACATCATTGTCACCCAATTACCACATCTGCGCTGCCAAACCACTTCCCATCTGCCACATGTGCAACACTAGCACTACAGCTACCTCAGCCACCACCAGCCCAAACCTTAGATCAGTTCCACCGTGAACAATAAAACTGAGCCGTAGACCCAGTCCATGGACTGTGGACCAGACCTGTCATCCTTTGCCATTTTCAAAAATGCCAAAAAAGAAAGATTTTGAAATATTCCATGGGTCCCACTTGTCAGTCTTAGCAACCTCTATCCTCTGTTATTTTTTAAAATTATTAAAATTGAGCTACTTCCGAGGGCCCGATCTTCCTCATGCAGACTCTAATTGAGTTCTGTCTTATTTCTAAATTCAAACCCTATGTTCCTGTGGGGACCTTGGGTATTGAATACCTAAAATTCTCATATATGTTCCGTACTAATCCCATGATCAGTGGCTAGTACACATATTTACAACAAAAGAGTCCAACAATGTTCCAACATAGTCTGGAGGAAACCGACTAAGATTAGGTCCTAGAAAGATACATCATCGTATTCCCTGGTACTAGGAACAAAATACGCATCGTCAGGCATAAGTTCTTCCTCATTCTCTGAACAACAATTTAAGCAAGGTTGAGTACATTGTGTACTCAGTAAGACTTGTGATGTATCGCAACATATATATAAATGCAAGGCTAATAATAAGTAAGGCTATATGCTACAAGTTATTTTCAGCATAAAACAATTTTTGTTTGCAATATCGATAAGTAGTAATTTGCAATGAAATTGTAAAGATCATTTGACATGAAATAAAATAACATTTATATAACTTTAGTAACAATAAATCATATTTATTCACAGCCCTCCTTGGCTACAATCATTGAACAATTCTTGACCATGGGCATGGTACACGTGACACGTTCATGCCATCCCAATTTCCAATGATACAGTTTTGTGAAAATAAAAGCTATACATATTATGGCTGCATTCAAGCATACTCATGACCATTAGCATGTCTATTTAAATAGTTTTTAACACTCTCAAGAGGTTGTATAACTTTACCCACATAAGATAATCAAATATACTGACAGCAACTTCACGCTTCCTTGGGTGTAACAGCCCATGTTTTTATTAAAATCAAAATGAATTAATGAATAAATAAATAATATTAAAATAAAATCTGAATTAAAATTAAATATTTTTGTTGCCTAAATTTTATTTTTGGTTTTGCTCTGAATTTCAGTTTGGAAAAAGCTTGATTTGAAAAGTATTTTAAGTGAAAACCTAAAAATATTATTAGATAAAATGATATTTTGATTTTCTATAAAAATCCTAATTCAAATTAATTATTTGGATTTATTTGGCTTTTATTTGGTTTTCTGAGTTCAAAAACCTATTTTGAAATTAAAAAGTATTTTAAGTATAAAATTAAGTACCAACATTAGTTGGAAATAATTTTAGTAAGTCCAAAACATTTCTATAAATTTCTGTGAATTTGTCTAGAATTTTTGGAAGTTATTTCATATTTTCTGAGGCTTATTTATTTTCCTAGGCTTTCCTGAAAATCCCAAAATCAGAAAATCAAATTCTAAATCCTTACCCCTCCGTCCGGCCGCCACGTGGATGGCCAGATTGCGCCCACGTCACCGCTATCCGGCCGTCGCCCCATCCCACCTTCCTCCCCTCCCAGCTCGCCACATGTCCGGTCTGGATTCGGACGCTCCAACCGCCCGGCCCATCTGGCCCGTCTGCCCTCCTTATGCGCCAGCCACCCGATCCGTCCCCGTGGCTGCGTGGCATCATCACCATCGCCCATGCCTCCCTCTCCCTCTCTCTCTCTCTGCGCGCGGGGCCCACCTATCGGTTGCTTCTTTCCCGCGCGGCCCCTTCTTCCTCCCGCGCCACCGCCGCAACTGCCGCCTCCGCCCTACCGGCCGGCCACCTCGCGCCTGCCCACGTCTCCCTCGTGCGCCGACCCTCCCGCAAGACCCGCGCCCCCACCTTCTCCACCCCGCGCCGGATCCGCGCCCACTCGGCCTCCTCTCTCCGCAACCGCCGCCGCCCACCTCCCCACTCCGGCGACAAATCCGCGCCGGCCCGCTCCCCCTCGCCCCTATAAGAACCCCCGCCCGGCACCGCCACACCCCCGCCCCACCTCCCTCTGCCCTCGTCTCCCTCTCCCCGGTGCCCGAGCAGCCCCGCATTAAGCTCACCCCGTGCGTGCGCCGGCGAGCATTTGACGCCGGCTCGGGCCATGCCGTACCTCGCCGTCTCCGCCGTGCCCGTGCGCACCTCGGGGATCCCTTGGCCGAGCTCCGCTGCCATCGGAAAGTTGTCCCCGCCGCCACCCGAGCATCGCCGCCGCTCTGCGCTCGCCGCCGGCCATCCCCGGCCGTCTCCGGTAACTACCGCACCCACCCTCGGATTCCCCTCACTTCCCTCTCTATTCTTCACCGGCCGCCACGCCGCCGTTCGCTGGCGAGCACGCCACCCCCGTGCGCCTCCGGCCGGTGCTGCCACCCGTGCCCACGTAGCAGGTGGTGTGGCGCCACGTCGGTGTCATCCTGGCCCCTCTGCCCGGTCAGCACCACCTCCACCCCTTGCAACCTTAGCGCCTCATCCGGTCCGTGGACCCGGTCCACGGTAGATTGGGCCCACATGTCAGAAATTTCAAAATTTAAATTTGTGCTGATGTCATAATTCAGCCAAAAATAAAATCTCTACTGACGTCATAATTCCCATTTTCCTTTAGAAAAATAATTCTAAAAATCCAGATTTTTCATTTTCTCTGATTTTAAACTTCCAAGAGCCCGTTCTTCTTTGTCCTAACTCCGATTGAGTCCATTCAAATTTCTAAATTCATCAAAAATTCCCCTCTATCCATTCCTGGCCTTAATTCGAAATGTGAAGTTTGTTTGAATTTATTTTGAGTTTGATGGGTTATTTTCACATGTAGACTACGACGATTTCGAAGATTTCCCCGACGACGGATCTCACCAATTTGAGGAGCATGGCAAGTGACACTCCTTGATCATGTTGATCCCAAATTTCAATATAAAATTATGTTGTTTTAAATTATTCTGCATGCATATTTTTATTCAACGTATTTCAATTCAGTTTTAAATTTAGTTAATGCCTATTTGTTATCACCTCCATTGACATTGAATTTCCCTTATACCTTGTAACCCTAGAATAAACCTCTAGCTAGTACACTAGTGTTGGCTAGAGAAATTTTGAATCCGATGCTTAGCCCTGCTTAGATATAATAATTGGTTTGGGATGCCTTTTCACATAAAATGATAAGTTTTTCAAATGTATTCTTGACTTTGGTGAGTCAAGGAAGTTTATAAAATATTTTGAAAACAAAATATAAAAACTGATTTAGACTTAGACAATTGGTTAGATGGTGGGTGCAGGCATGCTCTGTTGGTTGTAGCCGCAGGGTTGATTGTCGGGCACAGGGGTGAAAGCATCTAGGCCCCTAAAAATTGTTTTGGTAATTAATGAAATTATGTGAATATGGGACTAACGTGTTTCATGAGCATGCGAAGGGTTAGTCCACATATGAGCGACAAGATGCAAGGCAAAGGATATTTATGAAGACCCAAATTGGCTCAAGACAAAGGTTTACTTAGCATAGGATCCTCTTCTATTTTTACCGGTCTTAGGTGAAAGGTGGAAGACCGGATTATAGGGTAGATAATCGTACCATCAAGATAGCTTGAATACAAATTTCTTATGCCATCTGGATCAACATTAGAAACTTGCATTCATCAAAAAATCCGTTTCAAAACAAAAATTTGTGCTCTGTCTGGACGAGCGGTAGTACCGCAGTTTTGAACGTCGGAACGACCGGAGAGTGGTAGTTCCGTGCCCAGACGTGGTAGTACCGACGAGCGGTAGATCCGGTTTTTGAGCGGATCAATTTTTTCAGAGAGCACCCTTGGTTTCATCTGAATTCTTGCGGGAACGGAAGTACCGGCAAATTGAATGCCGGAACTACCGCACAGAGCGGTAGTACCGCATTATGGAACGGTACTTCTGGAGCCCGGAAGATCCAGAGGATGAGCGGAACCTTTTTTCCAGAAAGCACCTCCGAATGAAGTCTGGATTTTCCTGGAGCGGAAGTACCGGCGATTTCAACGCCGGAACTACCGCTGTGTGCGGTAGTTCCGCATATAGAGCAGTACTTCCAGAGTCCGGAAGATCCAGTTTCAGAGCGGATGCCTTTTTCCAGAGAGCGCCAAAATTGGGACCTTTCGGATTTCGCCCAAAGCGGTAGTACCGCGCCGACTTTGCGGAACTACCGGAGAACGGTAGTACCGCAAAGTATAACGGCAGTAGTACCGCGCCGCCAAATCCAACGGTCACTGCAGAGCTCTGACATAGCCGTTTCGCCGCGAAGATTTGATAGCGGTAGTACCGGCCCCTGAGGCGGTAGTACCGCTCATCCTGATTTCTTTCGGAAAATTGTGCCAAACGGCTAGTTTTGGTTGGTGGAGGCTATAAATACCCCCACCACTGCTCAAGGGATAAGGTTAGAGACTCATTGCATATTTCTTAAGCCCTAGAACATTCATTCCACCCTCTTTCTCACATTGAGCATTAAATTGAGGTGGTGTTGCAATTAGTGCAAGAAATTCATTCATTGATCCACTTGGCACTAGAATTGCATTCAAGTGAAGCCCGTGATTTATTACTCTTAGTGCTTGCTGGCACTTGGACGATTGGGCGGAGTTTGGATCGGGGATCTTCTCAAGAAGGTTGTGAGAAGGCCCGGCAAATTATGAAGGCTTGGAGCTCGCCTACCCAGAGAGGGAAAGGGCTACCAATAGTGATCGAGGTGATTAGGCTCAATTCGTGGAGCCGGTTCGATTCGTTCGAGCTTACCTCAACGTGGATTAGGGGAAACCGGTAAGTTTTCAAACACCACGGTAAAACATCGGTTGTGTTCATTCTCTTTCTTAGTTCTTGCTTGTTGACTTCACTGTGTTCATTTGCTTACTTAGAGCTAGGACTACTATATTGTTGACTAGAATTGTGTAGGATTAATTGCTTTACAATCGTGCCATTTAAATTGTGAAGAATTAATCAAGTGAACGAATAAAATTTAAAAACCTCATATTCACCCCCCTCTAGTCGGTATCCTTGATCCTACAAGGGGTATGTGGTTAGGCCTAAGTCAATTAAGGACCGGTTTGTGAGCTACTGTTGCAAAGCCCTATCGTACTACCACATGGCTGGTATGGGACATCCCTGGCTGAATAATTTGCGGAGTCCTAACCTGAGTCAAGTCGTAGGTTGAAAGTGGGTGTGGTTGGTGCCATGAGAAGTCCCATTTGGGTGAGCGTGGTTGTAGCCATGAGAAGTCTCACTCAGGCTCAAGAGGGGGTCCCGGTCTGGTGGATTCCTTACTGGGGTGAAACCTTATAGTTGACTTGGCCAGGTTGAAGGCTTTGCATTGTAAAGGTCTTGTTATGATCACTCAGTCGCACGCCTAAGGAAGCGTGTATTGGCTGACATCATGAGGAAATCATATCTTGTGGGTAAAGTTGTACAACCTCTTCAGAGTGTATAATCTATCCTGGATAGCCGTGCCCACGGTCATGGGAATGCTGAGTAAGAGTTTTTCATGGATTAGACTTTGTTTTTCAAAAATGATTTTTGAAAACCTTATGGATGGATGGAATCCATGAGAGGATGAAAACCATGTGGGTGGATGGAACCCATGAGAGAATGGTAGCTTGTGGATGGATGCAATCCACGAGCGTTTGGAACCGTGTGGATGGATGGAATCCATACAAGATGTTTTTGAAAAAGATGGTCCGGGTGGGATGCCCGTGGATAGATTGGTGTTTGGTCGGAGCCGGCACTGACGATATTATTTTCAACTACAAGTTATGTGTTTTACTTACTGTATTAAATTCAGCAATTTCAATATATTTATTGTATTTCTTTAAATGTTGTTTTATGCAAACTAACCCTATAAGCCTTCCATTGAAGCCTTTATCATTATGTCTTTACACAGAGCTGTCACTGTGTGCACTAGCTGATCCTGGACTAGTGCGATTTACACAGAGGATCTAGGAGTCGTTGCTCCGCGTTCCGACATTGGGTGAGTGACAAAATTGATTATCATATAGCCTTTACATCATCTAGCCCTAACCTTGTATAAGCCCGATGAATGAGAATCCCTCACTTAGGCGTGTCCTTCCAATAAGTGAGCATTCATCGTTGTATTAGCAAGATTTTGTCCCAACACCTTGGTGAAGGGAGCCCATATGATGCAAGGCTAGTCCTAGATAACTTAATCAGCTAAAGCTAGGGCCTATAGAGTACATGTGATTGTATGATTAGATTTAGATGTGTGGTAATAGTGTTAGTCCTTAATTCACCCGAGCTTGATTCTCTCTCTATCTACATACGTGATACCTTTTGATATTTGATAGTTCATAATATTACTCGCCTGTGTCTAAATCTAGATTTTTCATTTTATTTTATACCAAACTAACCAAATTTCCTTCTCTGGTCGAACATTTTGAAATTTCCCATGTCTACACACAACTTTTTTTGAATGTTCAAACTTAGTGAAAACTCGTGCATAGCTAGGCATTTAGACTACATACTCAATGTAATATACCAAAAATGACATCAGGTACTGTCTAAGCCATGTCCTAAAAGGCTACAATAGTAGGGATATCAAATTTCCATGGTGGTTCAATGCATACAAGCAGATATAATAACCGTTACCCACAATATAACAAAATTTAATAAAACATACATGCATGCATAATAGATTTTGCAAATAACATATAATAATTAAAATATTGGGATCAACATAGTCAAAAGGAGTGCTTGCCTTACTATTGCTGATAAGAGAATTGCTCGAAAGTATTTTCGTAGGTTTCTAGCGTGACGGTATCTACTCGATAAAATCCAACAAACACAAGATAAGAGCCAAATAAATTCAAATAGAGACCAAATTTAAATTTTTTCATATTTCGATAGATCATGGTTTTAGAAAAGAAATTGGAGATAAAAATCACTTAATTTGGAGTTCATACACAAAAATGATAGCCATTTGAATTTTATTCGATTTATAAATCCTGAAAATAATAAAAGTGGTGACGTCGAAGGTGTACTTCTCAAAAATACACTTTCTAACAGAGAAAGCAAACTCACCAAAGCGTTCTTCCGAAAATGCGCTTTCCAACAGTGGAAGTAAACTTTTCACCTAACTAAAAGTTGCTTTTCCCCATTTTATTCATTTTTCTATAACTCTTACATGTGAGCCATGCATGTTAGCCTCACAGGTTTTAAATCATGTTTTACTTATTTATTTACTGTGTGGGTTCCATGTGTGAGTGACTCATGTTTTAATTCTTAGTTTAATTAAAATTCCTTAATTGATTTTAATGGGCCCACTTTTCATAGACTCATTAGGTGTAAATATGTCATTACTGCTAATTAGCATTCTTACAAGTGGGTTCTACATGTCATACTCGCATATTTTAGATATCACATGCATGTGGATCGTACATGTCAAACTCTCATGTTTTAAACCCAGTTTTAATTATAATTTCACTTAACTAATTAACTCGAGCCCGCATGTCATACATGCATTAGATTTGAACATATCATTAGCACTAATTAACCTTTTTGACAAGTGGGGTCCATTGCTAGAGAGAGGAGAGCAAGGTTGAGTAGAGCAAGGCTCCGATGAGCTCATTGGTGGTGAGGGAGGCGGCGGCTTGGCTTTGACATGGGCGAAATGGATTGAAGATAGACTAGCAAAGCTAGAGGCGGTGGTCGTTGGGACCAAATATTCACCGAAGAGCGTCGGCGGTGACTTGCAGTGGTGCCATGGATAGCTACGGTGAGAGCTAAGCTACTATGGAGGATTCCCAAATATGACTAGCGCATGAGCAACTAGGGACTACCAAAAGTCTACTAAGGGGGTTGGTGACACTAGAGAGGCATTGAAGTGACCAGATGATGAGAAGCAGCAGCGGCACAAAGGATGTCCACGGCGAGGGAGCTCCAAAGTGGGGGAGAACTATGAATGAGGGTTGCATGAGGTTAAGGAAGAGTCATGCATGCTCCGAGGGAGAGGAATTAGGCCATATCTCACTAGAGAGGCAACGATGTTATCAGCGGTAGTTCTAGCCGAAGGTACGAAAGATGGCTCAAATCTGACGAGCATTTGCATGAATTAAGAAATTAGCTGAGGGAAAATATTCTAGGGGATGTGGAATATAAGGTGATGCAGTTAGAAATGCAAGAGGGTCACTGGAGTGCTCAGGCCACGGCGGAGCTCAGCAGAGCACGCTCACTAGCGCTGAGGGAGATAGCGCGTTCTGGTCAAGGCAAGGAGGGAAAAACTCAGCTTTTCATGGAGATGAGGTGAGTGTGAGATCAGGGATAGGATGGCATAGTTGAGAGTGCTTTGTAGGCACAAGACAGCTAAGAAGAGCTTGTGAGTTTCTGTGGCCCAGCTCACTCTCACGCACAATCTGCTAGCCTTCCTTCTTCTCTGGTGGACACGAACAGAAGCTAGACAACAGACTCACAGCTAAAGGAACAAACACACGGGAGAAGGAAGATGCACAAACAGGCAGAACACGAGAGGATTTTTTGTTGCACTGCACACCAGTGCACTTTTTCTTCTCTTTTTCTCACTCTCATAAAACTCAAAACGCTTACAAGCTTAAATAGCCACATACCCATGCAGGCCATAACAAACTTTCAGCTGCATGGGCACACATGCACCACTTGCTAACAAACTAATCCTTGCATGCAAAGCTCACGGCCACTAACACATCTCTGCATACAGGTCACCACTAATGCACATGTGCAAGCTAGTTGATCCACTCTTTTCGCCACGACTCACTTCACTTGACTTGGCCGCTCCTCCAAGCCAACACACACCCACTGCATGCAGTCACTTACATACAACTCATGACTTTCACCGATCACACTAGCTCACACATGCACTCACTGACTTACTCTAACACACGCACGTAACTAACCAGGACTCTATTTCATGCACTCAACACAACAAGAAAACTTAAACAACAAGATTAGTCCTAACAGTTTCCTGCAAACTTCGGTACGAAGAATGACTCGGTTCTTCTCCATGGTGCATGACGCACGAAACAAGACAAGGACTGGGACTCGATGCGGCGATGTGATAGGTAGGTGAGGCTTATTTTATAATTTTTCTAGAATTTTATCTATCTTATATTTTGAATCGTCGTACTAGCTCTCGCGCAGTCACCATGGTTGCTTACCGCTCAAAGGCAGAGGTGACACATGTGGCCGGTAGCGAAGCGGAGGGCACACCACACATTTGAGTGCGACGACTGCTGTTGTTGGATTAGCTGTGATGACGCTTGTGGGCAACGTCATGGCACGTGCGGGCGCAAAAATTGAGTGAAATCATAGCGTCGATGCAGGCCACAGCGGTGATGTGACATGGCGACGTGTAGGCTCCCCACCTCGCTGTCGCGCCCATCCACCGATTCGTCATGCCGGCCGCTCCAGACCCCACCTCCTCACCTTCCCGCAACGGCATAAGGCTGTGCCCTCCGCCCTCAGCCACCCTGATGTGGGCTCATGCGGGGATACGCACCATCGTCAGTGGAGAATCAGCAAGCTTGGATGGGGATTGATGAATAAGACGTGGTTGGAGTCAGGGAGAGGATAAGGTTGATGAAGTGGCTCCATGGTCCAGCCATATTATTATATGGTTATGAGCAGATCACATGGTTTAATCGAACATGGTTTCTTGTACTGTTGTATTGAAAAAAAGGTATAGCGTTTTCTAGCATTTCTATTAACAAGTTGCTCCCTGTTACTATGTTTGGAATTGGGTTCTAGTAAGTTTGAGGGCGTCCTTTCTGATTCACTCTCCAATCTTTTCACATCGCTAGAAGGCCCCTTCCTTCCATACAACACAATTTCAGGAAGCATACCTAAAGATATTGTCAATCTTGTTAACTTCAATCTCTTGTACTCAACAACATCTCTTTCACTGGAACTCTTCCATCTTCCTTGGGTAGGCTAAAAAATCTTCAACTCTTCTCTGTACCTAACAACAAAAGTAGTGGGTCAATCCCATTGACCATAGGAAATCTTACAGAACAGAATAGTTTAGAACTCGAAGCAAATGCCTTTAGCGGTAGTATACCAAGCACGGTTGGAAACCTTACAAACTTGTTGACACTAAACCTTGCTAGCAATAACTTTATAGGCCAAATTCCTAGTGGAGTATTCAACATCCCCACGCTCTCCAAAATTTTGGATCTATCCCACAACAACTTGGAGAGATCAATACCATGAGATCTAGGGAATCTAAAAAATCTTGTAGAATTCCATGCAGAATCGAACATGTTATCATGTGAAATCCCTCTTGCCTTGGGCGAGTGTCAACTTCTCCGGAATGTCTATCTACAAAACAATTTTTTAAATGCTACTGTTCCATCACTCCTTAGTCAACTGAAAGGTCCAGAAAACCTTACACCTCTCAAACAATACTATGTTTGCGTTTATCTTGTTTAGTTTGAGTTTGCTTCTTCTTTTACTAGCGACTAGTAGTAGGAATAGCTAGTGTGGTTGATTCACTCTTAGCAGCGTGTTTTCCTTAGGCTAGAGACCATATAGTGTGTTTTCTCTTCTTGCAAGAGTTTATCTTTTTCTTGCTTTTAACCTTTGTTTTTCTTTTGCAAGTGGTTCTAGCTTGTAGTTAGGGGTTCTATGTTCTTGCTTCTTTTTGCATCATGCATACATAATTGATATGTATGATTAAATCTTTGTCGTGCCAACTTAACTTGTCAACTTTAAGATAATCTTATAATTGCTATCAATTTTCATAATTGATATCTTTTAAGTTTGCTAAGATGGATCTTTTGACTAATTGCTCTCTAATGATCCTTTTATGAAATATATCATGGTAAAAATGCTCTATTAAATCTTGAATTTTATATTGAACTTTATTTAGTGTTTTACTAGTTTTTTGTTGAACTAGTGTCTAACTTGATAAAATTGACTAGATCATAGAATATTTGAAACTCCAGTTGGACTGAACATAGCTTCATATATATTGATAAGTGGCAGGTGTAGCATTGCCTCCGCTATTTATACCACCCTTCTAACTTCTTGGGTAAATTACAATTCACAATTGAGTTTGCTTCTATCTGAAAGCTTCAGCATATTTTCCTTCAACCTGTCGAGAGACATCAACAGGGATGTACTATTTGTGCAATTTGTGCTACAGCCGTGCTACTTGACATTTGCCAATGTTTTTTAGTCGGATCGTGTGAATTTGATGCTCGGTGTATGGAAGAGTTGGTTAGAGTCTAGAGATACAAATTAAAATAGGAAAACTTAGATGCGCTGAAAGTCAAGAGCGTTAATTGTTTTGAGTCTAGACTCGAGAAGAAGGCATGCACGAACAAAGCAAGACATGCAGTATCTCGGCTAAGACATTTGCTTTTCCACTCGGCTAAGCATAAACAGGAGGCTTTTGGACTCAGCCGTCCAGATTCCAACTGAAATCATAACAGAAATAGTACTTCAGTGTACCATCACTTATCCTACAATTGATGCAAACTGTGAAAAATGGCCGTTCCAGGCATCATCTCGAAACATACTTACAGGGATCTCAAGGATATCCATGAACACATTATCGACACAAGAAACATTTTCCAACATAATAGTGGAATTTCTTCCTTCTCCATATTCTGCATTCCTACCAAAGGGATTCTTTGATGGCATGCAGTTCCTTGATGATATCCCCGGTTGACATTCTGCTCGATGGCATTTCCTGAGAGCAAGACATTCCCAGTCTAAGTAGCGAAATCAGGCAATCAATCTTCCTCTTGCTTGAAGAATCATCCATGGTCTGAAGCTCGTTTTCAAGGTCCAAACACAGCCGTGCGTCTACAACGTCCATCATGCCATGATGCAGGGCCTGCTCAACGCAATTACGAAGGCTCAATCCTTGTCTGAATCTGCTATCCGTGGGCCTCTTCCCGGTTACAGTTTCTAAAACAAGAATTCCATAACTGTAAATGTCTCCATTTGTTGATACCATGTTTCCAGCACCATACTCTGTTGCATTCAACATTTTGAGAAACAAAAAAATTAGACCTTGTATAACACATGTAGTTCTAAATTTACGATAAAGGTGTAATATTATAGACAAACCATATGTTCCAAAATGTAAAACTAATTTCTTCTGCTCATCTTCATGAGTTATCTCACGGAAACTAAGGACAAAAATGGCAAACAAGTGTAAACAAAGAAAACAAAACAGATTAGGCTAACCTGGGGCAGCATAACCAACTGTTCCTCTAAATCCCATCGAGCTCGTAGACTGCAGGAAAGATGAGCTTCCCTCATCAAGAAATCTGGCGAGTCCGAAGTCTCCAACATGTGCAACCATCTTAGCATCCAAGAGCACATTGCTTGACTTCAAATCACAATGTACAATAGGTGCGGGGTCATGGCAGTGAAGATAGTCCAACGCACAAGCCACATCAAGTAGTATGGTCACTCTTTGATGCAGATTCAAGTGCTTCTGCTCTGCTTGGTCATTTGTGTCTGGATGTAGCCAACCTTCAAGGCTACCATTAAGCATGAAGTCATACACAATTGCTTTGAAATCATTCCCTCTGGTATCAATGCTTGAGCAAATTGTAATTATCTTGACAAGATTTCGGTGTCGCGTATTTTGTAAGGCTTTGCATTCGGCAGTGAAGCTCTTGAGTGCCTTTCGAGTTTGAAGTTTCAGTACCTTCACAGCAACAAGATTTGTACTTTCACCTGCTTGACCATCTAACTCTCCTTTGTACACAATCCCGAATGATCAAGAACCCAACAAATTGGCTGTCGAGAAACTATCTGTTGCTTTTACCAGCTGCGAATAAGAGATGTTTGGGTGGCCTTGTATGGATGTTGTTGAAGGGATTGTTGTTTTGCTTTTCTTGTGCCAGATTAGAAGCATGTAGAGTGATGTAAGGATGGCCAGTGTTGCAGCGAGAGAAATAACAACAGGTACCACCAGAAATTTATGTTTTTTGTATGGTACACATGGAGGCAGATGTAGATCGGGTATGCCACCGCAAAGTTTGGCATTGCCTTGGATTGAGATTTCAGAAGCATTTGCAAAAACGCCAACAGTTGGCACTTCTCCGACAAAGCTATTGAATGAAAGGTTCAAAGAATGGAGCATATTAATGTTCCCTAAGAACTCGGGTATCTGGCCTGACAAATTGTTGCTTGAGATGTCAAGAGTTTCAAGACCTTTCAGTTGGCTCAGGGCTGATGGGATGCTACCATTCAAGAAATTATTTTGCAGATAGAGATTCTGTAGAAGTTGACATTCACCAAGGGTGCTAGGGATCTCACCTGACAAATTGTTCGATTCTGCGCTGAATTCTGGAAGATTTCTGAGATTCCCTATTTCTTGGGGTATTGATCCCTCTAAGTTATTGTGCGATACGTTAAACAATATTGAGAGTGTTTTGATGTTGAATAGTCCACTGGGTATTGGACCAGTAAAGTTATTAGTTGAAAGATCTAGTACCAACAACTTTGTCAGGTTTCCAAGTGTGCTTGGTATCCTACCGCTGAACGTGTTCATGCCGAGCCACAAATAGTTTAGTTCAGTAAGATTTCCTATGGTCAATGGGATTGGCCCGCTCATGTTGTTTTGAAATACATCGAGACGGCCCAAGTTTTTCAGCCTTCGCAAGGAAGAGGGAAGAGATCCTGTGAAAAAGTTGTAGAAGAGACCGAGATGTCGTAAGCCAATGAGATTACCAATATCTTTAGGAATGCTTCCCGTGATAGTGTTGGATGAAAGGTCAAGATGTTCTAGCGAAGTGGAAAGATTGGAAAGTGAATCAGGAAGAACTCCCGCGAACTTATTATATCCTAAGCCCAAAACTTTCAACTGGGAGCAATTTGTTAATGCAGTTATGAATTCCCAATCTTTTGGTTCTTTAGCTTCAAACAAATTGCCCCATAGGTATAGCTTGTTGAGATTTATTAACCTTCCATTCTCTGGAGGAACAATGCCACTGAAAAGGTTGGAATTGATCTGAATTATTGACACATTGGAAGCATTGACTAGTGATGAATATGGGAAAAAGCCATGAAACTGGTTGTCGTTCATGTATATGCCATGGAGAAACGGAAGGGCACTGAATGCATTTGGAGGTACCATACCACCTAGCTTGTTAAACTCGACAGAAAACACTTTTAGAGAGGAAATGTTCCAAATGGAAGTGGGGATCACCCCAGTTAAGTTGTTGAAGGCTACCATGAGCCTTGATAAATTGGGGAGCTACCCCAGAGATGAAGGGATAGCTCCTGATAGGATGTTGCTGTCGAGATCAAGATACCAGAGGTGGGTCAGATTGCCCAAAGCAGATGGAATCTCACCAGATAGTCCGTTGTACGACAGAGACATGAATTGGATCGATGGCAACTTTGCCAGCGATCGAGGGATATCTCCCGATAGACTATTACTGTGAAAATCCAAATAGGCAAGATTATTCAAGCTGGCGCCAATATCTATGGGGGTCATACCTTGGAGACGGTTTTCGCAGGAATACGTCTTATGGCAACTGGAGCTTGCTATGGCCGTGAGATTGGTGGATCCTCCTATGGCTGCAGGAATACTTCCATGGAGAGAATTTGCGCTCAGGTTAAGGAACCGGAGCTTACTGAGATGGCCGAGTTCCGGAGGTATCTCACCAACGAGCCGGTTGTCACGGAGGTCCAGCACCCTGAGAAAGGACAGGTTGCCCAAGGATGGCGAGATGCGCCCCGACAGGTTGGACGACCCCAGGCACAGCGCGACGACCCTCTCCGGGTGCCGGCGGCCGCCGCAAACGACTCCCGGCCAACTGCAGTGGTGGCTGGACGTGTTCCATGAGGCCAGCAAGCCCTCGGAATCGGATGGGCTAGCGGAGAGCACGGACTTGAAGGAGAGGAGCGCGAGCTCGTCGACGGCAGTGGCGACACTCCGCCCCGGCGAGGGGGACACCGGAGCAACATGGGAACAGAGGAGGCACAGGAACGAGAAGAAGAGCAGCGCCATTGCTTCTCGCAACTTAATTTGGAACCGAACGGTAGTGGATGCAAGCGGCACGAGCTAGCTCTCCCCTTGTATTTATATGCTGAGAAAGACCAGTGTCAAGACAGGCAAGCTCTGCGCACGTCTCTCTATTGCAGTATTAATTTGCGCACGATGTTGAAAGGAAAGCCTACTTCGATCACGTGCTACTGGCCTATTCTTTTTTGCTGTTCAATCGATTTTTAGTTTAGATTTTTTTTTCAATACTAGCGGCATACGGTCCAAATATGTACCACAAAGCTGTCTGCGTTGGATGCATGCATGTTGGTACGTGCTGATTTCTTTCTGGAAACAAACACCGTGACTATGGGCTAGGAAGTCATCGTATACTCATCACACAAAACTACAAATTTAGCAGGAGTGGATCTACCGAGTGGACTTCATTAGACTTGAGCCCACCATTTGACTTGCACCCAACCCCTAAGATGGGCCACCACATACACACGAGACTAAGCAAGAAGCACCAAGAATGGCGGGGCTCGTTGTAGCGGCGTCTACAGCTTCGACCATGTCCTTCCAACCATCGTTTGGTGGCATCTCGCTTCAACACGGTGAGTACTCGAGCTTGTGGTGCATGGCGGTCTCACTACTGCCATCGATTTCTCTCCACCGGCGTGGTGCGCTTAGCCTATTTGATGAAATGCCGTAATTGAGTTACTGGACAATGGTATAGTGGTTTACTGGTATTTGCGCATCTGTCCCCATGGCTACGCGATTGCGAGAGGGGTGAATGTGATGTGGCACCAAGTAGCACTATAACTTTGGTTAGTGCTTACAGTTCTGTGCACAATGTTCAAGAATCTTTAAATGCCAATTCTGAGATTTCTAATGTGCACAAAACACATATTTGGAAAGCTAATGAAGTCTACTTTCCAACAAATCAAACATCACTTGATTTGGAGCTTCCTACACGAAGTTATGGCAATTTCATTGGATGTTGCACGAGCTGTCCGGAGAGACGCGCGAGACTTGCCAAAGATAAAGAGTCTGAGTATTGCAATGCAAGTAAGGATAAAATCTGACTACACCATGGTTTTCCAAAGGTTGAGAAGGATTTCTTTTCAGGTTCCAAACGGATTTTGAAGTCCCTTGAACAAGAAAAGAAAACATATAAAGATTTGAATTCGGTTCGGATTCGGATTCGGTTCAGGTCAGACAGGAAGTCCAACGTTAAAACGCCCATAACTTTCACAAACGGAGTCCAATTTGGGCATTCTTGGACTCGTTGGAAAGCTACTTGAAGCCCCATATAATGGATAAGGTGCCAGCGACGAGATCCTTATGGTCTCATCGCAAATTGAGAGAGAATCCGGTGATAGTAGTTTAGATATTTCCTTTTTTTGTTTGTATTGGAGTTTTGTTTCGGCCTTAGGCCAAGTTGTGCGTGAGTTTTAGTCAAGGCCGTGCATTGTACACCAATATAAGTCCAGGGCCTTAGCCCTATTGTAACTTAGGCTATGAATTAAGAAATAGAAATCAGAAAATCACCATAGTTTGGTGGCCATTGTTGGCGTGTTCTTGAGATTTTCATCGAGGAATTGCTCTTGGTGTGTTGAATCCAATTGTGGTGTTGGATTCTACTCGCTGAAATTTTGGTTTCTCTACCCTTTGTTCACGTGTTGTGGTGTGCGTAGAAGAAGGCTTATTTGGAGGTGTATGCTGTTCTTAGGTTTGCAAGAACCTTAGAAAGAGGGCATCCAGTAAGGCGTATCGTGAAAGACCAGGGCTAAAACAACGTAGTTCAGCTAGCTTGCTAGGTGGATCCATATCAGAATGGGCGAGCACTTCTGTCTATCATTAGGATGCTTGAAGATGTTGATTTTGCCCTAAGAGAAAACTCACACATTGCAAAATAATCGAAGAGAACACGAGAGAATTTCTGGATTTCTCTATTCTCTTGCTTTCTCTCTCTTTTCTTCTTACTATAAAATTGGTTACAAGGCTCATCATTATATAAGCTAATACTCTCTTACTAATATACATACTTGGACTTCAAGTTGACACATGGAGACGGACTCTACTATGTCTCGAACTCAATTAAAACTCTAAATCAAGATTATTTACAACAATCTCCCCATAATCTTGACTCAACATACTCTAATTAGTTTCAATGTATTATGAACTACCAGCTACGCCTCTACATGAAACGTTTTACATGCAAGTTACATGTAAGACCTCAACTTAACTGGCACAAATCTATCCAGATGCAAAAACTCTAACTCATTGAGATAGTCAATCTCAACTATGACTTACCCAACTTATACTCGACACAGGACGGTGACACATCTCCACAATGGCTCAGACTCATCTCAACTTACTAGAGTTTGGATAGCGAAAATATCTCCTCAACATCCTAGACTCATCTCATCTTACTTGAGTTCTCATGTACACCTTTATCTTGATTGCTTAGGCTGCATAATTACTCGTCGTGAGCATCGGATTATGCAGTGAAACAACGGTACACATCTTCGTCATCACACTGGATGATGCCTCGTCACCGGTGACATAACTTCTCGGAGAACATGGCATGATCTTAGACATGGATCAAGAGCTCAGACTTTCTCTCTGTCACGGACGGACGAAATCTTATCTTCAATTTTGGGGTAGACAGCTGTGCTTGAACTAATGGACTGAAGCAAAATGCTGCTTTTCGCTATTGCCCACTGGATAATTCGGTTTCTATCTTTGACTGAAGGCTCAGATCGAAGAAAAAACTGATACGTTACTGTGCTCAACTTTTTTTTCTCCACGCAAACGGAGGGAAAAAAACTGAAGTCAGTTTCTATTGATCTCCTGCTTGGACTATTCGCTCGGATGCGCTTGGTACTTGCTGTCATTGAAGAAGACCCACCATCTTCGAACCAACACTAACGGGCCCGAGCTCCTCGGGACGGTGCCATGCGCTTCTTTTTGCCGGGACATTGAGTCCACCTCGAACCGGACAGCACACCGGCTTTGGATTTCAGAGATCTTTTCTTTTCTTTGTACGTGGCCTTTTCCTGTGCACCTTCTGCGGCCTTTGCGCAAGAAAGAAAAAAATAGTTTTCTCTCCTGCTGCAAGGGACAAATGCTAGCTGCTGCCGTGTGCTGGACCAGAAGCAACAAAGGAAGAACTTTCACAGTAATTTTTCAGAAAATAATATAATTCCTGCATAATTTCTATGGAATTTCTTTGTTCCAAACGAAGCAGCCCAAGCAAGCTAACTCATCTCACGAAAAACAAAAGAGGTTTTTCTTTGTGCGGAAAAATGAAACAGATTTGGATAAACTACTCTATGAAATATTGCGCACCGTTTAATTTAGATAATTGTTTTTCCACTTAGAAAATAAACATTATTAGCATGACTAACCAAACACCATCACCATACACGGGAGGCCTACATGGAAATTTTATTATGACAATATAACGGAAAAAGGATAATTACAAAAGTACCTAATTGTGGCCACAATTTACAGAAATGGTGTGACAGTCCTCCGACAAGCAGGCAGGGAAATTGTGAAAATTCAAGTGTACCATCAGTAATTCAGCTGCAAACACTGAGAAATAAGAGCACAACAATTAATATCCACGAATATAAAATCCACACACATGATCATTCCAACGTAACATTGGCATATCTTCCATCTTCAATTCTGTATTCCCTCAGGAGAGATTCCCTGACGTCATGCAATTCCTTGACGATTTCTGCGGTTAGCATTCTACTCGATGGCGTTTCCTGAGAGCAAGACATTCCAAGTCTTAGAAGCGAAATCACACAATCGATCTTTCTCCGGTATGAATGGCCATCTCCGGCCTCACGCCCATTTTCCAGGTCCATAATCAACCATCTGTCAAGAACGTCCATAACACGGTCATGTAGACCCAGCTCAACGTACTCACGAAGGCTCAATCCTTGCCTGAATCTGCTGTCGGTGGGCCTCTTCCCAGTTACTGTTTCCAACACTAGAATTCCGTAGCTGTAAATATCTCCACGTGTCGATACCATGTTTCCAGTGCCATACTCTATTGCATCAAACATTTAAGGAAAAAATATATTAGACTTCTGAAAACAATTCTAAATTTAAAATTAGGTTTCTAACATTATCGACAAAAACCAAGGGAATATCACATAAAAGTATCAAACAAAGTTCTTCTACAAATCCTCTGTTTCTCTAGTGGAAAGGTTTACTCGATAGAAAGATGGAACTAAGAAGGCAAACAAGTAAAAACATAGAAAAGCAAACATATTAGACTAACCTGGGGCAGCATAGCCAATTGTTCCTCTGAATCCCATGGAGCTCGTTGACTGTTGGAAAAACGAGCTTCCCTCAACAAGAATCTTAGCCAGTCCGAAGTCTCCAACATGGGCTACCATATCAGCATCTAAGAGCACATTACTTGACTTAACATCACAATGTACAACGGGTGCAGGGCCATGGCAATGAAGATAGTCCAACGCATAAGCCACATCGAGCAGTATGGTCACTCTTTCCAGGAGATCCAAGTGCTTCAACTCCGTTTGGTCAATCACGTTAGGATTGTTGGAAAGTCTTACGACCTCCCAGGATCTTTTACGACCGGTTAGAGTCGTTTACGACCGATTTCGACCACTTACGATGTCGTACGACCACTCAAACTCGCCACCGATTGTTTTGAGTCGTGGTCGTAACTTCACTGTAGCAGTTTACGACCGCTCCGCTGTATCGTTGCGCTGTCTTCCTCCAGCCGCTTGAGAATACCGTGATCGAAACCCTTTACGATCACGCAGTGATGCTGGTGATCACTGTTCACCGTGGTCAAACTTCGTTCTGACCACGTTCAGACCTCCCCGATGAAGTTGCTGCTCCTTACGACCACCCTCACCGTGGTCGTAGCCTTCTCTGCGTGGTCGAACTCCTTCAACGTGGTCGGTAGCCCTTTACGACCACGTTCTATTCTTCATCATCGTGAACGTAAGCCTCTACGATCACGTCTATGAGATTGCTCAAGGGAAGCCAAAACACCGGGATTGCGTTTCTCCTCTTTTTGGTATTTTCTCAATTGCTTGGTACATACTTGGTTACATGACTACCCCTCCTTTTATACCCGGTTCTACGACTTTAACATGGGTTCGACTACAATTACAATTCTGACTCTGACTCCGATACGACTTCTACTTCGACTCCGATACGACTTCGATTACAACCAAATTTTGTACGCAACTTCTAAACAAGATTATTTACAACATTCTCTCCCTAATCTTGTTTTTCAACTTCGATCATGCCAATTCTTCTCCTCATCTCCGAAAACTTTATCCGCCCCAGCGGCTTCGTCAGAATATCAGCTTTCTGTTCATCTGTTCTGATGTAGTCGATCGTGATCTTCCCTTCTTCGACACAATCTCTGATAAAATGATATCTTATATCTATATGCTTGCTTCTATCATGTAGAAGCGGATTCTTGCTTAGTGATATTGCAGATTTGTTATCAACTCTGAGCGTCACCTTTTGAATTTCCTCATTCGACAACTCGCTTATCAGTCGAGCGAGCCAAACTCCTTGGCACGATGCTGCGCTCGCTGCGATGTACTCAGCTTCACAGGATGATAAAGCGACTACTTTTTGCTTTTGTGATTACCAACTGACCGGATTCTCCCCAAGTACAAACAATATGCCTGTCGTGCTTTTCCGATCATCAACATCTCCCGCCATGTCGCTGTCACTGTAGCCCGTCAGTTGCAAAACCTTTCTGCCTCCTCTTTTGTACTGAATCCCGAGGTTCAAAGTACCTTTGATATACCTTAGAATATGCTTCACAGCGTTCATATGCTCCTGGGTCGGTTTCTCCATGAACCGACTCACATATCCGATCGCGAACGTAATGTCAGGTCGGGTATATGTCAGGTAACGCAGACTTCCGACAATGCTTCTGTACTGCGTGGCATCGACTTTCGATCCTGGGCCTGTTTTTCTTAACTTCAAGTTATTCTCCATTGGGACTTGGCAGGGATTGCACTCTCCCATGCCGTACTTTTCCAGAATCTTTCGGGCGTACGCCGACTGACAAAGTGATATGCCATTGTCGGATTGTTTTACCTCGATACCGAGGTAATAGCTCAGAAGTCCCAAGTCGGTCATCTTGAATAGCTTCTTCATCTCCTCCTTAAACTTCATAATCTCAATTGAATTTGACCCAGTGATGATCAAATCGTCCACGTAAACGCCTACAATCAACCTTGCCTTCTCATCCCCTCGGGTGTACACAGCATGTTCAGATGTGCTTCTTTTGAACCCGAGTGCTGTCAAACTTCTGTCGAGTTTCAAATTCCATGCTCGTGGAGCTTGTTTGAGCCCGTAAAGAGCTTTGTTAAGCTTTAAGACTTTCTCAACTTGTCTGTTGGACTGAAAACCAGGCGATTGAGAGACATATACCTCCTCCTCAATGTCTCCGTTCAAAAACGCCGTTTTCACGTCCATGTGGTGAATTTCCCATCCACCGTTTGCTGCCAGCGCAAGAAGTACTCGGATTGTCTCCATCCAAGCCACTGGAGCAAAGACTTCTTCGTAGTCTACTCCCTGTTTCTGAACGTATCCTTTTGCAACCAGTCGTGCTTTGTGCTTCACGACTTCTCCCTGTGTGTTCTTCTTCACCTTGAACACCCACTTCAGACCGATTGCACGATGACCCTTTGGCAGATCAGTGAGTTCCCATGTGTCATTATCTTCAATCGACTTCAGCTCTTCCTGCATAGCAGCTCTCCAGTATGCATCTCTCTTTGCTTCTTCATAGCTTTCAGGTTCTTCTGCCGTTGTGTAAAGCAACAGCTCATCCATCTGCACCGGCTCAGTTTGAGCATAGATCTCACTAATGTTCCTCGTTTTTGGTACTCGGCTGTTTGACTCTTCCTCATCGAGGTCTTCTATTTCAGGTAAAACTTCATGGTCGATAGTGCCAGCTGAACTTGAGCTTTGAGATGTGGTCGTAACTCCTTCTTCCCAGTCTGTGCCGATGGCCTCATCATCTTTGACATTGAAAGTTACCCACTTCGACATATCTTTCTCAATGTCCTGGTGTTCTTCCCACTCCCAGTGTTTGTCTTCTTGGAAAACCACATCTCTGCTCACATAAATCTTCTTTTCGATTGGATCATAACACCTGTACGCCTTGGTGCCTGGCTCCGAGCCGAGGTAGATCCTCCTTCTGCTCCGGTTGTCCAGTTTCTTCAGATGTGTGGATGGCTTTACATGGGCTAAGCAGCCAAAAACCTTTAAATGCTCAACGTTCGGCTTTCTTCCCGGCCATTGTTCGTATGGAGTGGTCCCATCGAGCGATCTTGTGGTCGTGCGATTGAGAAGGTAGACCGCATGTCTTACTGCTTCTCCCCAGAATCGCCCGGGAAGAAATCGGCTTTTCAGGAGGCTTCGGGCTGTAGCCATCACAGTCCGATTTCTCCTTTCTACGACTCTGTTTTGTTGAGGCGAGTACGGAGCCGTGAAGAATCTTGCAATGCCCTTCTCTTCACAGATCAAGTCGAATTCTTTTGCGAGGAATTCTCCTCCTCGGTCAGACCTGACCGATTTTACCTTCTTGTCAACTTCGTTTTCGGCAAGCGCTATAAACTTCTGAAAGTTTGACTTTGCCTCATCTTTGCTCTTCTGCATGTACACCCACATGGCTCTCGAGTAATCGTCTACGATCAGCATGAAGTACTGATTTCCGGCATCAGTTCGAGGTGTGATCGGACCGCACAAATCAATGTGAACTAGCTCGAGTGGTTGAAAGGCTCTGTATTGTACCTGCAATGGGAAGCTGTTACGAGTTTGTTTTGCCGTTAGGCAGCCCTCGCAGACTTGCTCCGGGTGGTCGATTTTCGGTAGTCCGACCACCATCTCCCTCCTTGCCATCGTGTTGAGACTCTGGAAGTTCAAGTGTCCGAATCTTGCGTGCCACAACCAGGCTGCATCATCGGTCGTAGTCTTCAGACACCTTGGTTTGCACGCTTCAATCTGAATCTTGTACAGACGGTTCACCGTCCTCTGTACTTTCATTAGCAGTCGTTCGGTACGGTCGAACACCCTCAGGTAGTTGTTTCTAAGCTCGATCCGACAACCTTCTTCAGTCAATTGTCCAAGACTTATGATGTTGCTTGTAGACTCGGTATGTAATACACATCCAAGAGCTTTCTTCGACTTCCATCTTTGCATTGCATCAGGATTGTGCCTCTCCCTTTTATCTGAACAGTCGAGCCATCTCCGAACTGTACTTTTCCGAGCACACTCTCGTTTAATTCGTGAAACATCGAGTGTGTGCCCGTCATGTGATTGCTTGCTCCATTATCGAGGTACCAGTCGGCTTGTGTCTGCTCTCCCTGCTCCAACAGACTTGGAAAGACTTTCTCCTCATTCAACAGAACCATTGTCGGTTCGTTTACAGTGCAGAACGACAATAGCAGTGTCGGCTCTTTATGCTCTGTAGTTTGTGCCAAGTTTGCTTCCTCCACCTTCTTCTTGCCCTGACAATTTGCAGCATAGTGACCATACTTCTTGCAGTTATGGCACTGGATGTGACTCCGACATTCGGCAGCGTAATGACCGAACTTCTCGCACGTGTAACACTGGACGTTAGACTTGTCCATCTGGTAGGCGCCGCCTCCACGACCAGCACTATCTCCACGACCACCTCTTCCTCCTCTTCCGGATTGGGAGCCTCGGCCTCTTGGCACATAGCCTCGGCCCTGCCCTCGACCTTGGTACGTACCGCGGCCACGACCATGACCATGACCTCCTCTGGAAGAAAACTCTCCGCCTCAGTTCGAGTCTTCTTTTACGAGTAGAGCCTGCTCTCCGTTGTCAGTTTGATAACTCTTCAGGAGTTGCTCGTGGGCTTTGAGTGCTCCAGTCACCTCTTCAATCTTCATCTTCGAGAGGTCTTGCGAGTACATAAGTGTGGTTACGACCGGAAGAAACTTCTCTGGTAGCACTCTCAAGTACTTCTTCACTGCCACCTCATCTTTCAAGTCGTCGCCGAGAGATTTGATCTCGTTCACGACTTCGTTGAATCGACCAGAGAACTCTTCTACTGTCTGATTCTTCCCCATCTTCATGGCTTCAAATTCACTCCTCAATGTTTGGAGTCGAACTTCCTTCACTCGGTCTACTCCTTCATGCATGATTTGCAGAGTAGTCCAGACTTCCTTCGCCGTCTCCTTACCGACTAGCTACCGCATCATCGAGTCAGGCACGGCTTGATAGATTGCCGCCATCGCCATCTTGTCGAGTCGTTCATCAACAACTTTGTCTTTCTCCTTTGGTTCAACCGGGCCCCATACTCCCTGCGCGATCATGTTGACCTTCATCTTCATCGCCCAGATTGGGTAATTGTCCGAACTGAGGATCGGGTATTGCAGTGACATGCTTTCCTTCACCTTCTCAGCCATGGCTCACCTTGCTCTGATACCAACTGTTGGAAAGTCTTACGACCTCCCAGGATCTTTTACGACCGGTTAGAGTCGTTTACGACCGATTTCGACCACTTACGATGCCGTACGACCACTCAAACTCGCCACCGATTGTTTTGAGTCGTGGTCGTAACTTCACTGTAGCAGTTTACGACCGCTCCGCTGTATCGTTGCGCTGTCTTCCTCCAGCCGCTTGAGAATACCGTGATCGAAACCCTTTACGATCACGCAGTGATGCTGGTGATCACTGTTCATCGTGGTCGAACTTCGTTCTGACCACGTTCAGACCTCCCCGATGAAGTCGCTGCTCCTTACGACCACCCTCACCGTGGTCGTAGCCTTCTCTGCGTGGTCGAACTCCTTCAACGTGGTCGGTAGCCCTTTACGACCACGTTCTATTCTTCATCATCGTGAACGTAAGCCTCTACGATCACGTCTATGAGATTGCTCAAGGGAAGCCAAAACACCGGGATTGCGTTTCTCCTCTTTTTGGTATTTTCTCAATTGCTTGGTACATACTTGGTTACATGACTACCCCTCCTTTTATACCCGGTTCTACGACTTTAACACGGGTTCGACTACAATTACAATTCTGACTCCGACTCCGATACGACTTCTACTTCGACTCCGATACGACTTCGATTACAACCAAATTTTGTACGCAACTTCTAAACAAGATTATTTACAACAATGATGTAGCCAATCTTCTAAAACTACCATTAGGCATGAAGTCAAACACAATTGCTTTGAAGTCATTCCCTTTAGTATCAATGCTTGAGCAAGCTGTAATTACCCTGACAAGATTCCGATGTCGCAGGTTCCTCAGTGCTTCGCATTCTGCTATATCTTTTCAGCGCCCTTGGAGTTTGAAGTTTCAGCACCTTCACAGCGATAAAATCAGTACTTTCATCAGCTTGACCATCTAACTTTCCTTTGTACACAGACCCAAATGTCCCTGAACCCAACAATTTGGTTGTTGAGAAACCATCTGTCGCTTTAGCCAACTGCAGATAAGAGATCAATGGGTGCCCTTGCATTGAAGTTGTTGAAGGAATATTTGTTTTGCTTTTCTTGCACCAGGTAAGAAACTTGTACAATAATGAAAGAACGACTACTATTGCAATGAGAGAAATGACAATAGGAATCACTAGAAATTTGTGCCTTTTCTTTGGTAAATCTGTAGAACATGGAGGCAAATGTAGATCAGGTATGCCCCTTGTCGTTGCCTTGGATTGAGATCGCCGTAGCGTTTGCAAAAGCACCAAAATTTGGCACTTCACCGACAAAGCTATTGAACGAAAGGTTTAGGTAACAGAGCATGCTAAGGTCCCCTAAGAGAGCACAAGTTCGGTACATTGGGTTGCTCTCAGCCGTTAAATGTTGTCCATCCAACGGTTGTCGTGGCCTTAGCACCTCCGGTGCCACGGAGCGGTGTGAAGAGGTGGTGCTAGCAAAGTAGGCAAAAAAGTAATTTTGCCGAAGAACTCGCATGTAACATCCCAAAAAGAAAACTATTGTAATTGTGAAAATTATAAAATCTTTTAATCGTTTTTCTAGTGTATCTCAAAATTTTTGGCGCTATTCAAATTTCTTAAGTTGGTTTCTTGCCAAAAACTCGATTAATAAAAATCCAAACCTTGAAATCAAGAACCAAAATTGAAAATTTTAAAATTAAGAAAATCCAAATTCCTTTGGAAGTCTTAAATTCAGATGTAAAAATTGGGATCCTGATATTCAAAACCAAGAATTGAAACCGAAACAATATAAAATCGTCTCCATCCAATTTGCATGTCTAAAATTTCAAATTCTGAAATTAAGGAAGTAGTTCTCAAAACTCGTCTCCATCCAAGATTTCTGCTGCCGTTGTCTCCCAGACGTGACGGCCGATAATGATGAGTTCGATTGATCGGTTTTTTTTGCTGCAACCACTGTGGACGGCGTGGAGTCGTGCACCTCACGGTTGACTCAGTCCCTACATCAGAGAAGAAGTTAAATGATGATAGTGCCTCTAATTGATGGATGGTTAGATTTGTTGGAGGTGTCAGCACCTCCCACGCCTCTACATGGACCGAACCAAAACTCCCCCTAAGAACCTAGGTATCTGACCCGATAGCTTATTGTTCAAGAGGTCAAGATTTTGTAGACCTTTCAGTTGACTCCGGAGTGATGGGATAGTACCATTTAAGAAATTGTTTTGGAGATAGACATTCTGGAGAAGTTGACACTCACCCAAGGCAAAAGGGATGTCACCTGATAAAATGTTCGACTCTGCATGAAATTCTACAAGATTTTTTAGATGCCCTATTTCTCGCGGTATTGATCCCTCCAGGTTGTTACGGGATAGATCTAAAATTTTGGAGAGCGTGGGGATGTTGAATACTCCACTAGGAATTTGGCCTGTAAAGTTATTGCTCGCAAGGTTTAGTGCCAACAACTTTGTAATGTTTCCAACCATGCTTGGTATACTACCGCTAAAGGCATTCGCTTCGAGTTCTAAACTATTTAGTTCTGTAAGATTTCCTATGATCAATGGGATCGGCCCACTAATTTTGTTGTTAGGTACAGAGAAAAGCTGAAGATTTTTAAGCCTACCCAAGGACGAGGGAAGAGTTCCTGTGAAAGAGTTGCTATCGAGCACGAGAGATTGTAAGAGCAACTCCAGCAGTAGCCCTCAAAACAGGGCCCCTACTTTTCATTTGAGGGCTCCCCCTACTTTTGAGGGCCCTGTTTTCTGGGCTGCACTCCAGCAGGAGCCCTCAAAACAGGGCCCCTACTTCTCAATTCCCTCTATTTCCTCACACACTATATGCATATGTATGGGACAAAAGCACAATACATAATAAAATATTTATGATTTCACAATGAGGGACAATATTTAAATATATGAATTCAAATACGAATATTCAAATTTAAATTCAAATTTGTTCCGAATTTAAATTGAAAGCACAAAGTTCATCACATAACATTCAAATTTGTTTCGAATTCAAATACGAATATTCAAATTTATTCCGAATTTAAATTGAAAGCACAAATATGAATTCAAATACGAATATTCAAATTTAAATTCAAATTTGTTCCGAATTTAAATTGAAAGCACAAAGTTCATCACATAACATCCAAATTTAAATTCAAATTTGTTCCGAATTCAAATACGAATATTCAAATTTGTTCCGAATTTAAATTGAAAGCACAAAGTTCATCACATAACATTCAAATTTAAATTCAAATTTGTTCCGAATTCAAATACGAATATTCAAATTTAAATTCAAATTTGTTTCGAATTTAAATTGAAAGCACAAAGTTCATCACATAACATTCAAATTTAAATTCAAATTTGTTCCGAATTCAAATATGAATTCAAATACGAATATTCAAATTTAAATTCAAATTTGTTCCGAATTTAAATTGAAAGCACAAATGTTCCACAAAAAACGAGGAAAGCTGAAAAATGAGGGCTGGAGTAGGGGGCCCCTAGGAATGAGGGGTGGGAGGGTGATTTGAGGGCCTCCTCAAATTTGAGGGCTCTAGTAGGGGCTCTGCTGGAGCTCGTTTTTTGGCTCAAGCCCTCAAATTTGAGTTTTGAGGGCTCAAGTAGGGGTCCTGCTGGAGTTGCTCTAAGTTAACAAGATTGCCAATATCTTTAGGTATGCTTCCTGAAATTGTGTTGTATGGAAGGTAGAGAATTTGTATTGATGTGGACAGATTGGAGAGTGAATCAGGAAGGACGCCCCCAAACTTGCTAGAACCCAATTCCAAACGTAGTAATAGGGAGCAATTTGTTAATGCAGTTATGAATTCCCAATCTTTGGGTGCTTTAGCTTCAAGTGTTTGCAAGTAGTAGCCATTTGAGATTTCTTAACCTTCCAAGCTCCGGTGGTACCTGCCCAACGAGCTGGTTGTCGCGAAGGTCAAGCTCCCTGAGGAAGGACAGGTTGCCGAGGAATGGCGAGAGGCTCCCCGACAGGTTGAAGGAGTCCATGCGCAGCGAGACGACCCTGTCGAGATGACGGCGGCCGCAAGCAACTCCTGGCCAGGTGCAGTAGTGGCTGGACGTGTTCCATGAAGCCAGCAAACCGGATGGGCCTGAAGACAGCATGGACTTGAAGGAGAGGAGCGCGAGCTCGTCGGCCGTGGCGTTGCTGCTCCTTGGAGAGGGAGGCACCCGAGCACCGGAGCTGAGGCACGTCAACGAGAGGCAGAACAACGCTAATGCTAATGCTCTGGCCATGAGGAAAAACGGCTAATATTGTGTTCTTTGTATCTGCTCAAGTGTTTATGGGAAAATTGAATACATAGGACCCAGTTGAGGGTGCTTTGCTAAAATAGGACTAAGTTATTTGACATTGTAAATATAGGACCAAGTTGAGCTACTTCTTGCAAATATAGGATTTTTCCCATTTTAATTTCATTTTCATTTTCTAGCCTTTTTTCTCCACGTGAAATGACATTTTTGCCCTTCCTCCCTCACCTGGCCGGCTACAGGCCGCCGCGCCGCCCCGCCGCGCCGCCGCTCCCGCGCCGCGCCGTCCCGCCGCTCCCTCGCCGCCGCCGCCTCTGCTCCGCGCCGCTCCGCCGCCTCTGCCCCGCGCCGCGCCGCCCCGCCGCCTCTGCCCCGCGCCGCGCCGCCCCACCGCTCCCTCGCCTCCCGGGGCGCAGAGGGAGCGGCGGGGCGGCGCGGCGCGGGGCAGAGGCGGCGGGGCGGCGCGGAGCAGAGGCGGCGGCGAGGGAGCGGCGGGACGGCGCGGCGTGGGAGCGGCGGCGCGGCGGCCTGCAGCCGGCCAGGTGAGGGAGGAAGGGCAAAAATGTCATTTCGCGTGGAGAAAAAAGGCTGGAAAATGAAAATGAAATTAAAATAGGAAAAATCCTATATTTGCAAGAAGTAGCTCAACTTGGTCCTATATTTACAATGTCAAATAACTTAGTCCTATTTTAGCAAAGCACCCTCAACTGGGCCCTATATATTCAATTTTCCCAGTGTTTATATAGATGCAATGATGCATGCAACATATATGCAAGTTCAGTTGTCAAGCAATACATATAAAATTCTGAAGTTGGGTTACGTATTTCTGTGGTTAGGCCAAAAGTCAAGCAAAGTACTGGGTTAGACTGTAGAACCATACCAATTTCCAAGGATAGTTCTTCTCAAACTGTACAACCGTACCAATTTCCAAGGATAGCTCTTTTCAAACTTTACAAATTTCTTTGCACAATGCACCATTATGTACGATTTTAGGCAGAAGTATGCATCCTCATGATACTGATAGATAGACATGCGTGTGAGGCCGAGCTGTCCTTTTTGCCTTGACCGTGTTGGGTACTCAGGATGGTTCTCGTTTGTACTCACCACTCGAGTCTAAATCAGCCAAGTCTTCGGTCGCTAGCCATCTTGCCCCGGCTCCAGGCTTGGGCAGATGGTCTGGACTGGATGTTAGTTCGTCCGTGGGCAAAGGCACGTCAGCGAGAGGCAGAACAACGCTAATGCTTGGTGTATGCTCAAGTGTGTACATAGATGCGACATATATGCAGGTTCTCATTTGTACCCACCGCTCGCGTCTAAATCAGCCAAGTGTTGGGTCGCTAGTCATCTTGCCCCCTTCTCCAGGCTTGGGCGGCTGGACTAGACTGGATTTTAGCATTGGCCATTTGGTCGTCCTAAACAAGCGTCTCATTCACCAGGATGTGTTCTCGCTGATGTGGGGGACGAAACCTGACAGAATTCGCAAGCGTTTGGCCTGGGTTCTGTTCAAACCATGTGTGTATGTCAAGTAGCTAGGCCCCCTCTTTTTTTTTTTGAGGTGGGGGAGATTTTTTTCGGAAGAGGGCGAAGGGAGAATTTATTGCTGTTGGATTTCTAATTTAATGGTCATAAATCTAGATGATAATTAGAAAGAAAATTTCCGGATGATGTTTATCAATACCCAAAAATAATTCCGTTTTCGTAAAAGGGGGAAATATGTGTCCCGTTGCGCATCCACGTGTGCACGAGCGTGCATCCATGTAAAGGGGGGTTACTACTTTATTTTGCTTGCATATATGACGGTATAAACTAGATATCATAGATTAGAATTCCTACTAAATATCATTTTGGTACGATGAAACACGTGAAAAGGAGAAGTTGAGAATTTTTAGGCATCATAGATTACGGCTAAGTTCTTTTCGATTTAAGAATTATGGCTTTTAATTTATGTTACAGCAGGTAGCTTTCAAACGATATGTCTTTTTAAAACAGAGTTTATAAGTTAATTATAGTAGACGTTGTACTGACTTTATCTATATCGATTAAAATCATACGTGAGTGTTTTTTCAATAATCTCTCTTACAAACAGACAGAATTCAAAAATTTAGATAAAAATCATAAATCACAGTAAAAAAAGCCCACCTGTCGTCGCCAGCCTGGTTCACGAAATATCTGACCGGAAGTGAGAGCGTGTGCGAGGCCGGCCGGGAGCAGGTGGCGCTACTGAATAGTGATCACGACTCGAGTCCCCCCTACCGGACGGATCGGGTCGTCCGCCTGCTGCTTGACATGTTTGTTTGTTGGGGTTGTCGCCTTGTCGGAGCCAAGGCAAATATACTAATATTTTTTAGTGATAAATTTAAATACTCAAATATATAATTGTTAAAAGTTTAAAAGTTTGATTACACTTTTCTAAAACAGCGCACATCTATTTTACCGATACCAGAAGGAATATATATATATATATATATATATATATATATATATATATATATATATATATATATATATATATATATATATATATATATATATATATATATGCAGATTTTGTCTCATTAATAGACTTTTAAGCAAAACATATTTTTATTTTATAATATTTAGTGACATATAGCTACTATAGATGCAACACACGAGAGATCGCGTTTCGATAGAAAGAAATAAAAATTCGAAACAAACTTTAGGTTCCAAGGAAAAGAAAACTGCACGCCGCGCAATTTGTGCTGACTACTAAACTAGTTAATTTAAAAGAAGCCTAACTAAGTGTAGTGTATGAATGCTAAGTGCCGTATGGATACACTATTCATAATGGTTTACACATCGTTAACGGTTCTATTTATATTGGCTTTTACTGATGGTTTTAACTTTAATTTATAAATAGTAATAGCTTGTAGAGAGCTGTACAGAGAGAGAAACATGCGTGTGATTTTAGCAGATATAAATAAAGTCACTATAGTGTGTACTACAATTAGATCTCACTTTGAAAAAACACTCCGTTTAAAAGTTAGGCACTGAAGAAAAATTATTTACTATAAAAAAACAGCTTTTAAAAGTTAATACGAATAGATCCAACATCCAATCAGCCGATAATCAAGCTTAGCAGCCGTTATAGCTATTACTCCAATTTTAATCATTAATGGTACACCCCCGAGATAAATTTTTTTAGATCCGCTACTTTGCAGAGTGGGCTTACTATGTAAACTTAATTCTAGAATTGAGCTAGGTAGGTATCTTGAATGATTAGGCCAAAATGCATATTGTAAACCAAACTAGAATACGAGGACCCAAGAATAGAGGTGGGAGACAGGTCGTGCTTTTCTGGGCCAGCTCAAAGTATAGCTGGTTTGGTACGGTCCAAGCATGGTCCGCCCGCGCTAGCACGGCCCGAATGGTGGGACGGGCTGGGCTTGGAAAGTCGGCACGATGGGCAGCACGGCACGGCCTGGCGTGGTGTGCCGTGCTCGGGCTGGCCCGGCCCGGTGAGCACGGCCGGCACGGGGGGCACGACTGGCACACCAGCGTCGACGGCCACCTCAGCCTCACCTCCCACCTCCCGTCGCCCTCCCATCATCATCCCATAACTCACGGTCATCCTCAACTCCTCACAACACAAGCCATCACAGAACAGAGAGAGGAAGTAAAGGGGAAGGACCGAAAGAGTATACCAATCACCGGAGGAGCCATCACGGCGTGCCAAGAGGAGGAGCCGTCGGCCATCGGCCATGGTGCACCAGAGGGGAGGCCAGTGGTGGCAGCCATATGAGCTTTACAAGATACCAAAGAAATGGCGGCGGTGCAATACCTGCGCTCTCCGAGCTAGTCACCGCGGGGGAGGATGCCGGGAAACCCGCCTCGATGATGTTGACGCTGAGGCGGGTGAGCTTGTGTGCGATGACAAGCTTCTCGGCATTGGTCATGGTGGCTCCCGGGGACTGCTCACCGTCGCAGAGGGTGGTGTCAAAGATGCGAACATAGTTGGGACCGTCGATGCAGTTGGGAACATACTCCGGCCACCGCGGCACCATGGGAGAGTGGAGTGGAGAGATGAGAGAGCGCGTGGAGGGAGGAGAGATGAGAAAATAAAGTTGGAGAGAGAGAGAGATGAGAGTTAGGACTTAGGAGCATTTGAAGATGGCTGCCTTCGAGAGGAGAATTATTTTCTCAAAATGATGAGACTGATGAGTACAGTCTCTGAAAGATGCACGCAGTGGTCAGAACTGAGAAGCAACGTTCGGGGATCGGGAGAAACTTTCGAGCACAACATTTGGGAGAGCAACGTTCGAGAACTAATGCCTATAAATTCACTTCTCTTCTCTCATTTCTTCACAAGCTATTCAATCTCTCATTTCTTCAACATCCCTCTTCGCAACTTGTAATTATCGCAATGCTAAATTAACTGCTCATACAACTGTAGAGACATGACACTTGAACCGGCACTACAAAGCATACTTACGTAAGATGGTGGAGGCAATCACATGCGCTAAAGACTGGGAATTAGCTAAAGAATGGCAACAACATCAATTGGAGGATCCTGAAATCATGTAGGCGTACGCTGACCTCGAAGGCATAAACAACCTAGATATTGATGAATATATACTATGTACGCATGTTGTTATAGTTAGTATGTACATATATTATTACTGCACTCTTTTTCTTACTCGGAGAATCCCACTCTGGAGCGTAAGGTTTTTAATGAGACAGTAACATTATATTTTTAAAAAATCAAGGAAATTACACTTTTTTTGAAATATTTACATCAATGCGTGCCCATATTTTTATACAACTAAATCAATTTCAACTAGTTTTTAACGAGTCTGGTACGAGAGAAAGGAAGATGGCGGCTGCCGCCACCATCGTTGCCGCCGCCTTCGTCATCTATAGTTACTTCGTGCTAGGCTTGGGCTGGCACGGCACGAACGCCGACACGGCGGGCTTTGGGTCATGCTTGGGCTTGGCCGAAGACAAGGTGAGCCGGCACAGCATGGCACAGTAAGATAACTAGGCCGAGCTGGCACGACACGAAGTGGCCTGAAGCATGGTAGACCCATGCTGTGCTGGCACGGCATGGCCCACCTCCCAGCTCTACCCAAGAAGACAAGTCAAGCAAAAGACTGCGTTAGAGAAGGAATTCCGGCAAAACTGTAGAACATACAAAACGCCAGGGGAAGTTCTTCCGAATTTTGTACAATTTCTGTGCACAAAGCGCTATTATGTACGATTTTCATCTGAAGTCTTGCTTAATTTGCACCACATGCGTGTGAGGCCGATTGAGTCATCGTTTTTCCTTGACCTTGCTGGGTACTCAGGGTGGTTCTCCTCCACTCGCGTCTAAATCAGCAAGTCGCCGGTCGCTAGTCATCTTGCCCCCTTTTCCGGGCTAGGGCATGCAGCTAGATGCCTGGATGTTAGTTGGTCGTTGGGCATGCATTGCATTGCTTGCAGCATCCGGTTATTCCACAGCGTCGGTGCCTGCATCCACGTGAAGAAATTAAAGTTGTTGAACTCGTTTTCTGTCTTGTATATTTACGATGATATGAACTAGAAAAAGGGCCTCTCCCCTAGTACGTAAAAACTCCTACTGAAGATCATCTTGGTACAATCAGAGGAAGAACTAGAACAAAAATAATCAGAGTTTACCATTTTCCTATATATAGGCACTTGGGTGCCTAGGCACTTGCTGGGTACTTAGGGTGGTTGATGGTTCGCTACCACTTAAGGCACTTCGGTGCCTAGGCACTCACATCAAAAACCGTCCGATACACGTATATGATTGATAATTTTTTTAGAGTTTGGATATAAAAATGTTTGATACTCTTAATATATTTATGGTAAGTGAATTTTGAACTTAGTTTAAACTAGTTTGAAGTAATAATAATAATAATATTATTACTTGTAATAACATATGACATATATAATAATAGTAATATATTTATGCTTGTCCTCACTTGCTGTTATATAATAATAACATATATAATTTGTAAGCAATATTATGCTAAATAGTAATATATCTGATAATTTTTAGTATCAATACTTAAACATAACCGATGACAATATATGATGATATAGAAGTAGTGATCGAAATGCTTACCAACATGAAGAAGCCTGATAATAATATTAGTTAGTTGCAGCAAACTAAAGGAATTGAGGGCGAAATTACAGACAAAAGTTGGTCGGTATTAGTAAAATATATCATCCGATCTCAATGACCTATTAAAAGAGAGTAAAATTACTTAAAGTTTTCAAGTAAAAACTAGTAGAACTATCAAATATAAGTTAATGTAATACCTTTTAGTATTTACGTTCTTTTAAGTTTATAAAGCAACGAACCATAACATCATTGGTAATTTTTGTCAGTTGTTGTTTCTCTATATAGTAAATAAGTATATCATTCATAAAATCATTATCAATTAATTAAAAAATCAATTAAATATTTGTATATTCAACAATTTACGAAAAATATAACAGAGAAATATGTCCAATGGCTTACTTACTTAACATTGTGGTCAAATACTATAATTTTATCTCTGATTGGCAACGAGCTAGGCTGGTATTCCAAAAATCAAAATTAAAACCTTAAGCCTTAGCTCTATAATTCGACAAAAAAAAATAATCAACAATCATCACATTGAATTCTCAACTCACAAATTTAGCCTCTATTCTTGAAACAAATTGAAAGCATTAAGAGAAATTTAAAGCGGAGTACATACTAATTGGGTTGACCTAAGCTTTTTTTGGTTGGCGAGGGCGAGAGAGGTAATAGGGACCAAGCAACGCCTCAGCGAGATGGCAGACAAGTTCGGTCGATGGTTTCGATTTCTCCCGTTCTCCAATGACAGGTCGTTGCCTGGTTGGGTGCGGCTGTGTGGTAGACGTGGTGCACATCTCCTGGCCGACCATATGAGACGGACATGTGTCGAGAACTGTTGTAAGGTGACACGCTTTGGGATCGATCAAATGGACATCATGGACTGTTGCGGTCCTCTCTCTTAGGCTGGTTCGGTCTGTTGTAGTTGCCTCATGGGTTGGGGGAAACGAAGGCTTCTTGTGGACTGCTGTTAGCTACTGAGAATTTGGGTTGCTAGTGCTCTCTTCGTTAAGCTTCAAAGAAACAACCAGAAGCATTGAGTTTGGACTGAGAGATTCACACATAACCTGAAGATGCTGATTCTTACTAAAATTTCTTTTAGAAACAGTGTCCCATGACACCGGGTCCTTTACCTTGGTTCTGCCCGTGGGTACAATGAAACCCATGGAAAGAAAGAAATGTGAGAATATTTAGGCATCATGGAAACTGGAACGATCGATCGGGGTGGTTCCGTCTACTGCCTCACGTGCTTGTCCTCACTTGCTGTTATCTGTAAACTCTCTCTTCTATGTCCTCACTTGCTGAAAGCAGCTCTCATCGATATCATAGAGAAAAATGGAAGCATTTGTTCCTTGTTATCTTGGTGAAATATCTAGTGAAAACCAGCTAAATGTTGATAATATGTGAAAATCAAGTGTGAAGATTTTCAAATATTGTTTTTTTAAAAAATCAAATGTAGGGAAGGGCATGTCATATGTCTCTACAGAATTTGAAAGTTCCTAAATATAGAACTGTCTTTTTCGTATCTTGCAAATTCAGTTGAGTTTGACCTTTAATTTTTGCATAGCGCATCTGGTGATTTTTATAATCAGGCCAAAGTACATCTTATAAACCAATTGATAATATGAGAACTGGGACAATAGGCAAGCAAAAGATTGATTTTGAGTATAAACATTGTCAAAGCTGTACGTAGAACATGAATCAAAGTCACTTTTGGTACTCTTTCACACCGTATTTACAAAAATAGTAATATAGCGATCGTAGGCCGGGAGGCAGCGCCCGCGAGGTGACGCGTGGCATTGTCTTCGGTGGCAGGCGCTTGCCACCTGGTGGCTGGACGGTAGGCAGCCTGTCGTCCAGGGAGCAGGTCGTAGGTAATTAGGCCGGTGAATTAGCCGGCCTAATTACCTGTCTAACTTTTTTTCCATTTAGTGATTGTTCAAAATTTTAAATATACCAAATGAACTCCAAAAATTACGAAAATTTATATAAAAACTCCCAACATAACGTTCCTCGTAGTGTAATTTTTGGGGAATTTTATCCATGACGAATGTTGCTAAAAAATTCATACAATTTTGATAATTTTACAAGTACATATAGCAAACAAGCTCGAAAAATTACAAAATTTTATGTAGAGCCTTCCGATGCAGCAATAGTTATTATGTGATGTTTTTAGAATTTTATACAGTCCGAATTAGCCACGTTTGTTCGGATTAACCCAACCGCCTGCTCCCTTGGCGACAGGTGCCTGCCGCCGGTGGCAGCGCCACGCGTCGCCTCGCGGGCTCTGCCGCCCGGCCCGCCGATGGCAAAAATGATATTTTTGTCAATACGGTCACAATACTGCTATTTTTGTAAATACGGTGCGAAAGAGTGCCAACAATGACTTTGATTCCGTAGAACATATGATACTCCAAAAAAATTTTCTTTTTCAAACTTCTCTACATTACTGTAGGATTTTAAGAGCAAAACATTGATTTTGAGTATATAGATTGTCAAAGTTGTAGAACATATCATACTCCAAAAAAAAGTTTTGCAAACTTCTCTACATTAATGTAGGATTTTAAGTTGTACTAGAAATGCAACCCACGCGATAGCGACATTGCTACGTGCAGCCCCTGTGCTTTCTTAAAAAGAGAAATGGAAATTCAAAAGTAGCTTTATTTCTCTTGTTTTTTAAACGTGATTCCATATATATCTCTGCAACATTTCACAATTTTGGCCAATATTCTAAATCTTATATAAAAATTTCAATTCAAAATATTTGAAAATCTTGCACACTCAATTTTAATCAAGTCAATGAAAACCCAATTATTTTTCATTTGCTATCTTATTTTCTTCCTTCTTTACTTTTCCCTCCCTCTTCACAACCAAAGTTCCTAGATCTGATCCACCAAGGCACTATACACGGCCATCACATCCTCTGCATGCATCGTCCTCAAGTCAAGGCCGCCGCATCCGCTGCATGCATGCGCATAAACTATCTAAAACCGGATCTATGGTATAGCATATACAATAGTATAAACATCGATTGTCTGTAATACACCTTCATATTATCTATAAACAGAACTAAAGACAGCACATACAATGTATTGTCTATATAGTTGTCTGTAATAGTCTCATATAATTAATACGTTAACTATATAGTTGTCCATACAATAGTGTATATAGTAAAAATCCGTCTGTTAAATAATAGACATTACCATTTTCTCTCCTCTATATTATAAAATCTTATATGGCATACGTTTATAAATAGCTGATATATACAATTATATATGTTCTTAGGGCACAAGCTCTCACTGAACACGAGGTAAAATATCGTACAAGACACAAAATTCAGCCTAGACACCGCACACCTAGTCACTATTTCGGTATACTGAAATACTGAACCAAGCTAATTTCAGTTTATTAGGAACCAATTTGTTTTTAATAAACCTAACTAATCGAATACCCACCTGTAATGCTAGCATAGCAAAATCCAATTGTTTTCTTTTTCTTTTTCTTTTTCTTTTTCTTTTTCTTTTTTCCTACTCCCACTGCTGGCATGGCAAAATCCAATTGATTTATTTTCCCTTAATTTTCCTTTTATCTATATTTTATTATGTATTCCTTCATTTTATTTTCTTTCTTTTCCCCCTCCTTTTCTTTCTTTTATCTTCTCTTTGCCGTGTACTGATGTCAACAAACAACCATTCTTTGGGATTTCACGTTATTAGATCATTACGGGGTAAACACTTTTAGGAGGACAGCTGGGCGAGGTTGACTTAATTAGGGAGAGACTTTAGAGGAGGAAGATAGACATAGACGAGGATGAACTCTTGTTTCTTTCTTCTTGTTTTACAATGAGATACACTCCCATCCTTATATAGATTGGATGGATTGACTCTTAAGGAACTTATCTCTAATATTATAAAAATAGATTATCCGAACCAATCTAACCTTATCTCTGAGAAAACTAATCCAACCAAATCGGTGGCTGCCATGTAAACAATAACCGAGTAGCACTGTTCTCGTGAACAGTGCCATTACCCATGACAACTTCTCTCCTTCTCGATCAGCAACTCATCCTAGAGTTGCAAGGTGGCAGCCATAGCTACAATCCTTGGAAGTACGACAACTGCAATAGGACGCAACCCTTGGAGGTAGACCATGGAGTGGATGACATCGACTTCATGGTGTTAAGGACAATACCCCCATTGCATGAAACCAATATGGGGCAGTACGAACACCCTTCACTTTCACTCCCTAAGACACCATGGCCCATGGGGGTGGGAGGGAGGCTACGATGTTGATGTCCCCTACATGGCAGTCGTCGTGCTCCACAATGCCAATGGCATGACGTCAATCAACAGCGTGCAGAAGATGGCCATACGGTAGCAACCCTCTCACTCTTTGGTGGCAGTAGTGGTGGTGACTTTGGCACTAGGGGCAACACTGCTTCATCCACAGTTGCCATCATCTTCTCCAGGATGGCCTTCATCTTCTTGGTGATAGCCATCATCTTCTTGATGGTGGCCATCATATTGTCAGTGGTAGCCATCATCTTCTTATTGTCGGCCTTCATCAATGCCAGCAACTCAGCAGTAGAAGCCATGGTGTTGGCTCTGATACCAAATATAATGATTCTTAGACCATTGTGAGATAAACACTATTAGAAGGACAACCGGGCAGCATCAGCTTGATTGGGAGACTTACAAGGTGGAAGATAGGCATAGATGGGGATGAACTCTTGTTTCTTTCTTCTTCTTGTTTAATAAAATGAGATACACTCACATCTGTATATAGATTGGATGACTTAACCCTTAAGGAAGTTATCTCTAATATATAGAAAGAGATTATCCTAACCAATCTAATCTTATCTTTAAGAAAAGTAATCCAACCTAATTGGTGGCTGCCATGTCAACAGTAACTGTATATGTAACATCCCAAATTTTTGTTTTTCTTTTATTTGAGTTATTTGGAATTTTTGGGGTTTTCTTTTCCTTTTTATTAGTTAAGCCTATAGTTAGGAAAAAGACTCCATGAATTTATTTGCAGCTAATTGGAGTTGATTTTATTTTTCCTTAGTTCCCCTGGCCTTGTAGTTTTTTAGAATTTTTTGGGATTTATTTGCTATTTTCTAAGCCTTTTAAAAGTTTTCTGGTTTTTCTAAAACCCGAAACAGAAATTCAAAATCCTAACTCCACCTTGGGTCAACAAGTGTCCAGCCCAGATTTCCTCCTGTTTCCATGCATTAGCCATCCCGCACCCCGGCTGTTCTGCGCCTTGGCTGCAACCCAGTCCTCCTCCACACGCCGTGTGGCCACGACCCACGTGGCCCATCACGCCAGCCTAGCCTCTCTTGCACGCACCTCCTTCCCCTCGCCGACATGTGGGCCCCACCCATCAATCGCCTTCCCCACTGGCTTACGAGCCCTACTTGTCATCTCCTACCTCCCGCCTCCCCTTCTCTTCCGAATGCACCGCCGTTAACCGCCTTTGATTCCTTCACCGATTTCTTCATCTTTACCTTTTTCATCCGCACGTGCCAAAGAAAATTCTCTTCTTAGTTGTGAGTAGCACGAAGCCCTCGTCCACCATGCCGCTTGGGTTCCCTAGCCTCACCACACTGAGCAACCGCCACTTCCGAGCTTCGGTCCGGCTCCAGCGAGCCATCACAGCTACTTTCGGCCTCCTCAAGTCTTGCCAATGCCACCCGAAGCATCCTTGTGCCAGTGCCAACCTCGTCCACTCCTCCACCAAGCTTCCCCGCCACTGTACCACTGTCGCACCAGAGTTCTGAGCCACCATTGTTGTCTTCCACGTCGCCAGCCACCTCTGACCACCGCCCGAGCTCACGCCATGTACAGAAGAGATCGCCATGGCCTTCTCTCTCTCTTTTCCGCACCATGCAAACCCTCACCGTGCACCACACTGCCGGCAACCATCGGTTTTTGAGCGCCACCCCTTGTTGTCCATGCCACATCAGTGCACAAGCCGATGAGGCAGCCACATGGCACCAAGCACACGCCACCTCATCGCACAGTCGCTCCATCATCATCCCATGCCACACAAGCAATAGACCCAGTCCACCATGGACTAGGTTAAATCTCGTGGACCTAGGCCCATATGTTAGTCTTTGTTCTCCATTTTCTTTAAAATAAATAATTTAGCCAAAATTCATAATTCCCGCTGACGTCATCATGACGCAATAATTCTGATCTTCCCACAGGAAAATAATTCAGTTAAAATCAAAATCCCTCGCTGACATCATAATGACATTTCCTTTAGGAAAATAATTCCAAAAACTCTATTTATTCAATTTATTAGGATTCAAACTTCCAGGTGCCCGTTCTCCTTCATTCTAGCTCCGGTTGACCCCATTTAAATTTCTAAATTCATCTATCACTGTCGGGTTCCAAAAATGGTGGTGAATTTACATCAGGATCAGACCCACCAGCATTTCTTCCTACCTCACCAATTTTGTGGAAAGAAATGAAGTTCAGTTTATCAGTATTTAGCACATATCCTACATGACTTACAGAGGGTGACCCTATATGGAAACTCACCTCCCATATCCCTTGACCATTGATGTAGGGACCCTAGCAGGATTACTGGACAACCATAGTTCCGCAGGCATTGCCAACTCATAGATGCGGCATGCATGAGGGAGGATTCTTTCTATTGGCAGATACAACTCCTTCAAGCAGTGTTGAGCAATCGTGTAGCAATCGTGTAGGAAGCCGCAGGCCTATTCTTTGTACTATGGACCCAGCAACTCCCATGACAATCCATATCTATATATAAATACATGAACAACAATTGTGACCAAACCTAAGCACAGGGGTTCCACGTAGCGATCACGCGACATCAGGTATTTGGAGAAAACACCGCAAACAGGTGAATCCAATTTTGTCCACATAATGGTTCAGTACAAAGCTGCACAACAAAATTACTTCAAAACGTCCATAACAATCTACATCTATATGTAAATACACAAACAACAATTGTGACTAAACCTAGATCATGAATTAAGTATCTTTGAAATGTAAAAGCACAACTTTACCAATCTTTATCCATAACCATTCAAACCTAATGTTGAGAGTATACTTAGCTATCCATAGACTTGGACCACCCATACTCAGTTATAATTTCTTATAAAAACATGTGGAGCCATCTATGCATCTATGCCTACCAATTTATACAGAGTAGCTCCTCTACACATATAATCATTTCCAACAAATTTCAGTTGATTTCGTAAAACTTTTATGGTGTGAACACGAGGTTGAAATTTCAAATACCGAAGTTTTACGAAAACTTCCTATAAAAGCATGTGAGGCCCACATGTGCACCTAGCCCTGCCAATTTGCATAGAGTAGCTCCTATATACGTAGAATCATCTTCAACAAATTTCAGTCGATTTTGGAAAACTTTTATAGTGTGAATACGAGATTGAAATTTTAAATACCAAAGTTTTACAAAAACTTCTTTCACAAATCTCTTTGACTTAGCCCCTCATTTTCCTTCTCCTTTACCTATTGAGTTACCCAAATCCATTTGATATACTCTTTTTCATTTAAATATGGGTAATATCACTTTAAATAGATATAAATAAAATTATGTATGGGTTTAGGTTATCCATATCCTACTCAATGGCACCTCTAAGTACAATACATGGAATCATCGATTCTTTGGTCTGAGTTCTAGGAGGATTAGTTGGTTAATTACCAGGCTGAGATCGGAAGGGGCGGCTAAGGGCCTGTTTGGGACTACTCCGCTCCAGCTTTTTCAGCTCTGCTCCAAACTTGTCTAGCCAAACGAGTCCAACTCCAAGAACTCTGCTCCAAGAAAAAGGTGGAGTTGAAGGCCTACACCACGTTTTTTCTGGAGCTCCTCAAGGGGTACTCCAGAAACTGAAGTTTTGTATCTCCTCATGGAGTTGGAGGAAAATTACCCACCACTGCCATTACACAATTCCTTTCCTCCGTACCGATTCGATTTCTTTTCCTTCTCCTCCACACCCACCTGCGCGACTCCTCTCCTCCCCACCCACCCGCACCGCTCCCATCCTCCGCCCCCCACCCGCGCCGCCGCTCTCCTCCGCCCCCTCCCGCACCGCCCCTCTCCTCCGCCCCCACCCGCGTCGCCCCTCTCCTCCGCCCCCCACCCACGCCGCCTCCCTATTCCGGCCACCCCAGGCGACGCTCCGGCGAGGTGATGGCTGGGATGGATCTCTATGCCTGTGTTATCATCAAGGCAATTCAGCAAAATAGAGAGATGACCTTTTTCTTTGAAGCTTTACAATTATTCTGTAATGTATATGTCATGTATCATTTAGCTTGATCAATAGAGCCAATTCTTATGTCCTGAATCGTTTTTTAGCATGGCTTATGTTCTGTGTTGTAATTACATAAAAATAAAACAATTACACATGATGAGGCTGGCAACCGGAGTTTTGTTTTTTCATGACATCTGAAAGATTTGTCTCAAATATGGGGTACAATTGAAATCTTCATACAGGAGGTTTGAAAAGCATGACATAACTAGACTTGGAAAAACTTCTAAACATTTGATGAAACATTAACAATGCAGTGCAGTAAAATTTTTAGCTCTGTTCTGAACTTCTAATCATATCAAATAAAATACTGATCTCAAGTATGGGTAGCAATGCAAATGAGCATGCTGGCAAAGAGTAGATTTTGTTCACAGTAGATTTAAAAGCTTGACATGAATGAGTTCAGAAAATTCTGAACATTTGAGAAAACTTTGGCAATGCAGTGCAGCAACCTTGCCATTACCTGGAAGGCATGCACACTGAAGTATGAGGCACAAGCTGTATATGTATCTGCAGCAAACATCAGTAATTCAATTCTCTAGCTTGGAGCTAGAATTATGTATCGGAACACTTGCATTCGTAGTCATTTTGGTTTAAACTACTCTCTAGTTATCTATGGACAATTATTTGTATTCGAATGATGGACTTTGTTAATTATCTATCATGCACATTGCAATTTATGGGACAAAAGGATGGAATTATTTGACCAAAATATTTTTTTTTGGTTTTCTCGAATAAATTAATTGCGATTATAATATTTTACATCATATTTCAGTTGGCAACAAAAAAATTCAGTTACATATGCTCCGCAGACATCAAAACATACACCAAACATCATTCAGGGGCACATTGGACCTTTCTCAGGGAAACCTCACATTCCTGGAGCTGGAGCTAGCTGCGTGCCAAACAGGACCACCTGCTCCAGAAACTCCACAGTGGAGCTGCTCCATGGTGGAGTTGGTGGAGCAGACCTGAAAAAACTGGAGCAGAGCAGTCCCAAACAGCCCTAAAGCTCGGAGATATGCACTCCCTCCGGATGTGCAATGCGCTTGCATGGCTCAATGGAGGTGCACTCTATCTAGTCCGTGAAGCTAAAGAGAAACGTGTGCAAGTGCTGCGCCTCATATGGGCACCCATCCACAGCAGCTGAGCCCGGCCAGCGGTCACCACGGGACCTTCGCTGTTGAAACGCATAGGCAGCCGCGACGCGGGGGAGCGCGACGGCGGCTCGGCAAGCACATCACCTCCACATCACCTCACGTATCACAGCGGCCGGTAGCCAGGTTCGCGCCCCAAGCGACGCCCCCGGCCGTGGCCACCTCTCTGCTCGTTGCTGCCTCGATTCCTTCCCCGGTCCACACTGTGCTGGGTCCGATCTACGCCGTTGGCGATCAGAGTCCCGACCCATGCATCCTCAATAAGAGCATGGGAAGAAAGCCGATCCATGCGCAGCCGTCTCCGAGTTGCGGGCGCTGCTGCACAGAGAGCCGAGTTGCGGGCGCCTACCTCAAGTAGGGAGGCCGATTAGTTGGAGAGGGCAGCGGAATCGACATGCAGATAGCCGGCTTTGGTGCTGGCGGTAGTGGATTCGGCCGCCTCAAAATCCTAGATGGCGGTGAGGAGGAAGAGGAGGCAGGGGGAAGAGATGGCGACCGGACGACGATGCGGCCTCGACGTGGGCAAGGGGAAGTGGCTTGAAGCACGCGGGAGGCAGAGGAGTGGCGCAGGGGCAGATAAGGCGGCAGCGCTGCAGAGGGCGGAGGAGCAGGGACGTCATGCGGGTTAGGAGCAGCCGAGTGAGTCGAGAAATCGAGAGGGGGCTGAAGGGAAGGACTAGTCTCAGCCTTCCTCAACTGAATCGAACGGATGATATCAACCCACGCTAGATTGGCGGCCACGGATTAAAGGGCGGCATGGCCCAATGAAAGAGCTAGGAATTCACGAACCTATAATTTACATTATTCAGTAAGGTGGCCTGCGTATTTGTCGTGGCTAGATTTTTTCTAAATTTATCGGTATCAAATGACACAACTTATGTGGTTTAAAATATCCTTTATATAATATTTGGGATACATAGCTCGCTTAAGATGAACATTTGAAATTTCAAATCCAAAACATATCCTAAGGAAAATGTATTGCGATGATATTATTTAATTTAGTAAAGGCCAATTCAGGCCTAATATGCGATATGGGCCTTGGAAACGTAATATTCAAATACGACTTTATGATGAAAAATACTGACTTTATGGTGGAAAATAGCTCAACTTACACACTATAAGCTCGACATTTGATCCCAAGCAGTTCTATAGTAACTACTACTCTGTAGTAGTCTCTATAGAATTTTGCACACATCTGGCCCTGTAGACGTCCGAAATTCCACATTTGGCCCCCATTGCAAAAACAATTCCACGTGTCCGGTCGTGCAGTGTGGTACCGCACGACCGCACTGTAGCTGGGTCGTGCGGTACCACACTGCACGACCGCACTGTTATCCGCTCTGACCGCCTCCCGAGCGCACGTCCCCTCTGCCGACCGCGCGATTCCCGTCCCGACCGTGAGATTCGTCTGCCGACCGCGCGATTCCCCCTCCGACTGCACGTCTCGTTGATGTCTAATCCCTCCGCCGAAAGCATCACGGGCTGGCTTCTTTTCACGGCCGCTCGCACACGCGTCTGCACCCCGGTTGCATGGCCCCTCCGCAAGACTGATGAAAGCGCATTTAAATGGCTCGATTCACAGACGCATATGGTACAGGAAGCTCATTTGCATTCGGAGTGAAGACCGATCGAGAGCGAGAGAGGCAGTGAAGGAAAGTGAGAAGTGAAAGCAGGAAGATTTGAGTTGTTTTCATTTGGAATTAGCGGATTTGGCAAATACAAAAGTTGTAGATCATCTTGTGAGCTTCAAGAAGAGGTAAGTTTTGTGCCCGTGCAACTATAATTTTATGTATGTCATTAGTCTATAATTAAGCAAACCATGTTATGTTAATGTTATTTTATGTTAATCTTTGATACGGTATGTATTTGTAGCAAACCTTCCATATGTTAGGCATGATGTATTGTAGTTTATGTAATGTTGTACTCTGTTTTTTTGTGAACATACGTATTGTAGTGTAGTTTAATGTTGTGCGAAAATATGAACTTGCAGATGTGTAGACGTTGAGAAAGTACATATTTATCTTAGAGCATTTGTAGGTGATAACAATAGTAGCAGGATTAGGAGCATACAAGTAGTACACTTAGGGAAGAAGTGCATACAGTGCGGTAGGTGGTAAAAATAAATTGGAAATAAATGTGGTACATTAGAATTAAAATGCAATAACAGTAATACAAAGTTATAGTACAAATAAATAAAGCATGTATTAAGTAAAAGTTAGAAAAGAAATGTAGGAAAATTAGTAATTGGTTTTTTTTGCATTAATTGGAAAAAAACATGCAATACAAAGTAGTAGGGAAAATAAAAACCAAAGTATAGATTGAGAAATTAAAATATTAGTAATCGATATTGTAGGTCATAGGAATATGTAATTTGATGTAAGTTGGAATTTGGAAGTAAAATAGTTAGAAATAAATTGTAGTTTTAGAAATACAAAACATATACTAATCGATTTTGTAGGCGGTAGGAAGATGTATGAAATACCGCACTGTTAATGTTACAATGGGATAGTGGGTGTTTGATGGTACGATTGTTGCATGCTGTGTACTAAAATGGTTGATTATGCACTTATGTTAGGTACGCCATGGCTGATATTCAAGACTTGTTCATGTTTTATGGGAGTGGTCTTGTACGCGACGGGCTGTACGGGGCGGACCTGTCAAATTGTGACCGGACCGTAATCCGGGCACCCGGTCTGAATGCCATGAGGTTGTCTGAGCTACGGAGGTGTGTCCGTTCAGCGTTCGATCGGCAGACCGGAAGGAAGAAGTTACGAATTGAGGCAGTCTATGCCTCAATGGTGGGTGATACTAGCATGTGGCAACTTCTGAAGGTGACCAATGACGCCTCGTGGGCCAACTACATGGAGGTCGTGTGCCACCCTGATGCTGCGGTATATGCCAGGCCAATGGTGTATGTCGAGTTCGTGGAGAGGGTAGAATCATCCGCCATGGTTGGTTCTGATGTCGCTGGTGGAGATGTAGTGCCTGGGTTCATCTCCGGCGGTCATGAAGATGTTTCTGCGGGAGAACATGTGGGCGAGGAAGTGGGTGATGAAGACCTCAGGAGGCGTGCAGAGAATTTCCAGGCCAACGAAGGTGTGGACGAGAGGTGGTGGGTTGCCCGTATTGACTGTCATGAGTACCTTGGGGACCAGGTGGAAGAAGCGGGCATCGAGGAGGACGAGGATGTGGAAACAGACAGTTCTGAAGAGGACGAGGATGGCAAAGCTGCAACTTGAGGGGTGGTAGGTCGTGTTGTGACCACCGACGGTGCGTACGTGTCGTCCAGACTGGACGACAACGCAGCGGCATCCCTAGTCCTGCCACAGGCGGAGGAGGGAGAATGGGGGTTCAGCGAGGCCGCACTCATTTTGGGGCAGTGCTTTCGTAATAAGAGTGCTGTCCAGCAGGCTATTGCTAGATATGCTATCAACATAAGCCGGACGTATCGGGTGCACAGGTCAACCCGGACACGTACATTGTGAAGTGTGTCGACGGGTCCTGTCTTGGCAAAGTTCGTGCATAGCGGTTCAAGGGCATTGGCACGGAGTTTCGGATAACGGAGCTGCACAATCACAGTTGCGAGCTTGCGGGGCCAGTACGTAGGCACCGCAACATGACATCATCGTATGTTGCGGAGCTGGTCAGCCACCTCATCATGGCGAATGCGTCCATTTCCCCGAAGGTTCTAATGGCTGAAGTAGCGAACACCCATGGCTTTGAAGTGAGCTACAAGAATGTATGGCGGGCGAAACGAAAGGTCTTGCACCGTATGTTTGGGACGTACGAGGAGGCGTACGACCTGGTCCCAAGAATGCTGCAGCAAATTGCACAATCAAACCCAAGCACGTACATTAACAAGCAGGAGAGGGTTCATCCTACGGAGGGCCTAAATTGTTTCATTCTTGACAGAGTGTTCTGGACCTTCCATCAGGCGATACAAGGGTTCAGGTGGTGCCGTCCAGTGCTAACCATAGATGGAACGTTCCTATCCGACAAGTACAAGGGTACTATCCTGACCGCAGTTGCAGCCGATGCAAATGACCAGTTACTCCTGGTGGCATTTGCAATTGTGAAGAACGAGAATACGGATAGCTGGTTTTGGTTCCTTGCCAGTGTGAAGCAGGCCATAGTGCAAGATCGCCGTGAAGTGTGTGTCATCTCCGACCACAATGCAGGCTTGCTGTCTGCGTTGCGAACGTTGCAGAATGGAACGCAACCCCCCTTCCAGTGGAATGATGTGAAGAACCATTGGTGCATGAGGCATCTTGCAGCGAACTTCCACAGAAGGTTCCGTAGCAAGGACCTAATGAAGATGTTCAAGAAGCTATGTATGCAGAACCAGAAGCGGAAGTTCGACACCTTGTGGAAGCGGCTCGATCAGGAGGCTACCAAGCATGTGCATACAGAAGCAGGGGCCGTGGAGGGGGGCTCCACAAGAGTTGGGGTATTCACACAATGGGTTCAGTCCAATGCACCTGACTTGGAGATGTGGTCTTTGTTACACGACACCGGTGGGGCAAGGTATGAGATCATGACAACCAACATGTCCGAGGTTTATAATGGTGTCTTGAAGGGCGTTAGATCCCTACCGATCACAGCGATTGTGGGCGAGACTTGGAACCGTACTGTCGGGTACTTTGTGAATAGAGCCATGATGGCGAAGAAGCACTTGGACGAAAACAAGCAATACTCTGAGGTCATGCAGGCCTTCATGGATAGGAAGATGGAGAAGGCTCGTTCCCACATTGCTCAGCCCATTGATGGCTTAAGGAGGAAGTTCGAGGTGCGCCTCAGGCAGAAGTACGTCATGGGTCACATTAGAGGGGAGCGCAAGCAGGTATGCACAATTGATGATAAAGCATCTTGCACCTGCAACAAGCCACAGCTTCTGCACAAGCCATGCTCCCATGTTTACGCGGCCTGCGCGGTGTGGCAGCAGGCGTCGACACAATACATCTCGAATTACTACGACATGCAGCACTTGTATGCAACCTGGAGTGCAGAGTTCCATTCCTATGGGGTAGATATGCACTACAGGGAATTATGGCCAGGGGAGGTAAAGTGGGTGTCCAACGATGCACTGAAGCATGCCGGTCGTGGAAGACGACAAAACTGTCGCATCCGCAATGACATGGATGACAGCCAGCGTGGGGATCGAGTTCGGCGCCCGAAGTGTAGGCTATGCAAGATGATTGGGCACTCCCTCAGCCAATGCCCAAACAGGCCGTCATTAAGCAACGCTCTGTATTAGCAACCACAATGATCTCTTGTACCCATTGTTGCTTCCATGTGTTCTGTTATTTGTGATGTACCCATTGCTGCATTGTTGGTTCCATGTCTCTATGTCACGCACATTAGTATGTTATGTATGTTTTGGTAGATTCCATATGTTTCCCTATCATATCCATATGTTTTTAACTTTGAATAGTGTGGCAATCTATGCCTCTTAAGAATAATTCTTTCAACACCATTTTAACATATGGAGTAAGCACTTTGTAAAAGACTCTTGTAGGATAAATAGCCAAAGGATACTCAATCGATTTAAGCAAGTGTTTTGGAACTACATTGTTGTTCCTTTTTTTGGATAGGGTATAACAAATGGTGAACTATTTAATTTACGGATGCCCTTGACTTGGTCTTCTCACGGACATACTTTCAAGCCATCATATCGACTTGGAACAGATCAGAGCCATTCGACCCACTCTGGGTGTCTGTGACTTGCCAGGTCTATTGTTGTGGTTACGTACCAAACAGTATAGAGTGATAGTGGAGATGTTAGGTGAACAATGCTTGGGGGGCTGCCCCATGCCCAAGGCAGCTTTACATATATTCACATGGAGAGTATTTTACAATCATGTCCTTACACCCAAGTATCCCTCTCAAGGGCATTTATGTCATTATACATGTCGCATTTTGGGCTTTACAACCTTCTAACAGGCCGGCTGGGCTTAGGTGGGGGCCACCCCTACAACATCTATAAAGAAATTTCCCACCTCTCTGAGTGTCTCACACACCCCTTTCACCTAGCCATTTGCATCCCTCCCCAACCGTTAGTGCCTTCTTCTTTCCCATCAGCTACCGCCGTTGTCTTTGTGTGAATCACATCTAGGTGAAACCTAGCATCTTGCCCCCAAAGCCCTAACTAATATCTACTATGGATCCCTATTGAGGAGGGGTGCCATCGCAACCTTGTTGACGCTGATTCCATCAGGGCAAGCCCAGTTATCATTGAACATCTATCCCCTTATCATTCCAGCCCATTAAATGTGTGACCCTGTTGGTTCATGTGTATTTGATAGACCATGTGGAGGTGACCCCGTGTGTGTGATGAGTAATTGACATCGGTTTTAGGAAAGTCGAGTTTGGGTTGTGTGGCTTGGACCATGTCGTTGCACGGTGCAATCGGCTTCGGTCGGACTTGGTCAAACTTGGTCGAAGTACTTAGGATGCTTATTCTCTTGATTCGACAGGTTTTGGCTTTTTCATGCTTAAGATCTCTCTTAGTGCTATTGTTGATTACATTATGTCGAGCGGTGCTATGTGATGTGTGTCTTGTCTGCGATGACTGCAGGACGTCGAGGCGGAGTCGTGGCGATGCACGGGGTGACCGGACTAGGCGCAGGTGGTGCCGAGGTCAAAGCGGTCGAGGTGTGCTGAAGACGGCGAGGACTCGAGGTGGTTACGAGGCTTGGACGACAAGAAATGAGGAAACTTCCCGGAAGGTGCAGGAGGGGCGTTTTGGTGAATACGCAAAGCTGTACTAAAGGAAGTGGGTTTTGGATAAAGCATTGGAGTTGTTGAAGGCTTAATGGGCAAAGCATGTTGCAAACCCATTAGTGGGAGGCTATAAAAGGAGGAGTGTCTCCTGCATGTGGAATGGCTTGTGAGTGGGGTTAGAAGCTTTGGGGTTTGTTTTGCTTTAGTTGTTGAGAGTAGGTGAGATGGACAGAGGGTGTTCTGCTTTCCCCTTGGTGCCTGCGTGAGTATTCTCTAGGGGAGAAGTTTGTAGTTGCATCTCCTTTCAATTATGTATGGGGACATAGTGGCTTATATGTTTCTCATATGTAATCTTTCATCTCTTTGACTTTTCATGAGAAGTGCTTAAGTTTTTGTGTTGATTTCTTCTGTTTGGTTCTCATGTTCTTATGTATGTTCTTGAGCTTAATCCTTGATCCAATAACTGATTCTTGACCTCTCTGTGATGGGAAATACTCAAGGCCATTTGGCCATTCCATTCCCAAGAGCAAGTTGAGGAATCGATGATTTCTGTGATCTTCCTGTCCCTCGCGCTCTATACTCTGTTTTGGAGTTTTTAGGGTTTGGAAAGCAGGGCAAGTTTGATTCTCTATTTTTACTTTTGGTGATGGCCCAAGATTAGTATATTCTTGTCTTGAGACCATACTCTGGTTCATCTCAAAGTCTCAAGAACAAAGGGGCTAAAAATCTCAAGAAAAATGGACTTTGTCATTCCTGCAGAATGTCCTTTGACAAATTTCAGATTTTCCTGATTTTGATTGATTTCAGCCAGTATCCTTCTGTACTTGAGGTCTTGATGATATTTAGTTCCTAGCTAGAGGAATTGTCCTGAGAATCCCTGCTTTTGTTTTTAAGTTTTAGTCTTAGAGATCTTCTCGGGTATTTTCAGCAAATTCAGCATGTGCCCTGATCCTCTGCCCCTACCTGAAATTAAGGCCAGTCTGACCGGTACTTGACCGGCGGTCAGACCGGATCTTGGCCGACGGTCGGACCGCCCCTGTGCTTGCGGTCAGACCGCCCGAGGGCTTGCGGTCAGACTGCCCCTGCTGAAATTTCATGCTTTGAACTGTGATGATTGATTCCCTTTTGTTTGTGTTCTCCATGATGTGTTTTCGCTGATATTATTTCTCTCTTCAATAGTACTCTATCAATCTCTAGTATGGTTTTCAATGAGCGCTCAATCCACTTCATAGCTTTTCATAGCTATTGGAGAGGAAACTCTAGTGGACACTTTGGGGGTAAAATTTTTGTAAGCAACATTCAACCCCCTCTGTTGCCGATTTCGATCCAACAGTATTTGACCATGGGCCAAAAAACTTCTTTCCAGTCCATAAATCGGTAGTTGTCCCTAACAGGACATAACGACTCCAAAACATATATAAAGATCATATCAGACGAGTCTATATAGTGTTTATGTACTTCCGTGACTTGCCAGGTCTATTGTTGTGGTTACGGACCAAACAATATAGAGTGGTAGTGGAGACGTTAGGTGAACAATGCTTGGGGGGGCTGCCCCATGCCCAAGGCAGCTTTATATATATTCACATGGGGAGTATATTTCAATCATGTCCTTGCACCCAAGTATCCCTCTCAAGGGCATTTATGTCATTATACATGTCCCATTTTGGGCTTTACAACTTTCTAACAGGCCGGCTGGGCTTAGGTGGGGGCCACCCCTACAACATCTATAAAGAAATTTCCCACCTCTCTGAGTGTCTCACACACCCCTTTCACCTAGCCGTTTGCATCCCTCCCCAACTGTTAGTGCCTTCTTCTTTCCCATCAGCTATCGCCGTTGTCTTTGTGTGAATCACATCTAGGCGAAACCTAGCATCTTGCCCCCAAAGCCCTAACTAATTTCTACTATGGATCCCTTTCGAGGAGGGGCGCCATCGCAACCTTGTTGACGCCGATTCCATCATGGCAAGCCCAGTTATCATTGAATATCTAGCCCCTTATCGTTCCAGCCCATTAAATGTGTGACCCTGTTGGTTCATGTGTACTTGACCATGGGCCAAAAAACTTCTTTCCAGTCCATAAATCGGTAGCTATCCCTAACAGGACATAACGACTCCCAAACATATATAAAGATCATATCAGACGAATCTATATAGTGCTTATGTACTTCCGTGACTTGCCATGTCTATTGTTGTGGTTACGGACCAAACAGTATAGAGTGGAGATGTTAGGTGAACAATGCTTGGGGGGGCTGCCCCATGCCCAAGGCAGCTTTATAAATATATTCACACGGGGATTATTTTTCAATCATGTCCTTACACCCAAGTATCCCTCTCAAGGGCATTTATGTCATTATACATGTCCTATTTTGGGCTTTACAACCTTCTAACAGGCCGGCTGGGCTTTGGTGGGGGCCACCCCTACAACATCTATAAAGAAATTTCCCACCTCTCTGAGTGTCTCACACACCCCTTTCACCTAGTCGTTTGCATGCCTCCCCAACCGTTAGTGCCTTCTTCTTTCCCATCAGCTACCGCCGTTGTCTTTGTGTGAATCACATCTAGGCAAAACCTAGCATCTTGCCCCCAAAGCCCTAACTAATTTCAACTATGGATCCCTGTCGAGGAGGGGCGCCATCGCAACCTTGTTGACGCCGATTCCATCATGGCAAGCCCAGTTATCATTGAACATCTAGCCCCTTATCATTCCAGCCCATTAAATGTGTGACCCTGTTGGTTCATGTGTATTTGACCATGGGCCAAAAAACTTCTTTCCAGTCCATAAATCAGTAGCTATCCCTAATAGGACATAACGACTCCCAAACATATATAAAGATCATATCAGACGAATCTATATAGTGCTTATGTACTTCTGTGACTTGCCATGTCTATTGTTGTGGTTACAGACCAAACAGTATAGAGTGGTAGTGGAGATGTTAGGTGAACAATGCTTGGGGGCTGCCCCATGCCGAAGGCAGCTTTATATATATTAACATGGGGAGTATTTTTCAACCATGTCCTTACACCCAAGTATCCCTCTCAAGGGCATTTATGTCATTATACATGTCCCATTTTGGGCTTTACAACCTTCTAACAGGCCGGCTGGGCTGAGGTGGGGGCCACCCCTACAACATCTATAAAGAAATTTCCCACCTCTCTAAGTGTCTCACACACCCCTTTCACCTACCGTTTGCATCCCTCCCCAACCGTTAGTGCCTTCTTCTTTCCCATCAGCTACCGCTGTTGTCTTTGTGTGAATCACATCTAGGAGAAACCTAGCATCTTGCCCCCAAAGCCCTAACTAATTTCTACTGTGGATCCCTGTCGAGGAGGGGCGCCATCGCAACCTTGTTGACACCGATTCCATCATGGCAAGCCCAATTATCGTTCAACATCTAGCCCCTTATCGTTCTAGCCCATTAAGTGTGTGACCCTGTGGGTTCATGTGTATTTGACCATGGGCCAAAAAACTTCTTTCCAGTCCATCAATCGGTAGCTGTCCCTAACAAGACATAATGACTCCCAAACATATATAAAGATCATATCAGACGAATCTATATAGTGCTTGTGTACTAATCCCTTTGCCTCATGATACCATATCAAACTCAAGGCGAGAAGTGTGCCATCTTATGATGGCTCGATCCTTCACTCGAACTTGTAGTGGATTACTTAGTTATGATTGACTTCCTCAACCACATTTGGTATGGCCATGCGCGTTCTTAATCCAACTACATCGAGGGGCCTAGAGATATCTCTCCTATTATATAGGAGGGGCAAATTCCATCTTGATCGCTCATATTCCTCCGCATGTTTCATAGCAAACCCGAAAGCTACCTTTATGACCACCCAGTCACGGAGTAGTGTTTGGTTAACTCTAAGTAAACTATTACACATATAGGAAACAATGACGATCTCAGGTCTAAGGATCCTACATACACTATGTATGAGATGACATTTAACAATATAACAATTCCCGCAGTGTCTCATGGTGGGTCAATCCAACATCATATTATCTAACATGTGTTCACATTATTGATTTGATATCTTATATTAATAATCCGTGAAACATGATCATCAATCAATACATATGCTGATCTGTAAATCATAATTGTCCCACGTAATGATATAAGATTAGGGATAATTTAGAATAACATCAAAACATAAATAAAGAGTTCCACGAATAAGTCACATGCTTGTTGATCAATACGAAAGATATTTATTCAAGGGACAAAATAACATATTATCGAAAAGATCATAAACATAAAAGTGATATAATTATCTTTAAGGCATATCACTAACATTTTAAAGCTTTATCATGTAGTCCAATTAATATACAACTCGATCTACTTGTATTCTAGGAAGGATCTCCTCTACGGATGGGAGATGTACGTAGGCTTATTTTTAGTTGTGTTTTTTTTTAAAAAGTCTTCTCTCTCAAACTGGACCTCAAGTACAAATTAAGATTCTAGACATATTCTTATATATATGATTGATTTATATTATTCAATTTAGAACTCTATCGGTGTGTGATTAATCTGCACCGTTATAAGACCCACCACAATCAACGGTATAGATTTTTTCTTTTTTCTCTAATTAATATGATAATTTCTACCCCTTGAGAATGAATATGGTGGCTTTCTTTTGCTTCCACATTAATATTATAACTAGCATGGTGGCCTACACAATGGCACGGCTAAATTTGTTTCAAAGTTTTTAGTATCAAATGATATAACTTAGATACTTGAGAATATATTTACATATCTTATAGGCTATTTAGAATTTTAAATCATCATAAATATTAGAAATGACAATAAAAACTTGGAGGAAAATACAAAACTTGAGGAACGTAATTGAAGTATGAGCTTTGATGAAAAAATCATTGAGCATAATAAGTTGTTGGGGGTTCTTAGAAATGTAATCACTCTCTATCATGCATGGATCATATAGTTGCATTCCTTTATTCTTACTCCATTAGTTACTCTTTCCTAAAATGTATGCATGCACATGTATCTTATACTTCTCTCTAATTATTGCGACAACAACACACATACATATGCAACTGTTGCCGATCCCTACCGAGGACAGCCGACACGCTCTTTCTATTGGCCCCGAGCCTATTCCCTATGACTACATCTATTCTAACCTCTTTGCTCCTCTGCTTCTATACACCACTACTACAAAAGAGGCTAAACTAGACGCTTATAATACAGTCGGTTCCTAGGAACTGTCTGTGCTGCAAGTATCACAGACGGTTCATACGAATAACCGTCTGTGGTATTTTCACAAATGGTTTTTAATACGAACCGTCTGTGATAACTTCATTATCATAGACGGTTTTTAATAAAAACCATCTGTGAAGTATCACAGACGGTTCTAGATAAGAACCGTCTGTGATGTCTGCCATCATCACAGATGGTTCTTATGTAGAACCGTCTGTGATACTTCATATACGGTTTTTAATAAAAACCATCTGTGATAATGAAGTTATCACATCACAGACGGTTCATATTAAAAACTATCTGCGATATGTTTCCCACCTTGCAATTCCCCAAAATTTCATAATTCCCCGCCTGAGTCCGAGTAGGATTCAGTTTTGAGACACCATCAGTAAAATGGGCATAACTTTGCATACGGTGTCCGTTTTCGACGTTCTTGTACTCGTTGGAAAGCTAACAACGAGCCTGATCCAAAAAAATGACCTGCTTATGCTAGTCGCCCTCCAAGACCCCAGAAATCGGCCATCTTTGGACCTAAACCTACGTTGCAAGTTTTTTGTTTCTGTTTTTGCCCTTTTTATTGGTCTTCCTTTCGAAATTTGGATTTTGCTTCAACTAAAAAGTTGTAGATCTCATTGAAACCTTTCAAATGAGTATATATAAGCCATATAAAACTTTGCTATTTTATCTTTTCAGACTAGTTGTTTATATTGCATTGGTATAAAAAATTTTGTGCTGTAATTCACAGACGGTTGGCATATAGAACCGGCTGTGATATTCATTCATCACAAACGATTCTAGCTACTAACCGTCTATGATAATCTAACCGCTGGGCCCGTCGATCCTTCTCAACCCAATCCTAGCCAATAGAAATCCACCAATCCTCACCCCACAGATCGTAGCCCTGCCTCTCCATCCCCGCGCCAAAAAATTTCGCACTCCCTCCCCTATAAATAATCACCAGAACCCAGCCTCCTTTCTGTTCTCCTCCTTGCTGTTCTCGTCCTCTTTGCTGTTCTCCTCCTCCTTGTTGTTCTCCTCCTCCTTGACCCATACCATAATAGCCCCACGAAGCAGACGATGCACAAGGCAGCGCTCAATCAACGCCGATGATGGTGGGCGTCAAAGACATCCAGCTCGTGCGCTGCATCAGGGGCGAGAAGGCCTAGGCATAGAGGATCTGTTCTTGTTGTGTTAGCTAGATGGGCAACCTGTTTGTTGTTTTCTCTGTTCTTGTTGCGTTAGCTAGATGGGCAACCTGTTTGTTGTTTTGAGATATTGTAATGGTAGGCTCTAATCTTAATAAAAATAAAATGTGTATTGTGTTTCATACTATATTTGCTTGTTTTCATTTCAATTAATTGATTTGCGAAATGGATGTTTTATGTTTGTGAAATGAATTGAGATGTGAATTGGATGTATACATGTACATGCTGATCTGCTTGTTTCAAGAGCATGGCTAGCATTTCCTGAGGCTAGCCAATAAGCAGAAATAGATTTAGGGGTAGAAGAGAATAGCACAGACAGTTTTTAACTAAAAACCGTTTGTGCTAGATATCATAGACGATTTTTAACTAGAACCGTCTGTGATATATAGATATCACAGACGGTTTTAATTAAAAACCGTCTTTGATATTTACACCACAGACGATTCGAAAGCCGTTTGTGATGAACTCGTATCATTACTGACCCATAAATTCAGACGGCTCACAAAATCGTCTGTGATGACGTTTCTGAACCGTCTGTAATACGGTTTTGTGTAGTAGTGCACCCATGTTTCTATTCGTATATATGCATACATGTATATGCAGATGTATGATGTTATGCATACTCGATGTCCTCTTCTCTCTTGCTGGTCGCTCCTCTTCTTCGACATTGGCTAACTTAATGTTGTGGTTTTCTCACTAAACACAACAACCTCCCATCTTCACTGATGTTGGCATGCCTCCTTTTTAGTTACTATCTAACGATATGGAGAATTTTCTCACTATTACTGGCGACACCGTGCCCCTCACCAGCGATGGCACACTCCTAGCTACTCAATGCCCCCATATTATCTAAAGCTTGTCTTCAATGCAAATCTCCATCCCTTTTTTTTACTAGATCTTCCTTATAATCAAGCTTCTTTGGCCACTGACTTCGTCAACAACGTTGATGCTTGTTGTGGCTACAGGCCAAACAGTAATGAAGGGCCTAGTAGTAGGAGAACAGGATAGCTAGATCTGTGGGAGAGTTGGTGAAAAATGAGAGGATGTCCCTCCTTTGCCCCTCCTGGGGGTTTATATATATGAGTGGGGTAGAATGGGAAATCCCCATTCTACCCCTTAGTACTTACAAAGGATGAGGGTACATTGGTATATTTACACTGGTATATTCCTCTACACTATTGGGCCTATTACATGTTGGACTAGTTGCACGGCCCAGTTGCGGGGGGTTGGGCCACCCCCACAACAGGTACTCCCTCGACAGCAAGCGCTGAGGTCCCGATGGGCGAGCTGACGCGATAAACTATCCCAGCCCCCCGTTCCCCGACAGCAAGCGCAAGGGTGCCGACTAGTGAGCCGATGCAACTGGTAGTTTCTAGACCGCAGAGGCGATGCCAACGAAGAAATCAGTAAACTCCTGCGCTGAATCCCGAGCTGTCCCGCCGAGGCGATGCCTACGAGGCAGACGGCGCAGTCGAGCCCCGAGGATGTGCCGTCCCATCGGGGCAATGCCTACAAGGCGAACGGCGGAGTCAAGCGCCAAAGACGTGCCGTCCCGCTGAGGCGATGCCTACGAGGCGGACGGCGAAGTCGAGCGCCAAAGAGGTGTCGTCGAGTGCCGAAGACGTGTCGTCGAGTGCCGAAGACGTGTCGTCCCGCCGAGGCGATGCCTACGAGGCGGACGGCAAAGTCAAGCGCCAAAGACGTGCCATCCCGTCGAGGCGATGCCTACGAGGCGGACGGCGTAGTCGAGCGCCGAAGATGTGCCGTCCCGCCGAGGCGATGCCTACGAGGCGGACGGCGTAGTCGAGCGCCGAAGACGTGTCGTTGAGCACCAAAGATGTGCCGTCCCGCCGAGGTGATGCCTACGAGGCGGACGGTGAAATCGAGCGCCGAAGACGTGCCGTCCAGCCGAGGCGATGCCCACGAGGTGGACGGCGTAGTCGAGTGCCAAAGATGTGCCGTCCCGCCGAGGCGATGCCTACGAGGCGGACGGCGTAGTCGAGCGCCGAAGACGTGTCGTCGAGCACCGAAGACGTGCCGTCCCGCCGAGGCGATGCCTACAAGGCGGGCGGCGAAGTCGAGCGCCGAAGACGTGCCGTCCAGCCGAGGCGATGCCTACGAGGTGGACGGCGTAGTCGAGCGCCAAAGACGTGTCGTCGAGCACCGAAGACATGCCGTCCCGCCGAGGTGATGCCTACGAGGCGGACGGCGAAGTCGAGCGCCGAAGACGTGCTGTCCAGCCGAGGCGATGCCTACGAGGTGGACGGCGTAGTCGAGCACTAAAGACGTGCCGTCCCGCCGAGGCGATGCCTACGAGGCGGACGGCGTAGTCGAGCGCCGAAGACGTGCCATCCCACCGAGACGATGCCTACGAGGTGGATGGCGAAGTCGAGCGCTGGCGTCGTGTCGTCCCGCCGAGGCGACGCCTACAAGGTGAACGGCAAAGACAGTGCCCGCGGAGAGCGGATGCTTGCGATGTAGGCCGAGGGCGCTACACACACCAGGGTAAGGAGGCGGGGCCGTCGTTTCCCTACCTTCAAAAATAGTTCCCGCGGAGAGCGGGCGCTTGCGGCGTAGACCGAGGGCGCTACGCACGCCGAGGTAAGGAGGCGGAGCCGCCGTACCCCTACCTTCAAAAACAGTACCCGTGTCTTATTTATACTCCGTAGAGTGCGTGGGATCAACATCGACGTCTTATTTATACTCCGTAGAGTGCGTGGGATCAACATCCACGTCTTATTTATACTCCGGAGAGTACGCGTAAGGACAATGTCCATGCGTGTGCGGCATCCACGTCTTGTTTATACTCTGTAGAGTGCGCAGGGACAACATCCGCGTCTTATTTATACTTCGTAGAGTGCGTGGGATCAACATCCACGTCTTATTTATACTCCGTAGAGTGCGTGGGATCAACATCCACGTCTTATTTATACTCCGGAGAGTACGCGTAAGGACAATGTCCATGCGTGCGCGGCATCCGCGTCTTGTTTATACTCCGTAGAGTGCGTAGGTACAACATCCGCGTCTTATTTATACTCCGTAGAGTGCGTGGGATCAACATCCACGTCTTATTTATACTCCGTAGAGTGCGTGGGATCAACATCCACGTCTTATTTATACTCTGGAGAGTACGCATAAGAACAATGTTCATGCGTGTGCGGCATCCACGTCTTGTTTATACTCCGTAGAGTGCGCAGGGACAACATCCGCGTCTTATTTATACTCCGTAGAGTGCGTGCAGAGGCGGACCTCGCACTACGTCTTATTTAGAGTCCGTAGACTGCGCGCGGAGGCAAGCCTCTGCGCGTTGCGGGCGGTGAAGGTGCGTGCGGAGGCGGACCTCGCACGACGTCTTATTTATACTCCGTAGAGTGCGTGCGGAGGCGGACCTCGCGCTACGTCTTATTTAGAGTCCAAAGACTGTGCGCGGAGCCGAGCCTCCGCGCGTTGCGGGCGGTGAAGGTGCGTGCGGAGGCGGACCTCGCGCGACGTCTTATTTATACTCCGTAGAGTGCGTGCGGGGGCGTCCCCCCGCTGCGTCTTATTTATACTCCATAGAGTGCGTGCGGAGGCGGACCTCGACGCTACATCTTATTTAGAGTCCGTAGACTGCGCGCGGAGGCGAGCCTCTGCGCGTTGCGGGCGGTGAAGGTGCGTGCGGAGGCGGACCTCGCGCGACGTCTTATTTATACCCCGTAGAGTGCGTGCGGAGACGGACCTCGCGCTACGTCTTATTTAGAGTCCGTAGACTACGCGCGGAGGCTCGCCTCCGCGCGTTGCGGGCGGTGAAGGTGCGTGCGGAGGCGGACCTCGCGCGACGTCTTATTTATACTCTGTAGAGTGCGCGCGGGGGCGTCCCCCTGCTGCGTCTTATTTATACTCTGTAGAGTGCGTGCGGAGGCGGACCTCGACGCTACGTCTTATTTAGAGTCCGTAGACTGCGCGCGGAGGCGAGCCTCTGCGCGTTGCGGGCGGTGAAGGTGCGTGCGGAGGCGGACCTCGCGCGACGTCTTATTTATACTCCGTAGAGTGCGTGCGGAGGCGGACCTCGCGCTACGTCTTATTTAGAGTGCGTAGACTGCGCGCGGAGGCGAGCCTCTGCGCGTTGCGGGCGGTGAAGGTGCGTGCGGAGGCGGACCTCGCGCGACGTCTTATTTATACTCCGTAGAGTGCGCGCGGGGGTGTCCCCCCGCTGCGTCTTATACTTGCGACAACAGAACGCTCCAAGATGCTACACTGGGGAAAAGCATTATATGCCACGGTCACCCAGAGCAGGCAAAAACAAGCAAGACGGTGGCGACGCGGAGTAGACTCTGCAGGTGCGAAGACCCTGGCTGCGCGGAGCTAGCAGAGGCCTCGTCGCGAGGTGCGGAGGCGACGCCGTGAGTCAAATGCTCTGGTTGCGGCCGCCCATGCATGCATTGCTGTATGAGTTTGCTTGCTCTCTGCATGTCCTCATGCATGCATCGAAGCCGAGGCAGAGTGGCGCTAGCAGGCCGGCGGAACCGTCGCAAAGTTGAACGAAGGCCGGTGAGGATTCTCCGGAGCCGATCGGAGGCGGCACGACCACGATGGCGACGCTGGCCGAGCCGCCCCTGGGCGCCTTGACGCTTGCGCGGCTGTGCCATGCACCCATATGAGCAATGCATGCCTTGCCATTTGCTACGTGCATGCGCCATGCAAATGCATGAGTGATGCATGCATCGCCGCCTGCTTCGTTCTAGCGCGCAATGATGGCCGAGAATCCTCTGCAACGCGGAGACGGGCAGAGTCAGAGTCGGTCTTCGATAGCGCGGAGATGAGCGGGGTCGAGGCTGGTCTTCGGTGGCACGGAGACGAGCGTAGCTGAAGCTGGTCTTCGGCAGCGCAGAGACGAGCGTAGCCGAAGCTGGTCTTCGGTCCGTGCGAAGGCCTTGGGAGCCCCAGACTCCGCGCAGACAGACTTCGTCGGTGCGGGAGCGGAGGCCATCACCTGGACGGACCTCGCCGGCGCGGTTTCATCGAGGTCCCGGGGCTCGATGCGGAGGCGAGGCGGACGAGGTGTGCCAGGCGGAGGGGCTCAGCGTGGCCGACGTGGAAGCTCGCTGCGAGGCTCTCGGGGCCGTGTGCTGGAGCTGAGCAAAAGCCGGCGAAGACTCTCCAGAGCTGAGGCGAAGTGGCGCTGACACGCCAGCGAAGTCCTCGCGGGGCCGAGCGGGGGCGGCGAAGTCTCATCGAGGACTGCAAAGGCTCGGACATGCAGTGCCATGCACGTAGTGTCCTTTCACGTGAGGAAGCGAAGTCGCCGAGCGGGGGCCAGAGAACCAGCGAAGTCATCCGGAGCCGAGCCGAAGGCCCGCGAAATCGTCCAGAGGCCAAGGCGACGCGGCACTGGCAGAGGTCGGCTAGGCCGTGCGAAGTCATGCGGAGACTATGGACGAGGAGACTCCGGAGCGACAGGCGATCTTGCGTTGGCTCTGAGGTGGCCGTCACGCCGAACGCCATGAGCACTATCGCATGCGGGCGCGGCTGCTCCTGCGACGCTGAGTTGGAGGCCGGTGGAGAGTGAAGCCCGAAGACGCCAAGTCGGAGGCCTGCGGGCTCGTATCAAGCGCAGACGGGTACCCCATGCATGCGTACGTGAGGCCTACATGAAGCTTGTCTTGGTGGAAGTCATCGCGCGGAGACCCAGCGGCGAGGCGACGGCGTACTGGCGCCGAGGCGCGCGGAGGCCGGGGCTGAAACCGCGAGCTTCGTCGTGACTGGGGGTGTTGCGTCGGGCTCCGCCTTCATACGCCAAACTTCGCGCGCGCGCCATTCGGGCCTCCGCTTGGCGTGCCGAGCTTCTTCTCCTTCGCATCGAGCCCTACCGGTCTCCTTCGAGCATACATGCCTACCACCCATGAGCGCATCCATGTTTGCGGCGTCTGCAGCGGGAAGTTGGCGGCGCAGGCGATCCTTCGACGCGAGTTGCCAAAGGAGACTTCGCGCCTGCTTGCACAGTGTTTTCTTATGCATGCGGCGTCCGCGCGAGGGTCGGCGAAGGCATGCTAAAGCCGAGACGAAAGCCGGCGAAGGCATCCCGGGTCCGAGCGAAGGCCGGCGAAGTCATCCTGGGTCCGGGCGGCTCAGAAGCGACAGCTCTGTTGGGAATAATCCCACATTGGTTGCGGAAGAGGAGAAAGCACAACTTATAAGTGTGGGGGAGCCCCCACCCATTGGACTAGTCTTTTGGGGGGAGAAGGCCCAGTATCACTTATAAGGTTGTTGCTCCGTTGCTCTGTGGGCTTGGTTGTGTTCCGCCCATGTGGACCTGTGGCCCGGGGAGTAAAAATCCGGCTGGACCTAGGTATGCGGCCAGGTCCAGATCTCACAAGCTCGATGTGGAGGCACAGGGGCGACGCGAGGGTGAGGCCCTCACCGCGGAGGCGGCGAGGTCCAACGTGCGGACGCAGGGGCAGCGTGAAGCCGAAGCCTTTTTCGCGAAGGTGTAGCACTGCACGGAGTCGGGTATGCGGGGGCGAGCAGAGCTCCGGGCGACCTCGTCGGAGCCGCCTCCATCGGGGGTCGAAGCTGCCGGGTCGAAGGCCAGTGGAGACTTGCGTAGACGCCGAGCGCACAGAGGCGAGCGGGGCGCCGAGCGACTTCGCCGGAGCCGGAGTGACCTGCTACGCGTGCAGTGGGCGAGAGAGAGAGAAAAGCCTGCGCATGCATGGACGAATGGTTCTGGGCGATGCATGCGTGAATACGTACCTGGCTGGAGACTTCGTATCATGCACGGATGGATGACCCCCGTACACATGCATGAGTAGATATTTTAGGTACATATATGTATGGATACACATGCATGACGTGAATGGATATGTATGCCTGGTAGATATGCGCATGGGTGTTTGAATGCATGCATGGGTGAAGCTTGCCTGGATTGATATCTACTAGCCTCATAAGCGCGGCGTCACGCCGCGCCAGCCACCGTGTGTACCGAAGTAAAAGATACGATAATTCGTGAGGACTTTTTTAAAAAAAATCGAGGGCATATGTGTATTTTCGAAAAAGCCAAATGTCCTTTTCGTAAAAAAGCGAGAACCTGTACATAACTAAACGAGGACCTGTATGTAATTTAGAAAACCGCGGGGTGCTATCCTGCAAAGTATACAAAATTTCGGTGAAGTGGAGGGGTGTTTTTGCAAAAAAAAGTGTTTTAAAAAAACTGGCAGAGACCTTTTCGTGAGAACCAAGGATCTTTACATAATTTCGGGAAAATGGAGGAAAAATGGGTCTCCCGACTGTACGCAGATTCCCCCGCCACGCGCCGGCCGGAGCGCGCGGGCGGGGTGACGTGGGCGAGCCTCCGCGTGGGCATTCCGCGGGGAATAATGGACGGAGTATACGTGAAACGTGAAATTTCCATGGATGGATATGCAAGTGGGGCTCAGCCCATGAGGAGCGGGAAAGATTGAGCCTCGAGGAGCGCGGCCTCCTGCGCATCCACCAGCGATAGCTTGCCGGCGAGCCGAGCAGCCGGTGAACCCTCCAGGGTGGCGTCCCGAGTTCCCCTCCCGCTTGCACTCCCGTTGCGGCGAGGCAGTACCTCCGCGAGCTCGCGCCACGCGTGGATGAATGGGTTCATATTTCATGCACACGCATGAGCTGATATTTCATGTACGCACGCAGCTTGTCGCGGAGACTTCGCCGTGGAGGCCACGGCGTGGAGCGACCTCGCAGTAACGGAGACCCTCGGAAGCCCAGAGCAAGCGACCTCGTCTTCGGCGTTAGGGAGGCTTCGCGCGAAGCGTGGGGTCCGGCGACGTCCATTACGCGCGGAGGTTGGTGGCAGCGGAGTCCGCGAGCGCGGAGGCCTCGGAACCTCGCGCAGGGTGGTGACGACGCGCAGAGACTCGGTGCTGCAGCTTGACGTCGCGCGGAGGCGGAGATGTGAGTATATCGATCACCGAGTCATCCATGAATAATTTTCCTGCGTGACTGCCCCCCACACGGAGATGACAGCAACATCGAAATAGGTGATTCAATTAGATCCCAGATCTATTCAATACATGCTTCGACTAGATCCCAGATCTATTCAATACAGCATATACGAGACAGAGTGAAGTACTTATCTGCCAACGGTGCCAATGCTACAGATTAAATGGCATACTCCCAAGAACAGCTCTCAACTCCTTAAGCGACTTTTCGTTCAGACCCCACGGACGGCGCCATCTGTTGTGGCTACAGGCCAAACAGTAAGAAAGGGGCCTAGTAGTAGGAGAAGAGGAGAGCTAGATCTGTGGGAGAGTTGGTGAGAATGAGAGGATGTCCCTCCTTTGCCCCTCCTGGGGGTTTATATATATGAGTGGGGTAGAATGGGAAATCCCCATTCTATCCCTTAGTACTTACAAAGGATGAGGGTACATTGGTATATTTACACTGGTATATTCCTCTACACTATTGGGCCTATTACATGTTGGACTAGTTGCACAGCCCAGTCGCGGGGGTTGGGCCACCCCCACAACAATGCTCATAACTCATTGTCGCAGCCCTTGGTTCCTTCGACTATAGCCTTTCTCTTCAATAGCTTCAATGAGCAGCACAACATTGTTTGCATCAAACGGCTAATGTGAGACAGCACAACATTGTTCTCGTCTCTGTCATCATAGCTTCAGCTCTTCGTTTCCCCATAGGTCAGTGTCTTTTTGCAGAATAGATCAACGCCATTACATTCTTGCATAATTTCCTCTAACATCGTTCGTTCTATCCCCGTTATAACTTTTACAGCACATATATGCTTGACACTGATCCTGATCAATCTCGATCAGAACAATAAAAACCAACCTCTCATCTCCATTTACTTTTCCTCACAGAGATTAAAATGGCAAAAACTCTTGGATCTTCTTTGTTTACACATTTTTTCTTCTTTGTCAAGCTCTTTTACATCCTATAGAATATACTAATTTTCCTCTCTGCTGCTCTACCTCCTTACACACAATGGCTTTGCTTTTTATTGATTGGCGTCACCGTGTGTCCACCTCTAAGGCAGTTTTATTAATTGTTAATTAGTCTTCAACCAAATTGCCATCGACTCGAACTCAGCAGCTTCCTTGTGTGTGCTTGGGATAGTACGTCCACTACTACAGAAAGTCTAATACTAGACGCCAAATCACAGACGGTTTAACAAAACCGTCTGTAACCGACACTAACACAGACAGTTTTAATTTGGACACCATCTATGTTGATGGCGTCGAAGAAAACGAGTATCACAGATGGTTCTTATCCATGAACCGTCTGTGATATTCTGGTATCACAAACGGTTTTTATTTAAAACCGTCTGTGATAATCTGGAATTATCAATAAAAGACCGTCTGTGATAATCAGCTTATTACAGACGGTTTTTAATAAAAATCCGTCTGTGATAACCGTCTGTGATATGTTTCCCACCTTGCAATTCCCCAAAATTTCATAATTTCCCGACTGAGTTCGAGTAGGATTCAGTTTTGACACACCTTCAGTAAAACGGGCATAACTTTTGCATACGGTGTCCGTTTTCGACGTTCTTGTACTCGTTGGAAAGCTAACGACAAGCCCGATCTAAAACAACAACTCGCATGCACCAGTTGCCCTACAAGACCCCGAAAATCGGCCATCTTTGGACCTAAACCTACATCGCAAGTTTTTGGTTTCTGTTTTTGCCCTTTTTCTTGGTCTTCCTTTTGGAATTTGGATTTTGCTTCAACTGAGAAGTTGTAGATCTCATCGAAGCCTTTCAAATGAGTATATATAAATTATACAATACTTTACTATTTATCTTTTTAGACTAGTTGTTTATATTGCATCGGTATATAAAATTTTGTGCTCTAATTCACAGATGGTTCTATATATAGAACCGTCTGTGATAATCTGTGGGCCCGTCGATCCTCCTCAACCCAATCCTAGCCAATAGAAATCCAGCAATCCTCACCCCACGGATCGTAGCTCCGCCTCTCCGTCCCCGCGCCAAACATTTTTTGCACTCCCTCCCCTATAAATAATCACTAGAACCCATCCTCCTTTCTGTTCTCCTCTTTGCTGTTCTTCTTCTCCTTGTTGTTCTCCTCCTCCTTACTGTTCTCCTCCTCCTCCTCCTCCTCCTCCTCCTCCTTAACCCATACCATAATAGCCTCACGAAGCAGATGATGCACAAGGCAGCGCTCAATCAACACCGACGATGGTGGGCGTCAAAAACATCCAGCTCGTGCGCTGCATCAGGGACGAGAAGGCCTAGGCATAGAGGATCTTTGCTTTTCTCTGTTCTTGTTGTGTTAGCTAGATGAGCAACCTTTTTGTTGTTCTCCTCCTCTTTGTTGTATGTTGTCTGTCTGTCTGTTCTTGTAACGGTAGACTCTAATCTTAAAATGTGTACTGTGTTTCATACTATATTTGCTTGTTCTCATTTCAATTAATTGATTTGCGAAATGGATGTTTTATGTTTGTGAAATGAATTGAGATGTGAAATGGATGTATACATGTACATGTTGATCTACTTGTTTCAGAGAGCATGGCTAGCATTTCCTGAGGCTAGCCAATAAACAGAAATAGATTTAGGGGTAGAAGAGAATAGCACAGACGGTTTTTAACTAAAAATCATCTGTGCTAGATCAATATTACAGACGGTTTTTCACTAAAAACCGTCTGTGATATTGATATATCACAGACGGTTTTTAACTAAACCGTCTGTGATATGACCCATAAATTCAGATGGTTCAGAAAACCGTCTATGATATTTTTGAACTGTCTGTAATAGGGTTTTCTGTAGTAGTGGTCATAGCTGCTTTGGATTTGGTTGTAGCCTGTTTGTTGCCGTGCATGTACGTGCATCTCTTGGATTCCTTTGTTGACTCCATATGCTTCTCATCTTTAATTAGCACTTGTTAATCCCTTTATTTGACTCGTGTGCTGCTTGGCCGTATGTGTCCGAGTCCGTGGATTCTTATACGTGCAGTTCTGGACTTTGTTGTTAGCTTCTTGGTCTTCCATGTTTGTATGCATCTCCTACAACGTATCTCTACTTCTTTCTATTTCTGTGTGATCACATCCATTGCCGATAATGCCATGCCCCAGTATGTGTAAATAGAGATGTAATTGTTCTCAAAATCTATCTATACGATGCAGATCTTTCTCTTTTTTCACCAATTAACATCAGAAAGTCAAATTATAGAAAATTTGTTTAGCGCCCACTACTACAGAAAGCCTAATAGTAGACGGCCAATCACAGACGGTTTGACAAAACCGTCTGTGACCAACACTAACACAGACGATTTTAATTTGGACACCGTCTGTGTTGGCGGCGTCGGGGAAAACGCGTATCACAGACAGTTCTTAACTATGAACCGTCTGTGATAATTTAGTATCACAGACGGTCTGTATTAAAAACCGTCTGTGATGATCCCAGATTATCACAGACGGTTTTTAATTAAAACCCGTCTGTGATAAGCTGGTTATCACAGACGGTTTTTAATAAAAACCGTCTGTGATAAGCTGGTTATCACAGACGGTTTTTAATAAAAAACTGTCTGTGATAATGGCAGTGGGTATTTATTGCGCTGCTCAGGCCGCATCTGACTTCATTTCGATCCAGATCTAGCTGGTGCTTTACTCTTTCGCTGAGGAGGCAAGCTTGGCGATTTCAGGCCACTTAATTTGGTGGGAGGAGGCAGATATTGAGCTTTGAAGATTTATACTTTCCTGGTTGCTCTAGATATGGTTAGTAATGAATTTTGTTTTTTCTTTGCATGCATTACAATTTAGGTCTAAGTAATTGATGAGTGTTATTAATTGAAGATGGTTTGCAAAATTGTTGGTTATATAATAGTTGTTGTGTTTATAATATGAATTGAGCTAGCAAATTAAGCCTCATTATAATACATGTGGCCGGTATATATGTAGTAATAATTAGTTAATTTAATTTTTCATACTAAGTTGTTATATATGTACGTAACGTAGGACCGAAGCTGGATGTATGCCGCGAGCCGTGTGAGTGAACAGTACATTAATGGCGTGTCTGCTTTTACAAGAGCTGTCGAGGAGGATATGCTGAATAAGGGGGTGGAATATATGTACTGTCCATGCACTGACTGCGAGAATTTAAAGATGTTTAAGAACCGAGGGCAAATTGAAGCGCACTTGATTCGGAGGGGTTTCAAAAAGGGTTATACGTGTTGGACCAGTCATGGCGAAGTGAATGATCAAATGCCGTCGGATGACATCACTGGTGAAGTGAATTATATGCCACCGGATGACATCGCCGGTGAAGTGAATGACATGCCACCGGCTGATGTCGATTGTGGTTCGGATTCGGATAGGTTGCACGATGATAATCTGGATCAGATGCTTCGCGATGTAGAAGAGAACTATGATGAGAGAGAGTATGTTAAATTCCGAGGCTTGATGGAGGACTCGGAGAAACCTTTGTACACGTGCTGCAAGTACACGAGGTTGTCGGCCGTGATTGAACTCTTGAAATTGAAGGCAAGCAACGGTTGGTCCGACAAGAGTTTCAAGGCGCTGCTAGGTCTTTTAGCGGACATGCTTCCGGAGGGAAATGAGTTGCCTAAAACCACGTATAAAGCCAAGAAGGTTCTTTGTCCGTTGAGAATGGAAGTAGAAAGAATACATGCATGTCCGAACGACTGTATCCTCTACCGTAAAGAGTATGCAAACATGCATGTATGTCCGGTGTGCAACGCATCCCGATACAAACTTAACAATCAATCAGATGATGGCGAGGGAACAGAGGCGAAGAAAGGACCTCCTGCTAAGGTGGCATGATATTTTCCTATAATTCCCCGTTTGAAAAGGTTTTTTGCAAATCCAAAGGAGGCAAAACTGCTGCGTTGGCACTCGGAGGAGCGCAAGAAGGATGGAATGCTAAGACACCTTGCTGATTCCGTGCAGTGGAGAAACATCGATAGGAGTTTTGCAGAGTTCGGTGCAGAACCAAGGAATATAAGGTTTGGACTGAGTACAGATGGAATGAATCCTTTCAGTAGCATGAGCAGCCGACATAGCACATGGCCCGTGACTCTCTGCATCTATAACCTTCCTCCTTGGTTGTGTATGAAGCGAAAGTACATTTTGCTGTCGATACTTATCCAAGGGCCAAAACAACCTGGGAATGATATCGATGTGTTCCTAGCACCGTTGGTGGAAGATCTAAAAGTACTGTGGAATGAAGGGGTACAGGTATGGGATGCATACAACCGAGAGAACTTCACTCTGCGCTCCTTATTGTTCTGCACCATAAATGATTATCCTGCCCTTGGTAAACTATCGGGCCATAGTACAAAAGGTGTCAAGCTTGTACTCACTGTTTAGATGGTACCGAGAGTGTGTGGCTGAGACACTCACGCAAAACCGTCTACATGCGTCACCGCCGGTTCCTTCGGAGGGCTCACCCATACCGCAAGATGAAGAAACAATTTGACGGAGAGAAGGAAGACGGTTCAGCTCCAAGGCATTTAAGGGGACACGAGGTTTATGATATGGTTAAGGATCTAGATGTTGTCCTCGGAAAGGGACGTAAATTGAGGGCTCATGAGAAGAACACCTGGAAGAAGAGATCAATATTTTGGGACTTATCTTATTGGGAGTACCTAGATGTTCGACACTGCATCGACGTCATGCACGTAGAAAAGAATGTATGCGACAGCTTGATTGGTCTCTTGCTAAACATTCATGATAAAACAAAGGACGGCGTCAACGCACAGCTTGACTTGGCTGATATGGACATCAGGCCTGAGTTAGCACCGACACACACTGATAATGGACGAACGTACCTTCCCCCTGCATGTTACACTCTATCCAAGGCTGAGAAAACAGAACTGTGCCAGTGCTTGCATGGTGTCAAAGTTCCGTCTGGTTACTCCGGCAACGTGAAGAAACTTGTTTCGATGCAAGATTTGAAGTTAAATGGCATAAAGTCCCATGATTGTCATGTGCTGATGACACAGATGCTCCCTATTGCAATTAGAAATATTTTGCCGATCAAAGTCCGAGAGACAATCATGAGGCTATGTTATTTCTTTAACACAATTGCTTAGAAGGTCATCGATCCCGAAGGACTAGATGCTCTGCAGGACGAGGTGGTGATGACTCTATGTCATCTTGAAATGTATTTCCCTCTTTCGTTTTTCGATATCATGGTCCATCTCATTGTTCACGTTGTGTGGGAGATAAAAATGTGCGGGCCTGTATTCCTACGTAGCATGTACCCATTTGAGAGGTTCATGGGAATTCTCAAGTCCTACGTACGGAATCTATCTCGGCCGGAGGGCAGCATCGTCGAAGGTTATGCAAGCGAAGAGGTCATTGAGTTTTGTGTCGATTATATGGCTCAGACTCAACCGATAGGTGTGAATCTCGTCATGAAGGGAGGCTGAAGGGTATTAGAACTATCAGAAGGAAAGCAATCACTGCAGATATTGACACGTATACTCAAGCCCATTTCACGGTCTTGCAACACATGACTGAAGTGGCGCCTTATGTCGACCAGCACAAGGATGTGCTTCGGCAACAAAATCCGGAGCGGCCGGATGTTTGGATCATGAGGCAACACAACAGTCGGTTCAACCAATGGTTGAAGGAGCAAATCGCTAGGAGCTCGCCAAGTGAGATGCCGACATGGTTGGCAAAAGGGCCAACATTTACAGTTGTGACATGGCAAGGATATGACATAAATGGGTACACATTCTATACGCGGTCTCAGGATGTAAAGAGCACTAACCAGAACAGCGGTGTCGCATAGATGCGTTCAGTACTGATGGGTCAAGAAACTCATACTACGGGTTCATAGAAGAGATTTGGGAGCTCGTCTACGTGCTTTTCAAGATCCCCTTATTTCGCTGCCGTTGGGTGCATCTCCCACAGGTGAAGGTTGACAAGTACGGTGTCACTACCGTGGACCTCCAACGTGTCGGGTACAAAGACGAACCATTCGTACTCGCCAACCAAGTTGTTCAAGTTTTCTATGTAACCGACCCGGCAAATAAGAAACGCCGTGTAGTTCTTCATGGAAAAAGGAGAATTGTTGGAGTAGAGAATGTAGTAGACGAGGAAGAATACAATCAATTTGACGAGTTACCTCCTTTTGGAAAAGGCATAAGGGTCGACGACGTCGAACAACATGACAAAACTAGTTATGTACGCATTTATCATCATGAAGGGCTAGTTTTTAAAGGAAATAAGCAAGTAGAATGAGAAATATGCATGTGTGTGATGTATTTGTGAATTTACATTTATGTATATGTGAAAATGTGTGAAGAAATACATTGTGTATATGTGAATTTGCATTTATGCTGGTTGGTGTTGTATATGAATGCAGTTGGTTAATTTGTGTTGTGTATATGAATGCGCAGCAGCTGGTTGGTGTTATCTTAATTACTACAGTTGGGGGGCTTATCACAGACGGTTCTAAAGTAAGAACCGTCTGTGATAGTATGACTATCACATACGGTTATAAACGTAGAACCGTCTGTGATAGTCATACTATCACAGACGGTTCTAAACGTATAACCGTCTGTGATATTGATATCACAGACGGTTCTTACTTTAGAACCGTCTGTAATAAACCTCCTACATATACCCCCTGTCTAGGGTTTTCCGCGTATCCTGCACTTACTAAATCTCGTCGCCTCCTCGCTCCTCCGTCGCCTCCCCCGAGCCCGTCGCCGCCTCCCTCGAGCCTGTCGCCTCCCCAAGTCACCTCCCCCGAGCCCGGCACCGCCTCCTCGAGCCCGTCGCCGCCTCCCCCGAGCCCGTCGCCGCCTCCCTCGAGCCCGTCGCCTCCCCAAGTCAACTCCCCCGAGCGCGTCGCTGCCTCCCCGAGCGCGGCACCGCCTCTCTCGAGCCCGTCGCCGCCTCCCCCGAGCCCGTCGCCGCCTCCCCCGAGCCCGTCGCCTCCCCGAGTCGCCACCCCCGAGTGCGTCGCCGCCTCCCCGAGCGCGGCACCGCCTCCTCGAGCCCGTCGCCGCCTCCCCCGAGCCCGTCGCCGCCTCCCCGAGCGCCTCGCCGCCTCCCCTGAGCCCGTCGCCTCCCCGAGCGTGTCACCGCCTCCTCGAGCCCGTCGCCGCCTCCCCCGAGCGCGTCGCCGCCTCCCCGAGCGCGGCACCGCCTCCCTCGAGCCTGTCGCCGCCTCCCCCGAGCCCGTCGCCGCCTCCCCCGAGCCCGTCGCCTCGCCGAGCCCTCGCCGGCCACCTCCCCTGTGCAAGTTTGTTAATCTTCCATATACTGAGATTGCCTGTGGGATTTACAGTTGCTCGATTGTGATAAATTCATATACTGAGATTGCCTGTGGGATTTACAGTTGCTCGATGATGATAAATTCATATACTGAGATTGGTTCATTCGGTCTTTGAGCTCTAATAGCTGTCGGTTCATGCAGTTTTCAGGTTATAGACTGAATTATTGGGCAAAGATATTAAATTGATCTGTTAGGATTTAATCTTGACAAGTTAAAAGACTGAATTATTGGGTAAAGATAACTTGTATGGTCTTGATCTGTATGAATACTGCTGTCTGAATATATGCATGCTGAATATATCTTGATCTTGAGATTGTAGAGTTTGTATCTAGAGCTCAAAAGACTGAATTCATTATTTGACATAACCAATCAAGGAAGAGTATATGATTTAGTAGCGGGACGGCCAAAATTAATCTTGTGCAACCCTACAATTTGAGAGCACAAATTAATCAATTAAAACTTGAGCTTGTTGCTAGTCTTAATTGATACATGCCTATTACATTGTCATACATATTCATGTTTAGACTGTTATTGATTCTATTATTGATGCTTGTTGCTTCATATATATGCCACATAGACCTTCAAAGGGTATGAAGCAAGTAACACAGTCTAGTGTATCTTGTTCAATGAATCTGATACACTAGATTGTGTCATTTGCTTCATAGAACTTTGTTTAGAGACCTTGTAGTAATAGTATATGCCACATAGACCTTCAAGGGGCATGAAGCAAGTGACACACTCTATTGTTCCCTGTTCAATGAACTGGGTACACTAGTTTGTGTCATTTGCTTCATAGAACTTTGTTTAGAGACCTTGTAGTAATAGTATATGCCACATAGACCTTCAAAGGGCATGAAGCAAGTGACACACTCTAGTGTATCCTATTCAATGAACCGGATACACTAGTTTGTGTCATTTGCTTCATAGAACTTTGTTTAGAGACCTTGTAGTAATAATAGATAGATATTGATTCTATATATGTATATATCTAGGTATATATATGTATATGTATGTATATACACATATATATGTATTGTAATCGCCTATATTGAGCGAAATAGATAGATATTGTACTTTCTTATCTTATGGTATGGCACTTTCTTATCTTATTCTAATAGACCCACAAATTGAGCAAAATGTCATCTGCGCATTCTTCAACACCATCGCCGGAGGCGTCCGCTTCAAAATCATGACGCCAAGGAAGAGGGCTATCGAAGAAGCCTGAGGGCCGATTTACCATCACACATGTCGATGTATCTGGGGTCCCTCTCCTTCCTCGCAAAGCAGCAAGCGCATGGAAGAGCATGATTGGAATCGTTGCACGAGAATGAATTGAGATCACATTCAATTTGTGGAAGGACGTGCCTGCGACTCGGAAAAGAGAGCTGTGGACAAAAATTTTGGCATCGTTCGAGATCCCAGAAGAACACCAAGATGCCGTGCAACGACAAGCCTTCCTAGGGGCGTGCAAAGCATGGAAGAACTTCAAGAGCAAGCTTGTCTAGGACTACGTGGAGAAAGACGAAACGCCCTTTCATAAATACCCATTCCTGGAACCACAATGGGAAGAGTTCAAGGCTTCGAAGACGACCGAAGATTTCAAAAGTACAAGTGCGACGCACAAGGCCCTCCAGGAAAAAAACACACCTCCACAAACTTGGCACAGCTGGGTATGCGGGTAAAATCCCGCAGTGGAGGAGCGAGGACGACCAGGCAGCCCTGCAGGACACCGCCCTGCCATTTGCCAATATCACGGATGACCGCGCTCGAAATTGGATTAGAGCAAGGTCATCCACAACGACATCGGGGGACGTATCCTTTCGAAACCCTGCAGACCAGCAAGTGTCCGAGCGCCTGGTAAGATATCGATCGAACTACGTAGCTTGTAATTACTCCACAACTTCATATGAAGTGAAATGACATGTCGTGCTTTTGCAGGAAGAGCTGAGTTTTGAAACTACCCTGGGATCATTCCAGAGAACAAGGGAGAATGATATGCTCTCCGCGGCCCTGGGAAACAAGGAGCACCCGGGCCGTATGAGAGGCCTTGGGCTTTACGTTCCTTGGAAACATGGCTTCCAAGATGACTCCGACATGTATCGGTGCAGGAAGAGAAACAAAGCCGAGCGTGACGCACGGCTACGAGAAGAGATCAAGGCATCTCTTAGAGAGGAGCTAATGGATGAGCTGGCTGGTGTAGTCAGAGATGAGGTGCGGAAACAGACAGAAAGTCAGCAGGCCGCCGCCACCGCTCCTGTGCTATCTAGCCCGCACAACCGTCCGAGTAGTTGCGCGTCCAATCCGACGCAAACCGATGCCAAATTTTCTATGGACGACATCCTGGTAATAATTATTATCTCTCGAATGCTTGCTCTATTGATAGGCCTATTCGACTAGCTAATTCTGTATCGTTATGTAGGAGCCTACGAAGTGCAGGCTCCAAGTGAGATATGCCTCCGTTCCCTTGCACGCTGCTTGGGGCCAGGCATATCCGTCTGGTATCGGGGCCATGCTGCACGGTCAAGCTTTAGCGCCAGGCTTCGCAAAAGTTAATGTGGATGGTGTGCATGTCAATTTTGAGGTCGTCCCGCTACCGAAGCCCCCCAACGACGAGATCGTGACTCTAGGGCAGGCCATTGGAACATTCATCCAGTGACCCAAAAGCGACATCTCCCTGAAAGCTTCTTCACCGGTGGTAGGACCAGAAGGGCAGTGCGAACCAGAGCAACATGCACTGGTGCCATCTCCAAAAGGGCAGTGCGAAGTAGAGCTACCTGCACCGGTGCTATCCCCACGGGTGCTATTCTCGGCAAAGCAACTTGCACCGTCTGTACTATTACAGTCGACTACCACAAAGTCGACCTACAGTCGAGGCAGTGGCCATGGAAAATCAAAGACGAAGGATGATGACGATATCCCGTATCTGCCATTGGCCCGCAAATTCGTGCTAGGCGAGCCGATGATATTCCCGGAAGAGCACCTCTTAAAATTAGCACTTGGTTATCAAATATTCCACGCTTGGTATATGGAACAGTCCAATAGGCCAGAGGCAGAACGGCGCTCAGGTATCACTGTCAAATTCAAGCCAGAACATTTCGTGCACGAAGCTCACAAATGTGTCTTCGCGGTGACCTTTGACGATATATTTGAACTTTTCACGCTCAACGCTCTCGACGCCTCACTCGTTCGATGCTGGACGCTGTAAGTCTGTACAATCACAGTTTCTGTTCACGTAATACCGATATATGTCACAATTTGTTGCTTTTCTGTGTATATATATAGATTCATGCTGACCGAAGCTAGATCATCGAAATTACCAATTGGTTTCCTGGACCCACGCTTGGTCGCCATTGATACCATCAACGAGGATGCATCCTTCGTCGAGAACTATATTACACAAGCACTGCTGGCTCACCAAGATAAGGAATTTGTTCTTATGCCATACAATGAGCACTTCCATTGGATTTTAATTGTAATTATACCAAAATGGAACAAGGCTATATACCTTGATTCTCTAAGTAAGAACAAATCCAAGTACACAGCTATCGCCCAAATACTTGATAGGTAAGTACATTGTACATTGTACTCTTTCTTTCCTTCCGAATGACTAATCTAAATTTTTCGAATAACGAAGGTCGTTCGTCACATACGTTGAACAAACACGTGGCTCGACGACAGGGGCCAAGCCCTTGAAACATACTCGCAATTTTCGGGTATTCGCTAGCTACACATTAATTAATCATATACAACACTTAGTAGTAATGCCTCTTGATTTAACACATTCTATTTTTTGCAGTGCCACCAGCAGCAGCAGGGCAACACGTGTGGATACTACGTGTGCCACCATATGAGACTACTCCTCGATTCCACCAAGATCACCAATTCTAAGGTTTGTCAATCTTCCCACATTTATTTCATACATGTCAGGTTTTATATGTACGCGCGTTGATATTCCTATCGACAGGCTGCGCCCATCTCTGCATCTGCATTGACACAGCCGGACTTTGCAAAAATTCGAGGAGAGTTAGTTTGGTTTTTGTGGACTAAAGTCATAAGATCAGATGGAGAGTTCCACTGTGCAGAATGATTTTTTATTGTAATTCTAAGTGCAAATGCAGTGTAGATCTTTTGTAATTGTGTATTTGTTAATAGATATTTATTTCAATTCAATTAATTGATTTGCGAAATGGATGCTTTATGTTTGTGAAATGAAGTGCGTTGTCAATTGGATGTTTTATATCTGTGAAATGAATTGAGATGTGAAATGTATCTGACATGAAATGAGATGTGTGAATTGTATATGTTTTATGTCTGTGATTAACTGCTTGTTTCAGAGGGCATGGCTAGCATTTCCTTAGGCTAGCCAAAAAACAGAAATATATTTAGGGGTTGAAGGGAATATCACAGACGGTTTTTAAGTAAAAACCGTCTGTGATAGCTGATAATCACATACGGATTTTAGTTAAAAACCGTCTATGATTATAGCTATCATAGACGGTTTTTACTCAAAAACCGTCTGTGATGATCAGTATCACAGACGGTTTTTAACTAAAAACCGTCTGTGATTATCAGCTGTCACAGACGGTTTTTACTCAAAAACCGTCTGTGATAGCTGATAATCACAGACGGTTCGAAAACCGTCTGTGATGACCTTCGATTATCACTGACCCATAAATACAGACGGTTCACAAAACCGTTTGTGATGACGTTTTCAAACCGTCTGTGATGACCTTTTCTGTAGTAGTGGCCCCGTTTGGAACATTAGAATCTTCTCAAATTTATATGAGAATTGAATTTTTTTTCGTGTCAAATCCCTGTCGTCCAAACAGCCCCAGATCTTTTCCCTTTCAAGACAACACTCCCAACATACTCTCGATGTATTCGCAAAAAAAAGCATACTCTCAATTTGTTTACATTAGTTGTGCGTGCCTAACGTAATGGTGTCACCTTCATGAGAAATCAACATTCAAGACGATCCCCCGATGCAGCTAATTGCTCCCTCAATTGATCATGCTCAACGAAACTAGTCCACCTATCATCGGATCCCTTGGTATGCCCTCCTACATAGCAACTGCTTTTCTCTCTCTTTCCTGCAGCGCTCCTTTAGAAAGATTTGCTTCCGCAACATATATACGTACATTGCTGGCACAAGTGTTTTTTTGAGAAGCCTGCCCATGTCATGTTGTCGAAACTCGAGACAATCATAGATATAATTTCCCTGCTTTAGTCTACATGTGCACCTTCATCGGCATTCAAAGATGATTTTCTTCTCTCTTCAACAACAGCTTCCACCTTGATCGATTCTGTATATTTATTGACATGCATGAGGGCATGTGGATGCCAATTTGATTCGGACCTAACTTTAAACATATCTGCATGCTTATTCCATGAGTGAGAGGTCTAGTTGGATTTTTAGATGAACATCTATAGCTTCTGTACGTGAAATATACTGCATAATTTTCAGCCCATAAGATGAAATCTCCACCGTTATAATCTGGACCCCATAATCGACGGTATAGATCTTTTTTCTATGGATTAATGTGGAAATTTCTATCTCTTGAGAGAGAATGTGATGGCTTCATTTTCTATCTTTTAATAATATAATAGATTTGTATATAAATCCAATTGCTTTTTTTTATTCTGAATTATACATTTTTAGGGATTTTACTTAGGACTTTATATGGAAATCAAATTACCTATTTTGTTTAATTTTTTCTGAATTTTAGTTAATATTTATTGTACTTGACATAATCTCTTGCTTTTAATCTAAACAGTTATAATTTGTACCCACCATAATCGACGGTTTAGATCTTTCTTTTTTTCCTCCGATTAACGTGGTAATATCTACCTTTTAAGAGCGAATGTGGTGATTTATTTTGCTTCTACTTTAATATTATAATAGATAGATAGCTTCTTGTAGCCACATTTTTCCTCATGGCAGGAGCAATAAAGTTACTCTGCTTCTCGTTGCTGCGCCTCTGCCACGGGCGACCAACATGCACTCCTCTCTTCCAAATACGTCTTGTATTCATTTGCTTGTGTGTTTTAGTCAGATCATGTGGATTTGATGCTCGGTGTATGGAAGAGTTGGTTAAGAGTCTTAATTGTTTCGAATAGGAAAACTTAGATGCCCTGAAAGTGAAGAGCGTTAATTATTTCGAGTCCAGACTCGAGAAGAATGCATGCACGAACAACACACGAATGCAAGGAGCAAGACATGCAGTATCTCGCTAAGACATTTGCTTTCCCACTCTGCTAAGCAAAAACAGAGGCTTTTGTACTCAGCTGTCCAGATTCCTACTGGAATCATAACAGAAATTGTACTTCAGTGTACCATCGTCAGTGTACCATCACTTATCCTAAAATTGATGTAAACTGTGGATAATTATCGGTCCAGGAATCATCTCCAAACACATCATCGACACAAGAAACATTTCCAACATAAAAGTGGAATTTCTTCCTTCTCCATATTCACCATTCCTACGAAAGGGATTCTTTGATGGCATGCAGTTCCTTGATGATATCCCCGGTTGACATTCTGCTCGATGGCATTTCCTGAGAGCAAGACATTCCCAGTCTAAGTAGCGAAATCAGGCAATCAATGTTCCGCTTGCTTGAGGAATCATCCATGGTCTGAAGCTCATTTTCAAGGCCCAAACACAGCCGTGCGTCCGCAACGTCCATCATGCCATGATGCTGAGCCTGCTCAACGCGTGCACGAAGGCTCAATCCACGTCTGAATCTTCTATCCGTGGGCCTCTTCGCAGTTACAGTTTCTAAAACAAGAATTACATAACTGTAAACGTCTCCATTTGTTGATACCATGTTTCCGGCACCATACTCTGTTGCATTCAACATTTTGGGAAAGAAAAAAATTAGACTTTGTATAATACGTGTACTTCTAAATTTATGATAAAGGTGTAATATTATAGACAAAACCATATGTTCCATAATGTAAAACTAATTTCTTCTGCTCATCTTCGGGAGTTATTCCACGGAAACTAAGGACAAAACCATATGTTCCATAATGTCGCTAGCCACCGCCATTCGCCTCCATGCTTTTCAAAGCTCAAAAATGGAATCCCCAACTCAAGCCAAACCCAACCGCACTACTTGCTTTCACCAAAGAACCCCGCTGGAGCCGCATCGCTCAAACCACCGCTCCTCTGCTTCGCGCCGAAAGGAGCCGGCTGGAGGCAGACGACGAGCGGCATGATCAGATCCTAGCCGCTTGCAGGTCGGCTATTGGGTCGTTCGCTTGCGCAACATCGGACCGTCCGCGCGTCACCCAACGGGCACGTGCGCGCGAGCTGGGCCGCTCGGCTACGCACCGCGTGGGCTGAGGTCAGTCGGCCTGTTTGGCCGAGTGGGCAGAAAACACGACCGGGCTGCGTTGTTCACATCAGGTGCCTCGTTACTGTTCACCACTGTTCTAAATTCACTGCTCACTCGAAAAATTCAGAAAATTCCAAAAATACACCGTTTCGATCGTTTTGACACCACGGATCGATTTGTTACCTCCACTCCACCAAATCAAGCTCCAAATAAATCCAAACCCCTCTATTTGAATTTTATTGCATTTTACTCATTTTTATTTTAATTTCTTTTCATAGCTTGATTAGACTCAAGCACGGACGTATGTTATTTTATGTGTTCGTGCTAGCTCCCAACCTTTCTGAAGCAATTAATTGTATAAAGTCCGGAACCAGCATCGAAGCATATAAGCTAGTAGAGTTTGTAGAGTAGCAAGGCAATTTACAAGTTTTTGATCACATTGAATCCCATGAAATTTAAATTATTTAATTACAGTATTTGCTAGGGGTGCAATCGGATCAGATTTGAACGGATATTGTTTAAACCATATCCTAACCCATATTTTTTCCCTAGATTCGAAGTCGGATACGGTAAGACCAGATACGAATACGAATTCGGAATATTCGGAGTTTCGAATATGATATCATCGGGGCGGATATATATCGGTTACGGATCGGAAGCGGATAATATAGGTGGATAACACGGACGTACAAAAAGGAACATTTTCAATAGTGTCTTCTCATTAAAATTAAGGAAGAGCCTCGAACTGGATAGCTAGCAAATCTATCTTTTCAAGGTCACAGATTGCCATAGAGCAGTCCAAACATAACAAAAATTGCAGGTAGCTTATAACTGATCATCCTGTTGAGGCCCTTAATATAACTACAAAAGAGTGAAAATAAAGAGCATAATATCTTGTGCCGCCGCAAACAATGAATCTGGTAGGAACTCAGCTAACATAGGTTCATACAAGTTTAATTGGTAATTTTATGTACTAAAAATGTCACTTGTTTTGACCCAGCCTGCGGACGCATGGAAGGCTCATAACTGCATACCAGATGAGCACTATGTTCAAACATTGCTTGTAGTAAGTGAATAATCATGACAATATCCCATGCAGCTGTTCCTCTGCACAAAAACGCCTTATCTTTCAACTCTTTCTTCTCCATTGCAGCAAAATGGTCTTGAAGAAGAACTTACACGGAGATCAGTTACATATAGTGCATGGGATCTATCATCTTCTAAAGACCGCGAAAGGCATGGATGGCATCCTGTAACATATAAAGTCTCTGATGCTACTCCTGTAACATATAAAATCAGTGATGGCAAACACATTATCGAGTCATCTCTTCAATAGATGTCAGTTTGGAAGGTTGTTTTCATAACATAGTTTTCAGCTTTGATTTTCGTGTTGTAGTTCTGCCAAAATGAGCTGTTGTATTTCTGCCAAAATAAGCTGCCTTTCTGTCAAAATAAGCTGCCAGTAAGAAGTGCATAGGACAATTTCTATGTTCACTGAGGATCTATTTTTGCAATTTTGTAGGATATTGATAATATATATTATGAGACTGAATATAGAAAAGAGTGGTGTACAAGTAATGAAAAACCAGCATCTTGCTTCCTTTTTGCAAGGAAGTTTACACGTGCAGCTGGTCTGAAGCTTCTCAACTCGGTAAGTTCGGGACCTTTAGATTTTGTTGTGCATGAGCGCACACACAAGCAAACTTACAACCTGGTGCATTGGCCTAAGAAATCACATTATGCTTTGCTTATGGTAATTCCTTTTTCAAATTTCTTTTGTCCAGTCATTGATAGCAGCAAAATGATGAATATAGTTCACGGGGCATCTGCCATGTAAAGGTTTATCCCTTACAAGCCAAATACTATCAGTTTGCATATACGCAAAGGAACTTACCAGAAACTTAAGTACACAATATTAACTCACGTCTCATAAACTTACCGGAAACTTAAGTAGTAAACTTCAGCTTCACTTGCTCACAAGCACAACTAGAGCTCGCCATCACTAGCTACTTCTTCGTCCTACAAATCACCAATGATGGATGCAACTTTGCTAAATAAAAGTACAAATCACAATACCTGAAGAATCCTCATATTAGCAACAATGGTCTCAATTACCTCCAAATCACCAATGATGGATGCAACTTTGCTCTTAGAATCTGAAAAAAAGAGGAAACTTCATAGTTAAAAAACAGACTAGCAATACTAGTGTTACACTAAAACGCTAACAATTGATGTTATCACCTTTTCTAGATGCGGCTATCCAATCTTTCGTACATATTAATGCTTCTACCATTTCAGACTCTTGACGACTGCGAAATGGATCAATGACACGACAACCAGCACTAAAAGCAGATTCTGAAACTACTGTTGACACTTGCATGGCCAAAACATCACTTACAACTCGTGATAGAATAGGATATTCATCTTGTTGATTCTTCCACCATAATAAAATATCAAAGTTTTGACTGGATCTACCAAATTTGAGGGGCTGCTCTGCCATGCATTTCTCCAGGTCATTTGGTTCATCTTCATCAGCCCCATATGTGTCATATGAAGTTCATCATTCTCATTGTCCATAAAGAGATCTATAGCTGGTTTATGATTGGGTGTAGCAGTAGCATTGGCAACACTCTTATTTTTTGACACACTAGATGCAACAGAGGCATATGATTCATACAATTGCTTGCAACATTGATGAATTCTTCAAGTTCAACCTTATACAACAACTCACCATAAAATTTCTTCATGTAAAATTCTATTATTTTTGTCTTATACCTAGGATCAAGACAGGTTGCCACAGCAAGAGCAATGTTGGACTTCTTCCAGTGCTTCTCAAATTTAGCACTCATAGAAAATGCAATGTCATGTATGGTGGTATCAGAGCTAGCACACCACTCAGAAATCAAAAGTCTAATCTGAAAAAAATGTGGTAAAACAAATTTGATGTAGGATACAAAGTACCAGAGAATAGCTTAGTAACATCATAGAATTTCTTTAAGCATTTGCAAAGTGTTAGTGCCTTATCCCATTCTGAATCTAAAGGAGCAATTTTCTCATACCTACGGCGTTCCAAGCACAAAAGCCTCTCAAAAGCGCTCCTATAATATATGGCATCCCTCAACATCAAATAGGTAGAATTCCACCTCATAGCAACATCCAGTGAGAAACTCATCTTTGTATCCAACCCACACTCAGATGCACACTTTTGGAATTCCTCCCATTGCAACGGAGATCCCTTTACAACTACAACAAATGCTCTAATATTCTGAACTACAGAGGCAATTTCTTGCAAACCATCTCTAGCAACAAGATTCAATATATGATAACATCTCACATGAAAAAACATACCATCACATATTAGCGGACTTTGCCTTTTAATTTCAGCAAGGACATCTTTTACACACACTTCATTTGCAGATGCATTGTCCAAAGATAAGGAAAATAACTTCTTTTCAATATTCCACCTCATAGCACAGGAAGTAAATGCATTAGATAGGTTAGCACCCATGTGTCGTCCTTCTACATGCATGAATTTGATAATTCTTTTTTGAATTTGCCAATTATCATCAATCCAATGTACAGTGACACACATATACCCTTTGTTTTGATTTGCAGTTCAGATGTCCATAGTTGTGCTAAAGCGACACTGAATGGTTTTAAAATATTCATATAACTTTCCCTTCTCTTGTAAAAAGAGGTCCATTACTTCTTTTCTAATTGTTGTACGGCTCTTGATTGGAAAGCTAGAATGCAAGGATTTGATGAAGTCAACAAGATATTCATGCTCAGCAATATTGAAAGGGTACTCATGCATGATTATCGCTAAATAAAACTTTCTCAAGCTAGCTTCTTAATCATACCTGTATGGTTCAACAATAGTTGTGTCAAATTCATAATTCTTTTCTACTTTGAGTACCTGCTGACCTACGTTGAGATTGTGCTTTTTTTCAAATGGTTCCAAAAGCATGTTGTGCCATTGATGGTCTCACATCTAGCACTATATTTGTAGTGGTTGTATTGCGCGCAACGTTCAACAATCTTCTTTCCATTTACCTCAACTATCTTTGTAGTCCTAGTGTAGTGATCCCAAACTAATGATGTGCTCTTCTTCTGCTTCTTTGTGACAGGCTCATCTTCTATATTCTCTTGCATAGCTGAAGGACTACCTTCTATACCTTGCCCTTGCGTGCCACTGCCAATTGTCGGAGCACCTTCAGTTTGCATTGGTCCTCCTCCAGATGCAAGTGTAGGTGTTGCAAATGAAGATGAAGGCACACCCACACTTCCACTTTCATATGCCATCAAAATTCACTGAGTATTTGTTCTTCCTATTTTGTATGAGTACAAGAATCGATCAACTAATCAATGGATTCAAGAAACAAAATGACTAAATGAGCAAAGATTCAAGAAACTACTCTCTATCATTGATTCAAGAAACTACTCTTTGTCATTCAGATAATTGTCATTCAAATATTCTAGTTGTCACCTGAGTTTGGATGCCAAACACAAGATATAACTTCGGTGCCTGGTGGCGGCGTGGAGTCAGCGTGCCCGGAGTGGATGCGGCGGGCAGTGGGGTGACGTGCCGGAGTGGATGAGGCGGTCGACGGGGACTCGGTGTCAGGACCCAAGAGGTGGAGGTGTGGAGCTGGCGTGCCTGGGATGCAAGCGAGTATGCGGCGTCTGGATGCAACACGGTCCGTGCCTGCGGACGGCGTGCCCGGAGTGGATGTGACGCCGGCGGTTGAGCCGTGGTCCCGTGGAGACCTAGAGGGGAGGGCTAGAGGAGTGGAGGGATGGGGAGGACTGGAGGATGGGAAGTGGCCGCCGGAGCCCAGATGGGATGGGGAGGATGGGGAATGGCCATCGGAGCCCAGATGGAATGGGGATTGGAGAGGATGGGGATCGCTAAAGAGTGAAGATGAAGATGAGCAGTGGAGTGGAGGCCGCCGATTGCATCTGACTGGGTTAGCCGGTTAGGGATTTAGGGTTAGGGTTACTGGGACTATGGGAGAAGTTGCTGAATATCCGGCCGGTTATTATCGAATATCCATATACCGAAGCAATTTGGTCAGATATTTGTTGTCCCGATTCCGATACCGAATCTGACACGTAATATCCGGTACCGTTATCCGATCTGCCTGAATTTTCCATTTTTTTCCCGGATTCGGTACAAGTCGAATTTAGTACCGGATCGGTCGGGATTAACCCAACCCATTTGCACCCCTAATATTTGCATTATTATTATTTATGAAATGTTAATTGATTAAAATAAATATTTAGAATGACATGCTAATTAGTTAAGTCCTACCACTGAAAAAGGCCATGTTTAATTTGATGCCATATTCACCTTGACAACCTTAGTAGTATTTAAATATTGTATAAATAATTATAGATTGGCTCACTAAAAATTCTGCACTACTAAGTGACCTAGCTTTGGTGGGTAGAATTGATAAAATGGTTCTAGGTTAAGGGTGAGTAGTGGAAACCACAAGATGGCCATCATCCACAACTTTACCCTAGGGTGGAGGTTTGAGCAGAAGGGCGTTAGTGCCATCGTGTACAGATGGCTGGGGTTGTGGTCGGTAGCCTCAAGTGAAAAGTAAGGACAAGAACCTTATGCTGAATAAATAACACAGTGATCGCTCAACCACAGGTGCTAACTCGTTAACCTTAGTTTAGTAGCTGCTCAACTCGATTAAATCTCTACAGGAGGCAGGAGTGTGGATGATGGGGAGTTAGGTATGTGGAACGATAAAATCATACCTAACAACGATAGTGACCACTCAAAACAGGTAGAAGAGGTTAGGTTTAGCCAGTGTGAGATGTGTCTTAGTGGATCTACCGGGTAGAGCCTATATAAAGAGATGAGTAGTAAAATGACCTGGTTTTCTTAACTCAGTCGTGAGGGTTAAGAAATCTTATGGGTAAAGCTGGGCAACTATATAGAGTAAATAAATGGTATTCGAATATGCCGTGCTTCCGGTTAATGAAGTTGTATTTATTAGGTGATTCCAATAGCAAAGCATAAGTAGATTTTATTATGTTTTAATATGAGTATGCAGAATGATCAACTGTTGAAAGAAAGCCCATTTACTCTTAAGGAGTTCTGGTTCTTTGATTTTCTGCTTGCAAATAAAATTGCATCCACCCAAATTAATAAAACCAATTTATTCCCCTCTTTTGATTATCACTGCAAGTAATTAAGTTAGGATTTACCCTTGTGACTTGCTGGGTACAGTTGTACTCATTACTTGTTAAACAACAAATAGAAGGTCAATGGAACTGCGAAGTCCAAGCTGACGAAGAAGCTCTGAAAGAACCCTACTTCGCCGAGGACGATTGGTTTTAGGTCTTAGCCGTGCTCAAGTTTGCCTGAAAGTTTCTTTGTATTGTAAGATAACTTTGGGCTTGTGCACCCGTTGTGTCAAAAGTAGGTTGTTAAACCATATGTTTATAATAAAATTTTGGCTCTTTTGTTGTAAACATGTGTTGTTGTGGTGCACACTCATATACAGTACTCCGTAACTAGTTAGTGTTGGGTAGTTACGTGGATTACTAGCGTCTCCATAAATGAGAGCGTTACAATTCTGGTGTCGCATATTTCGTAAGGCTTCGCATTCGGCAGTGAAGCTCTTCGGTGCCTTAGGAGTTTGAAGTTTCAGTACCTTCACAGGCTCACAGCAACAAGATCTTTACTTTCGCCATCTTGACCATCCAACTCTCCTTTGTACACGGACCTAAAAGGCCCAGAACCCAACAAATTGGTTGTCGAGAAACCATCTGTTGCTTTTACCAGCTGCAAATAAGAGATGATAGGGTGGGCTTGTATGGATGTTGTTGTTGTTGAAGGCATTTTTGTTTTGCTTTTCTTGTGCCAGGTTACAAGCATGTAGAGTAATGAAAGGATGGCCAGTGCTGCAGCGAGGGAAATAACAATAGGTACCACCAGAAATTTATGTTTTTTTATAATTGTGAATAACATGCAGGCAGATGTAGATCAGGTATGCTGCCACAAATTTTGCCATTGCCTTGGATTGAGATTTCAGAAACATTTGTGAAAGCGCCAACAGTTGGCACTTCTCCGACAAAGCAATTGAATGAAAGGTTCAGAGAATGGAGCATATGAATGCTCCCTAAGAACTTGGGTATCTGGCCTGACAAATTGTTGCTTGAGAGGTCAAGAGTTTCAAGACCTTTCAGTTGGCTCAGGGCTGATGGGATGCTACCATTCAAGAAATTATTTTGCAGATAGAGATTCCGTAGAAGTTGACATTAACCAAGGGTGCTAGGGATCTCAGCCGATAATTTGTTCGATTCTACGCGGAATTCTATAAGATTTATGAGATTCCCTATTTCTTGGGGTATTGATCCCTCTAAGTTATTATGCGATACAATAAACCATATTGAGAGTGTTTTTATGTTGAATAGTCCACTGGGTATTGGACCAGTAAAGTTATTAATTAGTTGTAAGATCTAGTACCAACAACTTTGTCAGGTTTCCAAGTGTGCTTGGTGTCCTACTGCTGAACGCGTTCATGCCGAGCTGCAAATAAATTAGTTCAGTAAGATTTCCTATGGTCAATGGGATCGGCCCAAGTTTATAAGCCTTCCAAGGACGACGGAAGAGATCCTGTGAAAGAGTGTTGTGAGAATTCTATTCTAAGTTAATGAGATTACCAATATCTTTAGGAATGCTTCCCGTGATAGTGTTGGATGAAAGTTCAAGATATTCTAGCGAAGTGGAAAGATTAGAAAGTGAATCAGGAAGAACTGCCCTGAACATATTATCTCCCAACTCCAAATCTTGTAACTGGGAGCAATTTTATAATGCAGTTATGAATTTCCAATCTTTTGGTTCTTTAGCTTCAAACAAATTGCCCCTGAGGTATAGAAAATTGAGATTCCTTAACCTTCCAATTTCAGGTGAAAGACGCCACTGAAGCAATAACTAGCTTCAAACAAAGCTGAATTAGTGACACGTTGGAAGAATTAACTAGTGAGACTGGGAAAAAGCCATGAAACTGGTTGTCGTTCACGTATATCTCCTGAAGAAGGGGAAGGGCACTGAATGCATTTGAAGGTATCACCCAGTTATGCTCGGTAGAAAACACTTCTAGAAAGGAAATGTTCCAAATGGAAGTGGGGATCACCCTAGCTAATTTGTTGAAGGCTACGTTGAGCTCTGATAAACTGCGGAGCTGCCCTAGAGATGAAGGGATAGCTCCTGATACTCTGTTGTCATTGAGATCAAGAAACCAGAGGTGGGTGAGATTGCCCAAAGTAGGTGGAATCTCACCAGACAGGACTTTGATCGATGGCAACTCTGCCAGTGATCGAGCGAAAGTTCAAAGAGGCAAGATTTTTCAAGCTGGCGCTAATACCGAGGGATTGGTGCATCCTCCTATGGCCACGGGAATACTTCCATGGAGAGAATTTGCGCTCAGGTTAAGCAACCGGAGCTTGCTGAGACGGCCGAGCTCCGGAGGTATTTCACCAACGAGTCAGTTGTCGCCGAGGTCCAGCACCCTGAGGAAGGACACCCCAAGGATGGCGAGATGCGCCCCGACAGGTTGGACGACCCCAGGCGCAGCACGACGATCATCTCTGGGTGCCGGTGGCCGCCGCAGACGACTCTTGGCCAGCTGCAGTGGTGGCTGGACGTGTTCCATGAGGCCAGCAAGCCCTCGGAATCGGATGGGCCCGCGGAGAGCACAGACTTGAAGGAGAGGAGCGCGAGCTCGGCGGCGGCGGCGGCACTGCTCCACCCCGGCGAGGGGAACGCCGGAGCAGCATGGGAACAGAGGAGGCACAAGAACGAGAAGAAGAGCAGCGTCATTGCTCTCGCCACTTAATTTGGAATCGAACGGTAGTGGATGCAAGAGACATCAAATTTGGGTTGGTAGAAGAGGGCCATCCATGGCCTGAATCAAATTAAAATGCTACTGGAATAGGATTTGGAATTCAATTCCATGGAGCTAAACAGGTGTAATATATGTTTTCATCCCAGGTGTTTTGAACTTATGATTGTGGTCTCTATGGCATCAAAATTGTGCTAATCAATTAGCAGTTCACACGTAATAATAAAATATAAAATTGTGAGAAAAATGCCTGTAATTGAGATATTTGAGGCATATTTACAATTTTCGATGAGATGATTTTTGCTATTTGTGCAATTTGTACTAGAGCCGTGCTACTTGACATTTGCTAGTGTGTTTTAGTCTGATCGTGTGGATTTGATGCTCAGTGTATTTGGTTAGAGTGGATCGTGTGGATTTGGTGCAAATACAAATTCAAATAGGAGACTTAGATGCACTGGAAGTCAAGAGCGTTAATTCATTTCGAGTCCAGACTCGAGAAGAATGCATGCACGAACAACACACGAATGCAGGGAGCAAGACAAGCACTCAGCTCAGCTCAGCCATACTGAAATTATAACAGAAATAGTACTTCAGTGTACCATCACTTATCCTACAATTGATCCAAACTGTGGAAAATGACGGGTCCAGGAATCATCTCCAAACACACTTACAGGGAGCTCAAGGATATCCATGAACACATCATCGACACAAGAAACATTTCCCAATATAAAAGTGAAATTTCTTCCTTCTCCATATTCTGCATTCCTACCAAAGGGATTCTTTGATGGCATGCAGTTCCTTGATGATATCCTCGGTTGACAAATTGTTGCTTGAGAGGTCAAGAATTATTTTGCAGATAGAGATTCCGTAGAAGTTAACATTCACCAAGGGCGCTAGGGATCTCACCTGATAATTTGTTCGATTCTGCGTAGAATGCTACAAGATTTTTGAGATTCCCTATTTCTCGGGGTATTGATCCCTCTAAGTTATTATTCGATACAGTAAAGAATATTGAGTGTGTTTGGATGTTGAATAGTCAACTAGGTATTGGACCTGTAAAGTAGTTAGTTGAAAGATCTAGTTCCAACAACTTTGTCAGGTTTCCGAGTGTGCTTGGTATCCTACCGCTGAACGCATTCATGCCGAGCTGCAAATAATTTAGTTCAGTAAGATTCCCTATGGTCAATGGGATCAACCCGCTTATGTCGTTTTGAGATACTAGGAGACGGCCCAAGTTTTTAAGCCTTCCCAAGGAAGAGGGAAGAGATCCTGTGAAAGAGTTGTCGAAGAGAACGAGCTGTCGTAAGCTAATGAGATTACCAATATCTTTAGGTATGCTTCCCGTGATAGTGTTCGATGGAAGGCTAAGAACTACTAGCGAAGTGGAAAGATTGGAAAGTGAATCAGGAAGAACTCCCCCAAACTTATTATGTCCCAAGTACAATTCTTGCAACTGGGAGCAATTTGTTAATGCAGTTATGAATTCCCAATCTTTTGGTTTTTTAGCTTTGAACAAATTGCCCCATAGGTATAGCCTATTGAGATTTCTTAACCTTCCAATCTCTGGGGGAACAACGCCACTGAATAAGTTATTATGGAGATGAATTATAGACACATTGGAAGCATTAACTAGAGATACTGGGAAAAAGCCATGAAACTGGTTGTCGCTCACGTATATTTTCTGGAGAAGTGGAAGGGCACTGAATGCATTTGGAGGTATCACCCCAGTTAAGTTGTTATACGCGACAGAAAACACTTTTAGAGAGGAAATGTTCCAAATGGAAGTGGGAATCACCCCAATTAAGTTGTTGAAGGCTACGCTAAGCCATGATAAACTGGTTAGATTGCCCAAAGCAGGTGGAATCTCACCAGATAGGCTATTGTTTGACAGATCCAGGAATTGGATCGATGGCAACTCTGCCAGCGATCGAGGAATCTCTCCCGATAGACCATTAGTGCGAAAGTCCAAATAGGCAAGATTTTTCAAGCTGGCGCCAATATCCAGTGGGATCATACCTTGGAGATGGTTTTTGATTAGTACGAGCATCGTGAGATTGGTGCATCCTCCTATGGCCACAGGAATACTTCCATGGAGGGAATTTGAACTCAGGTTAAGCAACCGGAGCTTGCTGAGATGGCCAAGCTCCGGAGGTATCTCACCAACGAGCCGGTTGTCGCCGAGGTCCAGCACCCTGAGAAAGGACAGGTTGCCCAAGGACGGCGAGATGCGCCCCGACAGGTTGGACGACCCCAGGCGCAGTGCGACGACCCTCTCCGGGTGCCGGCGGCCACCGCAGACGACTCCCGGCCAACTGCAGTGGTGACTGGACGTGTTCCACGAGGCCAGCAAGCCCTCGGAATTGGACGGGCCCGCGGACAGCACGGACTTGAAGGAGAGGAGAGCGAGCTCGTCGGCTACGGTCCTCCCCGGCGAGGGTGCCGCCGGAGCAGCCTGGGAACAGAGGAGGCACAAGAACGAGAAGAAGAGCAGCGTCATTGCTCTTGCCACTTAATTTGGAACCGAACGGTAGTGGATGCAAGAGCCAGGAGTTAGCTCTCCCTTGTATTTATATGCTGAGAAAGATCAGTGTCAAGATAACCAAGCTCTGCGCACATTTTTCTCTATCGCAGTAATAAGTTTTGCATGATGTTGGAATGAACGGCTACTTCGCCCACATGCCATTCTCGATCCTGCTGTTCAGTGCACACGACATGGCTAGCTGTGTGTGGTCCGAATATGTACCAGAATGCTGTCGGTCGCTCGATGCATGCATGTCGGTACGTGCTGGTTTCTTCCTGGAAACAAACGCCATATATAGTGGCAACGTACGTACGTACTCCTGGTCCTAGGCTATGGGCTGGAACTGGTACGGGAGTGAGCTGATCGGAAGCAGACGCGAAGAGGAAATGTATGCACAGGGAGCGCATGCGGCATGCGTGCTGGTCCTAGGCATGTATGTCCTTGCCTTGTAGGCGTGCAGTTTGCTTCCGAGAACGCGCTAGCTGAGGCCTCCTTGCCCGTAAGCAAATTCTAGAGATCGGGCCCTCCCCCATAAAAAGCCCTGCATGCATGCGGTCGCGGCTTCACACGTCGCACGCGGCGTGCAGTCTGCGTCCGAGCTGGCCACGCAGTGGCGGACTTAGGAATTTTAAGGTAGACATTTGAAGTAACCAAAAATATTGTTCAATTGAAAATATAAAGGTCTATAGTAGCAAAAATTAAAGTATAATTATTTATATTAGATAATTATATTAGAGAAAACATCTCAAATAATATAAAGAAATTCTAAAATAATCAAAAATTAATACAACGATACTTCATGCCTTGGAAACGAGATATAATATCATGCAGACAAGCACACAAAAAGAAAGCAACTTCATCAATGAGTGAAAAACAGAACTCAAAGACTAATAATTTTAACCATGATGATTGGAATTAGAGATGAACTGTTTCCCTAGAACTACTAACTCGAGTCAAAGTTCAAATCGGAATAATTCTACAATAAAGTTGTACAATCACAACGAGATGCTTTAATCAAGTTAAAAGACAATTCTCTTTGTTAGATTTTTGTATTCCCAAGCGGAAATTCAAAAGTGTTTTTATCGTGAACATACTTTGTTGAAAACGGTTTCTAACTAAGCAAATTAAGTAGTATGCTAAACAAAACATGGATTAGACAATCAAACATCAAAGGGGATCAAATCATCCAAGTGTCCAACACATCAAGTTACATGACAAACTTGATAACACTTACATATTTTCTAAATAATTGATACATAAATCATCAGAATATAATCAACTACTATGCAAAAACTTTAGAATCATTATAGATACGTCACTTCTTTAAGCAAAATACAACTCACATCTTTATTTAGACATATAATTTTTACTTCAAATCAGAGATCGCTAGAGGAGGAGGAGACAGAGGGATTACCGGATTAGGGATATGGGGCCATGACGCCATACGGGTCACTAGGTCGGGGAGGGTGAACCTGTGCGGCTGCACCGTATTAGCGAGCGACGATGGCAAGGTGACTTGCGTTGCGAAATGGCCGCTCTAGTGCTCCTATAAGACCAGAAGCTCATGCGCCACCAAATGGAGAGAGATAGATAGGAGAGACTTGAGTGAGAGCAGAGAGACTGAGTGAGACCTAGAGTTTCTACCATGTGTCATGTGAATCACGATAGTGGCCTAATGGGCCTAGGCCAGTGTTTGGCGCCAATTTAGGCTTCGGAGAGGGAAATAGGTCAAAAGGATATAGCGATAATTTAGACTGACTAGGTATAAACAAGACGAATTTGGTCTAACTACTAATATACATATATATTATATCTTATATATAGTAGATTTTTTGTAAAAATTTTGAGTATTCAACTGAATACCCTTGAATTAAGTTAGGACCGCCTCTGCGGCCACGGTCTCTCGCACGTGAATGCATGTTGCCAAGACAGACATGGCCGGGTGAGTCTAGATAACATCCCCATTTTATCGGGACAAATCAGTGGGACAAATCAGTCATATTTCTAAACTTCTCATCCAGTCATGATATGCCTTCCCTTCTTCTTGTTCTTCTTCTTCTCCATCTTCTCCTCATCGTTTGAAGAATTAACATCGCTCAGATATCGACTAGTGAAGGAGTACATTGTAAACGCTACCTTCTTTATTTGCTTTGTCGTGCTTGGAGAATCGATGAGGCTTTTTGTTGTAATCCTTTCTCTCATGATCATCTTTGTCCCTGTTCACAAGGTGATCGAGGACAACGAGCACGAAAATAACCTATCTCACCATACTCAAATCAATAATTGGATCACTTCTCCTATGCTTTTTTTGCTTTGTTGTAGGCATGGATAAATCTGCTAGTGATGAAGGCTAGATTACCCATGACAAGGTTCTCAAATTGTTCATTGCTTATGGCTTGAAAAATGGATAAAGAAAATCCATAGGAAGCATTCAACGAGAATAGCCACTCTTGACAAAATCAGTCATAAGAGCTATGATCTTTGAACTTTTAGACTTCTTAATTATGACACCTATCTCATACATCTTAAGCCGTGAAACACTACTACAGAAATCCACATTACAGACGGTTCAGAAACGTCATCACAGACGGTTTTCTATGGCCCGATAGGTTACCAAGGGCAGGATAATCATTTATGGTGCAGAACAATAAGGAGCGCAGAGTGAAGTTCTCTCGTTTGTATGCATCCCATACCTGTACCCCTTCGTTCCACAGTACTTTTAGATCTTCCACCAACAGTGCTAGGAACACATCGATATCATTCCCAGGTTGTTTTGGCCCTTGGATAAGTATCGACAGCAAAATGTACTTTCGCTTCATACACAACCAAGGAGGAAGGTTATAGATGCAGAGAGTCACGGGCCATGTGCTATGTCGGCTGCTCATGCTACTGAATGGATTCATTCCATCTGTACTCAGTCCAAACCTTATATTCCTTGGTTCTGCACCAAACTCTGCAAAACTCCTATCGATGTTTCTCCACTGCGTGGAATCAGCAAGGTGTCTTAGCATTCCATCCTTCTTGCGCTCCTCCGAGTGCCAACGCAGCAGTTTTGCCTCCTTTGGATTTGCATAAAACCTTTTTAAACGGGGAATTATAGGAAAATACCATGCCACCTTAGCAGGAGGTCCTTTCTTCGCCTCTGTTCCCTCGCCATCATCTGATTGATTGTTACGTTTGTATCGGGATGTGTTGCACACCGGACATACATGCATGTTTGCATACTCTTTACGGTAGAGGATACAGTCGTTCGGGCATGCATTTATTCTTTCCACTTCCATTCCCAACGGACAAAGAACCTTCTTGGCTTTATATGTGGTTTTAGGCAACTCATTTCCCTCCGGAAGCATGTCCGCTAAAAGACCTAGCAGCGCCGTGAAACTCTTGTCGGACCAACCGTTGCTTGCCTTCAATTTCAACAGTTCAAGCACGCCCGACAACCTCGTGTACTTGCAGCCCGTGTACAAAGGTTTCTCTGAGTCCTCCATCAAGCCACGGAATTTAACATACTCTCTCTCATCATAGTTCTCTTCTACATCGCGAAGCATCTGATCCAGATTATCATCGTGCAACCTATCCGAATCCGAGCCACAATCGACATCAGCCGGCGGCATGTCATTCACTTCACCTGCGATGTCATCCGGGGGCATATCATTCACTTCACCGGCGATGTCATCCGGCGGCATATGATCATTCACTTCGCCATGACTGGTCCAACACGTATAATCCTTTTTGAAACCCCTCCGAATCAAGTGCGCTTCAATTTGCCCTCGGTTCTTAAACATCTTCAAATTCTCGCAGTCAGTGCATGGACAGCACATATATTCCACCCCCTTATTCAACATATCCTCCTCGGCGGCTCTTATAAAAGCAGAAACGCCATTAATGTACTCTTCACTCACACGGCTCGCGGCATACATCCAACTTCGGTCCTACGTTACGTACATATATAACAACTTAGTATTAAAATCTAGAATAACTAATTATAACTACATATATACCGGCCACATTTATTATATTGAGACTTAATTTCCTAGCTCAATTCATATTACAAACACAATAGCTATTATATAACCAACAATTTTGCAAATTAATTAACCATCTTCAATAACCACTCATGGATTACTTACACCTAAATTGTAATGCAATTAAAAATAAATAAATTTCATTACTAACCATATCTACAGCAACCAGGAAAGTCTGAATCTTAATTCAAAGCTCAATCTCTGCCTCTTCCCACCAAATTAACTGGCCTGAAATCGCTCTAGCTTCCTCCCGAGTGAAAAAGTGCGCAGCAGTGGCTAGATCTGGATCGAAATGAAGACGATGCGGTCTGAGCAGCGCAATATATGCCTTAGTCATTATCACAGATGGTTTTTAACTAAAAGTTAAAAACCGTCTGTGATAATAAATTATCACAGACGGTTTTTTATAAAAAACCGTCTGTGATAAGCTTCATACCAGAACGCTTCGCGCGTGTTTCGATGCCAGAACGCTTCGTGTTTCGATCATCTAATTAACGTCTCTCGATCGTTATACGAAGCGTCTATATCATTCATGTTTGGGTATACGAACCGTTTGTGCTAAAGGTTAAATATGCGCTCCTAATCCAGGTCTCTAGCTTCTACGTACGTACAATACAATATACAATTAATACAACATGGCTTCTACTACTGTTCTTGTGATCATCTCCTTCCTCTCATCTGTTCATCACGAATTGTTCGGCCGGAACCTTACACAGGCGGCCAGCAATTTGCATTTGGAGCAGCTTCTCCGCACCCGCCCTGCTCTCCTTCCCCGACTTTCTTGCATCCGTCAGCTTGACCTGATCCTCCGCCGTCGACGGAGGCGTCTCGCTGCTGCTCAAGAAAGGGAAACAGCCCTCACCCTGGTTCTTCTTCACAATGTGCGCAATGCGGAAGAAGCTCTACACGCATTGCAGAGACTGATGAATAGCCTTGCCGATCAAGCAGAAACGGCAGATTCTGAGGAATCTTTTCATGCTATCCTGTACGACATTATGGATGCTACTGATCATTTGCCCAGGCTGCACGAGGAAGTGCTGAGGACAAGGGCAATCTTAACGGCGTTCGAGAATTTAGCGGCTGATCCTCCAAGTCCCCAAGTTGAAGAAGAAGCTTACGAAGCCCAAAAGAATACAATCTGGGAAACTCTTTACCTGTGCGACTTTTGTAATAAATTTGCCTCTAATTGAAATTAATAAATTTGCCTTTAATTTGTGACCTCTTGTCTCAGTAGTTCTGTAGTTAAGTTATTAGAAGCAATGTGTACTTATATATTAACCTCTGATCTAGAATATGACAGACAAAGGGACATCACAGCCGGTTCTTGTGAAAAACCGTCTGTGAACATTCCCAGACGGTTCTTAACAACAACCGGCTGTGATAGTCGACACACCACAGAAGGTTTTTAATAAAAAACCGTCTGTGCTAATCCCAGATTATCACAGACGGTTTTTAATAAAAACCGTCTGCGATATTCCAGTATCACAGACGGTTCAGCAGTAAGAACCGTCTGTGATACTCCTTTTTCCCGCCACAAATACCACAGACGGCCTTCAAATTAAAACTGTCTGTAATAGTTTACATTACAGATGGTTTCACAAAACCGTCTGTGATTTGCCGTCTACTATTAGCCTTTCTGTAGTAGTGAAAACAGTTTATTTCATGGATCTTGTTCAGTGCACACGACATGGCTAGCTGTGTGTGGTCCGAATATGTCCGTCGCTCGATGCATGCATGCTGGTACGTGCTGGTTTCTTCCTAGAAACAAACGCGTGCAGTCTGCTTCCGAGCACGCGCTAGCTGAGGCCTCACACGTCGCGCCTTCATATGTCGCACACGGCATGCAGTCAGCTTCCGAGCCGGCCACGGTCTCTCGCACGTGAACGGATGTTGCCGAGGCAGGCACGGCCGGGTCAGCCTAGATTACATTCGCATTTTATCGAGACAAATCAGTCATATTTCTGAACTTCTTCCTCAGTCCTATGCCTTCCCCAACCCTCACACCTTCGATCTCCCACAGCCACGACCGCACGAAGCAGTTCAGCGCGCCTGCAACACCAAAAGTTCGAAATACCAAATTTTGGCAATAATCCTTCCATAAAATGTCCATAATTGTTCCCTTACCAAGATATCAATTACCCCTAGTAATATCCCTACCTTAATCATTCTCTATTCTTAAATAAAATACTCAAATTCGGATTGAAGAAAAGGAGTGTCTAGACATCATCCTGATGTTTTCTTCCTAATTATCATCCAAATTTATGACATTTAGATTAGAGATCAAGAGGCCCCTTGTTTTTGAATGGGAGAGATTTTTTTCAAGGGGGAGGAGATAGAATTCAAAAGGAGGGGGAGAATTTATAACCATTTGGCCCATGGCCAAATACACATGAATCTACAGGGTCACACACTTAATGGGCTAGAACGATAAAGAGTCGGATGATTGTTTCCGAGTGGGATTCGATCTTTACTCATATCGGATATGGATCCGATTGGAGGCTATATAAGGAGAGGTGCGGGGGCTGAGGGAGGCATCCCGACAACACACCCGTCGAAACCCTAGCCGCCACCTCTCGTATCCCCTGCCGTGCACGCTGGTGCTAGCATATCGACGCACTGTGCTCCATCCCTGGACGTGTGGACTTCGGTAGTGACACTGCTGTGACTGTGGCGCTGATTGGGATGATCACGAGGAGGAGGCGGTTGGACGGAGGACGTTTGATTACTACCACTACACCGACGTGTTCTTCGTTGAATCGCTGCTTCAACCCTACTTTCGCTGCACTGCGCGTCTAGTGGTAATGATCCATGATCTCTCGCATGGCTTTCTGATTTACGCAGTAGAAAATTTTAATCTGTACTAGTATAGTCTATCTGTATCCCAACATATAGTCTCTACCCCTTATATATAGTATGATATCAGAAGCTACGCGTATTGACCGAAGACCAATGATGCAGCTGACGAAGACCGCAAACGTGGCAAGATGACTAGTGACCGATGACTTGCATTTAAAGAACGCTGAGCAAGGTTCTGAGCATAGGACATGTTAAGCCAGGAGAACGGCTACTCGGCTCCACACGCATAACGCAAATGTAGGCTTACACTCCAAAATTGTACAAAATACTGTAACAATTGCTAAAGAAACTTTTGTATAATTAATATGTCTACAGTTTTGCCAAAACTCATATTGCAAACTAATATTCTGCTGGACTTGTTTTTTTAGTACCCATATCCTTGCTTTGTTAGAATACATATTTTGGCCTGCAAAACATGCTGAACTCCAATCTCTTGGATTTACTATCAAAAATTCGCTAATAACCCAACACGTAGTGTAAGTATAATTTAATGTAAGTTGGCAATGTAGTAATAAAGGGCGGGGTGTTAAATTCTTGCTGTAATTTGCTTGAATTTATACTGTAAGTCTAACCTACAGTAGGTTTATACCAACCCATATATTATTATACAATAGAATTACCCCAAAATTCTGTTTAATTAAACAAAATTGACTAGATCATAGAATATTTGAAACTCCAGTTGGACTGAACATGGCTTCATATACATTCATAAGTGGCAGGTATACCACTGCCTCCGCTATTTATACCACCCTTCTAACTTCTTGGGTAAATTACAATTCACAACTGAATCTGCTTCTATCTGAGCTTCAGCGTATACAACCGTATTCTTGTAAGCCACATTTTCCTTTATTGCTCTACTTCTCATTGCTGTGCCTCTGCCCCTGCTCTGGTGTCTCCCTCTCATGGGAGCAGCAACGCCACGGCCGACAAACGTACGCTCCTCTCCTTCAAATACATCTTGTCTTCATGGAACACGTGCAGCCACTACTACAGCTGGGTAGGAGTTGTTTGTGGCCATCGGCACCCGGGGAGGGTCATTTCATTGTGGTTGGGCTCCCTTCAACCTGTTGGGACGCATCAACACATAATCAATTTGTAGTTCACACGTAATAATAAAATTTCAAATAGTGAGAAATACGCTGTAAGTTAGATATTTGAGGCATATTTCAATTTTAGTTGAGATGATTTTTACGGCCTATTCTTTTAGGCTTTCAAAATAAATAGGATGGTTTCTTAAAGCAGATTCTTCAAACGACTTCTTGAGTCCAGAACTATGTGTGTCGTCCGTGTCAGCGCCTCCGCCATCCGCTACCATCTTGAAAAACGTAAACAAAAGCCATCAGCAGTCACCAAATGTTGAAAATATGGACAATATTTTAATTTCAAATTTTACTAGAATGCAAATATCACAAATAACAAACGATGCATAAAGTAGTGCTAACAACAGGCAAATCATTGTACTTCAAAACTATATAGAAACAGAATTTAAATAAGTCGATCAGACACACGAATGACTTACAGTTGGGTATGAGGAAGAATAAGAAGCAGCGCAAAACATAGATGTTGCAGCGAAGCGAGAGGTCACGCAGATATGCGCTGCCCAGAAACCTTATTGCCACCCCCGTGCAGGTCTTCACATCAGCAACAGCTCAGAGATACCGCTTCCCTTCTTCACAGTGCACACCAGGAAGAAGAGTCGACGAGGTTCAGACGGCACAGCATAACAGCACAAGTTCGTAGAAGTGAGAAATGGAGGCAATGAGATTCTCAACTATATACTTTGGACGTCTCCTAGGTGTGTGTGTGTGTGTCTATATATATATATATATATATATATATATATATATATATATATATATATATATATATATATATATATACAGACTGTGAACTGACAAAATTAAATAGCCATTTACCCACTGGTAGCTAACACATTTAATGAGCCATTTATCCACTGGTAACTGCCTGTCATCAAAATGAAATAAAATCTCGAATTCCAACGTTTGAATCTCATTCAAATAGAGAGAGTGTGTGGTGCACAATTCAGCAAAAAATAAAGATGGATTTGGTCTGCCAAGTGCCACACCACATCACAACACGGTCGTAAGTCACAAGTCATGCGATTTTCATGCGAAAATGCGCGAATATGCACGCGCGCATGCGTGTGATTAGCCAAAACCCTCCTCATGCCATCTCTATCTATATTCAAGGAGTGATGAGAACTCCACCTTATAAATTAGTTTTCCTCACCTTGGCTTAACAATATGGCATTAAATTATGCATGCATTGGAATTAAGCAAATATGCCTTACTCATATAGGCTAATTTCTAACACCAAAAACCATCAACTGTAACACAAAAGACCAGGGCTGTACTATTTGTGCAATTTGTAGTATAGCCATGCTACTTGATTATTTGCTAGTGTGTTTTAGTCGGATCATGTGTATGGAAGAGTTGGTTAGAGTCTAGAAATACAAATTCAAATAGGAAACTTAGGTGCGCTGAAAGTCAAGAGCGTTAATTGTTTCGAGTCCAGACTCGAGAAGAATGCATGCACGAATAACACACGAATGCAAGGTGCAAGACATGCAGCATCTCGCTAAGACATTTGCTCTTCCACTCGGCAAAGCATAAACATGAGGCTTTTGGACAGTGTACCACTGCTCCTTATCCTACAATTGATGCAAACTTTGGAAAATGACCGGCCCAGGAATCATCTCCAAACACATCATCGACACAAGAAACATTTTCTAACATAAAAGTGGGATTTCTTCCTTCTCCATATTCTGCATTCCTACCAAATGGATTCTTTGATGGCATGCAGTTCCTTGATGATATCCCCGGTTGACATTCTGCTCGATGGCATTTCCTGAGAGCAAGACATTCCCAGTCTAAGTAGCGAAATCAGGCCATCAATCTTCCTCATGCTTGAAGAATCATCCATGGTCTGAAGCTCGTTTTCAAGGTCCAAACACAGCCGTGCGTCTACAACGTTCATCATGCCATGATGCAGAGCCTGCTCAACACATTCTCGAAGGCTCAATCCTTGTCTGAATCTGCTATCCGTGGGCCTCTTCCCGGCTACAGTTTCTAAAACAAGAATTCCATAACTATAAACGTCTCCATTTGTTGATACCATATTTCCAGCACCATACTCTGTTGCATTCAACATTTTGGGAAACAAAAAAATTAGACCTTGTATAATACGTGTAGTTCTAAATTCACGATAAAGGTGTAATATTATAGACAAACCATATGTTCCAAAATGTAAAACTAATTTCTTCTGCTCACCTTCATGAGTTATTCCAAGGAAACTAAGGACAAAAATGGCAAACAACTGTAAACAAAGAAAACAAAATAGATTAGGCTAACCTGGGGCAGCATAACCAATTGTCCCTCTAAATCCCATCGAGCTCGATGACTGTTGGAGAAATGAGCTTCCCTCAACAAGAATCCTTGCAAGTCCGAAGTCTCCAACATGTGCTACCATATCAGCATCTAAGAGCACATTACTTGACTTAACATCACAATGTACAACTGGTGCGGGCCCATGGCAGTGAAGATAGTCCAATGCACAAGCCACATCAAGTAGTATGGTCACTCTTTGATGCAGATTCAAGTGCTTCTGCTCTGCTTGGTCATTTGTGTCAGGATGTAGCCAACCTTCAAGACTACCATTAGGCATGAAGTCATACACAATTGCTTTGAAATCATTCCCCCTGGCATCAATGCTTGAGCAAGTTGTAATTATCTTGACAAGATTTCGGTGTCGCATATTTTGTAAGGCTCTGCATTCGGCAGTGAAGCTCTTGAGTGCCTTAGGAGTTTGAAGTTTCAGTACCTTCACAGCAACAAGGTTTGTACTTTCACCTGCTTGACCATCTAACTCTCCTTTGTACACAATCCCGAATGATCCAGAACCCAACAAATTGGTTGTCGAGAAACTATCTGTTGCATTTACCAGTTGTGAATAAGAGATGATTGGGTGACCTTGGCCTTGTATGGATGTTGTTAAAGGGATTGTTGTTTTGCTTTTCTTGTGCCAGATTAGAAGCATGTAGAGTGATGTAAGGATGGCCAGTGTTGCAGCGAGAGAAATAACAATAGGTACCACCAGAAATTTATGTTTTTTGTTTGGTACACATGGAGGTAGATGTAGATCAGGTATGCCACCGCAAAGTTTGGCGTTGCCTTGGATTGAGATTTCAGAAGCATTTGCGAAAGCGCCAACAGTTGGCACTTCTCCGACAAAGCTATTGAATGAAAGGTTCAGAGAATGGAGCATACTAATGTTCCCTAAGAACTCAGGTATCTGACCTGACAAATTGTTGCTTGAGAGGTCAAGAGTTTCAAGACCTTTCAGTTGGCTCAGGGCTGATGGGATTTTACCATTCAAGAAATTATTTTGCAGATAGAGATTCCGTAGAAGTTGACATTCACCAAGGGTGCTAGGGATCTCACCTGATAATTTGTTCGATTTTGCGCTGAATGCTACAAGATTTTTGAGATTCCCTATTTCTCGGGGTATTGATCCCTCTAAGTTATTATTCGATACAGTAAAAAATATTGAGAGTGTTTGGATGTTGAATAGTCCACTGGGTATTGGACCTGTAAAGTTATTAGTCGAAAGATCTAGTTCCAACAACTTTGTCAGGTTTCGAAGTGTGCTTGGTATCCTACCGCTAAACACGTTCATGCTGAGCCGCAAACAATTTAGTTCAGTAAGATTTCCTATGGTCAATGGGATCGACCCGCTTATGTTGTTTTGAAATACTTCGAGAAGGCCCAAGTTTTTAAGCCTTCCCAAGGAAGAGGGAAGAGATCCTGTGAAAGAGTTTTGTGAGATGTTGATACTACGTAAGTTAATGAGATTACCAATATCTTTAGGAATGATTCCCGTGATAGTGTTGGATGAAAGGCCAAGATATTCTAGCGAAGTGGAAAGATTGGAAAGTGAATCAGGAAGAACTCCCCCGAACTTATTATCTCCCAACTGCAAATGTTGTAACTTGGAGCAATTTGCTAATGCAGTTATGAATTCCCAATCTTTTGGTTCTTTAGCTTCAAACAAATTGCCCCTGAGGTATAGCCAATTGAGATTTCTTAACCTTCCAATCTCTGGGGGAACAACGCCACTGAAAAGGTTGTTTCCAAGCACAATTACTGACACATTGGAAGCATTGAATAGTGATGAGTATGGGAAAAAGCCATGAAACTGGTTGTCGGCCAGGTATATGCCCCGGAGAAGTGGAAGGGCACTGAAAGCATTTGAAGGTATCGTACCACCTAGCATGTTAAACTCGACAGAAAACAATTCTAGAGAGGAAATGTTCCAAATGGAAGTGGGGATCACCCCAGTTAAATTGTTGAAGGATACACTGAGCCATGATAAACTGGTGAGCTGCCCTAGAGATGAAGGGATAGCTCCTGATAGGCTGTTGCCGTCGAGATTAAGATACCAGAGGTGGGTGAGATTGCCCAAAGCAGGTGGAATCTCACCAGATAGTCCGTTGTATGACAAAGACAGGAATTGGATCGATGGCAACTCTGCCAGCGATCGAGGGATCTCTCCCGACAGACCATTACTGCGAAAGTCCAAATAGGCAAGATTTTTCAAGTTGGCGCCAATATCGAGGGGGATTGTACCTTGAAGATGGCTTTCATTTAGTAAAATCTTCGTGAGATTGGTGCGTCCTCCTATGGGGAAAGGAATTCTTCCATGGAAAGAATTTGCACTCAAGTTAAGCAAACGGAGCTTGCTGAGACGGCCGAGCTCCGGAGGTATCTCACCAACAAGCCGGTTGTCGCCAAGGTCCAGCTCCCTGAGGAAGGACAGGTTGCCCAAGGATGGCGAGATGCACCCCGACAGGTTGGACGACCCCAGGCGCAGCGCGACGACCCTCTCCGGGTGCCGGCGGCCGCCGCAGACGACTCCCGGCCAACTGCAGTGGTGTCTGGACGTGTTCCACGAGGCCAGCAAGCCCTCGGAATCGGATGGGCCCACGGACAGCACGGACTTGAAGGAGAGGAGCGCGAGCTCGTCGGCTGCGGTCCTCCCCGGCGAGGGTGCCGCCGGAGCAGCATGGGAAGAGAGGAGGCACAAGAACAAGGAGAAGAGCAGCGCCATTGCTCTCGCCACTTAATTTGGAACCGAACCGTAGTGGATGCAAGAGCCAGGAGCTAGCTCTCCCTTGTATTTATATGCTGAGAAAGATCAGTGTCAAGATAACCAAGCTCTGCGCACATTTTTCTCTATTGCAGTAATGAAAGGCTACTTCGCCCATATGCCATTCCCGATCCTGTTCAGTGCACACGACATGGCTAGCTGTGTGTGGTCCGAATATGTACCAGAATGCTGTCGGTCGCTCGATGCATGCATGTTGGTACGTGCTGGTTTCTTCCTGGAAACAAACGGCATATACAGTGGCGACGTACGTACGTACTCCTGGTCCTAGGCTATGGGCTGGAACTGGTATACAGGAATGAGCTGATCGGAAGCAGACGCGAAGAGGCAATGTATGCACGGGGAGCGCATGCGGCATGCGTGCTGGTCCTAGGCATGTATGTCCTTGCCCTGCATGCGTGCAGTCTGCTTCCGAGAACGCGCTAGCTGAGGCCTCACACGTCGCCGTTTAAAGGTGTTGTGAGCCCGTGTGCACGGGGCGGATCGATCATGAAACAAAACCAAATTTCAAAAGGAAATTTGAATTCTTGTTGAATTTAATTTCTATAACATCCTGATTTTCAGAGCTTTTTTGAAGTTTTTAAAATAAAAATTACCATTTGAATTTTTCTGGAAATAATTAAAGCTTAATTGGAATTTTTATTAATTCAAATGATTTAATATGTCTAAATTAAACTTTAGCATTTGCTGAAAATATTTTATTTGGGTTTCTTGTGTTCCAAGAAATTTTCTAGAATTTTCTGTGATTTTTCTGGATTTATTTGCTATTTTCCAGATCTCAGATGAATTAAAACCTATTTATGAAAATAGGAAATCCTAAGAAAAACTCCCTAAGGCCTATGGGTCGAAACCCATTAATTCGAACCGGTTCACCCAGCCCGTCTTTCCCTTTGGCTTGCATAGCGTCAGCCATCCGATCGGTCATTAGCCACGTGTCACGGATCTGCGCATGCATGCACTGTTCTTCGTCTCCGACTCTACTTCCGCCACCGCGTCCGCCTCAACGTACGTGTCTGCACTGCGTGAGCGCCTGCCGTGCCCGCCCTGGACTCTGTAGCCGCCTTCGAGTCGGCCTCGGCATCCACGCTATAAGTAGCTGGCCGAGCCCTTGGTTTTCGCATCTCTTAAGCCACCGCCTCTCTCGCCAAGTTCGCTGGAGTCGTCTTCGTTCTCCATTCCGGTAGCCATCGCCATTGATCTCCATTGACCATCTTCGCCGTTCTCCACTGCCGTTCGCCGCCGGTGAGTCCCCGTTGCTGCACTAGTCGCCGTCTCCTCGTCCAGCCGTCGGCTGACCTCGTCATTACCTCGCTCGCCCCTCAACCAGCCGTTGTTTCCCCGTCGCAGCCGCTGACGCCAATGCTTCCTCGGTTTGCACACATGCTAGCTCACCCCGCACCCGCACGTGTCAGCGCTAACGCCAGATTGCACCCGCGCCCCACGTCCCTTTGAATTCCCGTGAACCCAGTCCATCGCACACCGAGCCACTAACGTGGGTACCACATGTTAGGACTATAGTGCCGTAGACCTGTGAGCCAGCCAGCCGAGTCACCAGCCACGTCGGATGCCACCTCAGCCCTAGATCCGAGGTGTCATGCCACGTGTCTTCCACGTCAGCCCTAGCCACCACGTCAACAAGCCAGTCACCGTGCATTGTTCCATGCGCTGGGTTCACCGTAGACCAGCTTTTCCATGAACCTGGTTCATAGCACAGTAGAATTTTTGATTTTCAGCCTTTTTCTTTAGATTAGATTTTTTGAGAGCTCGTTCTCCTCCGTCCGAACTCCGGTTGACCCGATTCTTTTTCCTAAGTTCGTCTAAAATTGAGCTCTATTTTTGGTTCTGGTTTTGTAGTTTTTGGAGTTTATTTAATTTTTATTTGAATTTTTTTTGTGTTTCGTTTTGTTTTCTCTCTTGTTAGATCACGCCTTCGAAGGAGCTGAAGCAAGATTTGAAGATCAAGAGCCGTTAACTAAGCAAGGCTAAGGCAAGTCGTATTCTTTGATCATGTTGAACCTAGTTTTTAAATCTATTATTTATTATTTTGTTTTAAATTATCATGCATCACTACTTTATTACAAATCTTTGTATTGGTAGTTAATAACCTATTTGCTTAATTCCACCATGATAACTTGAATGCCTTGTTTCTATTGTCCCCATAGGTTGGGTAATTATCTAATGATGCAATACTAGTTGTCACATGGGTTGTACGTTTAAATTGCTTAGCCATGCTTATAGTCACGTTGGGTTTATCATCACATGTGGTTAATTAATTAATTTTGACTTAATGAGATACTGAATCGTGGTTGTAGCCATAGTTATAAAATTTGTGTGCTATGACATTGGTGTCATTGGTATGGGTTATACAAAAATTGGTTTGCAGCTGGGCGAATGATCGTGTAGTAAAGGGGTGCAGTTGGCACATTGAGATATGGATGTTTCGCCTGGGTAAATCTAAGAACTTAACTTTGTGCGCCATTGATCTGAGCCTTACTGTATAACCACATGTCCAATATGGGATGGACCTGGCTAATTAATTTCTGATGTTTCAATTTTGGTTCCGTCGTTGAGATGAGTATGGTGTGATTGTAGCCATAGATCCACATTGGCGCAAGAGGGGGCAATTATCAACTAGGGGGTTACCCTACTCGATGGTGAAACCTTAGTGTGGCGGAACTGGGTTGAGATTGAATATTGTAAAAGCCTTATTGTGATCTTCTTGGTCAGCATGCCAAAGGAAGCATGTTATACTGGTGACATTACAAGATGATCACATCGTGTGGGTAAAATTGTACAACCTCTGCTGAGTGTAAAACTATTCGAATAGCCATGTCCCTGGTTATGGACAATGCTCGGTGATTGCACACGAGGGGTAGAGTTTTCATAAAAATTTGGTTGGGTTAAGTTTGGGAAGGTAAATGGTTAGTTCACTGGTGGTTCATTACGTGAATGGTTAATTCACGTGTGGTTCATTGGAGTGAATAGTTAGTTCACTTGTGGTTTTTTCAATTCCTTTGATTATTTACTTATTAATTATTTGTTTCAAAGTTCGCTTTCAATCTATTTATTGTATTTACTTTAAATTGTTGCTTTCTGCATAATTAACCTTTCAGTTATCCTTCGGTAAGCCTTGCATTTTATATTGCACTCTTTGTTACAAACGACTTGCTGAGTACTCTACGTACTTACGGCTTTATCCACATTTGCTCAGTTGAGGAGGAAGGACCAGATCAGCAGGAGGTATTGGAAGGAGGATACTTCGATGATTTTGCGGATTAGGACTTCGCTCCCCAGTCGATTGCCTGTGGGCATGTCGAGTGGCTACTATGCTTATTTTTATTTTCTGCTGCAAGTTTCTTAAACCATTCAGACTATTATTTGTAAGCTTGGCCATAAGGTCGTACTCTGATAAATATTAATAATATTTGAGTCTTTCCTTAGTCAATCGTGATATGGTCGATATTTCATCTTTGTTTATACTGTGTGCACTAGTGTGATCTTAGAATGGTGCAGAATACACAAGAGAGTTCGGATGTGCATATTCAGGTCTCTACAATTTCTCCTAAACCTTGGCCTAATCTAGCTCAAATCTCAGCCATTCAAGCCCTAAACTCCCTGCCAGACGCCCCCTTTGATTCAATTTTGCACGTGCACTGTTCACTGTTCGAAACAAATCACCACCGCCTGGTTTTGCCACCTCCCGATCTCTCTTGCTCGCTATCACGCCTTCCCGTGCCTTCTTGCCGTTGCCACTCCTCTGCAACCTGTCTGAGACCGTACCCCCATCTTAGTTACCCTGACCGCGCGTTAGAGGCACTGGTCGTGCCTAGCACCGCATTGCCGACCTCCCTCCTTTCTCAATTCTCTCTCTCTCTCTCTCTCTCTCTCTCTCTCTCTCTCTCGCAGCTAACCTGACATCCTGTCAACTTTTGACCACCGCATTGCTACACCTGTTGACACCAATTTTGTCCGAAATTTTTACGACACGTTACTTTCCAAGATTTTTGCGTACCGTACATATTACATTTGAGTGGCGAATTTTTATGGCATGTTTGTGGTGCAAGTGAAAGTCTTGTGTCAAATTTTCAGCTTATTCGGAGTACATATGCTCACTCGAATAGGATAATACGGCTAGATGACGTACGCAAAGCACATGTCCAGCTTCCAGGATTTTTTTGTGTGCTACATATTACAATCGAGTGGCGAATTTTTATGGCATGTTTGTGGTGCCAGTGAAAGTCTCGTGTTTAATTTTCAGCTCATTCGGAGAACATATGCTCACTTATATAAATTGATATAGCCGGACGGCGTACACAAAAGCAATACTAGAGAAAAGAAAATTATAGAGAAAAGAGATATTTTGCCTTAAAAAAATGTATAGCGACCCCGGTTAGCGTAAATGCACATATAAAATGGTTGGCATGCATTATTAATTAACTAGTTGATTAACTTCCATAAAAAGAAAAAGTTAATTGATTAATCAATGCATATGATAAAAAAAGTGGCGCATGACTGCATGCATGCAAAAATTAAACCTCTTCTCAAGAAAAAACTATTTTGGCCCCACTGTACAGCCACTGTATACGTAGAAATGCAAAGTAATAAGAAGATGGAAGCCATGAATTGGGAGCTTCAAATACCCATCATGTGCATGCATGCATCAATTAGGAGGAGCCCACGTCCAGCACGTTAGCCCACTCCTTTGCATGCTTGTGCATGTGTAGAGGCTTGTAGCAATAGCATAAAATAATAATAAAATTAGGAAAAGAAAATCAAAGTGAGAAGTTACCATAACTTCTCTTTATGAATCACCCCTTATCCTTGCTCTATAAATAGGGGGTAATGGTATAGAAAAGGAGAATCTTTTTGGAGAAGGAAAGGGAGGAAACGCTGGCCATTTGGAGAGAAAAGGAAGCATACACAAACACTAGAAAGGAGAAATTATAGAGAAATAGAGAGAGCTTTTAGAGAGGGAGGGCTACATAAGGAAAGGTGAAATTCTTGCTCTTCTCTCTCTCTCTCTCTCTTTTGCCCTTAGGTTCGGCCATTGCGGTATGAATCAAGGTGCTTCATTTATTTTTATGCTTTTGCCCCCTTGGTTCGGTCCCGTTAGGCGGATACAAACCCGAAGAACGAGTGCTTGATCTCTCGTCTCTTAGGTTCGGTCCCGTACAAATGGATACAAATCAAGGCGAGGCATGAAGACCTCATCGTCTCCGTTCGGTCCCGTTAAGTGGATACAAACCGAAAGAACAAGGGCCCGATCCCTCGTCTCTTAGGTTCGGTCCCCTACAAATGGATACAAACCGAGAGTGAGAAGATTGAAAACCCCATTGCCTCAATTCGGTCCCCTCAAATGGACACGAATTGGGGATGGGTGTATGCTGCAAAAAATAATAAAATTGCATGAACAAATGTTAAAAAAAACAACCTTCACCTCGGTTACGCTACATGCTAGTGGTAATACAAGGTGGAGCAAAACACTTAATTTCTATTACACGACATACCCAAAATCTATGGCATGTTAGTAGTCATATAAATATTAAAACAACAAACTTCGTCTTGGTTACGCTACATGCAAGCGCTCAATATTCGCAAGCGTTATGCAATGTTAGTAGTAATACAAGGTGGGGCAAAACAATAAAATAATTAGTTCTAAACTTTCATACACTACATGCATAAAATCCATGCGTGCTAGTAGTAATGAAAATATTAAGAAACAATCTTCGCTTCGGTTACGCTACATGCAAGCGCTCAATATTCACAAGCGTTATGCAATGCTAGTAGTAATACAAGCAAGTAAAACAATGAAAAATAAAATAATGAAATATTTCTATTACACTACATGCATATGCGAGCGCGCAATATTTGCAAGCGCTATGCAATGTTACAAGATGAAGCAAAATAATAAAAAACTGAAATAACTAAACTTCAATCATGCTACATGCATAGGTTCACTAAAAAATAAAAAAATCATATGCCATGTTAGCAAAATAATATAAACGCAGCTAAAATACCCTTGTGCAAGCATCCATCAGCGATGCCAAGATTGAAGACATTTTCTTTTATATTTTTGTAATAGTCATATGTTGTAATTTGTTGTAATGTTTATGTTGGAATTCTTAATCAGGGGTTTTCTCGCAAAGAGATGTAATTAACAGAATTTTTATGTAAATGTATTAATTCTGGAAGTAATGGACCCGCAATATCTGATTCCTTTGTCTCATTTTCAATTAAATTTAATTAAATTGTCTCTAATGACGCGGACGCGGGTTCACGCCCATTTTCCCGTCATCAACACCTAAGGCCGCCAGTGCATCCCCTGCCAGCCGTGCCTCCCCGACCTTTCCCGACCAAGCCACGCGGTCATGGTCTTCAAGGTCTTGGTCATGCGGTCGTGCGCCTCGGCTTTACTCTGTTTTGAGTTCGACCTTGCTGTTCTTTTCGGTTGTAGTAGAGAGATTTTGACCAGTCTATGATTTCTACCCTTGAGGTCATTCTGCTGCTGTGCTTGAAGTCTTCTGGTTATTTGACTCGAGTCTCTCAAGGTATTCGGCTCTTTGTCTCAGCGGTCATGCCCGTCTCTCTCTGTTTTCGGTCATATCTATGCAATTTCTATTGTCGGTCTGATTTTCTGTTTTTTACTCTGTCTCTGACCGAGCGACTCGATCGACCACGAGTTGGCATTCGACCTCTTGGTCACAGATAGTCTATCTCTTGATCAAATCAACCTCGAGAGATTGCTTCGACCACTCTGATTTGTCCTCGGCCAGAGGCAGCTCTTTTTCTTTTGTTGACCTGGTTCTTGATTTCCAGTGAGCATTTAGTCTCCTTCATAGCTCTCTAGCTATCGAAGAAGAGGATCTGTGAGAATACTTGGGGAGCTTTTAAGGCACCATTCACCCCCCTCTGTTGCTAGTTCGGTCCTACAGGGGACACCGGAGCAGCATGGGAACAGAGGAGGCACAAGAACGAGAAGAAGAGTAATGCATTGCTCTCGGCATTTAGGCTCCACTCATTTCAGTTTCAGCTTCTGACTTATTTTTTTATTATTACTAAATTTCAACTATTTCTGGCTTTTTGCCTTTTTTGTGCTTTTTTATCAGTTCTTTTTCCCGTATTTGTTTGCATTGTTTGTAATGGGTTAATCTGTTTTTCTATTTTTAAATTTAATTACGCCAAATAAGCCACTATTAGCTACAGTATAATTTTAGTTAACTACAGTGTAATTTCAACCATAAGCCATATAATTTGGAACCGAACGGTAGTAGATGCAAGAGGTAGGGGATAGCTGTCGCTTGTATTTCTACACCGAGAAAGAATGGATGGCTATCCTCATGTGAGCGCTGCACGTCGCACGCGTGCTGTCTGCTTTCGAGCTAGCCATGGTCACTGTTGATTGCCTCGCACGTCAACGCATGTTGCCGAGATAGGCACGGCCAGGTCAGTCTACATCGCATTCATATTTTATATTCATACTAGCTGAATGCTCATGTGTTGCTATGGATTTTTAAAGTTTATCATACTACATGTTTTAAAACTCAAGGGTAGTAAAAAATTTTAGAATATGTATACAACATGTTCATGGTCGTAAATCGGAAGCCATCGATCACACCTCGTGGTCGTCAGGCATGATTATAGGTCAGGAGCGGTCGACTATCGCTGGTGGTCATACATTGGCAGGCCTCTGGTGCGCTTATGCTCTGTCGCTCGACTACGGGTGCCAGCCTGCTCGGCCCCGACTTCGACCACGGCCCTTCGACGTCGACCATGGCCCCGACTTTGACCATGATGTCGACTTTGACCACGGCCCCGACTTCAATCACTGCCCCCTTCGACTTCGACCACTGCCCTCTTCAACCATCGTCCCCTTCATCCATGACCCTTCGACGTCGACCACTTCCCCCTTTGACCACGGCCCCCTTCCAACTCGGCTTCAACTTTGACCACTTCCCCCTTTGACCACAACCCCCTTCAAACACGGCTTTGACTTCGACTACAAATCTTCGACTTCGACCAGTGCTCGTGGTTGTAAATCAGAAGACATCGACCACACCTCGTGGTAGTAAGTCGGAACATATCGACCAGCGCTCGTAGTCGTAAATCGGAAGCCGTCGATCACACCTCGTGGTCAAAAGCATGTTACAATCCATGGAGAGTAGAGACCTTGTGGGTCTTGCCATCGAGGGTGGGGAGCTCGATCTCGGGGGTGACCTGGGGTAGGCGATGGATGTTCAACTAGAGGGGGAACTTGTAGCGATGGAGGTTGTGGATGAAACAACAGGTGCCTCCGGGTTGGCGTTGCGACTATGACCATGACCGCTATGATCACGTCCACGGGCACTATGACTACAACCATGATCGCGGCTTTGACTACAAGCACTGCCCCCTTCGACTTCACCACTACCCCCTTCAACCACTGTCCCCTTTGACTACGGCCCTTCGACGTCGACCACTTCCCTCTTCGACCACGGCTTCGATGACGGCCATGGATCTTTGACTTCGACCACTGCCCCCTTAACCACTGTCTCCTTCGACCACGGCCCTTCGACGACCATGGCCATTCGACGCTGACCACTTCCTCCTTCGACCACGACCCTCTTCGACCATAGCTTCAGCTTTGACCAAGGATCTTCGACTTTGACCACGGATCTTCGAATTCAACCACTGCCCCCTTTGACCACTATCCCCTTCGACCACGGCCCTTCGACGTCAACCACTTCTCCTTTAAACCACGGCCCCCTTCGACCACGGCTTCGACTTCGACCATGTATCTTCGACTTCAACCACAGATCTGCGACTTTGACCACTACCCCTTTTGACCACTATCCCCTTCGACCATGACCCTTTGATGACCACGGCCCTTCGACATTGACCACTTCACCCTTCGACCAACGTCCCCTTCGACTATTGTCCCCTTCGACCATGGCCCTTTGACGTCGACCACTTCCCCTTTCGACCACTGCCCCCTTCGATCACGGCTTTAACTTCGACCATGGATCTTCGACATTGACCGCTGCTCCCTTCGATCACTGTCCCCTTCGACCACTACTCTTCGACGTCGACCACTTCCCTCTTTGACCACTGTCCCTTTCCACCACTGTCCCCTTCGACCACGGCTCTTCAACGTCGACCACTGTCCCCTTCGACCACGTCCCTTCAATGTCAACCACGGCTTCGACTTTGACCATGGCCCTTTAATGTCGACCACGGCTTCGACTTCGACCACTATCCCTTTTGATGACCACAGCCCTTCAACGTCGAGCACTTCCCTATTCAACCACCACCACCTTTGACTACAACATCGACTTCGACCACGGATCTTTGACTTTGGCCACGACCCCCTTTGACTATGGCCCCGGCGTCGACCATGGCCCCCTTTGTCCATGGCTCTGACGTTGACCACGACCCTTTGACTTCGACCGCAGACCGACTTCGTCCACGGCCCTTCGACTTTGCCATTGGCCCTTCGATCACTATCCCCTTCGACACGGCTTGGACTTCGACCACGACTCTTCGACTTCGACTACGGCCCTTCGACTTCGACCATGGACCGATTTCGTCCATGGCCCTTCAACTTTGACCAATGCCCCCTTCAACTACTATCCCATTTGACCACAGGTTGGACTTTGACCATGACTGAGAGACCAGGTGGTCGTGACTCCATGTGAATGATGAGTAATTGACAAAGGTTTAGGATAGTCGAGTTTGGTTTGAGTGGTTCGGAGTCGAGCCGTTGCGTGGCGCAATCGGGCTCGGTCGGACTTTGGTCAAACTTGGTCATTTGGGCTTAGGATGTATATTCTAATGTTTCGACAGGTTTGGACTTCGTCTGTGGTAAGTGTGATGGTATTTACGCTTTCATGTATCGAGCGGTACTATTTGACGTGTTTTCTTGTCTGTGTGACTGCAGGACGTCGAGTTGGAGTCGTGGCGAGACACGGTGGACCGGACTAGGCGCAGGTGGCGCTCGAGGTGGTTGCGAGGCGTGCGAGGCAAGGAGCGCGGAAGCTTCCCGGAAGGTGCAGGAGGGGCGAATCAGGAAATTCGCAAGGCTGCACGAGCGGGAGCGGGCTCCGTTGGACGTAGCGGGCGCAACGGGGCGGAGACCCGTTAGCCAAGCGCTATGAAAGGAGAGGAGGGGCTGCATGCCCACTTGAGCATTTGGAGGGAATTAGGGTTTACACTGGTTAAAAGAGGCTTTGGGAAGGTTGTTTTCCCTTTGCTCTTTAGTGGGTGAGAGTAGGTGTGGAATACAGACTCTGTCTCCCTTCGATGTCTCCAATGTGAGTGTTCTGAGAGCTCTTGAGAGGGATAGTGAGGGAGTTCTTGTAAGCCAAGCATGTATGGGGTTGTAGGGATGTTATGAGCTGATACTCTATGCAATCATGTATCTCTCTTCCTCATTATCAATCCAAGATGATGGTATTTGAGTTTGATTCAGTGCTTGAGTCTCTTTTTGCTCTCTGTTCTTCGATGCTTCCATTTGGTGATTTTTGAGTTTCTTGATTTCTTGTTGTCTGGTGTTGGAGAGTGTTAAAATGGGTTGTTTCATGTTGGGACGTGGCCCAAAGATCATTTGGTCAGTAGAAATCCCAACAACCCATCTTTGATTTCAGTTTTACTCTTTGGACCTCCCCTGTTCAGTTCTTGCAGTTCTAGGGTTTATGATAGTTTTTTATTCCCTTTGAGAAATGGGCTAATTTTTGGTCTGAAGAGTCCTTGTGCTATTGCTAACATACCTGCAAAATCTCATGTGCAATTGACTTAAGATCATGGAGTAATTTGAATTTCATGAGCCCTATCTGAAGTTTTTCAAGTTTTCTAGGGTTTTGATGCTCTTCGTGTTTCCCTTGTCAAGATGGAATGAAACTTGGCACATATTGTCCAGAGGCTATTGCTAACCTATCCTCAAAGTTTCATGTGCATAGGATCAGTGATTGAAGAGTAATCTGGTTTTTAGTGAAGTCTCTGTAATCTTTCAGGGTTTTGGCTCAAATCTGAATTCTTGATCTCTTTGTGTGTTCTCTTTGTTTCCTAAGGACTTAATGCTATTTAGGACTTTTTCCTTGGTCTTTAGGGCTCAGAAGATCAGCTGGTTTTCATCAATCTCTCAGTTTAAATTGGTGGTCTGCCTTTTACTGCTTGCTGTTTTATTTTCAGTGTTCTGCAGCATGCTGTTTTGTTGGGAGTTTCAGTCCAGTTTTGGTTGAAGTCTTGGATCCTTTTTAGTGCAGCTAAGTGCAGTAAATTGCAATCTTCTCAGGACTTCTTCTTGCTGAAAACAGCAGCTCAGTTTGCTGAAAATCTGTAGCTCATCTTGCTGAAAACAGCAGCCCTTCTTGCTGAAAACTGCATGTTGTTTACTGCCCTTATCTCTCATTTTGTGCTTCTTTAGGTTGTTGTTTTTCTCTAATCTTTTCTGCAGTTTGTGGGCAGCAAAGTGCCTCTCGGGTAGCAGTTTCCAGTGCATTCCTGTGTGCTGAAATCTCTGAATTTTTTAAGTCCCTACACCTTCTTTGCAGCATCTATATGCAGGCTTAAGCTTTCCTATTTCAAGTGTGTTATTGCAGTTCATAGAATCTTTTTAGGACAGTTCTTTTTCAAGTGTTTGCCAAGCCAGGAAAGTATTTTCTAGTGGGGATTTAATTTTTTGAGTAAAGTCCATTACCGGTCCTTAAACTTTTTATGTTGTGTCATCCCGGTCCATAGACTTTCAAAGTGTGTCATCCCGGTCCTTAAACTTTCAAAGTGTGGCAATTTCTTTTGAAAGTCTATGGACCGGGATGACACAGCATGAAAAGTTCACTGCTACAACTACATAGGATATTGCCACATTTTGAAAGTTTAAGGACCGGGATGACACACTTTGAAAGTCTATGGACCGGGATGACACAGCATAAAAAGTTTAAGGACCGGTAATGGACTTTACTCTAATTTTTTCTTTTTCTCTTTTCTTCATAGCTTTTTATAGCTATCGGAGAACTGAGTTTTTCGCGAATTCTCGGGGGCGATTATAAAAGCGAACGACATTCACCCCCCTCTGTCTCCATTTCGGTCCTACAATGACCCTTCGACTTTGACCACAATCCGTCGACTTCGAATGCGGACCGACTTTGTCCACGGCCCTTCAACTTCGACCACAACCCCCCTTTGACCACTGTCCCCTTCGACCATGGCTTAGACTTCGACCACAACCCTTCAACTTCGACCACAGCCTGACTTCGACCATGGCCCTTCGACTTCGACCACCACCCCTTTGACCATGGCTTTGACTTCAACCACGGATCTTCGACCACGACCCTTCGACTTCGATCATGGCCTGACTTTGACCACAGCCCTTCGACTTCGACCACGGACCGACTTCATCCACGGCACTTCGACTTCAACTACTTTCCCCTTCGACCACTATCCCCTTCAACCACGACTTAGACTTCGACCACGGCCCTTCGACTTTGACCACGACCTGACTTCAACTATGGCCCTTCGACTTTGACCATCACCCCATCGACTACGGCTTCGACTTCAACCACGAATCTTCGACCACAACCCTTTGACTTCGATCATGGCTTGACTTCAACCACAGCCCTTCGACTTTGACTGTGGACTGACTTTGTCCACAGCCCTTTGACTTCGACCACTGCCCCCTTCGACCACTGTCCCCTTCGACCACTGCTTGGACTTCGACTACCACCCTTTTGACCACGGCTTCAACTTCAACCACGGATCTTCGACTTCAGCCATGGCCCCTTTCAACCAAGGCTTCAACTTCGAACACGGCCCCTCGACTTCAGCCATGGCCCCTCGACCACGGCCCGATTCGACCATGGCAAGAACTTTGACGACTAGCTTAGGAGACCAAAATCGCCAGACAGCGTAATGGGCTCCTTGCGAAGAGCATGAGGAGGTAGAGAGGCTCACCGAGTGAGCGACCGCTGGGCGGCGACGGGGGAGAGCCACATGGGTGGGCGTAGTAAGAGGAAGCCGTCGTCGCCATCGCCGAGCGTCCTTCTCTTTGATCCACCGCCTGCTATCGCCGAGCGCCATTCTCTCCGATACATTGGTCGTTGTCGCCGAGCGTCGTGCCACTGGTTAGACGGGCGATGGGAGATGGAATTGGTGGCGGCGCCAAGGAGGAGGAGGCGCGGCATGATGGTTCAGGGGAGAGAAGGAGGCGGCGGTTGCAGGAGGTGGAGGTGGGGAGGTGGCGGCGGGTAGATAAGGAGAGGAGGCGGTGGGCGAATGCGTTGGGGAGGCTACGACGAGGGGATGCGGTGCTGCTGGGGAAAGTTGGGGGACTGCGACCAAACACTGCCACGTGGGGAAGGAATTCATGGTTGCACCGAGGAGGAGGAGGCGCGTTATGAGGGTTTGGGGAGAGAAGGATGCGGTGGTCTGTAGGATCAGAAATGGCAACAGAGGGGGGTGAATGGTGCCTCTTTAAAAATGACCCCTCAAAAGTATCCACGAAAGAATCTCCTCTCCAATAGCTATGAACGCTATGAAAAGGAGTTCAAATGCTCACTGGAATCTTAAGCTAACAGAGAAGGAAGCGAGACATAAAATACCGAAGAAGGAACAAAGAGCAAAGCATAAAAGACATGGAACACAGCTGCAATCTCAGATGGGCCAGTTAGACCTCAATGGGCCGGGCAGTCAGACCGTAGCAGCCAGACCGGTCTGACCGGTTTTGCTGGGCTGGTCTGGCCGCTCGGTTCAAGCCGGTCAGACCGCCTCCTTTCATCCGGTCAGACCGCTCTGATACCTCCGGTCAGACCGCCTCTTTGGGTCCGGTCAGACCGCCATGGTTGGAGCGGTCTGACCGGTCTCCAGAGGACAGAACAGGCTGCAGCTCTGAAAAATGCAGGGATTTGATCTAATCAATGGAATTTGTGATTTTCCCCCGTTCTCCTCAAGCCAAAAGAGTAAGAACATAAACTAAATATCTTGGAGACCCTAGAAAACAAGAAATTACATCACATGAGCTTGGAATCAAGATTTGAGTCAATAGTCTGTAAACAGTGGAGTGAAAATGACCAATCTCCAAATTTTTCATCAAACTCAAATCTTTTGCTCATGATCCTTTGCAATCAACAAAGAGACACTCTCACAAGAGTAAGTATGCAGCTAGAATCTCTTTTCTCCAACTATCAAAGAAAACCCATATGCCCCTGACATCAAACCCTAGGGAATCTAAACAGAGGAAGTGAAGAATTCAGTTTGAGTAAAGAGCAAACTTATTGATTCGTGCAATTTCTCTAGGGAATGAGCTGGTCACTTGACCTTGAGGATTTTCCCATAATAGAGCAAACCATTTTGCATGAACTTGAGCAAAGAATCAATCTCTAGAAAACAAAAACTGAAAATAGCAGGAACTCAGCCAAATCTTAGAAAAGAAAATAGAGAGCCAAATTCACTCAAGCATAAACATTTTTCATATTCATGAAAGATTACATAGGAGTCCCGATACGCAGTTGGGATAAGATTTAATCCATCTCACTACATGCTTGAGATGAATACACTCAAGAACTCACCCACTGCCTGAGCTCTCTCAATTGGAACCACACACGCATAGCACACACAGGAGCTCACACACAGACTCCTTCTCCCCAAGAATGAGCTGGTCACTTCTGCCTTCCTCTCCTCTTTTTGAAGGCAAAGACTCACCCCAAACTAGCAACTCAAGAAGTGGCATACCACCTCCACTTTCCACCTCTCACACACATGAGGCAAGAAAGTCAAAGAACTCTTTTGGAGGGAAACAACCAGCCCTCCAACTCATGATTTGAGTCAATTTACCAAATTGCCCCTCAAGCACCTTCCCGGAAGCTTCTCGCGTCCGGTACTTTGACCGCTTGGACCTTGACTCCTCCCTGAGTCTAGTCTGGCCCGCTTCGCTGCACACGACCACACCTGGCATCCTGACCACCTGGACCTCCGACTCCTCCCTGAGCCTAGTCCCGGTCCACTCGCCGCTGCCCGTCGTGTCCACCGACACCGACCGAGACCTCCGACTCCACCTGAGTCTAGTCTTGGTCTGTTCCGTCGCGCATGACCGCAACCGACCTCCAAACCGTCTGGACCTCCGACTCCTCCCTGAGCCTAGTCCCAGTTCTCCCGTCGTCGCCCGTTGTGTCCGTCACTGGTAGCTCCAGCTCCGGTTCCTCGTCTCCCGACTCGCAACCACCTCACCAGCCTCGATCATCTTCGGCATCACCAACCGTCTGGACCTCAACACCTCCTGTGCCTAGTCCCAGTCCTACTCGCCTCGCCATGACCTAGCTCCGAAGCCCTGCAGTCACACAGACAAGCAAACCGTCACATAGCACCGCACGAAATAGCATATCAACAAAAGCATATGTAAAAGGTACTCAACTCTAGAATACCCAAAACAAACTCAAACTCACTAAACCAATCGTCAATTACTTATCACCAACATGGGGATACCTCCACATGGTCTCTCATGGACGCGGGAGGTGGAGGTGGGGAGGCAGCGGCGGGCAGATGGGGAGAGGAGGCGGCGGGCGAATGCGTTGGGGAGGCAGCGATGGGGGGATGCGACGCTGCTGGGGAAAGTTGAGGGACTGCGACCAGACGCTGCCACACGGAAAGGAATTGGTGGCGGCACTGAGGAGGAGGAGGTGTAGCACGAGGGTTTAAGGGAGAGAAGGAGGCAACGGTTGTGGAAGGTGGAGTGGTTGCGGGAGGCGGAGGATACGGGGGAAGAGAAGAGGAGGAACGTAGCCTACGTGTTGTCCTGATCTTTTCTACGAGGAACGGAAGAACTACCTAAATGCGGATCTGGACGGCTGATTTTTGATCTGACGGCTGAGAAGAGAGGAGGGAAAACGGACCGACGACCACCAACTCACATTTTTAAGGAGTAGAGATTTTATCGGGACAAATCATTAGTATTTCTGAACTTTTCCCCTGGTTTTGTGCCTTCCCCAACACATTCGATTTCTGTAACACCCCAACCAAAAATTTCGAAATGCCAAATTTTGGCAATAATATAATCATTAAAAAAAGTCCCTAATTATTCACTTACCAAGATATCAATTACCCCTAGTAATATCCCTACCTTAATATCATTCTCTATTCCTAAATGAAATACTCAAATTCGGATTGAAGAGATAAGAAAAGCAGAGCCGTGCTTTGGACCGTCCAGCCCACTAAAGCCAATCTTGGACTGGTACTGTAGCACTCAGGGGAGTTGAAACCGTAGGGACCCATCCTGCCCAGCTGCCGCACAGCACCATCGCCGGCCATCTTTGCTTTTCCACTCGGCAAACACAGTATCGTAGATAGACTGGCAAAATAATAGTGCATTAAGCAAGACGCTGCCATCAACATGATGGTGCGTTTCTGTGCGTCGAGAAATTCTCCACGCGGACGGAAGAAAAAACTGAAGTAGACAGTGTTAGGATGATCTCCACCCCAGGGTTGGCCCAACGGCGACCTGGGCCTTGAGCTCGCGCCCTGATCGGGGACGCCCAACCCTAATGGTTGGTGGGCCCCTGTCACACTGCGCTATATATACAGGTGGGGGCTGGCGGCTCGTTTCACGAGGTTGATCGGAGCCGTACTGCCCCACCGACATAACCCTAACCCGATCTCGAGGGGAAGCGCAGCCAGTGACGGGAAGCACCACAGCCACGCCGCCCCTGGACGGCGCCACCACCGGGCTTCACCACCGACGTCTCCCGACTCCACCGACTCCATGGCGGACTCCTCTGCACCCGCAACCAAGACCACGGATGGTCGGTAACACCTCCCGCTCCCTCTCTTTACTCTCTGTTCTCTTAGATCTACTCGCATTACCCTTGTTCATACCCGATAGCAAGTCTACCCCACTAGATCTACTACTAGTGATCCTGAAGAACACCTATCAATGGTATCAGAGCCCCTAGGCGTAGATTTGAGATGGGGAAAAAGAAAAGAAAGAAAAGAGGGGAAGGAAGAACCCTAACCCGAACCCTAACCCTAGAAAAGAAAAGACCGAGACTTACCGGGGCCGCCGTCGTCGTCGCTGGCGTGCGGGAGATCGGCCGAGCCTTGGGCTCGCCGGCGCTCCACGTACAGGCCACCGTCGGCGCGTGGGTCAGATCCGAGCGTGCGCGCTCGGAGGGGCACCGACACGGAGCCGCTCGACAGCGGCGTGCTCCCTCTCAGGGGAGCGCGCACGCCGGCGAGAGGGCCCGCGGCGGCGCCGGCTTCTTCTTCTTCTCCGGCGGCGTGGATGAAATCGCCGCCGCCGTCGCTTCGCTCGCTCTGGTGCGGAGAGAGAGAGGGGAGAGGGCCGAATGATTAGGGTTTTCGGGGGGGCGTCCGCCGCGCGAGTTTTGATCGGGCGAAATCTCCGCTCAGCCGTCCGATGGCGATGGACGGCTGCGAGGGCGCCGAGCGCGTCGGGCTGGCTTTCGGCCCAGGCGGGCGAGAGAACTCCCGGCCCAGGCCCAGGTTGTGGCCGGGCGCGGGGGCAGCGCGACGTCCGCGCGCGCGTGGGTGCGTGAGGCGCGCGAGAGAGGCCGGCCGAGCGGGCCGTGCATGAGGCCGCGGGCGTGCGCACGTGTGGCGCGGCCGAGCAGGCCGCCGTGCGCCGTGGGCCGCGGCTGCGCAGGCCGGGCCAAATGGCCGGTTTGCACAGTAAATCAAGAAAATTGATTTTATTCATTTTCAGAAGCATTCATTTGATGAATTTTGTTAAGTTTGAGATCAAATTTCTGTTCAATTTTGATCCAAGACCAGAATTTTTCCGCTGCGAGCTAAAGTTTATTATCTTCTTATTAAATTCGAACCAACGGGAGAATTTAATTTTGAAGAGCGGAAATTTTTAAGTTTTTCTCTAATTTTAATTGGAACCAACGGGAAAATTAAAATTAGAAGAATAGTTACATTTATTTACAGTTCATGTTTATGATTTTGCTATTTTCTGACCAAAGTTGATGATAGCAATATTATAAATTAATTTATTCATGAATTTATGCATTAATTCTATCTTCTGCCCAACGGTGATGTAGAATTAATGTACAAGAATTTTGCATGTTTTAATTTTGACCAACGTTAAATCAAAGCATGCAATTATTATATTATTATGTTTCCTCATTTTTTCTGATACTGTTTCAGGACTCAACCCAATGGCATACATCTCGCACATCCCGGCACTTGATGGGAACAATTATCGGGTCTGGCGAGAAAAGTATGATTTGGCACTTGCGCTGTCCGAGAATGACTTAGCCCTCACCTCTCCGTGTCCTACTGAGCCAGAGGACCCGGTGAGGGCAGAAAATGAGACTGATGCTGATTTCACTGCCCGAAAGCGTGATCATGCAGAAGTCAGAATGAAATATGATCTTGAGAAAAAGAAATGGGACATCTCGAACCGCAAGTGCCTGATGGTGGCTAAGGCCACTATTGCAGATCCAATAAGGGAATCCATCCCAGACTGTGACACTGCCACAGAGTATCTACAGAAAGTGAAGAATCAGTTTACTGGCTCTTCAAAGGCCACAGCAAGCACGCTGATTAAGAAACTAGTGAATGAGAGATACTCTAGTGGTGGAATAAGAGAGCATATACTAAAGATGAGCACAACGGCAGCTAAGCTAAATTCAATGGATATGGGGCTAAGGATGAGTTTCTAATTCATTTGATCTTTGCTTCTCTGCCAAAAGAATTTGACACTTTTGTTGTTAATTACAACATGCAGCCCGACAAATGGGACATAGAAAAGCTCATTGCAATGTGTGTGCAAGAAGAGGAGACGCTTAAAACCTCACAGGGTGACTCTGCAAACCTTGTGAAGAACAACAAAAGAAAGAACTTTAATGCCAAACCACAAGGGAAACCTCAGCGGGATAATAGCTCCTCTTCTAAGTCACAGGGAAAGGTTCCCCAGTTTCATAAGCCCAACCAATTTACAGTAGACAAAGACACCTGTAAATTCTGTAAGAAGAAGGCAGGGCACTATCAGAGGGATTGCCCAGGGTTCCTGAAGCATCTGTTGAAGAATGGTAAGGATGTCATTACATTTATAGATGAATCCTTGTATTTAAGTTATGAAAAATCTACTTGGTGGATTGACTCAGGTGCAACTATTCATGTTGCTAATTCATTACAGGGATTCCATACGAGGAGGACCCTACAAAGAGGAGAAAGAACAATTAAAGTTGCGAATGGAATTGAAGCCGAAGTCGAGGCCATTGGAGATCTCTCTTTAGAATTTCATGATGGTTTTGTACTTAGGCTTTCAGACGTTCTTTATGTACCCTCTTTGCGCAGAAACTTAATAAGTGTGTCGAGATTAGATGATGATGGATATGATTGCCATTTTGGTAATGGCAAATGCAGACTTGTGTTTAATAATAAATGTGTTGGTCTTGCCTTCCGACAAGACAAGCTTTATTTATTATCACTTTCTGAGAATGTGAATCATGTGACTATTGAGAATGAGAATACCTCTTCGTCTATGAATGTAAGTAAAAAGCGGAAGATAAATCATGATGTATCGTCGAAATTATGGCATTGTCGTTTAGGCCATATTTCGAGGGGGAGAATAGAACGATTGATTAAGAAAACACTTCTTCCGCCATTAGAATTTTCAGATTTAGAACAATGTATTGATTGCATAAAAGGAAAATATGTTAAGAAAATAAAGAAAGACGCCAAACGAAGCGCAGGAAATTTAGAAATAATTCACACAGATATCTGTGGTCCATTTCCTGTGAAAAGTGTGGATGGTTATGATTCATTTATAACATTCACAGATGACTATTCGCGTTATGGCTATATTTATGCAATTAAAGAAAGAACAGAAGCATTGGATAAATTTAAGATATTTAAAGCTGAAGTAGAAAATCAGCACAATTTAAAGATTAAGATAGTAAGATCCGACCGTGGGGGGAGTACTACGGTCGGCACACCCCGTATGGCCAAGTTCCTGGACCTTTTGCAAGGTTCTTACAGGAAAATGGCATAGTTGCCCAGTACTCTACACCGGGCGAACCTCAGCAGAATGGAGTGGCTGAAAGACGCAACCGTACCTTAATGGATATGGTGAGAAGTATGATAAGTTACTCCACGCTACCGATAAGTTTATGGATGGAGGCGTTAAAAACCGCCATTCATATTCTTAATCGAGTACCAAGCAAGTCGGTACCCAAAACACCGTATGAGTTGTGGACAGGAAGAGAACCCTAACTTAACTATTTACGTGTGTGGGGTTGTCCTGCTGAGGCTAAAGTTTTTAACCCAAACATAGGGAAGCTAGACCCCAAGACAGTCAGCTGCCATTTTATTAGCTATCCAGAAAAATCGAAGGGTTATCGCTTCTATTGTCCTGACAGACATACGAAGTTTGTAGAAACAAGACACGCTGTCTTCTTGGAGGAAGAGATGATCAGGGGAGCAGAGTAGCGCGAGAAATTAACCTAGAGGAAAAGCGGGTACATGTGCCCACTCCAATGGTTCAGGAACCATTTTTCACGCTACCTGTAGTTGCTACACCAACAGTGCCAGACACTGTAGTGACAGCACCTGTTGTTAGTTCTCCTGTGGAAACGATGAGTGAACATGAGGAACCTGTCCTTCAGGATCCCATAGAACCCATTGTCACCCAAGAGGAAGAGCAACAACAGCCTCACACAGAACAAGCGTCGAATAGCGAGGGACTCAGAAGGTCTCAAAGAGCCAGAAGATCAGCTATCCCTAATGATTACGAAGTCTATGAAACTGAGGAATTTCAAATGGAGGGTGATCCCACCTCTTTTGAAGAAGCCATGAGAAGCGCTCATTCATCCAAAGTGGCTTGAAGCTATGCAGGATGAAATGAAGTCAATGAGCACCAACGGTGTTTGGGACTTAGAAACTATTCCTAAAGGAGCCAAGACAGTAGGCTGTAAATGGGTCTACAAAACCAAACATGACTCTAGAGGGAATATAGAAAGATTTAAAGCGCGACTTGTGGCAAAGGGCTTTACGCAAAGAGAAGGCATAGATTACAATGAGACATTTTTTCCAGTCTCGTGTAAAGATTCTTTTAGAATAATAATGGCGCTTGTAGCTCATTATGATTTAGAATTGCATCAGATGGATGTAAAGACGGCATTCCTAAATGGGGATTTGGAGGAAAATGTCTACATGGCACAACCGAAAGGTTTTGTTGTGGAAGGAAAAGAACGTATGGGATGCCGGCTGAAGAAATCCATTTACGGATTGAAATCAGGATCAAGGCAGTGGTACTTGAAGTTTGATAGTACAATAAGAAGTTTTGGGTTCAAGGAGAATGTAGAGGACAATTGCGTTTATGCAAAGTTTAAGAATGGGAAATACATTTTCCTAATCCTGTATGTGGATGACATCTTACTTGCTAGTAGTGATGTTAGCCTATTACTGGAGACAAAGAAGTTCTTGTCCTCGAATTTTGATATGAAGGATCTTGGTGAAGCTTCGTTCGTACTGGGAATAGAGATTCACCGAGATAGAACTAAGGGGTTTTTAGGTTTATCTCAAAAGGCATACTTAGAAAAGGTTCTAAAGAAATATAGTATGCAAAATTGTAAGCCTTCATCTGCTCCTATAGTCAAGGGCGACAGGTATGGGGAATTCCAATGCCCCAGGAACCAATATGAGATCGATCAAATGAAAGCGGTTCCATATGCTTCAGCTGTCGGAAGCTTGCAGTATGCTCAAGTGTGCACGCGCCCTGACTTAGCATTTGTTACCGGGTTACTTGGCAGATTCTAGAGCAATCCTGGATTAGAACATTGGAAATTAGTAAAGAAAGTCTTGCGTTATTTGCAAAGAACAAAAGGCCTCATGATGACATACAGAAGATCAGATTCACTCCATATAGTGGGGTATATAGATTCTGATTATGCGGGAGATGATAGAAAGCCAACATCTGGATATGTGTTCACTCTCGCTGGAGGAGCTATATCGTGGAAAAGCTCAAAGCAAACCGTCACTACATCGTCCAAAATGTATGCCGAGTTTGTAGCATGTTATGAGGCTACGGGGCAGGTGAACTGGCTAAAGAAGTTTATACCCGGTTTAAAAGTGGTTGACGACATCAATAGACCACTTAAGTTGTACTGCGATAATGAACCCGCAGTAATGTATGCCCACAACAATAAGTCAAGTGGTGCTGCCAAACACATTGACATAAAGTACTATGTTGTGAAAGATAAAGTCCGGGATCATATAATCAATCTTGAGCATATAAGGACAGAAAAGATGCTCGCGGATCCGCTCACAAAAGGCTTACCGCCCAATGTGTTCAGAGAACACTTAGCCGGCATGGGTTTACGGGAAAGCCTATGATTCCTGGACAATAAGGGCCCAGTTAAGAATACATTTCAAAACAGAGAAGTGCATTGTGGCTGTTCAATCTAATGGCATAAGACCGTGACGATGAGGCACGCTCTATGCACTGATCTGTGATGGAATGAGAAAAACAATGAGTGACAAGTATAGAGCTTAAGTATAAGTTGAGATCAAGGGGGAGAATGTTAGGATGATCTCCACCCCAGGGTTGGCCCAACGGCGACCTGGGCCTTGAGCTCGCGCCCTGATCGGGGACGCCCAACCCTAATGGTTGGTGGGCCCCTGTCACACTGCGCTATATATACAGGTGGGGGCCGGCGGCTCGTTTCACGAGGTTGATCGGAGCCGTACTGCCCCACCGACATAACCCTAACCCGATCTCGAGGGGGAGCGCAGCCAGTGACGGGAAGCACCACTGCCACGCCGCCCCTGGACGGCGCCACCACCGGGCTTCACCACCGACGTCTCCCGACTCCACCGACTCCATGGCGGACTCCTCTGCACCCGCAACCAAGACCACGGATGGTCGGTAACACCTCCCGCTCCCTCTCTTTACTCTCTGTTCTCTTAGATCTACTCGCATTACCCTTGTTCATACCGAATAGCAAGTCTACCCCACTAGATCTACTACTAGTGATCCTGAAGAACACCTAACAGACAGTATCGTAGATAGACCGGCAAAATAATGGTGCATTAAGCATGACGCTGCCATCAACATGATAGTGCGTTTCGGTGCGTCGAGAAATTCTCCACTCGGACGGAAGGAAAAACTGAAGTGGCTTTCCCGCGTGGCTGCTCTGTCCTGCGAAAGGAGCGATGCGTCGTCCTCTCTCTGGCTTGTCTCGGGTCCCGGTCTAGCACTGACGCATGTGTAGCTTGTTTATTGCCTGGCCTCCGGAAGCATCACGAGTAAAAACGCGACGCCTGTCGCAATGCAGTATTGCTGACCGAGGGAACAGCACAATGAGCTGTTGGTTGTCTCTCTCCTGCCTTCTTGCACGTGCGCCGGGTCTTCCCTTCAGAAGAACTGCACGAAGTCGCACCGTGCCTTGCTGCTGTTCTTTTCCTCGCACGACCAACCGCACGCAGGATGACTGACGACGAACGTGATGTTGACTGTCACATCCCTCGGATTGGGAACCTGAATTTGGGGAAGTGGAGAACGCGAGAACGAAGAACACAGGACGTAGGCCCTACACAATTCGGTTTGAGTTTCTGATTTCTGATTTATTTTTTGTTATTTTTAAATTTTATTTATTTTTTCTGATTTTTTTATCTTTTTTGCCGATTCTTTTTACCTATATTTGTTTGTATTGCCTATGATGGGTTAACCTATTTTTTCTATTTTTATTTTTTTAAAAAAATTAGTTATGCCAAATAAACCACAATTCATAAACCAGCTTATTTTAGTCCAACCTAGCGGCACCTTAGAACCACAACTAGAGATAGATATTGGCATCATAAGCATATTCTTCCATTCCTTATATATGAGTACATAAACCAATGTTTGAGAATTAAGAAGATTACATCTTGTTTTTTTTAATCAACTCAACACCTAAGACTGTTCACGGTAAGATAATGAATTATTAAGCCATCTGATTATTGAAACGCATACGAGACGTCGATCTCCCATCGAAGCGGTATGCGAAGATCTCAGTCGTCCAATGTGTCTAAAACCCTTGCCCACCTGAACGCTTCCCAGACAGATTTTAGACTTCAGTTTCCTACATTCTGACAGTTCCTTCCCCTCAACAGAAAGCTTGTCCTCAAGCAGTTTGATCTGGAAAACATGACTTAATGGTCTTCGAGTAGAATTTTGGAAAGGTACCTTTAATTAAATCAGCATCCTCCCATAATGCATTCTCAGGTGGCAGGTTGACCCATTGGATCAGCCATTGTGTCACCAGCACATGGTTTCTAGGCATGGCCCTAGTTTCAAGCGCTGCCAGGGGTTCTGTCTTGATTTTCCCATCTTCGCTAACCAATGGTAAGTCAGAACTTGGAACAACGTTAGGTCCACAGTGCCTTTTGAGCTGGCTTACGTGGAACACTGGGTGGATTCCCACTCTATCAGGAAGTTGGAGTTTGTAAGTTGCCTTCCCAATTTTCTGCATCACCCAAAATGGTCCATAAAACTTACTTGCCAATTTCAAAGCTTGCTTCAGTCCAAATGCTGCAGTCCGGCATGGCTGCTGTTAGAGATATATGTATAGGTTGTTATTCCCCATTGTTATAAGGGGTTCTTTGCATATTTACCACATGTACTTTGTGTATATATACCGGCCCATTGGCCTCATATTGAATACAAGCGCTATTCATAACATGGTATCAGAGCCTACCTAGGGTTTCCCGTCGCTACGCTTGTCGCACCGCCGCCGCCAGATCCGCCGGCCTCCTCCGCTCGCACCCGGCCGCCAGATCCGCCGGCCTCCTCCGCTCCTACCCGGTCGCCGGCCTCCTCCGCTCCCACCCGGTCGCCAGATCCGCCGGCCTCCACCGCTGCCGTCCCCGCTCGGCCTCCACGCGCCGCCACCGTCGCCGGCCTCCTCCGCTCCCACCCGGTCGCCAGATCCGCCGGCCTCCACCGCTGCCGTCCCCACTCGGCCTCCACGCGCCGCCACCGTCGCGCCGCCGCCGCCTCGTACCGGCCTCCACCGCTACCGCCGTACCCCCTCGGCCTCCACGCACCGCCACAGCTGTCGCCGCCTCCGCACCAGGGAGCCGCCTCCGCCGGTCGTCGCACGGCCTCACGGGCCGCCTCCGTCGCTGCCTGCTCGGCTGCCGCCTCCTCCGCCGCCGTCGAGCCGGCTGCTAAGCCGGCGCCGCCGTCGCGCCGCCACCGCCTCACTCGTGCCCTTGCTGAGCCGCCGCCTGCGCGTGCGTGCGTGTAACGTGCCGGAGGCCCGTTTTCTCCAGTTTTAGGGTTTTTAACCGAGCGGCGGAGAAAGAAAAAAAAAGAAAAAAAACGTTGTTCTAACCGCCGCGCCGTCCAGCGCCGCCTGTTAGACTTCGTTGCCTTGGTCGCCGCGCCGTCCAGCGCCGCCTACCAATGGGCACCGTTTCCCTCCCTCGCTGCCCGGTGATCTTTGATGGTGTTAATTACACAGACTTTGTGTCTCACATGCGCATCCACATGCGTGGTCTTCGTCTCTGGGACGTCCTCTCTGGCAATGTCACCTGCCCCCGCCTTGCCCTATTCCTCCGACGAAGCCTACGCCTGTTGCATTGCCCCCGACAGCCGATAAGGCTGCTGCTGAGGCCGCTCGCCTTCCTGATGATGAAGCTGCCTCTGCCTACCAGGAGGCTCTGGATTCCTACAAGGATCGTCTGACCGCCTACACTCAGTGGTACGATGACGACGCTCGGGCTGCTGCTGTCTTCATCGCCAGTGTCCAACCTCAGTTCTCTTCTGAGGTTGTGGGACTCCCTTCGGCTTTCCAGATGTGGACTCATCTTCGTCAGCGCTACGAGCCCTCTGGTGATGCCCTGTACCTATCTGTGGTCCGCCAGGAGCACTCTCTTCAGCAGGGTGATGCTACTCTTGACGCTTTTTACGCCCAGAGCTCTGCTGCCTGGCGTCAGTTGGACTCTCTCCGCACTGCTGGCTGTCGTTCCTGTCCGTGCTGCCTAGATATACGTGCTGACCTGGAGTTTCAGCGGGTCTACGAGTTCCTTACTCGCCTTCGTCCTGAGTTCGAGCAAAGGCGTGCCCAGCTCCTTGCACGCCACCCTCGTGTCACTCTCCTGGAGGCTCTTACCGAGATACGCGCGGAGGAGACTCGTCTGAGTGGTGCTGGTCTGATGCCACTCCCCTCTGTGCTCGCTGCCCGTCCACCTGCTACACTGCCTCCTCCAGCGGCTACCACAGGTGGTGGTGGCCGTCCTCCGTCTGGAGGTGGTCGTCCTCACTGTTCCTACTACGACAAGGACGGCCACATTGAGTCCCAGTGCTATAAGAAGAAGCGGCATCTTTCACGCCGTTCTTCTACTGGCACTAGTGCTTCTACGACGACGTCTGCATCGACTTCTTCAGCAGTTTCTCTCACCGAGCAGGAGATAACCAGACTTCAACGCCTGCTTGCCGCTTCAGGTTCTCCGTCGACAGGTTCTGCAGGTTCTGCTACTGACATTTCGGGCACTGAGAAACCACCTCCTACACAGTCAGGTACCTCCCCGTGGATTCTTGATTCTGGAGCATCCTTTCACATGACTCCTGATCCTTCCACTCTGTCTTCTATTACACCTCTTGATTCTCCTGTCAGTGTTCTTACTGCTGATGGTACATCTCTTTCTGTCTCTGGTCGAGGATCTCTTAGCAACTCATCCTTTCATGTTCCTTCTGTTGCTCATGTTCCTTGCCTTACCATGCAGCTTCTTTCTGCCGGGCAGATTACTGACCTTGGTTATCGGGTCATTCTCGACTCTGACTCTTGTTGTGTTCAGGATCGCCACACGGGAGCTCTGGTTGGTTCTGGCCCTCGGCGCCGTGACTCACAGCGTCTCTGGGAGCTTGACTGGCTTCACCTTCCTTCCGCTGCCACCATCGCCGCCAGTCTCTCCGCTTCTGCCACTTCGTCTACCGGCTCTTTCCAGCAGTGGCATCACCGTCTTGCCCATCTGTGTGGATCCCGTCTGTCGTCCTTAGTTCGTCGTGGTCTTCTGGGGTCTGTCTCAGGAGACATGTCTTTAGATTGTCAGGGCTGTAAGTTAGGTAAACAGATTCAGCTTTCTTATCCTCATAGTGAGTCTGTGTCTCAGCGCCCTTTTGATCTTGTTCATTCAGATGTTTGGGGTCCGGCTCCCTTTGTTTCGAAAGGGGGTCATCGATATTATATCATATTTATAGATGATTTCTCTCGTCATACTTGGATATATTTCATGTCTTCTCGTAGTGAGGCCTTGTCTATCTATAAACAATTTGCCACTATGATTCACACACAGTTCTCCACTCCTATTCGTGTCTTTCGCGCTGATTCTGCTGGCGAGTACCTCTCTCGTCACCTGCGCGGCTTCCTTGCTGAGCAAGGCACTCTCGCTCAGTTTTCTTGTCCTGGTGCTCATGCTCAGAATGGTGTCGCTGAGCGCAAGCATCGTCACCTCCTTGAGACTGCTCGTGCTCTGATGATCGCCGCCTCTATTCCACCTCACTTTTGGGCCGAGGCTGTTTCCACTGCCACCTATCTCGTCAACATCCAGCCCTCTTCTGCTCTTCAGGGTGCGATCCCTGTTGAGCGTCTCTGTGGTCGTCTTTCTGACTACTCTACCCTTCATCTGTTTGGCTACGTTTGCTCGTTCTCCTCGCCCCTCGAGAACGCACCAAACTGACCGCTCAGTCTGTTGAGTGTGTCTTTCTAGGATACAGTGCTGAGCACAAGGGCTATCGGTGCTGGGATCCTGTTGGTCGTCGGATACGGGTTTCTCGGGATGTGACTTTCGACGAGTCTCGTCCATTCTACCCACGTCCTGCCTCTACTTCGGCTTCCTCTGTGGAGTCTCTGTCTTTCTTGACCTTTCTAGATACACCTATATCTGTTTTGCCCTCGTCCACCTGTCCCACTGAGTCTCCACATATTCCCCCTGTGGCCTCTCCGCCGTTGTCGCCGCCTGTGTCGTCTCCTACGACTCCCCAGGCTCCTCCCACTACAGTACCTTTTCCCCTTATTGAGGATCTTCCAGATGAGCCATCTTTTCCTGATGTTCCATCTTCTTCTGATACCCCATCTTCCCCTGATGGGTCATCTTCTCCTCGCTACGCTCTCCGCGATCGCCAGTCGATTCGGCTTCCTGCCCGTTTTGCCTTTGCTGGCGCAGCTACTCGTGAGCCTGTCTCCTACCGGGATGCTGTTACTCATCCTGAGTGGCAGCTTGCCATGGCCGAGGAGATTGCTGCCCTCGAGCGTACTGGTACTTGGGATCTTGTTCCTTTTCCATCTCATTCTCATCCCATCACGTGTAAGTGGGTCTATAAGATTAAGACTCGCTCTGATGGCTCTCTTGAGCGCTATAAGGCGCGTCTTGTTGCTCGTGGCTTCCAGCAGGAGCATGGTGTTGATTACGATGAGACTTTTGCTCCTGTGGCCCACATGACCACTGTTCGCACTCTTCTTTCGGTGGCGTCTGTTCGCCACTGGTCTGTTTCTCAGCTTGATGTCAAAAATGCCTTTCTTAATGGCGAGTTGCATGAGGAGGTCTACATGCATCCGCCACCCGGGTATTCTGTTCCTGAGGGCATGGTCTGTCGCCTTCGTCGCTCTCTCTATGGCCTTAAGCAAGCCCCTTGTGCTTGTTTTGAGCGCTTCTCCTCTGTGGTCACTGCTGCTGGCTTTTCAGCTAGTGATCATGATCCTGTGCTCTTTGTCCACACTTCGTCTCGTGGTCGGACTCTTCTTCTTCTGTATGTTGATGATATGATCATTACGGGAGATGATTCTGAGTACATTGCCTTTGTCAAGGCTCGTCTTAGTGAGCAGTTCCTTATGTCGGATCTTGGTCCTCTTCGTTACTTCCTTGGGATTGAGGTTACTTCCACTCCAGATGGTTTCTTTATGTCCCAAGAGAAATACATTCAGGATCTTCTTGATCGCGCCTCTCTCACTGATCAGCGTACTGTTGAGACTCCCATGGAGCTCAATGTTCATCTCCGACTCTTTGATGGCGAGCCTCTTTCTGATCCGACTCGCTATCGTCATCTTGTTGGGAGTCTTGTCTACCTTGCTGTTACTCGTCCGGATATCACTTATCCAGTTCATATTCTGAGTCAGTTTGTTTCAGCTCCCACTCAGGTCCACTACAGCCAACTTCTTCGAGTTCTGCGATACCTTCGTGGGACTATCTCTCGCCGTCTCTTCTTTCCACGTTCCAGCTCGTTACAGCTTCAGGCCTATTCGGATGCTACTTGGGCCAGCGATCCCTCTGATCGCCGGTCTATCTCTGCTTACTGTGTTTTTCTTGGGGGTTCTCTTATTGCCTGGAAGACGAAGAAACAGACTGCAGTGTCCCGTTCGAGTGCAGAGGCTGAGTTGCGAGCCATGGCTCTCTTGACAGCAGAGATTACTTGGCTACGGTGGTTACTTGAGGATTTTGGTGTTTCTGTCACTACACCGACCCCTCTCTTGTCAGACAGTACAGGTGCTATCAGTATTGCTCGTGATCCTGTGAAGCATGAGCTCACCAAGCATATTGGTGTTGATGCTTCTTTCATGAGGTCTTGTGTGCATGATCAGGTGATTACTCTTCAGTATGTGCCTTCGGAGCTTCAAATAGCGGATTTCTTCACGAAGGCCCAGACTCGCGCACAGCACAGCTTCTACCTCTCCAAACTCAGTGTTGTTGATCCACCATGAGTTTGAGGGGGGGGTGTTAGAGATATATGTATAGGTTGTTATTCCCCATTGTTATAAGGGGTTCTTTGCATATTTACCACATGTACTTTGTGTATATATACCGGCCCATTGGCCTCATATTGAATACAAGCGCTATTCATAACAGCTGCATCTTTAGATATACCATATCCCCTTCTGTAAACTGCCTTTCACTTCAATTAGAGTCAGCATACTTCTTCATTCTGTTTTGGGCCTGAGCCAGATTCTCCTTTAACCTCTTAAGCATGGTCTATTTTTCTTCTAGAAAATTCCTTGCTTCTTCATCGTCAGGCCCTGGAATAGCCACTTCATTGATCATAGGAGGGGGAAACCCATATAGCGCTTGGAAGGGGGATACCTTGAGAGAAGTATGCTAAGTGGTATTATACCACCATTCTGCAAGTGCCACCCAAGTCACCGATTTCTTGGGCTCATTAAATGCCATGCATCTAAGGTAAGATCCCAAGTATTGGTTAACTCTCTCGGTTTGCCCATCCATTTGGGGGTGGTAAGTCGTACTAAACCATAATTGCACTCTTAAGGATTTAAACAGCTCTTACCAAAGCTTGCTGGTAAAAAAATCCTATCTCTATCAGATATTATAGCCACGGGAAAGCCGTGCAATCTGAAAATATTGTCTATAAATGCTTGTGTGACAGACTGGACTAAATAAGGATGGGTTAAAGGCACAAAATGGGCATATTTGGTAAATCTGTACACAACTACAAAAATTACCTCATAACCTTTTGACTTTGACATTCCCTCGATGAAATCCATGGAAATGTGGGTCCAAACCATATCCGGAATTGGTAGAGGCTCTAACAAACCAGGGTATTGACAATGTTCAGACTTGGAGTACTGATAGATTGCACAATTTTGAATGAACGCATGCACTTCCCTCTTCATTCCCGGAAAGTAGAACAAACTTTTTATCCTGTGATAAGTAGCCACCATGCCTGAATGCCCCCAACAGTTTAGGCCATTGTTTAATTGCATTGATCGTCTTAGGGTCAGTGGCTACTCCCTATCCAGAAATTATGTGACCTAAATATTCCACCTGAGGAGCTGCAATAACACACTTGCTGAATTTCACAAACAGCTGATGTTGTCTCAAGATCTCTAACACTATTGTCAAGTGTTGTTGATGCTCAATGTCATCCTTCCTGTATATGAGGATATCATCAAAGAAAACTAGAATAAACTTCCTCAAATACTTTGCAAAAATAGTATTCATTAATGATTGGAAGGTGGTTGGGGCATTAGTGAGGCCAAACGGCATAACTAAATACTCATAGTGACCTAAGTAAGTTCTGAAAGCTGTGTTACAAATGTCTTCTTTCATTTGTATTTGATGGTACCCTGATTTAAGGTCCAGCTTGCTGAAAATGGAAGCTCCATGAAATTAATCGAGTAAATCCTCAATGATAGGAATGGTGTACTTGTTTTTTACTGAAATAGCTGGAGATGCATATGGGCTAACACTCGGCCTGATGATTGAAGACTCCAACATCTTTTGTATTTGTTGCTCCATTTCAGCCTTTTATTAGTGTGGTACTCTATATGGCCTAGTAATGGGTGGGTCGGCTCCCTCCTTGATGGGAATGGAGTTATCACACTTCCTCATAGTTGGCAGCCGTGTGGTTCTTGGAACACATCTGGGTAGGACTCAATAAGTAACTGATATGGAGGTGTTACTACTAAATGTTAAATTGATCTCTCCCCGATTAGCCCAACGGCTAATCGGGACCTTGATCCGCGCCCTGATCGGGGGCGCTCAGCCCAACTATTGGCTAATGGGCCCCCGTCGCGCTGCGCAATAAATAGAGGGTGGGGGCCGGCGGCTCGACGAACGAGGTTCGCCTGAGCCGCAACCCCCCCACCGACAAACCCTAGACCGATCTAGAGAGGGACGCGCAGTCAGCGGCGGGAAGTTCCATCGCCGTCCCCGTCGCCGGATCTCCGCCGGCCGTCACCGACCTCCTCTTCCCCGACCGTCGCTGGCCGTGCGCAGACTTCACCGACGAAGCAGCGATGGCCAGCTCCTCCTCCAATGCGTCGGACGGTCGGTACCTCTAACCCTAATCCTCTCTCCCGCTACCCTTCTCTCTCGAATCCAAACAAGAACCCCACTGATCTAGACCTAGAAGATCCCACGGGGCTAACATTGGTATCAGAGCTCGTTGTCTAGGCGTAGATCTAGATGGGGAAAGAGACCGCCGTCGGTTGACCGGCGTGCAGAAAAAGAAATAAAGAAAGAAAGGGGAAGGACTCGATCCACCCAAAAGAAAATCCCTAATCCCAGATCTGAAAAGGAAGGGGACTTACCTGTGCCGCCCGCCGCCGTTGTAGGCGCAGCCGCCTTGCTAGGGGCCGCCTCCGGCTGAGCGCACGGGAGCCCCCCTTCACCTCCGCGTGGGCGGCGCCGCCGAGCCGTTTCGGGGCCGTCGCCGCGCCGCCTCGCTTCGGGGCCGTCACCACGCCGTCGCCGGCCTGCGCGGGCGTTGCGCGAGCCGCCGCTGCTGGCCGCTGCCTCGCGGGCTCCGCCCTGGGCCCCGTGCGCGAGGGCACCGCCGCAGCACCGGCCGAGCGTGCGGGAGTCGCCGCCGCTTACGCTGTCCCGTCGCCGCACCGTGGTTTCCGAGAGGAGGCGGGCGAGTATGGCCTTTAGGGTTAGGGTTTTGGGCGCAGCGTCGTTTTTGTTCGGGCGATATTCGCTCGCAGCCGTTCGATCTAATCGACGGCCGTGATGAAAGGCGGGGCTGCGGGCTGGGCCGGCGGGTGGACGGCCTGGGCGCGGGGGAGCGCGGGCCGCCATGGGCCGCGAATGAGCTGATGGGCCAAAATGGCCATTTGCACAGTAATTTTTTGTTAAATGAATTTTATTGATTTTCAGAAGCATTTTTGAGTGAATTTGAATGAAATTTGCATCAAATCTCTGTAAATTTTTGCACCAACGTGTTATTTTTCCAGAGATTAGATGAGTACAGTAATAATGCTTCTGAGTATGAAATTTTAGAATAATTTCATGTTTCCGCTGCAAAAGTTAATGTTGATTACTCTTTCAATTAAATTCGAACCAACGGGAGAATTTAATTTTTGAGAATTGTTGTGAATTATGATATTGTTATTTTCTGACCAACGTTGATAATAACAGTATTATAATTTTAATTGATGATTTTATGCATTATTTCTATTTCTGCCCAACGGTGATGTAGATTTAATGTATAGATAAAATTGTATGTCGTATTTTGACCAACGTTGGAAATAAGGCATATAATTTTGCTGTTAACAGTATTATAATTTTAATTAATGATTTTATACATTATTTCTATTTCTGCCCAACGGTGATGTAGATTTAATGTGTAAACAACTGTATGTTTTAATTTTAACCAACGTTGAAACCAAGGCATGCAGTTGCTGTTATTATGTTTAAATGTTCTCACTGTATATGAATTGTGTTTTCAGGAGGATACTCCTTGATGGGCTACATCAGGGATATCCCGGTTCTCAAAGGAGACAACTACGGTGAATGGAAGAAAAAGATTGACCTGGCCTTCATTTTGGCTGAGGTGGACTGGGTAGTCACCACACCGTGTCCCACAGAGCCTGTGGCACCGGTGAGGGATGAAAATGAGGCTGATGCTGCTTGGCAGACCAGACAGAGGGACTATGCTCCCATAAAAATGTCATATGATCTTGATTATAAAAAGTGGGTCACTGCCAACAAGAAATGTTTGGCTGTGATAAAGAACACGATTGAGCCTGCAATTGTGGGCTCAATCGCAGAGTGTGACACTGTCATAAAGTACCTTGAGAAAATAAAGAGTTAGTTTACTGGCTCTTCAAAGACTTATGCTACACAGCTGATTAAGCAGCTTGTGACAGAAAGGTACTCTGGTGGTGGCAGTGGCATAAGAGAGCACATACTAAGGATGAGCAACTTGGCATCCAAGCTTAAACCAATGGATTTGGCTCTTAAGGATGAGTTCCTTATTCATTTGATTTTTGCTTCCTTGCCGAAAGAGTTTGACACCTTTGTTGTCAACTACAACATGCAACCCGAGAAATGGGACTTAGAAAAGTGCATAGATATGTGTGTGCAAGAGGAGGAAAGAATTAAATCCTCACATGGTGGTTCTATCAACTATGTGAAGGACTACAAGAAAAAGAACTTTAATCATTCCTCCTCAAAGACAGGAAAGCCTCAGCATAAGCCTCGGCAACAAAATTTCACAGTAGAGAAAGATCAGTGCCTTCATTGCAAGAAAAAGGGACATTACAAGAAAGATTGTCCCGATTTCTTGAAAATGATTATGTCAAAGAAAGGTGAGAACATCATTACGTTCATAAATGAGTCCATGTATGTACAATATTCAAAATCTACTTGGTGGATTGATTCAGGTGCAACTGTTCATGTTGCCAATAATTTGCAGGGATTCCGTTCGACAAGGAATACGCAAAGAAAAGAAAGATGCATTAAAGTTGCAAATGGAATCCAAGCTGAAGTTGAAGCCGTTGGCGATCTTTCATTAGAGCTAGCTGATGGCTTCACCCTTTTACTTAGAGATGTTCTTTATGTTCCCTCTTTACAGAGGAATTTGATTAGTGTTTCAAATTTGGACAATGATGGTTATGATTGTCATTTTGGAAATGGCAAGTGTGAAATAATGTTTAATAATAAATGTGTTGGTCTTGCCATATTACAAAATGAGCTTTATTTGTTATCATTATGTGATGATGTGAATGTTGTATGCGATAATGGGAACGTCGTGTGCGAGAAAGTGAATGAATCCTCGTCTACGAATGTAAACAGGAAACGAAAGAGAACTCTAGATGCGTCGTCGAAATTATGGCACTGTCGTTTAGGCCATATTTCGAGGGGGAGAATAGAAAGACTAGTTAAGAATGATATTCTTCCTCCATTAGAGTTCTCAGACCTAGAACAATGCAGAGAATGCATTAAAGGAAAATATGTCAAGAAAATTAAGAAAGACGCCAAAAGAAGCACAGGAGTTCTACAAATTATTCACACAGACATTTGTGGTCCTTTTCCTGTGAAAAGTGTGGATGGATATGACTCGTTCATAACATTCACGGATGATTACTCCCGTTATGGATATATTTATCCAACCAAAGAAAGAAATGAAGCCTTGGATAAATTCAAGATATTTAAGGCTGAAGTTGAAAACCAACACGATTTAAAGATTAAGATAGTCCGATCTGATCGTGGGGGGGAGTACTACGGTCGACATACCCCATATGGACAAGTGATCCTGGACCTTTTGCAAGGTTTTTACAGAAAAATGGCATAGTGGCCCAGTATTCTACACCGGGCGAACCTCAGCAAAATGGAGTAGCTGAAAGACGCAACCGTACCCTGATGGATATGGTGCGAAGCATGATGAGCTATTCCACACTACCATTGAGTTTATGGATGAAGGCGTTGAAAACCGCCATTCATATTCTCAACAGAGTGCCTAGTAAGTCGGTGCCCAAAACACCGTACGAGTTGTGGATAGGAAGAGTTCCCTCACTAAACCACTTACGTGTGTGGGGGAGTCCTGCTGAGGCTAAAGTATTTAACCTAAACCTTGGGAAGCTTGATCCCAAAACAGTAAGTTGCCATTTCATTGGCTACCCTGAAAAGTCAAAAGGTTTTCGTTTCTACTGTCCAGACAGATATACAAAGTTTGTAGAAACGAGACATGCTGTCTTCTTAGAGGATGAAATGATGAGAGGAAGTATGGTAGCTCGAGAGATTGACCTTGAAGAGAAGCGGGCGTATGCGCCCACTCCGATGATTCAAGAGCCATTCTTCACACTACCTGCTGTCGCTGCACCGACGGTGCAAGACACTGTGGTGCCAGCACATGTTATTGTTCCTCCTGTGGCAACAATGAATGAGAATAAAGAACCTGTTCTTCAGGATCCTATAGAACCCATTGCCACAGATGAGGGGGAGCAACAGCAGCCTCAAACAGAAGATGTACCAAATGAGGAAGCCCCGAGGAGGTCTCAAAGAGTAAGAAGATCAGCTATTTCTGATGATTATCAGATTTATCATACAGAGGAATTTTAAATGGAGAATGATCCCACCTCATTTGAAGAAGCCATGAGAAGCGAAAATTCTTCAAAATGGCTTGAGGCCATGGAAGAGGAAATGAGGTCCATGAAGGCTAATAAAGTCTGGGACTTGGAAATTATTCCTAAAGGAGCCAACACAGTAGGCTGTAAATGGGTCTACAAGACAAAGCTTGACTCTCAAGGGAATGTAGAAAGATACAAAGCGCGACTTGTGGCAAAAGGCTTTACGCAAAGAGAAGGGATTGATTACAATGAGACCTTTTCTCCAGTCTCATGTAAAGATTCCTTCAGAATCATAATGGCATTAGTAGCACATTATGATTTAGAGTTACATCAGATGGATGTAAAGACGACATTTCTTAATGGGGATTTGGAGGAAAATGTTTACATGGCACAACCGAAAGATTTTGTCGTGGAAGGAAATGAAAGAATGGGATGCCGCCTAAAGAAATCGATTTATGGGTTAAAGCAAGCTTCAAGACAGTGGTACTTGAAGTTTGACAGTATAATAAGAAAATTTGGGTTTAAAGAGAATGTAGAGGACAACTGTGTTTATGCAAAGTTTAAAGATGGGAAGTTTATCTTCCTAATCCTGTATGTGGATGATATCCTACTAGCTAGTAGTGATGTCAGTCTGCTACTGGAGACAAAGAAGTTTTTGTCCTCAAACTTTGATATGAAAGATCTTGGTGAAGCTTCGTTCGTTCTAGGGATCGAAATTCACCGGGATAGAAACAAACGGATATTAGGACTGTCACAAAAGACATACATAGAGAAAGTCTTAAAGAAATTTGGTATGCATAAATATAGTCCTTCACCTGCACGTATAGTCAAGGGCGACAGATATGGGGATTATCAATGCCCCAGGAACCAGTACGAGCTCGATCAAATGAAATCGGTTCCATATGCTTCAGCTGTCGGAAGCTTGCAGTATGCTCAAGTGTGTACACGCCCTGACTTAGCGTTTGTTACCGAGTTACTTGGCAGATTCCAGAGCAATCCTGGAATAGAACATTGGAAATTGGTAAAGAAAGTCTTGCGTTATTTGCAAGGAACAAAAGGCCTCATGATGACATACAGAAGATCAGATTCGCTCCATATAGTGGGGTATACAGATTCTGATTATGCGGGAGATGATAGAAAGTCGACATCCGGATATGTGTTCACTCTCGCTGGAGGAGCTATATCGTGGAAAAGCTCAAAGCAAACCGTCACTACATCGTCCACAATGTATGCCGAGTTTGTAGCATGTTATGAGGCTACGGGGCAGGTGAACTGGCTAAAGAAGTTCATACCCGGTTTAAAAGTGGTTGACGACATCAATAGACCACTTAAGTTGTACTGCGATAATGAACCCGCAGTAATGTATGCCCACAACAATAAGTCAAGTGGTGCTGCCAAACACATTGACATAAAGTACTATGTTGTGAAAGACAAAGTTCGGGATCAAATTATAAGTCTTGAGCATATAAGTACCGCAAAGATGTTAGCGGATCCGCTTACTAAAGGCTTACCACCAAACGTGTTCAGAGAACATGTAGTCGGCATGGGTTTAAGGGAAAGCCTATGATTCCTGGACTAAAAGATGGCCCAAAAGATTAAAGTAACTATTTCAGAACAGAGAGGTGTATTGTAGCTGTTGAATCTATCGGCGATTGACCGTGACGATGAAGCATGCTCTATGCACTAATCTGTGATGAAATGGTAAAAGAAGAAAATGTATGATATGAGAGGAGATCAAGGGGGAGAATGTTAGATTGATCTCTCCCCGATTAGCCCAACGGCTAATCGGGACCTTGATCCGCGCCCTGATCGGGGGCGCTCAGCCCAACTATTGGCTAATGGGCCCCCGTCGCGCTGTGCAATAAATAGAGGGTGGGGGCCGGCGGCTCGACAAACGAGGTTCGCCTGAGCCGCAACCCCCCCACCAACAAACCCTAGACCGATCTAGAGAGGGACGCGCAGTCAGCGGCGGGAAGTTCCATCGCCGTCCCCGTCGCCGGATCTCCGCCGGCCGTCACCGACCTCCTCTTCCCCGACCGTCGCTGGCCGTGTGCAGACTTCACCGACGAAGCAGCGATGGCCAGCTCCTCCTCCAATGCGTCGGACGGTCGGTACATCTAACCCTAATCCTCTCTCCCTCTACCCTTCTCTCTCGAATCCGAACAAGAACCCCACTGATCTAGACCTAGAAGATCCCACGGGGCTAACACTAAATCCTCTTGTGCCTTTAAGGACTGAAGTTCTACCACATAGCCCGAGATATCTTTAAGTGACAGCTTGTCCAACTTCTTGGAGATTAGTAACTTAATGGAAGATGTCTGTGTAGAGTCTTCAAAGGTCACTTCAATGTCTCCATTCTTCACAATTGTTAACCTCCTTGACTTGAGATCCAAGCTAATTGGACTATGATAGTAAATCCAGTCGCACCCCAAAATGATCTCATACCCCTTCAGTGGTAATATCTTAAAGGAATTGTAGAATTTCTCTCCCTGAATGCAGTAGTAGATGCTTACTATGTGTGAGCCGGTTAGCAGTGCTCCCCCACCAGCCACGGTCACAACCTGCAATGGATTGATCTGGATTTTGCATGAGGTCTTAGTAGCAAATTTCAGGTCAATAAAAGTATGTGTACTCCCATTATCAACCAATGCCATCCCTCATCAGGTTCATTATCCTATTGCGGTATTTCTTCATTCTCACCAGCCATTAGATTTACTTGCTGATACTGTTTACACTTGTGCCCCAAAAACCATTTACCACCGCATAATTTGCAAACTCTAGGAACAAAAGGCTTACTGCTTGCTTCTTTCCTCGAGAAACTAGTTTCAGTTTGAGTCTTGTTCTTGGCAGAGGTAACAGGTTGTGCATTCTTGTTCTGGCCAATATTGGTAGCATGACTCCCCTTTTAGCCATGGCTCCTGCCCCCCTTATCCATATCCTTCACCATCCAGTATGCTTCACACAATGTTTGAGGTCTCAAAGGTTTGAGAAAGTGTTTAATATCAATCCTTAGCCCATTTACAAAACACTTCACAAAGAAATGAAGGTTCTGTAGTGGGTTCTCACTCTTGTACGCAGCCATTAGTTCTTCGAATTTATCAATATAATCTGAAACACTGAGATTGTACTGCTTCACAGAATGGAAATTCTCAAGGACTTCATACCCGCTATGTTGAGCAAATCGATTACACACCATTGCACAAAAGTCTGGCCAAGGGGGTGATTCCATATCAATCCTATGCTTCTGAGCCACCAATCTGCTCTTCCTACTATATAATTTGAGCCATATCAATTTTGCTTCATCTAGAATATTAGCCATGGCAAAATAAGTCTCACTCTGCCTAATCCACTCCAATGGTTCACTACCATCAAACTTGGGGAAATCTAATTTGGGGCCCTTAGCAATAGACCTATAAAAATTGTGAACTCTTTCATTGCTAGAATTAGGGTTCCACTGTCTAGCTTGATATTGATCTTGTGGATTGTTCAAGTGGGCTCTAGAATTTGGGTTCCACTGTCTAACAAATGACTGACCCTGGTTGGGATTCAAATTGTTCAAGGTAGGGGAAGCAGGAAGTGAATGTGGCAATTGGTTCTGACCCTAAACATTAGGTGCCGCAAAATAACCAGTAGATGGGGCGTACATATTACCTTCTGGACATGTATTTACAAAATTGCCTTGTGTACTGTTGAGGTTGAGCTGTCCCAAATTCTTGATTCTCCTCATCATCTCCATCTCCAACTTGCCCAGCTGAACTGGCTCCAATTGATTTCTCACTCCTTTGGGTCTCATGAGGTGAGCATTCCCTCCAGTATTATGCTCAGTTGTCCTCACCTGGGAACCTATGATTCCCTGCAACAATGTTTCCATACGATTCATTTGAGCTTGCATACCCGACACTTGCTTCTACAACTCTCCCATCTGGTGCTGCATTAGATCGGCCTTGTGACTCACCTCCATGTCTTCCTGACGAACTGCCGTGAGCTTCGGCACCTCCTCTTCATTTATTGCCATCGATTTTGTCATCTAGTCCTCAGATCGGGTGCTAGGCTTAGGGATTTTACCGAGGAATTGAATCCTAAAGCCTCACTGCACCTGCAATCACTGCCGCCGCCTAGGTTAGGAATTATCAGGGATTTTACAAGGAATTGAGATTCCAAAACCCAATCAACTCCTCACTGATTCACTGCCAAGAATCGATTTGCTCTAATACCAATTTGTCAGATCCCTCAGATTGGAGACCCGAATTTGGGGAAAGTGAAGAACGCGAGAACGAAGAACATGGGACTTCTAGAACTGCAGCTAGAGACAAATATATATTGGCACCATAAGCATATTCTTTCATTTCTTCCATGAGTATATAAATGAGTACATAAACCAGTGTTTGAGAATTAAGAAGATTACATCTTGTTTTCTGTAATCAACTCAACACCTAATATTGTTCACGGTAAGATAATGAAATTGTTAAGCCATCTGATTATTGAAACGCATATGAGACGTCATCTCCCATCAAAGCGGTATGCAAAGATCTCGGACATCCGATGTGTCTAAAACCCTTGCCCACCTGAACGCTTCCCAGACAGATTTCAAACTTAGTTTCCTGCATTCTGACATTGATGCCTTCTTTCTGCGCTAGACCGAAAATATCAAGGGAGTAAGCTTCTCTGTTGTTGATGTGATTGCCGCTTGCTGTGCGTCACGAAGGCCTGGGACTTCATGCTCCTGCTGTTGCCTATCTTTTTCCTTGCGTGACGCGATCCTCGGGACGATGCCATGTTCCGTGCAGACCGAGAAGAACCGCGACGCTGTTGAGAGCGTCGAAACGGAATGTCTAGAGACGATTTTTCCTGACTCCATTATCGATCGTTGACTTTGTCCCTGGAGAAATTGCACATATCACAGATAAACCGAAAGAACATGGAAGAATTTTGGAATTTTTCTAATCTCTTATTTGCTCATATAAAATTAGTTACAAGTCTCCTCAATATATATGCTAATACTTTCCTACTAATATACGTATTCGGATTTGAAATTGGTCACGACTTCAAATTGAATTATACATGGAAACGAACTCTACTGCGCCTTGAACTCGATTAAAACTCTAAACTAAAATTATTTCCAACAACGTAATAATAAAATTTAAAATTGTGACAAATATGCCTGTAAGTTAGATATTTGAGGCATATTTCAATTTGCGCTGAGAATATTTTTACGGCTCTATTCTTTTAGGCTTTTGACTTCTCCAAAAGTCGAAATAAATGGGACGACTTCTTGAAGTAGATTCTTCAAACAGCTATCTGAGCCTAAAACTGTATGTGCCGTACGCATTAGCGCTTCCACCATCCGCTATCATCTCGAAAAGTACAGACAAAAGTCATCAGGCGCAGCCCAAACGAACAAGATTGTATTATTTGTGCAATTTGTACTAGAGCCGTGCTTCTTGACATTTGCTAGTGTGTTATAGTCGGATTGTGTGGATTTGATGCTCGGTGTATGGAAGAGTTGGTTAGAGTCTAGAGATACAAATTCAAATAGGAAAACTTAGATGCACTAAAAGTCAACAGCGTTAATTGTTTCGAGTCAACACTTGAGAAGAATGCATGCACGAACAACACTCGAATGCAAGGAGCGAGACATGTAGTATCTCGCTAAGACATTTGCTTTCCCACTCTGCTAAGCAAAAACAGGAGGCTTTTGTACTCAGCTGTCCAGATTCCAACTGGAATCATAACAGAAATTGTACTTCTGTGTACCTTTACTTATCCTACAATTGATGCAAACAGTGGAAGACGGCCGGTCCAGACATCCTCTCCAAACACACTTACAGGGAGCTCAAGGATATCCATGAACACATCATCGACACAAGAAACATTTTCCAACATAAAACTGAAATTTCTTCCTTCTCCATATTATGCATTCCCTACGAAAGGGATTCTTTGATGGCATGCAGTTCCTTGATGATATCCCCGGTTGACATTCTGCTTGATGGCATTTCTTGAGAGCAAGACATTCCCAGTCTAAGTAGCGAAATCAGGCAATCAATCTTCCTCTTGCTTGAAGAATCATCCATGGTCTGAAGCTCATTTTCATGGTCCAAACAGAGCCGTGTGTCCACAACGTCCATCATGCCATGATTTACAGCCTGCTCAACGCATTCACGAAGACTCAATCCTTGTCTGAATCTGTTATCCGTGGGCCTTTTCCCGGTTACAGTTTCTAAAACAAGAATTCCATAACTGTAAATGTCTCCATTTGTTGATACCATGTTTCCAACACCATACTCTGTTGCATTCAACATTTTGGGGAGTTCTAAATTTACGATAAAGGTGTAATATTATAGACAAAACCATATGTTGCATAATGTAAACTAATTTCTTCTGCTCATCTTCATGAGTTATTCCACGGAAACTAAGGACAATAATGGCAAACAAGTATAAACAAAGAAGAGAAAACAAATTAGGCTAACCTGGGGCAGCATAACCAATTGTCCCTCTAAATCCCATCGAGCTCGTAGACTGCAGGAAAGATGAGGTTCCCTCAACAAGCGTCCTAGCGAGTCCGAAGTCTCCAACATGTGCAACCATCTTAGCATCCAAGAGCACATTGCTTGACTTCAGATCACAATGTACGACAGGTGTGGGGCCATGGTAGTGAAGGTAGTCCAACACACAAGCCACATCAAGTAGTATGGTCACTCTTTGATGCAGATTCAAGTTCTTCTGCTCTGCTTGGTCATTTGTGTCAGGATGTAGCCAACCTTCAAGACTACCATTAGGCATGAAGTCATACACAATTGCTTTGAAATCATTCCCTCTGGCATCAATGCTTGAGCAAATTGTAATTATCTTGACAAGATTCCGGTGTCGCATATTTTGTAAGGCTTTGCATTCGGCAGCGAAGCTCTTGAGTGCCTTCTGAGTTTGAAGTTTCAATACCTTCACAGCAACAACATTTGTACTTTCACCTGCTTGACCATCTAACTCTCCTTTGTACACAATCCCGAATGATCCAGAACCCAACAAATTGGTTGTCGAGAAACCATCTGTTGCTTTTACCAGGTGCGAATAAGAGATGATTGGGTGGCCTTGTATGGATGTTGTTGAGGGGATTTTTGTTTTGCTTTTCTTGTGCCAGGTTAGAAGCATGTAGAGTGATGAAAGGATGGCCAGTGTTGCTGCGAAAGAAATAACAATAGGTACCACTAGAAATTTAGGTTTTTTGTTTGCTAATTGTGAATAACATGCAGGTAGATGTAGATCAGATATGCCATCGCAAAGTTCGCCATTGCCTTGGATTGAGATTTCAGAAGCATTTGCAAAAGCACCAAGAGTTGGCACTTCTCCGACAAAGCTATTGAATGAAAGGTTCAGCGAATGGAGCATACTAATGTTCCCTAAGAACTTGGGTATCTGGCCTGACAAATTGTTGCTTGAGAGGTCAAGAGTTTCAAGACCTTTCAGTTGGCTCAGGGCTGATGGGATGCTACCATTCAAGAAATTATTTTGCAGATAGAGATTCCGTAGAAGTTGACATTCACCAAGGGTGCTAGGGATCTCACCTGACAATTTGTTAGATTCTGCGCTGAATTCTACAATATTTTTGAGATTCCCTATTTCTTGGGGTATTGATCCCTCTAAGTTATTATGCGATACATCAAACAATATTGATAGTGTTTGGATGTTGAATAGTCCACTGGGTATTGGACCAGTAAAGTTATTAGCTGAAAGATCTAGTTTCGTCAACTTTGTCAGTTTTCCAAGTGTGCATGGTATCCTACCATTGAACGCGTTCATGCCGAGCCACAAATAAATTAGTTCAGTAAGATTTCTGATGGTCAGTTGGATCGACCCGCTTATGTTGTTTTTAAATACTTCGAAATGGCCCAAGTTTTTAAGCCTTCTCAAGGAAGAGGGAAGAGATCCCGTGAAAGAGTTTTGTGAGATGCGGATAGTACGTAAGTTAATGAGATTACCAATATCTTTAGGTATGCTTCCCGTGATAGTGTTGGATGAAAGGTCAAGATATTCTAGCGAAGTGGAAAGATTGGAAAGTGAATCAGGAAGAACTCCCCCGAACTTATTATCTTGCAAGTCCAAACATTGCAACTGGGAGCAATTTGTTAATGCAGGTATGAATTCCCAATCTTTTGGTTCTTTAGCTTCAAACAAATTGCTAAAGAGCAAAAGCCAATTGAGATTTCTTAACCTTCCAATCTCTGGGGGTACAACGCCACTGAATAAGTTACCACCGAGCTGAATTTCTGACACATCGGAAGCATTAACTAGTGAGACTGGGAAAAAGCCATGAAACTGGTTGTTGTTCACGTATATCTTCTGGAGAAGGGGAAGGGCACTAAATGCATTTGGAGGTATCATACCACCTAGCACGTTAAACTCGACAGAAAACACTGTTAGAGAGGAAATGTTCCAAATGAAACTGGGGATCACCCTAGTTAAGTTGTTGAAGGCTACCTTGAGCGATGATAAACTACGAAGCTGCCCTAGAGATGAAGGGATAGCTCCTGATAGGCTGTTGTTGTTGAGATCAAGACACCAGAGGTGGGTCAGATTTCCCAAAGCAGGTGGAATCTCACCAGATAGTCCGTTGTATGACAGATCTAGGAATTGGATAGATGGCAAATCTGCCGGCGATCGAGGGATCTCTCCCGACAGACCATTACTGTGAAAGTCCAAATAGGCAAGATTTTTCAAGCTGGCGTCAATATCGAGGGGGATCGTACCTTGAAGATGGCTTTCGCTTAGTAAAAGCTTCGTGAGTTTGGTGCATCCTCCTATGGCGACAGGAATACTTCTATGAAGAGAATTTGCGCTCAGGTTAAGCAACCGGAGCTTGCTGAGACGGCCGAGCTCCGAAGGTATCTCACCAACGAGCTGGTTGTCGCCGAGGTCCAGCACCCTGAGAAAGGACAGGTTGCCCAAGGACGGCGAGATGCGCCCCGACAGGTTTGACGACCCCAGGCGCAGCGCGACGACCCTCTCCGAGTGCTGGCGGCCGCCGCAGATGACTCCCGGCCAGCTACAGTGATGGCTAGACGTGTTCCAAGACGCCAGCAAGCCCTCGGAATCAGACGGGCGTGCGGAGAGCACGGACTTAAAGGAGAGGAGAGCGAGCTCGTCGGCTGCGCTCCTCCCTGGCGAGGGGGACACCGAGGCAGCATGGGAACAGAGGAGGCACAAGAACGAGAAAAAGAGTAGTGTCATTGCTCTCGCCACTTGACGGTAGTTTATGCAAGAGGCAGGAGCTAGCTCTCGCCTGTATTTATACGCCGAGAAAGAATGGATGGCTAGCTGCGTGCGATCCGAATATATGCCAGAATATATACGCACGGGGAGGTTGCAGTCTGCTTCCGTGCCACGCGCTAGCTGAGGCCTCCTTGCGCTGCATGCGGCCGCGGCTTCACGCGTCGCACGCGTGCTGTCTGCTTCCGAGCCGGCCACGGTCTCCGTTCGTCGCCTTGCACGTCGACGGATGTTGCCGAGGCAGGCACGGCCAGGTCAGTCTAGATAGCATTGGTATTTTATCGAGATAAATCAGTCGTATTTCTGAACCTCTCCCCCGGCTCTATGCCTTCCCCAACACTTACACATTCGATTTCTATAACACCCCAACCTAAAAAATTCGAAATGCCAAATTTTGGCAATAATATAATAGTTCAAAGAAAAAGTCTCTAATTATTCACTTACCAAGATATCAATTACGCCTAGTAATATCCCTACCTTAATATCATTCTCTGTTCCCAAATGAAATATTCAAATGCAGATTGAGGAGATAAGAAAAGGAGAGCCATGCATTGGACCATCCAGCCCACTAAAGCCCATCTCAGGGGGCTCCATCCTGTCCAGCTGCCGTTGTTTTCGTATGCACAGCGCCGTCGCCGGCTATCTTTGCTTTTCCACCCGGCAAACACAGGATCCTAGATAGACTGGCAAAATAATGGTACATTATAAGCATGACGCTGCCATCAGCATAAATTGGGCTTTTGGACTCTGCTGTCCAGATTCTGATGGAAATATCACAGAAACCGTACTTCATTGTACCAACAATGTCAAAAAAATTTAGGTATATAAAATGAACTATTACATACGGTTTTGTAGTATAAACCGTCTATAAAGGACTATCACAGACGGCTCGAACTAAAAACCATCTGTGATACTCGCACATTACAGATGATTCTATATATGAACAAATTATAATAAAAAAGTATCACAGACGATTATATATACCAACCGTCTGTGATACTTGCATATCACAGACAGTTTTTACCAAAAACCGTCTGTGATAACAGACTATTACTGATGGTTCTAGTTTCGAATCGTCTGTGATAACAGACGGTTCTAGTTTCGAACCGTCTGTGATACAGTTTTCCCAGACGGATCAAAAACCGTCTGTAAATAACTCCTATTATCATTGATCCATGAAGTTAGATGGTTTAAGAAACCATCTATAATGACTATTCCTTTGGTAGTGATTCCTATCAAACACGCCTATTGACCGACGACCTGCTAGGGGTTGGCTGGCACCTTGCAATTTGTTCACCCTTTTATATAGTATGATATCAAAAGCTCTAGTGCTAGATAAAGAAACCTCAAAGGTGGCAAGATAACTAGTGCTAGATAAAGAAACCGAAAGCCAATGATGCAGCTGACGAAGACCGCAAAGGTGGCAAGATGATAAAGAAGACAAAGCATAGCTAGTAGAAGAATTATCACCATTAGACTTACTAGATTGTGAAGCTAAAACAATTGATTTATTACCATTATTTTTTCTAACAAAAACTTTTAATTCATGAGTTTTCAACTTAGAATAAAGTACATCTAATGTAAGTGTACTCATGACAGTAGATTCTCTAATGGATGTAATCTTTATCTCCCATATAGACATATCTAATGCTCCAAGTAATTGACGTGCATTTTCAACATCGGTATAAGTAACATTAACAGAACGTAGGTTACTAAGAATTTTATTAAAATGAGCAAAGAAATCATCTATTGATTCACCAGATTTTATCTTAAAATGCATGTAATCCTTTTTGTACATATCTTGACGTACCTCTTTAATAATAGATGAACCCTCATGATAATCACATAGTGCTTTCCATACCTCATATGCGGATTTAAGATGCACAACATGATCAAAATCACTCTTTCCTAGTCCTTGAATTATCAGGTTCCTTGCCTTGCTATTTGCCTCCACTTGTGCTATATTTGCTGCTGACACAGCATCATTCTCGGGTACTTGATAAGGCTTTTAGACCTTCTCCCATATTGCAAAGCCTTGAGCTTGAATATATGCCTCCATCTTCGTTTTCCAATACTGAAAATCAACACCATCGAAAACACAAAATTTTGTGGAATACCTATCCGTCGACATGTTTTCTAATCACCGGTTAAGATCAATTAGAAAAATAAACATGCTCTGATACCACTTGTAGGATTGTTGATGGCAATCAGAGGGGGGGTGAATGATTGCAGCGCACAGTGGATTTTTTTTTTCAAATTTTCTGCCTTTTAATTGTTTAATAAACTTTTATTCAAAAACACGTATACTGTTCATCCAGCATGTATTAGCGCCATCTTCTTTTTCCATGTTCGCACGCACGTCCCGGCCGCCGCATCCTGCGCCCCTTTTTTTTGCACATACCGCGCCGTCCAAAAACGCGTATTTTTTCTTCTCCACAGCCACCCTTCCGATCACAATTTCTGTCCCCTTTTATGCAACGTTCTACGAATCCTATTCAATCTCTACTTAAAATCCTAATCCAACTCGTCTAACTGGGCCTAGCCTTTTTTTTACCTCAACTAGGCTTTTGCCCTACTAATTTTCAAGGGACTCGAAACCCTTCCTAAAATGGGTTTTTCCAGAATTCCAACTTTTCTAATTCATCACGTGTCGAAGCCTCCAAGACCGTACCTCCCGTAGCTTCTCCACGCATCATCCACCTTTGATCTCTATGCGCCCTAAGCATGAGCTCGACCATCTCATGAAGTCCTTGACCGTCCGAACCTCGGATCTCCCCATCCTAGTCCCGGTCCACCTCGTCACCGACCATGATCGCCTCCATGCTCACCCTACATATGCAAAGACCAAAGAACATTTTTCCAGCATAAGTTTGTCCTAACTTGACCAACATCAGTCCGCACACACGCGACACAACTCGCATAACACCGCTAAACAAAATTACCAATTATTCATCATCACAAATTAACTATTGTCAATTATTCATCACCAAAATATCCTAAACCTAACCACATGGTCTAACAAGTTCATGTCAAAACAAAAGGCTCCATGCCAAGTACAAGTTGTGAATATTAAATCTGAAATTCAGAATTATTAATTCCAGGAAATACCGATTGACTTGCATGTGAATATATATATTTCCATATATATAATAATTCGGAATTAATAATTCCATAAATTACAAATTGATTTGTGTATGAATATGTATAAATAAAGGGAACCTCATCCAACCAGGAGAAAGGCCGGGAGAAGACCAGGAACCTCATCCAACCGAAGACCAGACGAAGACCGCAAAGGTGGCAAGATGACTAGTGACCGACGACTTGCAATTATGAGAACGCCGAGCAAGATTCTGAGCATAGGATATGTTAAGCCGGGAGAAAGGCCACTTGATTCCACACGCGTAACACAAATGCAGGCTTAAACTCCAAAATTGTACAAAATACTGTAACAATTGCTAAATAAAATTTTGTATAGTTTAATATGTCTACAGTTTAGATGACTAGTGACTCCGCAAAGGTTGCAAGATGACTAGTGACCGACGACTTGCATTTAGAGAACGCTGAGCAAGATTCTGAACATAGGACATGTTAAGCCAGGAGAAAGGCTTCTCGGCTCCACACGCATGACGCAAATGTAGGCTAAGGGGTGCTCATTTGGTCTTTGTAGCTAAAGCTTCTAGCAGTTTTTGATATATAGTAGTTTTTTACTGTAGCTACTGGTAAATTTTTCAGCGTAATTATTTTTTAAAATAATAAAAAATAAAAAAGGTTAGATCATCAGGGACAACAAAGGAATAAGGGGAAACATACAAAAAGCTAAAAAAAATAGAAAAAAAATTGAAATTAAAAGGCTAGAAGCTTAAGCCCAAATGAGCAACATGCTAAAGAAACTTTTGTATTATTTAATAAGTCTACAGTTTTGCCAAAACTGATATTGTACAAAATACTGTAACAATTGCTAAAGAAACTTTTGTATAATTTAATATGTCTACAGTTTTGCCAAAACTCATATTGTACAAAATACACTCCAAAATTGTACAAAATAATGTACAAAAATGTAGACTGCAGGAAAGATGAGCTTCCGTCAACAAGAATCCTAGTGAGTCCGAAGGCTCCAACAAGTGCTACCATATCAGCATCTAGTACATTGCTTGACTTCAGATCACAATGTGCAACAGGTGCGGGCCCATGGCAGTGAAGATAGTCCAACGCACAAGCCACATCAAGTAGTATGGTCACTCTTTGATGCAGATTCAAGCGCCTCTGCTCTGCTTGGTCATTGGTGCCAGGATGTAGCCATCTACCATTAAGCAAGAGGTCATACACAATTGCTTTGAAATCATTCCCTCTAGTATCAATGCTTGAGTAAATTGTAATTATCTTGACAAGATTCTGGTGTCGCATATTTCGTAAGGCTTCACATTCAGCACTGAAGCTCTTGCAAGATGACTAGTGACAAGATGACTAGTGACTGGTGACGAAGACCGGAAAGGTGGCAAGATGACTAGTGACCGACGACTTGCAATTATGAGAATGCCGAGCAAGATTCTGAGCATAGGACATGTTAAACCAGGAGATTCTGAGCTCCAAAAACTAGGACTTGGTTGCCAAAGATTCCACCTTTGGTATATGGAAGAGTCCAATAAGCCAGAGGCAGAACGGCGCTCAGGTATAACTGTCAAATTCAAGCCGGAACATTTCTTGCACGAAGTTCAGGACTGTGTCTTCGCGGTGACCTTTGACGATATATTTGAACTTTTCACGCTCAACGCTCTCGACGCCTCACTCGTTCGATGCTGGATGCTGTAAGTCTGTACAATCACAGTCTCTGTTCACGTAATACCGATATATGTCACAATTTGTTACTTTCCTATGTTATATATAGATTCATGCTGATCGAAGCTAGATCATCGAAATCACAAATTGGTTTCCTGGACCCACGCTTGGTCGCCATTGATACCATCATCGAGAATGCATCCTTTGTCGAGGACTATATTACAAAAGCACTGCTGGCTCACCAAGATAAGGAATTTGTTCTTATGACATACAATGAGAATTTCCATTGGATTTTAATTGTAATTATACCAAAATGGAACAAGGCTATATACCTTGATTCTCTAAGTAAGAACAAATCCAAGTACACAGCTATCGCCCGAATACTCGATAGGTACGTACATTGTACATTGTACTCTTTCTTTCCTTCCGAATAACTAATCTAACTTTTTCGAATAACGAAGGTCGTTCGCCACATACGTTCAACAAACACGTGACTCGACGACAGGGGCCAAGGCCTTGAAACATGATCGCAAGTTTCGGGTATTCGCTAGCTACACATTAATTAATCATATACAACACATAGTAGTAATGCCACTTGATTTAACACATTATATTTTTTGCAGTGCCACCAGCAGGAGCCGGGCAACACGTGTGGATACTACGTGTGCCACCATATGAGACTACTCCTCGATTCCACCAAGATCACTAATTCTAAGGTTTGTCAATCTTCCCACATTTATTTCATACATGTCAGTTTTATATATGCGCGCGTTGATATTCCTATCGACAGGCTGCGTCCATCTCTACATCTGCATTGACACAGCCGGATTTTGCAAAAATTCGAAGAGAGCTCATTTGGTTTTTGTGGTCAAAAGTCGTAAGATCAGATGGAGAGTTCCACTGCCCAGAATGATTTTTTATTGTAATTCTAAGTGCAAATACAGTGTAGATCTTTTACAATTGTGTATTTGTTAATGGATATTTTATTTCAACTCAATGAATTGATTTGCGAAATGGATGCTTTATGTTTGTGAAATGAAGTGCGTTGTCAATTGGATGTTTTATGTCTGTGAAATGAATTGAGATGTGAAATGTATCTGAAATGAAATGAGATGTGTGAATTGTATATGTTTATGTCTGTGATTATCTGCTTGTTTCAGAGGGTATGGCTAGCATTTCCTGAGGCTAGCTATAAACAGAAATAGATTCTGCTGGGGGGAGGAGTATCACGGACGGTTTTTCATTAAAAACCGTCTGTGATTATGCGATATCACAGACGGTTTTGTACTAAAAACCGTCTGTGATTATCCGATATCACAGACGGTTTTTTTAAAAACCGTCTGTGATATCAGATAATCACAGACGGTTTTTAGTACAAAACCGTCTGTGATATCGGATAATCACAGACGGTTTTTAATGAAAAACCGTATGTGATATCGCATAATCACAGACGGTTCAAAAACCGTCTGTGATAACTTGGATTATCACTGACCCATAATTTCAGACGGTTCAGAAAACCGTCTGTGATGACGTTTCTGAACCGTCTGTAATGTGGATTTCTGTAGTAGTGAGAAAGGCTACTCGATTCCACACGCATAACGCAAATGCAGGCTTACACTCCAATATTGTACAAAATACTGTAACAATTGCTAAAGAAAATTTTGTATAGTTTGATATGTGTACAGTTTTGCCAAAACTCAAATTCCAAACCAATATTTTGCTGGACTTATTTTTTTAGTACTCATATCCTTGACTTGTTAGAATACATATTTTGGCCTGCAAAACATGCTGAACTCCATTCTCTGGGAGTTTTGTCAAAGTTTTTTAAAAAACTTCTTTGTAACATCTTACGGCCCAAAATTCGCTAATAGCGCAGGCCCCATATAAGATGGCACGTATGCTAGTACCAATATGTATTATATGCAAGTATAACTCAATGTAAACAGAGAATGGTAATAAAAGGAGGGGTGTTACATTCTTGCTGTAACTAGCGAAGTTGCCCACGCATCTGCGTGGCCAGCCTTAATTTTTTCCTTAAGATATAATTTTTATATTCGCACCTAATTTATGTTAATAATTAGAGATTATTTGAACTGATAAACAACAATATTTAGCAGCTTTTGTTTGTTACCCTAAAATATATTATTAAGTTAGACAATTTAATAACAATTGTTTTTCTTATTTTGTGAGAATTTACAGTCCTAAAATATTACATGGCTAGACTCTTCTCCTATCAAGCATCTCAATCTGAATAAAAATACATGAAAATCTGTCTTCCTTAAAAGTTAATCTACATGCCCTGCAATCAGTGGTGCCAATCAACCACGGATACGCGTATATGTGAACTCATATTTTCTACTATATATATAAGCATATGTGTGCATTCTAATTTGAAAGAAGAAATCCTGGTGTCAAGGATCAGATGGCTGATTTAACTGGCCGGGTTACCACAATCTCCATCAATTGCCGTATCCACAAAGAGCTAACCTACCGTAGCTCTAATTAAGAAGATAGGTTTGTATCGAAAAGAACAACATAACAGAATCAAACCTGATGAGATTTCAATTTACGGGGCATTCTATGATAGACGTAGTTCCTCAATTTGATCATTCGCAATTACATTATGTGAGTCATCCTTCAAGAGACTGCATATATCTAGCATAACACGCACAAAAAAAGGCCATAAGAATGCTACCTTTCAGTCCTAGCAGACATGCATCACACTCACAACTCATGCATATATAGGGATGGTAATCGGGTGCGGCGGGTACGGGTAGTGCTCACCCATACCCGTACCGCGACCCTAATTTACGCCCACGGGTATACCCGTGAAGGACAACGGGCGAAAAACCTCGCCCATACCTGTCGCCCGCGGGTATACCCGTTTACCCGCGAACTGAGTCACTATCTGAGAGTTGAATTAATGACAGATACATATAAGCAACAATTGTTGCTAGGAAATATAATATCTATCAAAAAAGTTTATAACAATCAATAGCAATTAGAGATATGGAAAAGTTTATAACAATCAATAGTAATTAGAGATATTGCTATGACTACGCCACCTATCAATCTATATTGCGGGTAAACGGGCGGGGTGGGTACGGGTGGAGCTTACTCATACCTGTGCCTATTTACCTGACGGGTAGAGTGTTCCCCCATTTTCATATCCGTGGGTAAAGAAAATATCCCATACCCGGCTCCATTAGGGTATTTACCTATGGGTATACGGGTAAACGGGCACAATTGTCCGGGCACTAAGCCTCTCTACCTTTGGATTGATTTTAGATGCGTGCAATTGCAATGATATATTATATCAGGATGGAAAGTCTTAATTATGAATGGAAAGTCTCAATCATGGATGGAAAGTCTTAATCATGAATGGAAAGTCTTAATCATGGATGGAAAGTCTTAATCATGGAGTCTGGGCACCATGGTTACCCTGTTATATATATATATATATATATATATATTTATATATATATATAGGCAAAATAACAGGTGCACCATGGTGCCCAAGCTCCATAATTAAAACTTTCCATCCATGATTAATTCTTTTCCAAATTGATACCTTTTCGTATTAATGAATCTTAATAGTTTACCTAATATATTGCACCTGCACGCATCTAAAAGCAATCTAATGACAGAGATGCTAGGTGCCTGGACACCTTGGTGCCCCATTTCAGTATCCTATATATATATATATATATATATATATATATATATATATATATATATATATATATATATATATATATATATATATATATATATATATATATATATATATATATATATATATATATATATATATGAAAAATACCTTTTACACCCGGGTGTAATTACACCCACCTGTAATATACCACCTAAACAAATTTGAAATACTCATTTATCACTTTAAGTATATTTGTATACTAATTATAAGATACTCCAATGTGAACCACACGAAAAACTTGTAAAGGAGTTTATAGTTTTTAGCGTATTTTGTAAATACCTTCATATACACGCATAAAAAGGAGTATGTCAAAAAATGTACATACCACCTCTGAAAAATTATTCATACCACCTAGATGGTCTTAAATACTCGTATACTACATGTACATTCCCTCCATTACGCAAGATACTCTCTACATTGTGAGATACGATATAAGGTGTAATTACACCTGGGTGTAGAAAAAAGGCTTTATATATATATATATATATATATAGAGAGAGAGAGAGAGAGAGAGAGAGAGAGGACGCTGAAATGGGACACCAAGGTGCCCGGACACCAAGTCTCTCTGTCGTTAGATTGCTTTTAGATGCGTGCAGGTGCAATATATTAGGTAACCTATTAAGATTCATTAATTCGAAAAGGTATCAATTTGGAAAGGAATCAATCATGGATGAAAAGTTTTAATTATGGAGCTTGGGCACCATGGTGCACCTGTTATTTTGCCTATATATATATATATATATATATATATATATATATATATATATATATATATATATATATATATATATATATATATATATATATATATATATATATATATATATATATATATATATATATATCGCCACTTTTGCAATCGAACCTCTGAAGAAAGTAGCATAGAATTCATTCCCTCTTCAAAATTCCAAGCCGGATTAAGAAGGAAACATGCATAGATTAACCGCGCTAATATTACCCTGTATTGACATTGCTTAACCTGTAAGCATGTCCCGATCGCTCTGTAGATTTTCACACAATCAGTGTGGGAACAAAAAACATATACAACGAACATCCGAAAAATTGACCAAGAAGTAATTAAGGGGGTGTTTGGGACCGCTCCGCTCCACGTTTTTCAGCCAAACGGTTTCAGCTCCACGCACCCTGTTCGAGGAAAAAAGGTGGAGTTGTGAGAGCACCTAAAGAGGTACTTCACAAACTCCAGTTTTTTGTGGAGCTGCTCCACGGTGGAGTTTGTAGAGCAGAGTTTGTGGAGCAGTCCCAAACACCCCCTAAATAAATCCTAACCTAAGAAATCAAGCTTGGCAGGTGGTGAGTTGATCCTCATGGACGCATCAATTTTTGAGGTATCTACCATGAATATAATCCCTATCGCCTCATAAACTTTCTTATCTTCAGTGGGAACTAAAACTTTTACGGAGAACTTCAAGGAAACTGACCTAGAAGTCTCCACTAAAACTTTTACAGAGAACTTCAAGGAAACTGACCTAGAAGTCCACTAAAACTTTTACAGAGAACTTCAAGGAAACTGACCTAGGTGGTGATCGGTTCGGCTGAAAAGCTCGTGGCTTATGGCTGAAAACACTGTAGCTAGCTGAAAAAAGCACTGTAGCTAACAGAGGCTTATTTAGCATAATTAAATTTAAAAAAATTTAAAAATAAAAAAAAATATGTTAGCCCATTACGTATAATACAAACAAATACGGGAAAAAAAGAACCGGCAAAAAAGCTCAACAAAAAGCCAAAAGTTCAGAAAAAGACGAAACTTATGAATAGTGACAAAATAAGCCAGAAGCCGAAGCCGAGTTGATCGGGGCCCTAGAAGTCTCCACTAAAACTTTTACAGAGAACTTCAAGGAAACTGACCTAGAAGTCTCCATGCACGTATTAATAGATATGGATGTGCACACCGATGGCTTGACGTCCAATGAGTTTTGTGATGCATTGTGCTCACTGATGGCTTGACATCCAAACTAAGAGGACAAATTAATGATTTTTGAAAAAAAACGGAGACAAATTAATGGCATGGATTAGCAAGGGGAAAAAGAACCGGATGACACACCCATACATTTTGCTTTGTCCTTAAGCTCCAACTACAGGTGGGGGTCGGGCCGGGCTGGCCCGGCCGGCTTAATACGGCCCAAGCACAGGATGAGCCTGAACATGGCGGGCCGAACTGGCACAATGCGAACGAGGGGCGGGCCGGACCTGGAAATCCTGTCCGTTGGGCGGCACGGCCCGGCAGGCGCGGCGGCGGTTCCCATCGTAGCAGCTTCTGGTGCTTCTCCGCCCCGTCTCCTCCCCACCTCTCCGCGGCTCGCCGAAGCGCTTTCCCCGTCCCCGCCCCCTTCTTCCTCATCCTCGGGCACCGCCAGCGACGGCGCCAACGCCCGTACCCAATCCTCCGCGCCTCCCTCTCCGACCTCCTCGCCAACCTCCCCGCCTCGCTCGCGCTTGTCGGCCCGCCGCGGTCGCCTCCTCCCCCTCCTATTTCCGGAGCAGCCTCCCGCCGCCGCCGTCCCCGGACTCGGGTTACGGTGAGGCATGCGGGGATGTCACTGGCGAGTGGATCCTCTTCACCAGCCCGACGCCGTTCAACCGGTGCGTGCTGCTGCGGTGCCCGTCCGTGTCGTTCGAGGACGGGGGCGTGCTGCTCGACGGCGTCAACGAGCGGCTGCTCACCGAGGAGCGGCACTACGGGAACTTCAGCTGTGGCCGCATCCCCACGACGCGCGGCGGGGATGGCACCGGCGATATAGCCTAGCCTATCAGAGGATTTTTCACGTTAAAGATTGTTAGCTGGTACCATAGTTTATCTTGTATCGTTGGAGTATATGATTAGCATTTAGCAATTACTACGAGCAAAACTAGAAGCTAGTTATCATTCTGTGTCCACTGGTTGATATTTTGTAATTCTCTTTAAACTGCTCAATTTTTGCTGCTTGTGTTTGTTAGTCCTCAATATCTGGTGCTGCCGATTTATGGCCAAGTGGAAACTTAAGTCCGTGCTACATCTATACTAGTATAACTGTTGTCCATTCTGAAGTCCGGTTAATAAATTACTGTTTATACAACTTAGTGGTTGTTAGTACTGAAGTGTAACAACAAGTGACTAGAAAAGAGAAAAAAATTAGAGTAGCAAGTGAGTGTTATTACTGCAGAATAACACAAATTCATTTCAGAGTGGTAGAAACAGTGATTGCTATAATGAACTGTATGTGAAAATGGCCGTACTTTTAGTTTTAGTATTGGGTCATCGTTTGAGTAACCATTTTAGACAAAGTGCATCATTTACAAATTTAAGCCCTTTGTTGACTAACTTAAATTCTAATGGGAGACAGCACGGTGAAATAAAAATCTGCATCTATGTGCATATGCACCCATGTTTAAATGTGTACTTGTGCATTCAATAAATTGATAAATGTAGAAAATGATGGAACATGTGCACTTGCAAAACTGCGTGCAAGATAGCATATGCTTGTTGTATGGACAAAAATTGGAAAGTTTGTTACTATTCTTACTGAGAAGGGGCGGAAGTGTTGGAAAAGTGAAGTTTGCAGTATGACTTTGGCAATAAAATTTCAGACAGTGTAGAGCGTAAGTGTTAGCTAGCCTCTCGCCTGTTATTCTACTAAGCCATTATCAATCATAGTTGAAATTTGTGATACTGAAAATTATTGTAATTTGGGAACATCAGGGTCCTCTATTGTGATCACTTGTGCGTTCTAATACTGTTAACTTAATGCACCCCTTCTATCCAGTACCTTCGTTGCATTAGTGTACCTACACATGCTTGTACGTAAGTTAAGAGGTGTGGCTGTGATGGATATCTGTTCTAAAATTGTAGGGCTTCTAAACTACCTGCTTATGTGGGTTATTTACAGCGGCTGACAGATATATCTGCACAGCAATACGCTTTATAAACAGTAAGAGACCTTGGACAACACTAATGGGTGTTGGAGGCGATATGGTGCCAATATGCTGATAAAGTACCTTGTCGAAGCGGGGGAGTCTACTCCTATTACTGCTTCTGTTTGGATTGACAATCCTTTCGACCTACACGAAGCAACCAGATCATCTCCTCATCATATCGCTCTTGATCGAAAGTTCACGGCTGGCTTGGTTGATATTCTGCATTCCAATAAGGATGTGCGCTCCAAAAATTTGTCCCTCTTTTCTCATGCACTTGCATTTGTTCACATGCACACAATCTCACTGGTGCTTATGTGCACACATCAATTCACAGAACAAGTGAAAAGTCATTTGAGTAAATAGCTGGTGCTAGTAACTTTTTAGCGTTCCATGTAAATAGAATAAGGGTGTAAGATGTACAAGTTAAATAACCAGCTCCTGAAATGGTCTCAATAATTCACTATATTTGCAAGCAGTCTTTCTTTTGGGAAGGGCATTTAGCCCAATATAACCGATGTTTTATTCCCCTCTTCTCTGCCCTCCATTTCTCTTCTTGTGGCTCGTGCGCTTGGTCTCCTAAGTCCTGAACAACTTTTCCCCCATCTCCCCTATTCCCCTTTCTTCCCCATCCTCCCATTTCTTCATCCCCAACCGAAAGCTCAATCCACCGGCCGCACCGTCTCTACCGGCCTATGTTTTTACATAATTAATTTAATTTGAACGTAATTTTTAATAAAACAGCACAAAACAAATAAAGATGGTAACCGTTGCTATCATCATCACTGCCGCCTCTGCCATCTACAGTTATGCAAGGCTAGATCAGGGCAAGCATGGCACGACGCCGGCCCATTATGCTTTAAGGTGTACCTGAGTCTTGCTGGAGATAAGACGGGCTGGCACCATAGGGTGGCTCGACCGAGTTGGCACAGCCTGATGCGGCGCAAAGCTCGGCGAGCGCATGTGGTGCCGGCACGACACAGCAAGTCCAACCTCTAGCTCCAACAATTGCCACAGCTGCTAGCAGCATTTGTTTCATTAAAGAACTCATTTTTTCGTTGCAGGGTAGTACTACAGATATTATTCTCCTGCATGTCTGCATGCATTAAATATCAAAGAAAAAATTAGATGAGTCGAATATTGACATGCATCCAGTGTAACCATACAAAAAGGCTGCATGTTACCTATGCCAATGTGCGTGCTGCCTGCGTGAGGACGAGAGGGAGGGGCGAGTGACTCTCCACCGGCTAGGCCCCCGCCCGTACAGCCTTTGCGCGCTGTATGTTGGGTTAGGCGGACTTCGGCTGGCGCCGCCGCCGGCCAGTGAGCCCATCGAGCAGATAAGAAAAACAGTTGTTATTAAATCGCCTAACTTAATAATATATTTTAGGATAACAAACAAAAACTGCTAACTATTGTTATCCATCAGTTCAAACAATCTCTAATTATTAACATAAATTAGGTGGGAATATAAGAAAATTATATATTTCAAGAAAAAAATTAAGGCTAATCGCGCAAATGCCCAGGCAACGTTGCGCTTCGTAGCGCAGCATTGACAAGACTGTCGGGGTCAGGACGTGCGTCTCTAATGGTAACGGTGGTGACCCCATTAATTAACTCCAAGACGGAAGAGGATGGTCAGGCTTGTACACTCGGAAGGGGCAGATCTTTGATTGCTTGGGAACTACCGAATTAGCATGCATGTGGAAGGAGATAAAGGTTGCTTTACCGATCAGAGGTCTATGGTTTACATCTCTGCTGTCTATAATTAAAATATAATTGTATTACTATATAACTCTAATATATATGATTAATCTGTATCGTTATAATCTGACCTTACTAAAATAAGTGAAGGAGATACTTCTCTTTTTTCCTTAATTAATGTGAGAATTTTTAGGGTTTTTTTGGATTATTGTAAGATTTTCTTACTTGCAAAATGAAGGAGGTGCCTTAAATTCAATTAATTATTTTTATTTATATAGATTGCACAATAACTGTTGCCTATGCTCACTTTATTTGGAAGGATTATTATCGTTTTCTTGGTCACAAGAGGTAAGCAAACAGGGGCGTATCCAACGCCCAGACCGCTCAGCATCGACCCAATCTCGACTGCTCAAATGGTTAGGCCATCCACAAGGTGAGGGAAAAGTGATGCTAGAAAGCTTCTGGCACAGTGGCCCGAGGGTTGCTCGGTTGGCAAGTATGCCAGTGGGCACATGTGCTGCCGTATTTTTGAGGAGCACTATTTACACAAACATTATCCTCTAGTACTGTTCATTTAAACAGTGTCCTCTAAATACACGTCTACGTAGGTATATTCAGTAGTCAAAGTGTATATCTGCACTTCGTAAGACATTAGGTCTCTGTGTTGTCTCAATCATATGCTTTGAACATATCTATATAAGTGTGTAAGTGTGTATGGTATTATATATGCGTGCGTGTGTAAATGTGTTCTTATTGTATTTATGAGTTAAAAAAAGGCTTCTGGCAACGATAGACAGTACCGATGCTAGTAGAGATGCTGGAAAAAAATGCTGGCATCCGTTTATCAAGTTGCTCTGATTCCAAAGTCAATAAAGAAAAGTTATGTGTTCACTTGTGAAGTTGGTACAGTGAATAATAATATATGTGATTGAAGCTTAATTTGCTCCTGAAAACTGTGCCATTTTTTTAATTTTTAGAGAAGGCAAAAGATAAAAGCTAAAAATCCAAAAGAATATGGCCTTAAACAATCCTTATCTTAGGGGTGTTTTTTTTGCTGCGGCTGATAGCTTTTGTCTGTGTTTTTTAACACTGTAGTGGATAGCGGAGATGCTGACGCGGATAATACATATGATTTTAAGTTTGAAAAAGCCATTTATCTAGTTTTTTAATTTTTTGAAGAAGTTAAAAGGCAAAAAAGACGGGACGTAACTCATGCAAGCACGCAACGGACCGTTGGACGGCATGCGATGCCAACCGAGTCATTGTTGGCCGTTCTCCGCCACGAGCTGTGCCTCCGCCTCTTGTCCCAGATCGCCGTGCGCTCTCTGGTTGGCGAGACTTTTTGTTGCAGATTAGTATCGCCTCCTCCTTCAACAACTCGAGCAAGCTCTGTCCTCAGTAAACCTTTTTTTTCTTTGTTAGACCATGTGGCTAGATTTATGATATTTTGGTGATGAATAATTGACAATGGTTAATTTGTTATGATGAATAATTGGTGATTTCGTTTAGCGGTGTTATGCGAGTTGTGTTGCGTGTGTGCGGACTGATGTTGGCCAAGTTGAGACGAACTTGTGCCGGAAGAATGTTCTTTGGTCTTTGCATGTGCAGGTTGAGCATGGAGGCGATCATGGTCGGTGACGAGGTGGACCGGAACTAGGATGGGGAGATCTGAGGTTCAGACGGTCAAGGAGGTCACGAGATGATCGGGCTCATGCTTGGGGCGCATGGAGATCGAAGGTGGATGATACGTGGAGAAGCTACGGGAGGTGCGGTCCTAGAGGCTTCGACACGTGACGTGTTAGAAAAGTTGTGAGAGTGAAAAACCTGTGTTAGGAAGGGTTTCGGGTCCCTTGAAAATTAGTGGGCCAAAAGTCTAGTTGAGGTAAAAAGGCCCAGGCCTAGTTGGAGTTGGATTAGGATTCGAAGTCCTAGTTGGAGTTGGATTAGGATTCGAAGTCCTAGTTGGAGTTGGATTAGGATTCGAAGTCCTAGTTGGAGTTGGATTAGGATTCGAAGTCCTAGTTGGAGTTGGATTAGGATTCGAAGTCCTAGTTGGAGTTGGATTAGGATTCTAAGTCCTAGTTGGAGTTGGATTAGGGTTCTAAGTCCTAGTTGGATTAGGATTTTAAGGCCTAGTTGGAGTTGGGCTGTGTGTGTATATATATGCATGCGGTGGCATGGCAAGAGTTGTGTCGAGCAGCCGTGGAAGAAAAATATATATACGGCTTTTGGGGTGGCCAAACGTTTTCTTTGGCATGGCATCTTTTTGATCACGAAGCGCACGACATTGTTCAGCCATCGGTCAGGCAAGCGATCTCATATTTTGCTTAGTTGCATAATTAGGGCTTAATTTATTTTCGTCACTATTTGCATCAGCGATCTTGTTTATTTTATATCTCAAGATCTAGAGCTCCGATTGACGTAATTCCAGTTGGGTTAGTTCAATAACTGTCTCTAGTTTATTCTGAAAAAGTTTGAGGTTAATCGGAGTTACGGATTTTTATCGAGATCAGTTTTAGTAAGGATACATTATTCTGTCCAGAATTATTAAATGAGACTTAAATAGGTTTTGTGTTTAGGGGAGAGTCTTAAAATTTATTTTTAGCTTCCGCAATCATTCACCCCCCCTCTGATTGCCTATCTTAGTGTGAATCGATCCTTCAAGTGGTATCAGAGCAGGTTAATTTTTCTAATTGATCTTAACCGGTGATTAGAAAACATGTCGACGGATAGGTATTCCACAAAACCTTGTGTTTTCGATGGTGTTGATTTTCAGTTTTGGAAAGCGAAGATGGAGGCATACATTCAAGCTCAAGGCTTTGCAATGTGGGAGAAGGTATACAAGCCTTATCAAGTGCCTGAGAATGATGCTGTGTCAGCATCGAATATAGCAGAAGTGGAGTCAAATAGCAAAGCAAGGAATCTGATAATTCAAGGACTAGGAAGGAGTGATTTTGATCGTGTTGTGCATCTTAAATCCGCATATGAGGTATGGAAAGCACTCTGTGATTATCATGAGGGTTCATCTACTATTAAAGAGGTACGTCAAGATATGTACAAAAAAGATTACATGCGTTTTGAGATGAAACCTGGTGAATCAATAGATGATCTCTTTGCCCGCTTTAATAAAATTCTTAGTAACCTACGTGCTGTTAATGTTACTTATACTGATGCTGAAAATGCACGTCAATTACTTGGAGCATTAGATATGTCGATATGGGAGATGAAGGTTACATCCATTAGAGAATCTACTGTCATGAGTACACTTACATTAGATGTACTTTATTCTAAATTGAAAACTCATGAATTAGATGTTTTTGCTAGAAAAAATAATGGTAATAAATCAATTGCTTTAGCTTCACAATCTAGCATGTCTAATGGTGATAATTCTTCTACTAGCTATGCTTTGTCTTCTTTGTCTTCACTAACCGATGAACAGTTAGAGCAACTTCCGGAAGATGATTTGGCACTTCTCTCTACACACTTCACAAGAGCTTTGCAGAATGTGAGATCAAGAAAGAGAGGAAATTTTGGTCCTCAAAGGTGCTATGAGTGTGGTGATCTCAATCATATTCGTCCCAAATGTCCAAAGTTTCTAGCAAGATTTGCAAAAGAAGAGAATGAGAAGGAAGAAGAGATGGAGAAAGAAAAGAAGAAGAATAAAAAGAAGGGTTATATTAATCGCAAGGTGGTGCATCGTGTTCTTTCGGCTCTTGAGCAAATTAATTTGAGTGATGTGGACACGGACAGCGAGGATGATACTCCCAAAGGCAAGAAAGATTTAATTGGGTTGTGTCTAATGGCAAGTAGCAAAAGCTCCACCGACAATGATGATCTTGACAGCGACAGCTACAATGAGGTAGAACCTTCTTATGATGATTTAGCTAAAGCTGTTGCTAAACTTGGTACTTTGCTAGAAAAGAAAGATAAAAAGATTAAGAAATATGATACTTTGATTGAATCTCTAAATTCTGAAATTGCAAGACTTAGAGTTTTAATTCCTGATGATGAATCTTGTGAGTCATGTCAAATTTTACATTCTGAGTTAGAAAATGCTAGGTCACTCAATGCTTTAAACATGGATCAACTTAGAGATGTAACTGCTAAATTTGATGAATTAAGATTGGCACATGACTCTTGTGATGAAAAATTGAAATGTACTAATGATGAAATTGGAAAGCTCAAGTTTAGTTCTTCTTCATGTTTAGAATCAAGTATTTTGAATGCTCAATCTAAAGCTTGCTCTAAATGTGATTTGTTAGAAGCTAGACTTAGTTCATCTCAGGAAACAATTCAACAGATGCTTTATCATGAGATTTCTTCTTGCTCAAATTGTCCTAAACTTAACACTGAAATAGAAGTTTTGACTAGACAACTTAATGATTTTGCTGAAAAAGAAAGATTAGCTCAGTCTAGTGCTTCTAAAAATCTTGTGAATGAATCTAATAAATGCACAACTTGTCCCACTCTAGCTAAAGAGAATGAGTACCTGAAAGACACTTTAGAGAGATTTTCTTTTGGCAAGAAAAATTTGAATATGATTCTAGACAAGTCAAAAACTAGTGTGAAAAATCGTGGTCTAGGATTTAATTTTGTTGAGCATGCCAAGAATAATTCTTCTAAGGTTATTAAGCCTCTTGAACCTGGAAAAATTGAAGTGAAACTTGAACCAAAACAAACTGTGTTTAAATCTGCTGGCTTTGTACAAAGTTCATCGAATAATAATGTAGGTGCTAACTCATCATCTCAAAAGAATTCTAGTTATGTTAAATTTCATTGCACCTACTGTGGAAGAGATGGACACTTGAATGAATTTTGCTTTAGGCGTGCAAAGAAAGAGAAGAAGAAAAGATTGAATGCTTTGAGACAAAAACGTGCAATGTTTTTTGTTCCTAGAACTAATGTGAAAGCTAAGCTTGTTGAGAAATTTTATGATGGCTTTAAATCTGCTTCACATGCTAGATTGGGATTTAATTCAAATAATTCACGTTCTTTTCGGTATTCTGATCACCCACATGCACGTGATTTTGGTTCTAGCTTTGTTGCTCCTGTTCGTCGTGTGTCACAGTACTGGATTCCTAAATCTTATTTTACTAACCCCAATACTGTGAGACCGATGTTTCCTGCCATGTAAGAACAGCTGACAAGGATGGAGAACATGAGTTAAATTGGGTTCTGTTTTTTATCATCTCTTGATTGGAACACTTGATGGTTCTTCACTCCTTTGATGGTTTACAAGAGATTTCACTTTTTGAAAGACCATGTGAAAAAGGTGATATTGTCTTACATCTTGTTAAATTCTCAAGTTGTAAATTTGCACATGAAATCGTTTGATACTTCTCGTTTTCCTCAATTGTGAAGTGAGTTGGAAGTATTACATCTTGTGGGATTATTCTGAGGGGGAGCTTGTTGTTTAAAAATTTCGGAAGCTTTGTTTATTATCCTTGTCAAATAACTCATCAAATCCAAGTCATTGAAATCAATTGAGTAGTAGAGCTCTCTTTATCATATCTTTCATATGTTGTGTAGCTTTGATCAAGACTGTTTATAATTAAATTGCTACATTTGAATTAAAAGTATGACATGGCGGAATACTTTGACTAGATTAATTATAGTTATTACTTTGCGATGTCCATCGAAAAGGATTAGCTTGATTGTGAGTCTTATTTTAACTCTTGGTTATGAGGCTCGATTGTTTAATGTTCCAATTCTTATGATCACTCAATTTGGCATGTTATTAAAAAAAAAGAGTATATAAAGAAAAAATTAAAAAGATGTATGCTTCAAGCATGCCATGGTGAACAAAAAAAAAAGGACACAAAAGTGCGCAAAATGAAAAGAAGTATGCTTCAAGCATGCCACCATCAAAAAGAAGAAGAAGAAGAAGAAAAGTATGTCATTATGAAAAGAAGTATGCTACAAGCATGCCACATGCCTAAAAATTGAGTGTGAAGCAATAAGTTGTTACATGAGACTGCTAGCCCGTCTAGAGTTAAAATTTGCTTCATTTTTAGGTTTTGACTTTTCGTTGTGATATCTCATTGTGCTCTCTATAATTGGTTTGGTCATTGTTGATATGCCTGTCATTGATATAAATTGCTTAATCATATTGAAAATTTGTTTTGACATTGCTATGTGATATATGGCTTAATATGATCTAGATAGCTCTACTCAAAAATATGTCTTGGTTGCTTTATTAAATAAATGCACAATGACTTGGATAATCTACAAAGCTTCTTGATTTTTACTTTCATTGCTCCGTCTTAGAATTGTTTTTTCTTTAAATTTTCTTGATGATTACATTGCCAAAGGGGGAGAGATTTTGTGTGCTTTTGCAAGAAATTAAAGAGAATTTGGGGAGAATAAAATTACCTCTCTTGTGTTGAGGGGGAGAGATTTGAGACTTATGGTTTAAACTGTTTTTCGGCTTTAGTTCTTTACTTATATCTTTTGAAGCTAGTTCATCATACAATTTTGTGGTTTTGTCAATGTATTCATCAAGGGGGAGATTGTTAGACCATGTGGCTAGATTTATGATATTTTGGTGATGAATAATTGACAATGGTTAATTTGTTATGATGAATAATTGGTGATTTCGTTTAGCGGTGTTATGCGAGTTGTGTTGCGTGTGTGCGGACTGATGTTGGCCAAGTTGAGACGAACTTGTGCCGGAAGAATGTTCTTTGGTCTTTGCATGTGCAGGTTGAGCATGGAGGCGATCATGGTCGGTGACGAGGTGGACCGGAACTAGGATGGGGAGATCTGAGGTTCAGACGGTCAAGGAGGTCACGAGATGATCGGGCTCATGCTTGGGGCGCATGGAGATCGAAGGTGGATGATACGTGGAGAAGCTACGGGAGGTGCGGTCCTAGAGGCTTCGACACGTGACGTGTTAGAAAAGTTGTGAGAGTGAAAAACCTGTGTTAGGAAGGGTTTCGGGTCCCTTGAAAATTAGTGGGCCAAAAGTCTAGTTGAGGTAAAAAGGCCCAGGCCTAGTTGGAGTTGGATTAGGATTCGAAGTCCTAGTTGGAGTTGGATTAGGATTCGAAGTCCTAGTTGGAGTTGGATTAGGATTCGAAGTCCTAGTTGGAGTTGGATTAGGATTCGAAGTCCTAGTTGGAGTTGGATTAGGATTCGAAGTCCTAGTTGGAGTTGGATTAGGATTCTAAGTCCTAGTTGGAGTTGGATTAGGGTTCTAAGTCCTAGTTGGATTAGGATTTTAAGGCCTAGTTGGAGTTGGGCTGTGTGTGTATATATATGCATGCGGTGGCATGGCAAGAGTTGTGTCGAGCAGCCGTGGAAGAAAAATATATATACGGCTTTTGGGGTGGCCAAACGTTTTCTTTGGCATGGCATCTTTTTGATCACGAAGCGCACGACATTGTTCAGCCATCGGTCAGGCAAGCGATCTCATATTTTGCTTAGTTGCATAATTAGGGCTTAATTTATTTTCGTCACTATTTGCATCAGCGATCTTGTTTATTTTATATCTCAAGATCTAGAGCTCCGATTGACGTAATTCCAGTTGGGTTAGTTCAATAACTGTCTCTAGTTTATTCTGAAAAAGTTTGAGGTTAATCGGAGTTACGGATTTTTATCGAGATCAGTTTTAGTAAGGATACATTATTCTGTCCAGAATTATTAAATGAGACTTAAATAGGTTTTGTGTTTAGGGGAGAGTCTTAAAATTTATTTTTAGCTTCCGCAATCATTCACCCCCCCTCTGATTGCCTATCTTAGTGTGAATCGATCCTTCATTCTTGATGGAATTGCAGTGCAGAGTAAGAGAGAGCTAGAACAGCTGAGTTTCTAGGTTGCCACCCAACTAAGCTAGGCTGTAGCGACGGCCTTCCTCACCAAATCCTGTACTTGTTAAAGACCTCGTCAGGATTCAGAAATGCCTGCTGTGTTAGCAAAGGAGGGTCTGATCAATCTATCTGCCTGCCGCTCCATGTGGCAATTGGCAGGTACTAGGAAGGCAGGATAGACAAAATTCTTGGTAGGAAGTTACAGTGGATCAGATTTCTTTGTCAACTGAATAAGAGTAGTTGCCTGTTGGTACTGAAAAAAGGTCCGAAAGTAGATAAAAAAATTACACTGGAAACATCCATCAGAGCATATATTTCTGAATTCCGATCCTAAAGGTTACCTTGAACCTCCCTTTTGACCTTCAAAGCACACATGGACAATGGAACATAGTAGCTTGCTTAGGTTCTTCAGAAGTTCAGCAAAACAGAACAGAAAAACATAATGGGAATGATACATGGCATTGCAGGAGCAAAACACTTGACAAAATCCTGCAAGGGACTGAGGTAAAGTTGTGCTCAAGGAAATGCTGTAGCTAATGCTAAGAACTCCGATGCTTACTCTGCCAAGGCTCCTTAATTTTCAGCGTGTTCATCATAGTAGTAGCAGTCTAGTAGACAACTGTTTCAACCAAGAAGTTTCAGACTTTTACAACAAGGCAGAAGCAGAATGCTTCAGAGTTCAGACCTTAGTCTCTGCTTGGCATTGCAGATATTTTCAGCAAAGCAAGTTTAACTGAGTAGATAAAATAGTAAACATGTTTTAACTCAGCTCATGAACAAATTAAACATGTTTGACAAACCATTAACCACACATCGATATACTATCTTTTTGACAAATTATGTAAATCTTGTTCCCAACAAAACAATTTCATTTCCATAGCAAACAAAGACAGGATCATTAGTCCATTGCACCATGTTGGAAACAATTGCATGAAGGACGAAGTTCCATATTGGCTGCCTAATGTCCCCAAGTTGAGGGTGCTTGTACTGAGATCAAATGAATGTCATCGTCCCATAAGTCATCATCCCGAATTCGCAATGGAAACGCACCTTCTTTTCCATTCCTACAGCTCTTCGATATCTCGTCCAACAACTTCAGTGGGTCTATGCCAGCAGAGTGCTTGAAGAATTTGAATGCTATAAAATCTCAGGGATATGCAAACTAGCAAGTAGGGTTCAGTTGTCTTCAGCAAGTAGGTTCAAGGACACAAGGGTTAGGAATGAGGAAGGGGAAGATGATAATTCAAGTGCACTGGAACTGGAAGAAGAACCAAGGCTAAAATTTTGCTTCTTTTCCATACGGAATTGTATTTTATTGGTGGAAGTGTTAGTGATATGCCTTAGACACAATCATAGAGATGATTGTATCACTTCTATATTTATTATCTTTTGAATAATATGTTATTTTGTTTTGTAAATAAATGTCTTTCATATTGATCAAACAAGTATGTGATTTATTCATGGAACTCTTTATTCATATTTTGATGTTATTTTAAATTATCTTTGATCTTATATCATTATGTTGAGCAATTATGATTTACAAATCAACATATGTATTGATTGATGATCGTGTTTCACAGATCATGGATATGCGATATCAAATTAATAATATGGACATATGTTAGAGAACATGATGTTAGATAGACCCATCATGAGATACTGCGGGAATTGTTATATTCTTGTATCATCAGTTGGTCTCATATATAGTATATGTAGGATCCTTAAACTTGGGATCGTCATTGTTTCCTATATGTATAATAGTTAACATAGGGTTTACCAAACACTACTCCATAACTGGGTGGTCATAAAGGTAGCTTTCGGGTTTACTATAAAACATGCAGAAGAATATGAGCGATATTCGAGGTTTCATAATATTATAATTTAATCAGGTTTCATGAATATATCTACAAATAACTGGTGATATTCGAGATACCTCATTCGTTTTAGAGGTCTAGAAAATCCCACATTAATTCTTAAATCAGGAAAAAAGGAAAATCCCTACAAATTCCCTCATTAATTGAGAGAAAAATAGAAGATTTATACCACTTTTGTTGGTGGGACCATATTATAACAGTGTAGATTAGTCATCTATAGATAAGAAAATTTCTCATTGATTTAGATTAAAAAAGAGAACATCTAAGCCAATTATTTTGCTAGGGCCAGCTTATAATGTTGTAGATTAATCATGTAGACATTATAACTATTACAATTGTATAACAAATATTACTATATTTTTGAAAGGTAATAGAATTATAACACAAATGCATTGGGGGCGTTTGTATTGGCTTCTGCTGATGGCTTTTAGCTGAAAATAAATAGTAGCAGCTGAAAGAAGTGGCTTTTAGAAGGAGGGGGTGAGTAGCGCAAAAAGTGATGGAGAGATACATGCGCGAGATGAGAGTGAGAGAAATAGGGTACGTGATGTGGCCATGACCCACTGACTTATCTTCGGAGTGAGATAGGAGCAAGAGGAGTGGAGAAACCGCTTCGAGAAGCCAGGTGTTCGTATCAATTTCTGGCTTCTCCAAGCAGAAGCCAGAAGCTGAAGCCATTACGAATAGGGCCATTGTCTAGCTGTGCAATTGCATGAAAAATTATGCTAGTTACAAAATAAATTAGAGGTCAAAGTTGTGTTTTGAGGACCATGTCAATGTCCAAAATGACATCTTTATGATTAGATGGAGTATATCTATAAATTTCCTAATATCAAACTAATGTTGAATAAAATATCATATATAAATTTCTGAGCACAACAATGACAACAATGTGTCTTGAACGCATCATATATTTCATATTTTGTATCCTTGTTCTTATCACAATTATGCTATTTATCGCAATAGTTATCACTGATTTATTATTGTATTGCAAGAATGATATTTGTTGAGCATATTGCATGTTACAGGTGGAAATCCTGAGATTTAAGGCTCTTGATGTGTAGAAGATATGGTTTAGAGTAACTTCCTCTTTTGGAATGCCGCAAGATTCAACTCGAGAACAGAATATGGGTTCACGTACGATCGCATCCGACTATACTGTCTGACCATACGAGCCTCCAGGAGCACCAACTTGTCAAACTAGATCAACTATATAAGGAGCGATGTCTTTATCCTTCAGCATCAAGTCTTATCATTGTCCACATAATTGTAGATTAGATTAGGAGAGGTGGAGTTATTTTTTTCACCATTTTCTTGATCTGGACTATATTAGAATTGGAGTTCTTATGTAATCTTTCATCTTTTATCAATTAGAGACTCGGTTTCATCACATCAACTCTTCGTAATTAAAGAGGGAAGTCTCTTTCTTTTATCTTATGATGTTTATTCATTGTTTTGATCCTTTACTTATGTGTAAATAGTCTACCTAGGCAAAGAACATGTAGGAGATTGGTAGAAACGGTGGTAATGCGACTATGCTTTGATTACATACAGTAGACGCGTTCGGTTTCATCGGGAATGTTGATTATATTTATTGTGATTATGCATATTATCTAATTTAAGGTACCAAATAACATGAACATAGAACAATAGCTCTGATCTGCAAGGTAATAACTGATTGCAACAACAAGTTGGTGATTCGCAGAGTGAAAGGCACGGATATCAAAGAAGAGTTGTTGTAATCCGAGGAACACAAATTATCATGAAACCTAATGCGTCGATTTGATCTCATGACCTTAAGGCCAATCTCAATGGGGGTTTTATGGAGTTTCATGGGCATTAAATACGCTAACATGGCACTGTATTGATGAAGAGAGAGATGATAAAAGTTTCATGGGAGTAGAGAGAGTTTCATGGGGATGAAACTCTTCTGCACTGTTTCCAAAATATGGGTGTGTTAAAAATTGGAACATGAAACCTCCACTGAAACTGGCCTAATACCGAAATGGTGCTAATATGGTCAGGCTGGGAGGTGGACCACATAGATGGAAGCAAAACTACTAACTCATGATAACTCGTCTACAAAACCATGAAAATGGAAGCAAAACTACTAACCCATGAATATAAGTTGCTACCGACTAATTTACCATGAACCATAATCTGAGATGCCTACAAGTCTTTTATTTAGTTTTAGCCTTTTTAGTTAATTATCTTCATTATAGCAATTACAGTTATCCTTTTACTTTATTTCTTACAATTATTACTAGTTAAAGATATAGTCACAGTAAAGAAACTATCTTTTCTTTGCTCCCGTGGTTCGATAAACCTTGAAATACTCTGAGGACAAGTGCTACCCTGATATTATTCACTTACAGATCATCAAGCAATTACATCTTCCTACTCTCCGACAGTTTCCTCCCACTTCTCGCTCCTCTCCGACCTACCAGCCGCCTTTCTCCTCCCTCGCCGCCTTCCCTTACCTCCCCATCGCATCTGCTCGGACCTTTCGGATTTGCGGGATTAGACGAGGTGAACTAGTCCAGGCTGAGGAGGGAGAGAGAGGAGAGGTGGGGATGGTGGCGAGGAGGAGGGTGGCATGGTGGGAGGAGGCATCGGCGAGGTGGACAGAGGCCCACGGGGAGGCGGGGTCGAGGTGGGCGGCACGGATGTTGCCAGCCGAGATCTCCGATTCAGCCAGGGCTAGCTGGCCCGAGTCCTTGGCCTCCCCCGCGACGGCGTCATCGGGAGTGGTTGCCGGCGTGAGCCGCGAGGATTGTGTTGTGTGATTTGCGGGTTTTGGGTTGGTTCGGTGAGATGAGAAGATGGAGAGTAGAAGAGGGCTGGCTGGGCTTAGTTGGGCTGAATTCCAACGGACACCCAAACAGAAAATTTTGAATTCAAATTTACCTGAATCAAATTCAAATGCTACTGAAATAGGATTTGGAATTCAATTCCATGGAGCCAAACAAGGTGTAATACATGTTTTCATCCCGAGCTACTACAGAAGAGAGAGAACTTGGTTAACATCCACGCCAAGTGTTGCGAACTTATGATTGTGGTCTCTACGGCATCAAAATTATGCAAAGACGCTGGTGCTAATCAATTTGCAGTTCACACGTAATAATAAAATTTAAAATTGTGAGAAATGTGCCTGTAATTTAGATATTTGAGGCATATTTACAATTTGCGATGAGATGATTTTTACTATTTGTGCAATTTGTACTAGAGCCGTGCTACTTGACATTTGCTAGTGTGTTTTAGTCTGATCGTGTGGATTTGATGCTCGGTGTATTTGGTTAGAGTTTAGATGCGCTGGAAGTCAAGAGCGTTAATTCATTTGAATCCAGACTCAAGAAGAATACATGCACGAACAACACACGAATGCAAGGAGCAAGACAAGCACTCAGCTAAGCATAAACAGGAGGCATTTGGACTTAGTCATCCAGATTCCAACTGAAATTATAACAGAAATTAATAGTACTTCAGTGTGCCATCACTTATCCTACGATTGATCCAAACTGTGGAAAATGACCAGTCCAGGAATCATCTCCAAACTACACTTACAGGGAGCTCAAGGATATCCATGAACACATCATAGACACAAGAAACATTTCCCAAGATAAAAGTGGAATTTCTTCCTTCTCCATATTCACCATTCCTACGAAAGGGATTCTTTGATGGCATGCAGTTCCTTGATGATATCCCCGGTTGACATTCTGCTCGATGGCATTTCCTGAGAGCAAGACATTCCCAGTCTAAGTAGCGAAATCAGGCAATCAATCTTCCTCTTGCTTAAAGAATCATCCATGGTCCGAAGCTCGTTTTCAAGGTCCAAACACAGCCGTGTGTCCACAACGTCCATCATGCCATGATGCAGAGCCTGATCAACGCGTTCATGAAGGCTCAATCCTTGTTTGAATCTGCTATCCGTGGGCCTCTTCCCGGTTACAGTTTCTAAAACAAGAATTCCATAACTGTAAACGTCTCCATTTCGTGATACCATGTTTCCAGCACCATACTCTGTTGCATTCAACATTTTGGGACACAAGAAATTAGACTTTGTATAATATGTGTAGTTCTAAATTTACGATAAAGGTGTAATATTATAGACAAAACCATATGTTCCATAAGTAAAACTAATTTCTTCTGCTCATCTTCACGAGTTATTCCACGGAAACTAAGGACAATAATGGCAAACAAGTATAAACAAAGAAGAGAACAAATTAGGCTAACCTGGGGCAGCATAACCAATTGTCCCTCTAAATCCCATCGAGCTCGTGGACTGCAGGAAAGATGAGCTTTCCTCAACAAGAATCCTGGCGAGTCCGAAGTCTCCAACATGTGCAACCATCTTAGCATCCAAGAGCACATTGCTTGACTTCAGATCACAATGTACAACAGGTGCGGGGCCATGGTAGTGAAGATAGTCCAACGCACAAGCCACATCAAGTAGTATGGTCACTCTTTGATACAGATTCAAGTGCTTCTGCTCTACTTGGTCATTTGTGTCAGGATGTAGCCAACCTTCAAGACTACCATTAAGCATGAAGTCATACACAATTGCTTTGAAATCATTCCGTCTGGTATCAATGCTTGAGCAAACTGTAATTATCTTGACAAGATTCCGGTGTCGCATATTTCGCAAGGCTTCACATTCAGCAGTGAAGCTCTTCAGTGCCTTAGAAGATTGAAGTTTCAGTACCTTCACAGCAACAAGATCTTTACTTTCGCCATCTTGACCATCTAACTCTCCTTTGTACACGGACCCAAAAGACCCAGAACCCAACAAATTGGTTGTCGAGAAACCATCTGTTGCTTTTACCAGCTGCGAATAAGAGATGATTGGGTGGCCTTGTGTGGATGTTGTTGAAGGGATTTTTGTTTTGCTTTTCTTGTGCCAGGTTAGAAGCATGTAGAGTGATGAAAGGATGGCCAGTGTTGCAAGCAGAGAAATAACAATAGGTACCACCAGAAATTTATGTCTTTTGTTTGGTAGTTGTGAATGACATGCAGGCAGATGTAGATCAGGTATGCCGTCGCAAAGTTCACCATTGCCTTGGATTGAGATTTCAGATGCATTTGCGAAAGCACCAACAGTTGGCACTTCTCCGACAAAGCTATTGAATGAAAGGTTCAGAGAATGGAGCATACTAATGTTCCCTAAGAACTTGGGTATCTGGCCTGACAAATTGTTGCTTGAGAGGTCAAGAGTTTCAAGACCTTTCAATTGGCTCAGGGCTGATGGGATGTTGCCATTCAAGAAATTATTTTGCAGATAGAGATTCCGTAGAAGTTGACATTCACCAAGGGTGCTAGGGATCTCACCTGATAATTTGTTGGATTCTGCGTTGAATGCTACAAGATTTTTGAGATTCCCTATTTCTTGGGGTATTGATCCCTCTAAGTTATTATGCGATACATTAAAGAATATTGAGAGTGTTTGGATGTTGAATAGTCCACTGGGTATTGGACCAGTAAAGTTATTAGTCGAAAGATCTAGTAACAACAACTTTGTCAGTTTTCCAAGTGTGCTTGGTATCCTACCGCTGAACGCGTTCATGCCGAGCCACAAATAATTTAGTTCAGTAAGATTTCCTATGGTCGATGGGATCGACCCACTTAGGTTGTTTTGAAATACTTTGAGAAGGCCCAAGTTTTTAAGCCTTCCCAAGGAAGAGGGAAGAGATCCTGTGTGAGAGTTATCGGAGAGATTGAGATATCGTAAGCCAATGAGATTACCAATATCTTTAGGAATGCTTCCCGTGATAGTGTTGGATGAAAGGACAAGATATTCTAGCGAAGTGGAAAGATTGGAAAGTGAATCAGGAAGAACTCCCCCAAACTTATTGTAAGACAAAGTCAATACTTGTAACTTGGAGCAATTTGTTAATGCAGTTATGAATTCCCAATCTTTTGCTTTTTTAGCTTCAAACAAATTGCCATCGAGCAATAGTTTATTGAGATTCCTTAACCTTCCAATCTCTGGGGGAACAACGCCACTGAATAAGTTACACTCGAGCTGAATTAGTGACACATTGGAAGCATTAACTAGTGAGACTGGGAAAAAGCCATGAAACTGGTTGTCGTTTACGTATATGTGATGGAGAAGCGGAAGGGCACTGAATGCATTTGGAGGTATCGTACCACCTAGCTTATTAGACTGGATAGAAAACACTTCTAGAGAGGAAATGTTCCAAATGGAAGTGGGGATCACCCCAGTTAACTTGTTGAAGCCTACCGTGAGCGATGATAAACTGCGGAGCTGCCCTAGAGATGAAGGGATAGCTCCTGATAGGTTGTTGTTGTCGAGAGCAAGACGCCAGAGGTGGGTCCGATTTCCCAAAGCAGGTGGAATCTCACCAGATAGTCCGTTGTATGACAGATCCAGGAATTGGATAGATGGCAACTCTGCCAACGATCGAGGGATCTCTCCCGACAGACCATTACTGTGAAAGTCCAAATAGGCAAGATTTTTCAAGCTGGCGCCAATATCGAGGGGTATCGTACCTTGGACATAGTTTTCGCTTACGTCAAGTGTTGTGAGATTGGTGCATGCTCCTATGGCCGCTGGAATACTTCCATGGAGAGAATTTGAGCTCAGGTTAAGCAATCGGAGCTTGCTGAGACGGTCGAGCTCCGGAGGTATCTCACCAACGAGCCGGTTGTCGCCGAGGTCCAGCTCCCTGAGGAAGGACAGGTTGCCCAAGGACGGCGAGATGCGCCCCAACAGGTTGGACGACCCCAGGCGCAGCGCGACGACCCTCTCCGGGTGCCTGCGGCTGCCGCAGATGACTCCTGGCCAACTGCAGTGGTGGCTGGACGTGTTCCATGAGGCCAGCAAGCCCTCGGAATCGGATGTGCCCGCGGAGAGCACGGACTTGAAGGAGAGGAGCGCGAGCTCGTCGGCGGCAGTCCTCCCCGGCGAGGGGGAAGCCGGAGCAGCATGGGAACAGAGGAGGCACAGGAAAGAGAAGAAGAGCAGCGCCATTGCTCTCGCCTCTTAATTTGGAACCGAACGGTAGTGGATGCAAGAGCCAGGAGCTAGCTCTCGCTTGTATTTATATAGCACATTTGCACGATGTTGGAATGAAAGGCTACTTCTCCGAATATGTTCCAGAAAGCTGTCGGTCGTTCAGTGCGCACGCCATTCTCCGAACATGTTCCAGAAAGCTGTCGGTCGTTGGATGCACGCCATTCAGTGCTGGTTTCTTCCTGGAAACAAACGCCATGACTATGGGCTGTAACTGGTACGGGTGTGAGCTGATTTCACTAGAAGGAATCAAAATTTTAATGCGGAACATAGTGACGAAAGCTTGTTTTTGTCACTATTAACCTTATTTATTTTTTTAGATAAAGGATATAAAATCCGGCCTCTATATCCACGTGGGATATATACAGCCAAAAGTTACACGAGCTCTTAGGCTCAAAGCCTCAAAACTGAGGGGCTTAAAACAACAGAAATGATAGCATAAGGACTATGAAAAAAACTAGAAAGACTAAGCTTCAGCACTTTTTCTCCATCCTTGCTAACAACAAGTCTCTATCCTCATCCGACTGTGCCATCAAAGCTACGGTCTGCTTTGCGTGAAGATGGACCTCCGAGACGACGTCTCCAAGGAGCTATTAACCTTATTTATAGTGACAAAAAAATTTCCTCACTACTTCACCAATTAATAGCGACACAATAATAAATCACCACAAGATACTGTAATAGTGACGATTCTAAAGTGACGAGCTATCATGTTGTCACTACTTTATTTTCAAATAGTGACCATATGTTACATCGTCACAGGATGTCTTAGTAGTGATAAATTTACAGTGACGAACTATAACATCATCACTAATTAACAAATATTGACAAAATGTTATTATTCCGATTACAAACGAAACAGTGGATACTGGAGACTATAGAAAGGCCACAGAGAGGCTATTCGAAGCCTAAGACTCACAATAAGGAAATATATAGAAGATAGATGACACACCAACAGTATTACCTATGCTTGTTCTTAAAAAACCAACTCCCCCCCTTGCACCCTAAAGGCCACATTTATAGCCATAAAGAGGTTTTTTACACAACTGCTCCTGCTGGGGTCAGTAACGATAGGGTTAAATATTCCCTTTCCTTTGGCATAACCTTTTTGGACTGGCCCTATTAGCTACACATTTGTTGGCCATTTGGCGTGATGGGCTGATTGGGTCAAGGTGGGGGCCACTCCCCAAACAATTATGTTATCACGACACTATAGTAGTGACAAACTACCACGTGGTCACAGCATCATTTATAATTAGCTAGAAATAATTTTGTTGTCACAAGAAATATCAACAGTGACAAATTTATAATGACAATGTAACATTCCAGATTTCAGGGAATGGAAAAAATGAGGCAAATTTAAAACTTTTACATGCATAATGCTCTCTTGGTTGTTATTGGAGTTTCCATGGAAAAGCAATTTTTGCACACATCAATTTTCAAAAGAAATTGTACATTGAAAAGAATTCAATTTGAATTTAAATTTAAATCTGAAAATATGATCCTAAAATAACCTAGGATAATTTACAATACAAAACAATTAAAAACTCACCCATTTATTCATGGCACTAAAGATAAAGTTTTGAACATGTTTTTGAATTTATTAGAATCAAAATGCTGAATAATACACATAACAGAGACCTTCTGAGATTTTTTTAGAAACATCCATAGTATATAAAATTCTGAAAACTTTACCCAATGTTCTTCACTGTATCAGGAATATCCACAAAAAGTTTCAAAATTTTTGGAGCTCGTATGATACATCTAAAAATTTTTCAAACTCTCAGCTCATTTTTCTCTAACGTGTGGGACCCACCTGGCAAACCCTCTCTCTCTCTCTCTCACTTAATGTCTCGATACTAACGAGTGAGACTAGATCCCACCCATCAGGCCACTCTCTCACTTAAGTCCCAATGTTGACAAGTGGTACCAGACCCCACCTGTCAGGTCACCGTTGTCTCTCGTCGCTCACTGACTAGCCTGGCCCACTGGTAGGCTTTGTTTTCTAGCTCGCTTCGTGCCACGCCGCTCCACTGTGGCCATGCCTCATGTCAGTTTTTGATGAGCAAGCCTATTGTTTTCCAGCTCAACAACCACCATCGCATCATAGCATCAAGTTCCCCTCCTTGTCTTCTCTGCTTATCGTACGTCACGAGAAGAGCTAGATGCTTAGCTCACCGTCATGCTCGCCAAAACTTGTGTTTCCCTCTTGGGCGTCCTATGCCTACAAAGCCCTTCCAGTAGCGCCATTCTCTTCCCCATCTCTCACTTCCTTCCCACGAATGCTCGAGCTTTCCCTTCCTCACCACACCTGGAGCACATCGTATTCTTCCGCATGCTATGAGCATGCTCCATCGAGCCTTGCTATGGCGTGGGCTCTCTAACAAAACCCTTGCTCCCCTAACTATGTCATATCATGTTCCCTATCTCTTAGAACCTTTCCCCTCATTCAATTTTGTGAATCATGCAGATGTACATCGAGAGTGAGTAATCTTCCTCGTTGCCAGCCAAATCCACTACTACGAGCCATTCTTCCCCGCCAGTAAGATCTAAGTCAATCCCTTGCTCTCTGAGCATCACCACCACCTATGGGAGCTAACCCAATCATGCTTTTGCTTTGTCTTCTACCACTGCCTCTCTAACCACTCCAAGTCCTTGGTAGCTCTCTAGTAGTCCCTAGATGTATATGCATTAGTTTAATTTGAGATTGCACCACCGTAGCATAGACTTCACCATCGCCGATCATGGCACCACCACTGAGCATGGCGTTGGTTAGTTTCCAGCAACCTTTGGTCCCCAAGTCGAGTGCTAGATGCTTTCCAACAATACCCTGAGCCAACTAGAGAAGTCTTAGCACAAATCCATGTCTCATGTAACTTCGTCGTAGTTTGCCAGTGAGCCACCGCTGCCTCTCACAACCGCACAGCCACCGCCAACCACCATTTGGGTCGCTGTCACCACCCAGAGGTACCCAAGGACATGGCCATTCCATTTTGACCATGCTAACATTAGACCTTAGACCCCCTCACTACTGGTGAGCTCTCCAAAGTTCTCTTCCGCTCGGCCCTCCCTCCCGCCAACAAGTGGGCCTGCCTTATCAGGAGATTAACTTAGCATTAATGACATGCTTTAAAAACAAATCTGGGTATGACAAGTAGAGTTGAGCCAATTAGTTAATCAAAATTATATTTGAAACCTATTTTAAAACTTGTGAGTATGACATGTAGGTCCTAATTCAGATAAAGTTTTAAACACATGAGACTATGACACATGGGACCCACCTGTAAGAATGTTAATCAACTTTAAACCACAGATTTGAACCTAATGATTCCATGACAAGTGGGCCTGGTAAAAAAATCAGTTAAGGAATTTAAGTAAACTAAAGACAAAAATATGAATCACTAACAAATAAGACCCACACAGAAGTTAAGTATTTATAGTGTAGTTTAAACTTGTGTGGCTGACATGCATAGCCCACCTATTAGTTATTTCGAAAAAAATAAAACCCTGACAAAAGGACCCCACATTTCAATCTGATGACACAATAAATTTAAATTTTCCTTTAGAAATAAAAATATAAATAAAAACCAAAATTTCATGTACATTGCTATTTTTCATTTTTCTAGTATTTTTCAAACCAATGAAAATTCAAATTGCCATTACTTTTGCATATGAACTCCAAATTTGGTGATTTTTGTCTCTCAAATTTTCTAAAATCATCCTATATCTATATGTGCAAAAATATTTAGATTTTATCTCTTTTTAAATTCATTTGGCACTTATTTGTATTTCAAGAACACATCCGAATCATTCTTTGAGCAACAAGAGCAAGGAAAGTATCCCATTTGGCCATGTTGATATCAATATTTCAATTATTTTATATTGTTTGCAAAAACTATCTTGCATGTGTGTATGTTCATTAAAATTGCTATACTGTGGGAAAGGGTAGTTATATCCACTTGAATGCATTAAACCTCCTTGAAAATTTGACATCCTTACTATTATAACCTTTAGTACATGGTTTGTACAATAGCTAATGTCACTTTTGATATATTACATTGAGTATATGGTCTACATATCTAGCCACACAATAGTTTTCGCTAAGTTTGACCATTTGAAAAATTCAAGTATGGACATGGGTGATTTCCAAATGTTGGACTAGAGGAGGAATCTCTATTAATTTGGTATAAAAAATGAAAAACCAAGATTTAGATGTGAGCTAGTTATGTTATGAACTGTCAAATGTGAGAATGTATCTCGCATGTAGATAAGGGGAGATTTTCACCTAGATCAATTAAGGACCGAATAGTGTTACCACACATCTAAGTGTACAACCATAGGTGCTATATGGGCTCTGACTTTAGCTGACTGAGTTGTCTAGGTCTAGCCTTTCATTTTGATAGACTGAAGGGCACTCCAGGAAGGTTTACTTGTAGGGGCTCCCTTCATCAAGGTATTGGAATCAAAACTTACTAATACAACAATGCATATCCACTTGGGGGATGGACCTAAGTTAGGTCTTAACTTAAGGGATGGACCTAAGAGAGGATTCAAATGCTCACTTGGAGGTTGGACCTAAGTGAGGTTTGACATTCATCGGGCTAGTGCAAGATTAGGTCTAGGTAATGTAAAAGCTGGTCAGCCCTATGTTATAAACTTTATTTATGATTCGCTTATATATCACCCCATTGTTGTAAAATAATTGTATATGATATGTATAGATGTGATCTTGATGTTGTGAATGCATGTACTAGCCACTGATCGTGGGATTAATAGAAAACACATACGACAATTTTGGGTATTCAACGTCTGGGGTCCCCACAAACAAAAATCCACGTTGTCACACCATCATTCACAATTAGTGACAAATTATTATGTTGTTACAAGAAAACAATATTAGTGACATTTCTTCGATGATGAAAATCTTGTTTTCTCACTATTTACTATATTTTTAGTTACTAAAAGACATTATCCTCATTACTTTTATGATAATAAGTGACAAAATATCAATCGTCACAGGATACCTTAGTGGTGACAATTATATAGTGACAAACATTCATTTTCTCACTACTTTATTTACAAATAGTAACATAATGACATCTTATCACATGATGTCTTATTATGAAAACTTTATAGTGACGAACTACCATGTTGTCATAGCTTCATTTATAATTAGTGTGAAATTATTGTGTCATCATAAATAAATATTAGTAGTGGTGTTCCATTAGTGACGAACAATCATCTCATCACTTCTTTATTTATAATACTTTCTCATAAGCAAAATAGTATATAAATACTTTCATGACCACCAGACAATCTGCAATATCCCAAAATTGTGTAGTGAAAAATTTTGAGCAATGGAAATAGGAGATTCTTAAAGTTTTGTATGCACGTTGGATTTCCTGGAACTTATCTAGATTTTATTGGATTTTTGTGATGTGAGGTCAAATTTATATGAGGAAAGGTACATGATAAATAGCAATGGTATTGATAATAAAGAATAGCAAAATTTAAATCTAGGATAAGCTCCATACAAGAAATTGTAGGCATAGATATGAGTGAAAGTTTGAATTCAAATTGAAATTTGATTTGAAAAGAAAAGAGAAAACAAGAAAATAATAGGGAAATCAATAAATCAGAAGTTTCAGGCCGGCCTGCCGCCCCCTCCCTATTTCTTTCTTTCCCTTCCCCTACCCATTCGGCCATCACTATGTGTGTCTGGCCCTCTCCTTCTTCTTCTTCTTTCTTCTCCCGACCATGCCATCGCACTTGTGCCCATGTCTGCACTGCACTTGCACCTGTGCCCACGTCTACCCTGGCTTGCGCACCCATGTGCCTAATCGTATCCCAGCCTCACCGCATACCCATGCCCATATGATGGCCTTGCCATCCGTGCTCTCGACCATGCCCCATCCTCATCGCGTGCACACCTACTGCACCCAAGCCTCATGCTAACCCGCACCACACATTGCCTTCTAGACTCACACAACATGTGCATGTGCATGCACAGTCGCGTCACTGCACAACACTGTGGTGCTATAGTGCTACCACTTCATCCTCTATTTAAGTCATCCAAGCCTTAGTGTCTTCACCTTTCATCCATCACTTCACTCCCCTCTTTGCCCTTACCTCCAAAGCCTTAAGCTGAGCTTGAGTTATTTGCCGACCGTAGCTCCACCAGGTGCAAAACCCATCTCTGGTGAGCCTCTCCTCCTTTTTCTCATGTCATGATATATTCTTGAGCCTCTCATTTCTCTTCCTTCACCAAATTTCTTGTGTTGATCGCAGAAAGCTCATCATCATGGCCTTCGTCTCCAAATCTGGCCAAAATCAACGGCCACATCACCATGTCTACTCTAGTGAGTCTTAGTCCAATTCATTGCCCCTAGACCATATCCTCACCTCCCTCAACCCATCCCCGATGATAATGTTGACCATCTTCATCTCCAGCTAACCATTGCTGTTGAAGACTACCGCACCGCTAAAGCCCATCTTGGCCTGGTATTGTAGTTTCTAAGGGGGAGTTCGAACTATAGGGTTCCATCCTACCCAGCCATCGTTGTTTTCATATGCACGGTGCTATCGCTTGCCATCTTCACTTTCATGGCCATCGTCTTTCATGGCGCAAGCCATCTACACCGTGGCGTCATTTTCCCTCGGTGTTTCCTTGTCAAGTGCACCAAGGAAATCCATGTATTTGTCTTGCCTTTCTTTGCCTCCTCCTTGCTCATAGAAAGATGCCACCACCTAGCTAGTGTTGTCTCATCACCCACACGGCTGACTACATCACTGCCTACCCATCGTCCATGCATAGCACCAAGACAGCCTGCATTGTTCTTGGGTTGTGCTTCCTCATAGCACGTGCATGCATGAAACACATACCATCTGCCTGCTAGCTGTTGTTGCTATGGTGACTACTGTAGTTGTCGTGCCTCCTGCCATGGCTACCGTGCAACAAGGAGCTGCTATCACCGGCTTGTGTTTTGCCACCAAGGCAAGTCACGGCTGCCATGCAGAGACCACAAAAGTGAGTGTGAAGTAGAGGAGAGGGAAGAAGGAAGGAAGCTCCATGCCTATAGGACCGGTATGGCAATACAGAGGAGGTGAATGGTGCCTCAAAATCCCCTCCCCCAAATATTCACTAATCCTTCACTCTAATAGCTACAAAGCTACGAAGATTAAAGATGGAAATCAACAAAAAAATCAGCAAATCAAGGAGCTAAAAAACTAATGAATAAACAGTAAAATCGATAGTACCACTATAGTAAACCGATAGTACTGCTACAGTACCAGTAGAACCACTACAGTGAATCAGCATGGATGAATAGTAACCAACACTATTTTAGACCCAAAAATCCAAGTAAATTTTTATCCATAGATCTGAATAATTTGAAACTTGGCATGCACCTTCTCTAGGATGTCACAAACCTATTTCAACCAACAATTAAGAGAATTATTGTCAAAGTTATGATCTTTTCCATTTGAAGTAAGGTTGCATCAATACTAGACAAAAACGAAAAATGATGAATATAATTTGCTCATGGGTGAATGATAAACAAGATGGCTCTAAATGTATTTTCACATATTACAACAAGCTAGAATACCAAAGCAATTAAGCCAAAAACAGTCGGATCAAAAAATCACTCGAAGAGGCCAAATCGAGCAAAAATCGGGCAACTTTAAGAACTTGCCAAACCTATGCCTAGATGGATGGGCATTGATTTCTATAAGTGTCGGACCTCGGGTTTGAACGAACCCAGAACCCTCTGTGATTCCACCGCACTATTCTCTGGATAAGTAGATAGTGCTCACAAATACATTGCTGAATCATTTTATACACGGTACAGACCGTATTATTACAATACCAAAGTGCACGTGTCCCATATAAGGACAAGTATTACAAAAGGGGCCTTTAGGCCAAATAAGTTCATTACACCATTGCATTAGCAGCGGAAGCAAAAGGGAGGGGCTCATCTCTCCACAGGCAAGCGTCGGGATAACCTAGGTGCAAGTAATAGTATCTAGAAAACCTGGTTAACGTTAAAGGCACCCACCAATTAGCTTGGTCAGCTAGACTATAAGGAGATGTTAGACCCTAGTCTAACTACCACCATCTTCATTCCCCTCGCCAGCTTGGTCCTGGTAGAACTCGTACTGGTCTTGATTGGCGAACTCTGGGGAGAGGGTTAGAGAGCAAGGGTGAGCACACACAACCGTGCTCCACAAGCCAACAAGCACAGAATGCAAGTAATTATATGCAAGGCTTGAACAAGGATGGCTTAGGTTCTTTTATTTGCATAGAGCAATAGTTGCAAGTAGTATAAGTACAAACCCTAGGACCTAGCATTTTAACAAAGCGTGTTTCCAAAAGTTGAGTGATGCAATATCTATTTAGTGGTGTCGGCTACATCCACCGATGCTAAATTTTAGTTTTACTAATCCATATCAACACTGGAGTACTTCCCTCCAGGAAAATTTAAAGGTTGGAGTACTTCCCTCCAATTGGTTTTTCCTTTCCACCCGCACGATTTTTAGAAAAAGAACTAACTCGAGGAAGTTTCCGTGTCCGCCCTTGACCGTGGGCACGGCTATTCGAATAGTTTATTCTCTACAGAGTTTGTACACTTTACCCACAAAAGACAATCCGCTCGTTGCTCCACACGATTCCTTAGTCATGTGGTTGAGTAGATCATCACAATAACTTTTCAAAATACCTAGCCCCTTTTGTCATCTCACCTTATGGGCTACTCCCACTTGCGGTGGGTCCCATACTTTGCACGGGATGTAACCACGGAAACTAGCACCTTCGGACTCCACTCTCCATAACGCTAGCACGGCTGGAAACGTCACCCTCCTCTTGGTGTCCATTTAGGCCTCCCTTTGCCCTTGTAGCACTCCTTTCCACTACTGGTGAGATGAGTCCCGGGGGGTTTCACATGCGCGGGGCCTGCTGCTGGCCTGCCACCAGCCGGGCTGCTTGACGAAGGCCTCAGGCTGGGCCAGTATTAAACAAAAAATACTGGGCTAGTTACTACAAAGAGTACTACTAACAGTATTTTTGGGCCTCGGGTTATAGCCCACCAAGCTCGAGGCCTAGTTCCGCCCCTTCATGGAAGAGTTGGTTAGAGTCTAGAAATACAAATTGAAATAGGAAAACTTAGGTGCGCTGAAAGTCAAGAGAGTTAATTGTTTCGAGTCCAGACTCGAGAAGAATGCATGCACTAATGACACACGAATGCAAGGTGCAAGACATGCAGCATCTCGCTAAGACATTTGCTCTTCCACTCGGCTAAGCATAAACATGAGGCTTTTGGACTCGGCCGTTCATATTCTAGCTAAAATTATAACAGAAATAGTACTTCAGCGTACCACTGCTCCTTATCCTACAATTCATGCAAACTTTGGAAAATGGCTGGCCTAGGAATCATCTCCAAACACATCATCGACACAAGAAACATTTTCCAATAGAAAAGTGGAATTTCTTCCTTCTCCATATTCTGCATTCCTACCAAAGGGATTTTTTGATGGCATGCATTTCCTTGATGACATTTCTTGAGAGCAAGACATTCCCAGTCCAAGTAGCGAAATCAGGCAATCAATCTTCCTCTTGCTTGAAGAATCATCCATGGTCTGAAGCTCGTTTTCAAGGTCCAAACATAGCCGTGCGTCTACAACATCCATCATGCCATGATACCATGTTTTAGAGCCTGCTCAACACATTCACGAAGGCTCAATCCTTGTCTGAATCTGCTATCCGTGGGCCTCTTCCCGGTTACAGTTTCTAAAACAAGAATTCCATAATTGTAAACGTCTCCATTTGTTGATACCATGTTTCCAGCACCATACTCTATTGCATTCAACATTTTGGGAAACAAAAAAATTAGACCTTGTATAATACGTGTAGTTCTAAATTTACGATAAAGGTGTAATATTATAGACAAACCATATGTTCCGAAATGTAAACTAATTTCTTCTGCTCATCTTCATGAGTTATTCCACGGAAACCAAGGACAAAAATGGCAAATGAGTGTAAACAAAGAAAATAAAACAGATCAGGCTAACCTGAGGCAGCATAACCAATTGTCCCTCTAAATCCTAAGGAACTCGATGACTGTTGGAGTGTAGCACCCCACATAACCATATGGGATACTACTATGGAACGTCATCGTCAAAGTGAAGAATGAATAATAAAAGCAATAATAGGAATCACAAGAAAATTAAAACTTTAAAAGTATTTTAATAGAGAACCAACAGAAACTGAAATAAATATTTGAAACATGGGACAGGTCCACTTCTAACCAAATAAAGAACAAATAAAATAACAAATAGTGGTAAGCCACGGTGCTGAAACTCGAGTGCTCCCACCCATGCATGATGTTATCACTCCACTGGCCTTTTTCCTGAGAATAAAAAGAGCAAGCGTGAGATTTGGAAATCTCAGCAAGTACCCAACAACGGTCGTAACACGGTGAGTAAAGGATAGGTAATGCAAGCAAGATATGTAAAGGGACAAGCAATGTAAGCAAGTAATTGGCACAGGTTAATTGCAATGAAACCAGATTACTGGAAACACTGATACAAACTGGAGATAGAGATCACAGGAATAGTGACATTAAGGATAAATGTTATTTAGCAAGTTATGACAGTGGCACCGGCGATTACTTCCCACATACCCGGTTATACGAGAATAGTCAGGCACGCCATCGTCCTCGACTGTATAACCGCCAACGGGGTGTAATATCCTGAGTAACAAAATTGTACGGCCCCCCGTACGTTACCAGGTGGGTGGAAATCTCCCCTATATGTGGATGACCCCAAACCAGGTAACTGTCATCTGGTCAACCAGGATAACTGTTATTTAGCAAGTTGTGGCAAAGGCACTGGTGATGTGAGAATAGTCAGGCACGCCATCATCCTCGACTGTATAACCGTTGACAGGGTGTAATATCCTGAGTAACGAGAGTGTACAGCCCCTCGTACGTTACTAGGTGGGTGGAAATCTCCCCTATAATCCCAGGCCTAGCAACCATTATATTATTAACATGTTATATAGTGTGAATTTAAGGAACTAAGAGATAGTTAAGATAAAATTAGGAAAAGTTAGGGGATTTGCTAAGGTTGGGAAATGAAGACATATAGTTCCCGATATGAGGATGATAGGGGATGATAATATGGTGATAAGGTAACTGATACATCATGGACAGTTTATATAGTATGAATTCAAGGTAACTAAGAGATGGTAAGGATAAGGCTACGATAAAGTTATGAGAAGTGAAAAAAGGTACTAAGGTTGAAAGTGGAGATATAGTTCCTGACATGTTGGCGATGTGAAATAACGATAAGGTGATAGTGATATAGGAACTATCCTAAACAAGTATTATGATATAGTTCACGCAAGGTTATCAACCAATCAAGTTTTATTATGTGAGAAGTGATTATTAGTCAGATTAACAGGTTTAATACATACACCCTTCATGGCTCAAATACAATATCACACAACTATTGAAACATAAAATTAGGAAACTAAAGCATAGCAGCCCTAATATCAAAAGAGTGTCAATAACTTAAACCTAAGTTAAATATGTTCATATGCTACCCCCATTAATGATTCAAGCATAGATTCTAAAACACCAATTAAAATCATTAATTCTAGGACATCTTAACTAGGCATTCTAATAAACATAAAAGTAGGTCAAATAAATTAACCTAGAATATCATGGCATGAATACAATATTAAACGTCTACCACCATGCAAACATGAACAATATGATAATAGCCAGATAGCATTGATGATATGATATTGACCAGATAAGCTTTAGTAATATGCTAATAGCCAGGTAACTTTAGCGGTATGAAGTTGGCCAGGTAACTTTAATGGTATTAGCCAGGTATCGTTAGTGATATGATATTAGCTAAGCAAGCATGAGTGACATGATAATTATACTCAATGACATGGTGACAAGTAAATTGGAAACATGTGATTTGCAAAACGGAAAGGTCACGGCCGCGAGGTACTTGCCTTGAGCACGCTTGGCTGACAGGCTACACGAAGGAACTGGAATACACAACTGCACGAATGCTCCTCAACGACTGTGTGCGAACCTACAGGATGGAACAGAAGTGAATCGGACGAGAGTTATGATAAAATGGTGGGAGAACATGAAGAGATCGTTCGGCCGAAAAGAATCGTGTTCGCTAAGATTTCACTATGCGATTGTCGTTCGGTCAAGCGAACGACGTTCGGCCAAACAACGACATCCCACTGCGCAGCTAACAAAACTGCCATGCGAATGCGTGGTTCAGTCGCACAACTAACTAGCCAACATGTGACCGTGAAAATCACAGTCACGGCCGCTTCGGCCACCACCGTCACCGCCGGCCATCACTAAAGCTGTGCCACCGCCGTCCCGGCTTCTATTGCTGACCCGGCCTGCGCCACCGCCGACCCGGCCTATGCCACCACCATCCCAACCGGCGCCGCCATTCGCCTCAGCCACCACCAACCGGCCGTGTCGCGCCGCCTGGACTTGCGCTGCTCGGCCACCCACACGCCGCTCGGCCTCACGCTGCCGCCCGCATCGCTCGGCAGCCGCCACACCGCTCGGCTGTGCCGCGTCGCTCAGTTGCAGCTCCCTTGCGCCGCCACTTGTGCCGCTCGGCCGAATGCGCCGCCTATGCTACTCGGACGGCCGCGCAGCCCACGCCGCTTGGCCGTACTTGGCATGGCATGGTTCGACCACCTACGCCGCTCAGCCATTGCTCCCTTGCGCCGCCGCTTGAGTCGTCGCCGCCGCCGTCGGCTTCCCCCATGCGGCCGCATGGGAGAGCGAGAGATATGAGAGATGTGAGAGAGAGATTAAAACGGGAGGGATTTGCTAGGAGAGATAAATGAGAGAGAGGATAGGTTGGTTAGAGAGAGAGAGGTTTAAATGGGAGAGGTATATTAGAGATAGATTTTTTTTGGTGCTACAGCTCCCCCCCTTAAAAGAAGATTCGGCCTCGAATCAACTAGCTCCAGAAGGTAGAACAAATGGAATTTGAGTAGGTTACTAGGATGAAGGAAATCCTAAGAAGTAAACCTGAGGTAAAGAGATTGGGGTAATTCTCGTGCATCTGGGACTTCGAACACCAGGTAGGTTCATGTTTCATCTGATGGGACCACAACACCTTGATATAAGAAATGGTCTAGCATCGAAGTTGACATCCTGAACATTCCAAAATATGGACCGACCGTGCCACGATGGACAATCCCCCCGAGACCTCCAAGGTGGACAACTCCAGAACTTGATCAAGATCAAAAAGGTACTTCCTCAGTATAGAGATATGGAAGACGTTATGGATGCTAGCCAGGGAAGCATGCAACTCAAGACGAAAAGTAAGCTTCCTGATTCGCTCCGTGATAGGAAATGGTCCAACATAACTCTTCTGGCAACTCTGGGTGGAAAGCAAATTGTTCTTGATATTATCGATGCGTTCTTTCCATTCATTGACTTGCTAGAGCCCCAAACAACACTTTCCCCCATCCTCATCCAAATGAAGATGAGAGTGGCAAAGCCTATCGCCGAGTGCCTCAAAAGGATCCATGTCGATACTAGAATAAAAACTGTTATTATAAGAGAACTCTGCAAGAAGTAAATGATATTCCCAACTGCTCCCCCATGCAAGGATACAGAACACAACATGTCCTCCCATATGCGAATGGTCCTCATGGATTGACCATCAGGTTGAGGGTAAATGCAGTGCAGAAATTAAGCTTTGTGCCCAGATTCTAATGCAACTCTTCCAGAAGCGTGAATGAACTTGGTAACGCGTTCCAAGATAATGGTTTTAGGAATGCTACTATGGAACGTCATCGCCCAACGACCATATGGGATACTATTATAGAACGCCATCGCCAAAGTGAAGAATAATAGCAAAAGCAATGATAGAAATCACGAGAACATTAAAACTTTAAAAGTATTTTAATGGAGAACCAACAAAAGCTGAAATAAATATTTGAAATATGGGACCGGTCTACTTCTAACCGAATAAATAACAAATAAAAAAACAAATAGTGGCAAGCCACAGTGCTGAAACTCGAGTGCTCCCACCCATGCATGATTGTATCACTCCACTGGCCTTTTCCTGAGACTGAAAAGAGCAAGCGTGAGATTTGGAAATCTCAGCAAGTACCCAATAACGGTCACAACACGGTGAATAAAGGACAGGTAATGCAAACAAGATATGTAAAGGACAAGCAAAGTAAGCAAGCAAGTAATTGATACAACTTACATGCAATGAAGCTAGGTTATCAAAAACATTGATACATATTGGAGATAGAGATCACAGGAACAGTGGCATTAAAGATAAATGCTATTTAGCAAGTTATGACAGTGGCACCGGCGATCACTTCCCACATACCCAGTTAAACAAAAATAGTCAGGCACGCCATCGTCCTCGACTGTATAACCGCTGACGGGGTGTAATATCCTGAGTAACGAAAGTGTACGACCCCCCGTACGTTACCAGGTGGGTGGTAATCTCTCCTATATGTGAATGACCCCGGGCCTGGAAACTGTCATCTGGTCAACCAGGATAATTATTATTTAGTAAATTATGGCAATGGCGCTGGTGATTACTCCCCACATACCCGGTTATACGAGAATAGTCAGGCATAACACTGTCCTCGACTGTATAATCATAGACGGGGTGTAATATCCTGAGTAACGAGAGTGTGCAGCCCCCCGTGCGTTACCAGGTGGGTGGAAATCTCCCCTATATGTGGATAATCCCAGGCCATGAAACCATTATATTATTAACATGTTATATAGTGTGAATTTAAGGAACTAAGAGAAAGTTAAGATAAAATTAGGAAAGTGAGGGGATTTGCTAAGGTTGGAAATGAAGACATATAATTCCCGTTATGAAGATGATAGGGGATGGTAAAATGGTGATAAGGTAACTGATACATCATGGACAGATTATATAGTTTGAAATTAAGGAAACTAAGAGATGGCGAGGATAAGGCTATGATCAAGTTATGAGAAGTGAAAAGATGTGCTAGGGTTGAAAATGGAGAGACATAATTCCTGAAATGGGGTGGTGTGGAATAATGATAAGGTGATAGTGATATAGGAATTATCCTAAAGATGCATTATAATATAGCTCACGCAAGGTTATCAATCAATCAAGTTTTATTATGTGAGAAGTGATTATTAGTCAGATTAATAGGTTTAATACATACATCCTTCATGGCTCAAATACAATATCACACAACTATTGAAACATAAAATTAGGAAACTAAAGCATAGTAGCCCTAATATCAAAAGAGTGTCAATAACTTAAACCTAAGTTAAACATGTTCATATGCTACCCCAATTAACGATTCAAGCATAGATTCTAAAACACCAATTAAAAGCATTAATTCTAGGACATCTTAACTGGGCATTCTAATAAACATAAAAGCAGGTGAAATAAATTAACCTAGAACATCATGGCATGAATACAATATTAAACGTCTACCACCATGCAAACATGAACAATATGATAATAGCCAGATAGCATTGGTGATATGATATTGACCAGATATGCTTTAGTAATATGATACTAGTCAGGTAACTTTAGTGATATGATATCAGCTAGGTAGCTCTAAGGTATGATATTAGACATGTAACTTTAATGATATGATATCGAACAGGAAACTTTAAGAATATGATATTAGCCAAGCAAGCATGAGTGATATGGTAATTATACTCAATGACAAGGTGACAAGTAAACTAGAACACGTGATATGAAAAATTGAAAGGTCATGGCCGCGAGGTACTTGCCTTGAGCACGCTCGGCGGTCTCGCTATACGAAGGATTTGGAATGCACAACTGCACGCACGCTCTCTCAATCGTTGCGTGAGAACCTACACGATGGAATGAGGATGAATCAGATGAGGTGAAGATACAATTGTGGAAGGGCTGCAGGAGATAGTTCAACCAGAAAAGATCATGTTCGGTAAGATTCACCGTGCGAATCGCCGTTCGGCCACACAAAAATGACCCGCTGCAAAAGTTGGTAAAACCTCCACGCGAATCTTAGTTTGACCATGCCATTTGCCATTCAGCCGCACAATCCCACGCCATGTTGCACGACATAGCAAAACCACTGAGCAGACGCGTGATTCGGCCACCCATTGGACTAGCCGTGGTGACCGTGGAAATAAACAGCCACGGCCACCACCATCATCGTCGGCTGGCCGCCGTAGGCCGCCGGTTGCCGCCACCGCCGATCACCGGTTGCCCTCCGTGCTACGTAGTTGCCAACCATGGCTACCCGCTCCAAGCGTCAAGCCGCCCTGGCCGCGGCGCCATGCGCTGGCCGGCTGCCACACCGGGCCACCGTGGCCACCGCTTCCGCAAACTGCCTGTACCTCTGGCCGTGCGACCCCCCCGCTGCCGGGCATTGCCTTCGGTGCCGCCTCGCCACGGCCAACCGCCACCATGGCCGCACCGCCGCACGCTCGCCCGCGCGCTGCCGTACTTTGTCGAGACGCCTGGTGCCACGCATCGCACGCCACGCCGCTCTCGCCGCCTGCACCACTGGCGCCACTGCCACCCGTGATGCAGCCGCCATCAAGGCCCTAGCGCTGCCACTTAGGAGAGAGAGAGGGAGAGATAGAGATAGGAGAGGAGATGAAAAACACCGGTGAGATAGTTGGTTAGAAGTGATAGAAAATCACGGGAGAGAGAGAGAGAGTTGGATAGGTGTTTTTTTCTTTTTTTTTGGTGTTACAGCTCTGCCCCCCATAGAAAAGATTCGGCCTCAAATCGGCTACTCAAGGAGGTAGGACAAATGGATTTGAGTAGATTAATTTTATGGAGTGAAACCTAAGAAGCAAATCTGAGACAAGAAATTGGGGTAATTCTCGTGCATCTAGAACTCCCAACACCCAAGTAGCTTCACGTTTCATCTAATGGGACCACAACACCTTGATATAAGAAATGGTCCAACATCAAAGTTGACACTCTAAACATTCCAAAATATGGACCGGTCGTGCCACAATGGGTAGGTCCTCCGAGACCTCTAAGTTGGAGAACTCCAGAACTTGATCAGATTCATTAAGGTACTTCCTCAGCATAATGACATGAAAGATGTTATAGACTCTGGACAAGGAAGAAGGTAACCCCAAACGGTAAGCAAGCTTCCTGATCCGCTCAGTGATGGAAAAAGGTTCAACATAACAAAGATTTTCCTTTTGTCTCTAACTGAACCATGCCCTTGGTCGAGGAGACTCGCAAAAGAACCTGATTGCCCACCTCGGATCCTAGTGGACGATGAGAACGGTTAGCATAACTCTTTTGGTGACTTGGGATGAAAGAAAATTGTTCCTGATATACTCACTTTTGCCCCTTCCAAGCACTGGCCTGCTGAGGCCCAAATAACTCTTTCCCTCTTCCTCAAACTAAAGAAGGGAAGAATGACGAAGCCTACATACAGAGCCTCAAAAGGAGCCATGCCAATACTGAAGTGAAAATTGTTATTATCAGGAAACTCTACAAGAGATAGCGGTTCTCCCAGCTACCCTTCCAGGTGAGGATACAAGAACACAACATGTCCTCCAACATGCGAATGGTCCTCTCGTATTGGCCATCAGTTTGAGGATGAAATGTTGTGCTAAAATTGAGTTTTGTACCCAAATTCTGCTGCAAGCTCTTCCAGAAGTATGAAACAAACTTAGTATCGCAATCCGAGACAAAGGTTTCAGGAATGTCATAGGGACAAACAATTTTCTTGACATAAATATAAGCATGATCACCGGCTGAGTAAGTGGTTTTGACCGAACTAAAGTAAGTTGTCTTGGTGAGACAATCAACAATGACCCCAAATAGAGTCCATACACTGGAGTAACCTAAGAGAACCAACAATAAGGTTCATAGCAATATCTTCCCATTTCCACTGGGGAATCCCCAATGACTGCAACGGTCTAGCAGAATCCCAGCGCTCTTACTTTCACTTGCTGGCACACTACACACTGAGACACAATTTAACTATGTCCTTTATTCCTGGTCACCAAAACAGTAGCTAAATGTCCCTAAATCTCTTAGTCTCACCGGGGTGAATGGAATAAGGAGTTTATGAGCCTCATGAAGGATATCTCTCTTCAATTACGAATCGGCTGACGCCCAAATGCATTCACACAAATGAGCATCCCTTTACCATCGACAGACAAGTCAGGCCCAAGAGGTTAAGCCAGGTGACGCCTCCATGAGAGCGTCGGGTCTTTGAACCCGAGGCTTAGGCCTCTAGAAAAGCATCAAAACAAAGGGAAGGAAGTTTCCAATTTTCCAAAGTTGGCGCTGAGAACATGAACAAAGGGTAGTTTGGAGATCCTTAAGCCCTCCTGGTCTGATGTTGGGATAGAAACACCATCATTTCTCTTCCTACTAAGGGCGTCGGCCACCCCAATAACTATTCCTTCGTCCAAAGGAACTACTCGCCCTGTGGAGTCAACTTAGTCAATAGCTTGGAAATGAAAGAGAAATCTGTGCACATGAGGGTGTGGGTTAGTCCCACCTTGCTAGATTAACTTGAGAAGCACTTACATATAAGCCTAGGAGTTCTAATGGTAGCACCCCCGGTTAACCGTTTTGCGCGAAGCGAGGATGAAAGTGCAAGCGGGTTGCTACGTGTGCGTGGCCTATCTAGAATGGGGTTAGACCTAAGCCAGTTTGGACCCTAGGGCGTTACAAATGGTATCAGAGTCGACTCTCGCGGTTACATGGGTGCGTGCAGGTCAGGGGCGTGGGCATATGGTGCATGGCGCGTGTGGGCCCGGAGTGGACACATGGCATGGCATATGTGCTGGCACTGAACGCACGGACATGTGCCAAAAGAGGAGATCCTTATCATTTGCCCCAGTGTGGGTATGTTGGTCTGACAAGGACGTCAGGTCCTTTGAGGGGGGTGTATGTGACATCCCGGCCCATGATGGCCCATATGTGTGTGTGCACATGAGGGTGTGGGTTAGTCCCACCTTGCTAGCTTAGCTTGAGAAGCACTTACATATAAGCCTAGGAGTTCCAATGGTAGAACTCCTCATTAACCATTTTGTGCGAAGCGAGGATGAAAGTGCAAGCGGGTTGCTACGTGTGCGTGGCTATCCAGAATGGGGTTAGGCCTAAGCCGGTTTGGACCCTAGGGTGTTACAGCAAAATACGCATGCCGCACAGCGTGTGTGTACGACTGCACCATCTACACACGAGAACTCAAGACGGGAGACATTGTCCTCAGAATGGCATTACACGCGGTGACGGTGGGAAAGCTCGAGTTCAAGTGGGAGGGCCCCTACATCATCACAGCAACCCTATAGCACAAGGCGTATCACCTTGCTACCCTCGAGGGAAGAAATCTCTGCCACACATGGAATGCAGATCGCCTACAGTGGTACTATGCATAGGAGCAAAGGGTCACCCAGCTTAGTGCCATGCCACATGTAATAGCCCACCCACGCAAATGAAAAAATAAATAAAGCCCAGTGTTCATGAAAAGACTTGTGTCCCACTTTTTCATGCGCACCGCATGGAGACTACAGCCTCCGCACGCACTCTATGAAGTATAAATAAGACGCATGGAGGTTACCCTCCGCGTGCACTCTACAGAGTCTAAGTCACCGCCAGCTTCACTGACGCAAGTCCAAAAGGTGGGGGATGGAGCGCGCATGTCCACTTCGTCCCACCACCAGCTTCGCTGACGCTAGTCCGAAGGGTAGGGGATGGAGTCCGCGTATCCACTTCGTCCCATCGCCAGCTTTTTAGACGCCAGTCCAAAGGGTAGGGGACAGAACGCACACATCTACTTCCTCACACTACTAGCTTCGCTGACGCTAGTCTAAAGGGTGTGGGATGGAGTGCACGTGTCCATTTCGTCCCATCGCCAGCTTCGCTAACGCTAGTCCGGGGATGGAGCGCGCGTGTCCTCTTCATCCCACCGCAAGCTTCACGGACGCTAGTCTGAAGGGAGGGGGATGGAGTGTGCACGTCCACTTCGTCCCACCGCAAGCTTCGTGGACACCAGTCCGAAGGATGGGGGATGGAGCATGCGCGTCCACTTCGTCCCACCGCATGCTTCATGGATGCCAGTCTGAAGGGTGGGGGACGGACCATGCGCATCCACTTTGTCCCACCGTCACCTTCGTTGATGCCAGTTCGAATGGTGGAGAACAAACCAAGCGTGTCTACTTCCTCCCACCGCTAGCTTCGCTGATGCTAGTCCGAAGGGTAGGCAATGGAGCGCACGCATCCACTTTGTCCAACCGCTAACTTTGTTGACGCCAGTTTGTTGGGTGGGGGATGGATTGTGCGCATCGACTTCCTCCTACCGCCAGCTTCGTTGACTCTAGTCTGAAGGGTGTGGGATGGAGCGCGCACGACCACTTCGTCCCACTGCTAGCTTCGCTGATGCTAGTCTGAAGGGTGGGGGACGGACCACGCGCCTCCACTTCATCTCACCGCCACCTTCACGGACGCTAGTCCAAAGGGTGGGGGATGGACCGTGCACCTCCACTTCGTCCCACCGCCAGCTTCGCTAACACCCGGCTGAAGGATGGGGGACGAAGCGCATGTGCCCATTTTTACCACACTAGGGATGAGGGGCCCACGTCGACTCTTCATTCCCAGCCTACTTCGTCGATACTACATCTGAACAGCGGGGGATGGAGCCCACGGTATTCTCATCTTACTGCCAATTTCATCCATCCCGAGTCCTACCTACTGCTGTGGCTCCGAACGACTTGTCATCGTGGCATAACGCTATCGAGAGGTAGCTATTATTACGAAACAAACGCGCGAGGGAAGTCATCACCTTATGCAGTACTTTGATAACACTGCAAATAATGTTTGCAAGGGGATAGCGTTTTAAATGTACAATCATTGACGTGAAGTTAATCGGCTACACTATTCTTCCACCGGATCTTCTATTTTCATATACTCCTGGACAGAGGCTTCCCCTGTCAAATGGCACTCCTCCCAGAACTGTAGGGAATCCTCCGCCCAGCCCCAGTGTCATAGGCGATGCCGAACCATAAGATCCAAAACTAGCAAACGACCTTTGTGAAGCACCTGCTTGTCACAAACATCAAACATAAGGATGCGACTTGTGGCACATTTTCATTCAAGATATATCGCCAAGATGGGTAGCCGTGCAGTGCCGTTTACATAGGAGCGAGGGGCTATACATAGTTGACTACATGTGCAAGTGTAGGGCCTCAGCATCACACCTGCAGAACGATGACGTGCTCGGAGCTAGCCGCGCTACCTTTGTCTCACCGGGGCACTTCGTCAAGCCAAGTGCCAAGGTCATCGCCACCCTGCAGGCTGCGCCTCATAGCGACCTTCGCTGCAGCCTTGCCGATGTAATTAATCGCATATCCGTTGATGGAATGCATGGGCGGAGCAGCATATCACATGCACGGCCCCGAACATGACCCGCTCCCTATAGGCAACTCCAGGCGTAGATTAGCTAGCTCACCCATGTGCGGGCAACCCCGATGGTGAAGAAGGCCAAGGACCATCTGGGTCGTCACGAGCGAGCAGTGATTGTTGTAGGATTGTGTGGCACTCAGCACAAGCGCTGAGGCCTCTTCAATCCTCCGGAGACTGCTCGAGAGATCCTCAGGCCCAAAGGTGTGGGGAGGCACCACAATGGTGAACTCAGAGAGCGTGTTCTCTAGGGCTTCCATCGAGCTCCACGCTATCAGCGAGGCGTTGCCCAATGCATGGTCCTTCTCTTTGATCGCAGACATCAGCTGGACCATCTCCTCTTCCAACCTGGCAATTTGCTGCAACAACCCCTCGTGTTCTTCAGAGGCTGTACGTTGAGTCCTCTCCACCAAGGTATGCACATCAGCAATAGCCTTCACACCCTCGGCTTTGAGATAGCGTATGTGCTCATCCTTCGACACGCAGGCCGCAACAGCATCCTCAGTGGATTGGTGCGCAGCGGTGGCCTCCATTGCCACAGCATTGAGCCGCTCCTGCAGGCCACTCCGTTCACGGGCCCTAGCCGCTTGCATGGCGTAGGCAAGAGCGAGAACCTGCACGATGCAATGCGGTTAGAACCGTCTCTACAAACATAATCAGTGCACATTGATACAAGTACTTTTATCTCCGTTGCCTCGAGAGTGCTTTCCAGGAGTTTTGGTCCGCACAATGATAAGGTCCGGCGATCTAGACCCACATCCACGCAGTCTACAGCCCCTGGAACACCCGTAATGCCTTCGGCTGGGGGACGAAGTCCCCCACGATTAGCCGTCATGTTTCTGAGCTGGCAGCCTTAACAGGGGCGGACATCGACGACACGTCCATAGCAGGAGTGCTAGTCCCCCCGTGACCAGTTCCATCACTAGAGCCCTATGCGCGCCCAGAGGCCAAGGGACCGCTGATGATGATGTCAGCAAGCAAATCGGGGAAAGCCTCATGAAGTCGTAAGGAGTGAAGGAAGTATTTATACCTGCATCACAACTAGGACAAGATGGTCGGGAGGCAGCTACGCCTGTGGTCGCCGGATGTGTGCTCATGGGGGCATCACCGGCAACCCTGGCTACGAAGCCCGCTTTGGTGCCGAGGGCGTCCGCCTCGGAGTCTGATCCCTCCAAGAGCGTGGTCACTGCCACTTGGAAATGGTCACTTGTGCCCGCAAGCGGACACACGTGGGCACACTTTGCTGCGGGTGCCCCAGGATGCGCCTCGTCGAGCCCCATAATGGTCGTGGGTGAAGTGCCTTTGCATTCACCTCCTGTGTACACATCAGGCCTGCACCCGCTGCCAGCCCCATTGCATGCATTACCTATAGGCCCTGCACTGTCCACACGGTAGCCACCACCAACGCTGTAGTCCACCTCAGCCTCTAGATCTGAGTTTGCATACTCAGCTAACCCAGAGTCGGTGCCCGCAGTGCCAAGCGTGATGGTTGTGCTACGGGAAAACAACCCCTTTGCTGAGTAGAGGAGGCCTTCCCCTTACCATTGCCCTCGTGGGTGCGAAGCTGGCTAACACTAGGTACAGTGCGCTCTGGCATGGGGATACTAAGAGCGCTCACTCGGTTCACTCATCGGATGTTCGCCGTGATCACTTCTCAAAGGCTATGCTCCTTGACCACATACAGCCCAAGGAAAACAGTCGCAACGCACTCCGCATCTTCGAGGGTGAGCTTTGCCATTACAACAAGGCACACTTATGATTTGCAGCATAGTTAGATTAGGTGCAACGCTTACGGCAAAATACTTACTCGGCTTGGTGAGCCTCGCCAAGGACGCGACCATGGGGCATATGCCATCGTCACGGGCAGGATCGGACTGTACATGCCATGGACGTGCCAGGAGAGCCATGCCATACATGTAGTACTCCTCCGCAAGGTCCCGCATGTTGAATTGGAGGGCGATGCCCACTAGCCTCTACGCCTGGTGCTTGTCGTCGTGGTCGAGGGTCACCGACGGGGACGTGTTGAACTCCATCAGGCACCCCGACCACCTCAAACTGTTGCCGCTCTACACGTGGTGGTAGAACCACCGTCGCATCCAGTTTGATTCCCACTTCAGTTGGGTCGCGTTCGTCGGAAATAGCTTTGTGCACTTGGACCGTAGCACAAAACTCACACTCCTGAAGTTGGAATATTCCTGCCCGTCAAGCTTCTTCGGCTGGCATCGTGCATTGTGAAGAAACATAAAGAGAGATGCGGTCAGCCAGACTATCTCCATTTGCGAGGCCTAACAGTACACAGCTAGCTGGACAATGGCGTTGGGAGTTAGCTACAGCAGCTCCAACCCGTACAGCCTCAGCACCTCACCAACAAACATCGCCGAAGGAAATTGAAGCCCAGTTTCTAGATAGGCAACGAATACCACCACCTCCGACTCCATCGGACGGGGCTCTGTCTCATCAGTGGACAGCAGCCAAACCGCGTCATGGCCTGAGATCTTCCCCTCGCAGTCTAGCGACCGTATCATCCCCTCAGTCGCCAGACTCTACCCTAACAGATTCATGCACACACCATTTAGCTTTCTCACCACATTCCACCATTTGTTGGCCGTTGATGGGTCGTGCCCAATAAGTTCATATTCCGCCTTGGTCGTCGATGACCCCTGGCTCGATGAGGCGCCGCTGCTTGGCCAGTGGGAACACTCCTCACCATGGGCCATTCCGCTGCAGCAGTCGATGATGTGGCCGGTGGTAACGAATGACGCACGTGAGGCTGGGCTATTCATGGGATGGTGTACCGACTGGTGCTGGCATAGAAGGGAGATAGGATAGCAATGGACGGCGGCAACGACCGACGTATAGGGCAAGAGCACACGATGGAGCGTCAGCAAAAAGGCAGTACTGTCACAACAGGTCAAGCACATGGGGCAGTGACACAACGGCCACGATGGCTTTAAAGCCTGTTGGCCTCCTCGGCTGCGCATGGGGAACCCAACGGGTGAAAACCGGCAGCACACGATGCGCCAACCACGCACGGCCGTGTGTCCCACTATGCAAAAACGGTTGCACGACCCTAGTCAAACTTCATTACGGTCAAAGATCAACTAGCCTACGATCAATTGCAACACAGGCCGCAGGGACGAAGAGGGCCAAAAGGCTCGGCAACATGGTTTCAGCCTATGAGAAGCCTTTTACCATGAGAGGCTCCTATAGTAGGGATGGCCCCCACCTAAGCCCATCTGGCCTGTTAGGGGCTACAAGGCCCAATGAGATATATACAAAGACATGTATGTCCCTCTATAGGATACTCAACTGTGAGGGTATTATTGTAATCATACCTTATGGGTATATATATATATATATATATATATATATATATATATATATATATATATATATATATATATATATATATATATATATATATATATATATATATATATATATATATATATGGTCATGGGGGCTAAACAAGGATAGCTCATTCGCCATAGCTACTCCACTACTCTCCTAGTTTAATGTTTGACCTGTAGCCACAACAGTAACCCTAGACTAGTTCTTGGGTTGGTTACTCGCAACCGGCACCGATTTCTTCCATGGCTTCTCTCCCTTCATTTTAGTTCTTTTCATTGGTTCCTTTTGTTCAGTCTTTTTCGTCATTGTTATACCCTTCTATTCACAATTGAAATAGCAGTACGGTGGTGGTTCAGAGTTCAATATTAATGTATGAGATGCTATGCACGTATCTTTACATTTTTTTCTTTTAGCTTTTAATTAGTTGTACAATGTTTGAAATGGTCTAAATGTAACTTCTATTCTCTATTAATCAGAATAATTTTATACATGTATGAGATGCTCCCATGTACATTTACCCATTGGTTAATCCCAATGTAATAATTAAACGGATGGTATATACTTGGTTTGTAATATAAGATACAACTTGTGTTTGTTTATCCAGTTGAATGCAATTCATTTGAAATCCTAGTGAAATGTTCTAAATTAAGCGTTTTGATTCCTAACATTGATTTGACAGTTTAATTGTTATTGTTAATACTAATTACGCCGATTAAATTAGCTAGAAAACACGGGGTGTTACGAAGCCAAAGACTGGGTTACGGAAGGAATACCGGCAAAACTGTAGAGCATACAAAATGCCAAGGGAAGTTCCTTTCAAATTTTGTACATTTCAGTGCACAAAGCACTATTATGTACGATTTTCGACTGAAGTCCTACTTAATTTGCACCAGATGCGTGTGAGACCGATCGAGTTGTCCTTTTTCCTTGACCTTGCTGGGTACTCAGGGTGGTTGATGGTTTGCTACCAGTCGCGGCTAAATCAGCAGTCGTCGGTCGCTAGTCATCTTGCCCCCCTTTTCCGGGCTAGGGCATGCAGCTGGATGCCTGGATGTTAGTTGGTCGTTGGGCATGCAGCATCCGGTTATTCCACAGCGTCAGTTCCTGCATCCACGTAAAGAAATTAAAGTTGTTGAACTCGTTTTCTGTCTTGTATATTGATGATGATATGCACTAGAAAAAGAGCCTCTCCCCTAGTACGTACAAACTCCTACTGAAGTCCTACTTAAGTTGCACCAGATGCGTGTGAGACCGATCGAGTACTCAGGGTGGTTGATGGTTCGCTACCACTCGCGTCTAAATCAGAAGTCGTCGGTCGCTAGTCAAAATCTTGGCCCCCCTTTTCCGGGCTTGGGCATGCAACTGAATATTAGGCGGTTGTCGGATCGGACGTTGGGCATGCTTTGCATTGCAACAACATCCTGTTATTCCACAGCGTCGGAGCCTGCATCCACGTAACGAAATTAAAGTTGTTGAGATCGTTTTCTGGCTTCACTACTACACAAAACCATATTACAGACGGTTCAAAAATATCATCACAGACGGTTTTATGAACCGTCTGAATTTATGGGTCAATAATGATAAGAGTTCATCACAGATGGCTTTCGAACCATCTGTGGTGTAAATATTACAGACGGTTTTTAACTAAAACCGTCTGTGCTATTCTCTTCTACCCCTAAATCTATTTCTGTTTATTGGCTAGCCTCAGAAAATGTTAGCCATGCCCTCTAAAACAAGCAGATCAACATGTACATGTATACATCCAATTCACATCTCAATTCATTTCACAAACATAAAACATCCATTTCGCAAATCAATTAATTGAAATGAAAACAAGCAAATATAATATGACACAAAGTACACATTTTATTTTTATTAGGATTACAGCCTACCATTACAAGAACAGACAGACAAAAATAAACAACAGAGAGGAGAAGAACAACAAACAGGTTACCCATCTAGCTAACACAACAAGAACAGAGAAAAGCAAAGATCCTCTATGAATAGGCCTTCTCGCCCCTGATGCAGCGCACGAGCTGGATGTCTTTGACGCCCACCATCGTCGGCGTTGATTGAGCGTTGCCTTATGTATCGTCTGTTTCGTTGGGCTATTATGGTATGGGTCAAAGAGGAGGAGGAGGAGAACAGCAAAAAGGAGGAGAACAGCAAAGAGGAGAACAGTAAAGAGGAGAACAGAAAGAAGGTTGGATTCTGGTGATTATTTATAGGGGAGGGAGTGCGAAATGTTTTGACGCGGGGACGGAGAGGCGGAGCTACGATCCGTGGTGTGAGGATTGGTGGATTTCTATTGGCTAGGATTGGGTTGAGGAGGATCGACGGGCCCAACTGTCAAATTATCACAGACGGTTAGTACGTACAAACTCCTACTGAAGATCATCTTGGTACAATGAAACCCATGGAAAGAAACAAGGGAGTGTCTATACAACATTCGACTATTTTTTTAGACAAAAACAGTCAGATTTTGAGCCGTTAGATGGAGAACCAACGTCCTAGATCATTTTTTTTAGGGGGTCATTTTTTGGAGCGGGGCTTGTATGAGTGGATCCGTTGGATGGAGATCTAACGCTCCAGATCAATCTGACTGTTTTTGTCCTCAAAAATAGTCGAATGTTGTATAGACATTCCTAAGAAAGAAAGGTGAGAATTTTTAGGCATCATGGACGAGACGACCCGTCGTCGCCGGCTTGGTTCAAGATATCCGAGAGGATGGTCAGCAGGTGGCGACCAGTGAATAGTGAACTCAGGTGCCCCTCTACCCCCCCCCCCAAAAAAAACTCTTCTTTATCCTTCCTGATAGCAGCTCTTATGCGTTTCATAGGGAAAAATGGAAGCATTTGGTCCGTGTTATCTTGGTGAAATATGTAGTGAAAACCAGCTAAATGATGATAAAATTTTTCAAATATTTTTTTAAAAAATCAAATGTAGGGAAGGGCATGTCATATATCTCTACAGAATTTGAAGGTTCCTAAATGTAGAATTTGTCTTTTTCATATTTTGCAAATACTGTTGAGTTGAGTTCCACCTTTAAATTTTGCATAGCCCATATGGTGATTTTTATAATCAGGCAAAAGTACATCTTATAAACCAATTAATAATATGAGAACTGAATGAGACAATAGGCAAGCAAAAGATTGATATTGACTATATTGAGTATAAACATTGTAAAGTTGTACAACATGTGATACTCCAAAAAAGTTTTTTTTTCAAACTTCTCTAATTTACCGTAGGATTTTAAGAGCAAAAGATTGATTTTGAGAATAAAGATTGTCAAAGTTGTAGAACATATCATACTCCAAAAAAAGTTTTCAAACTTCTCTGAATTACTGTAGGATTTTAAGTTGTACTAGAAATACAACCCGCACGATAGCTCGACGTCGTTATGTGCAACCTCTGTGCTTTCTTATAAAGAGAAATGGAAATTGGAAAGTAGCTTTATTTCTCTTTTTTTATGTGATTACGTATATACCTCTGTAACAATTCGCAATTTTGGCCAATATTCTAAATCTTATATAAAAAAATTCAATTCAAAATATTTAAAAATTTTGTGCACTCAAGTTTAATCAAGTCGAGGAGAACCCCATTATTTTCAATTCCTATCTTATTTTCTTCTTTTTTTATTTCACTTGGAGATGAATGTTTTACAGTTAATCACTCAGGATAGCAGAGCTTCAAACCTATAGCACACATACAAGGCTCTAACACAAGGAAACCCTAACTCTAGGGTGGGCTCAGGTCTGCTTAAGCTTAGATTTAGGCTTAGGTTTCTACAGTAACTCGTCGTTAAACAGCGTGTGTTTTCAAGCGAGGTCTATAAGAAGATTATAGTACAAACTGTACTGAGTTCAACTATACCAGCCAAAATCGTATGTGATTATTTCTCTCTGCACACTGCCTCTCGTGAACAGAGCAGAATTCAAAAACCACAGCTATAAGCCATAGCCCAAAAGAACCCACCCTAATATCTCGAGTCACTCTTAAGATTCAACTCAATACAAAGCTTATATAGTGGAGGCTACCGTCTCACACCAACCAATCACTCCTTAGTGGATCACATTACTTACATATGGAAAAAACCCAATAACCCACACACAAACGGATTTTACACTCTCACACACTTGCACGTTTTTCAAAACACAACTTCTAAAGGCTTCACAAGCCCGATAAGACATTCCATCCACAAAGACGTGACCTAAACCACTTAGGTAAGCGCCGTGATTTAGCAAACCACCACTCCTGATTTCAGACAAGTTTCGAATTTCCACTCGTCGGTCTTCATGACATGTGATGCCCATGACTTATTGCCAAGATCGTATGCCTACGCCGAGGCCGTTACCATTTAAAACACCCAAGTCCTATGGCACACTATCATCACTCTATAGTCCATGATGTCCAATGCCTTGCCATCAAAATCGTACACCTGCTCTGAGAAACATCGCTACTTGAAATGCACAAGTACATTTGGCACATTACATACATGCATTACCTCTTCACAACCCTTGTCTTTCTCTTGTGCTTCTCGACTTGAGATGTTGCTCCACTCAGACTTACACGACACACCATGGCCTCAGGACTTCTTCCATAACCTCAGTGTTGCCGTTGGCTGCAACAATCATCAAAGCATCTGCACAGCAAATAGCAAAGCAATCGATCCAAGTACAAATAACATGCGCTTAACTCTTCGTTAGTGAACCATATGCATAGACACACACTATGAATCACACATGCATGGACTCCTCCATAACTAACATTTGCACAGCATCCGCAATAACTAACACTCAAAACACAGAAATAACGGAACCAAAAATCCTGGCCGAAAATCAATAGTCAGCCTGTCTGACCGCTTGGCGACAGCGCCGGTCAGACCGCTGGCACCATGCGGTTGAACCGGTAATTCACACCGGTCAGACCGGTACCAAAAATCGGTCCGACCGATACTAACAAGCGGGTAAACCACGGAGGCATCAATGCGCAGCAAGCAAACACTCACAGGGAACTCAAAAGTGCTAATTAATTTCTACACTAATCCACAGGAGAACCAACTTGATGGCAACACAAGGTCAGTAAGGCAATAACTCGATGACAACAACAAGTCAATAATGCAACATCAAACCATCAAGTCACGGATCAGTAAATCATCAAGTCAAATAACAATAGTACCATAAACTGTTACGGTTACATGCTTAACTCGAGCATGCAGAACATAAGCCAAGAACAGCATGGCCAGAATTCGAATTCACAAAAATCAAACTCAAGCAATGAAAACGAGACATGATCAGTGTTAAATACTCATCACTCACATGACGTCGCCACCACATAGTCTTACAAGACAAGAATCAAATGGAGAAAAAAGTACGCTTTATGAAGAACTACCGAGCAACAAAGGCAAATAATGCAGCAAGGGCATGGAAAAGAAAATATTATTAGGCTAACCTGGGGCGGCATAACCAATTGTCCCTCTAAATCCCTTTGAGCTAGTCGACTGCCTGAAAGTTGAGCTTCCCTCAACAAGAATTCTGGTGAGTCCAAAGTCTCCAACATGGGCCACCATCTTAGCATCCAAGAGCACATTGCTTGACTTCAGATCACAATGTACAACAGGTGCTGGCCCATGGCAATGAAGTTAATCCAACGCATAAGCCACATCGAGCAGTATTGTCACTCTTTGGTACAGATCCAAGTGATTCTGCTCTGCTTGGTCATTTGTGTCAGGATGCAGTAGCCAACCCTCTAGACTATCATTAGGCGTGAAGTCATACACAATTGCTTTGAAGTCATCCCCTCCGGTATCAATGCTCGAGCAAGCTGTAATTATCTTGACAAGATTTCTATGTCGCAGGTTTCGCAGTGCTTCGCATTCAGCTACGAAACTCTTCAATGCCCAGGAGTTTGTAATTTAAGTACCTTCACAGCAACAAGATTTGTACAAGCACCAGCTTGGCCACCTAACTCTCCTATGTACACGGACCCAAAAGAACAAGAACCCAACATATTGGTTCTCGGAAAACCTTCTGTTGCATTTACCAACTGGTAATAAGAGATCATTGGGTGGCCTGGTATGGATGTTGAAGGGATTTTTGTTTTGTTGTTCTTGTGCCAAGCGTGAAGCTTGTAGAGCAATGCAAGGATTGCTAGTGTTGCTACGAGAAAAATGGTGATAGGAATTACCAGAAACGTATGCCTTTTCTCTCGTAAGTCTGAATAACTTGGAGGCAAATGTAGGTCAGGTATGCCACCGCAAAGTTTGCCATTGCCTTTGATTGAGATTGTAGCTTCATTTGCAAAAACACCAATGGCTGGCACTTCACCAACAAAGTTATTGAATGAAGTGTTAAGATAGTAGTGTGCGCTGTGGTTCCCTAAGAACTTGGGTATCTGGCCTGACAAATTATTGTTTGAGATATCAAGTTTTTCTAGACCTTCCAGTTTACTTGGGAGCAATGGGAATGGGATAGTACCATTTAATAAATTATTGTGGAGATAGAGATTTCTGAGAAGTTGACATACACCTAGGGTGACAGGGATTTCACCTGATAACTTGTTCGACTGCGCATGGAATTTTACAAGATTTTTTAAATTTCCAATTTCTGGTGGTATTGATCCCTCAAACGTATTGTGGGATAGATCCAAAGCTATAGAGTGTGTGGGTATGTCAAATATTCCACTAGGAATTGGGCCTATGAAGTTATTTCTAGCAAGATCAAGCTCTAACAACTTTGTCAGGTTTTTGAGTGTGCTTGGTATCATAACGTTGAAGGCATTCCGGGGAAGGTTCAAAGAATTTAGTTCAGTTAGATTTCCAATGGTAGACCCTGTGAAAGAGTTTTTAGCAAGATTGAAATACTGTAAATTAATGAGATTACCAATACCTTCAGGTATGCTTCCCAAAAGTTTGTTTCCTGACAGGGAAATAATTGTTAGCGAAGTGGAAAGATTTGAAAGTGAATCAGGAACGACTCCACCAAACTTACTAGCATGCAATTCCAAAGCTTTAACTGGTAGCAATTTGTTAATGCTGTTATGAATTTCCAATCTTTTGGTTCTTTAGCTTCAAGTAAAGTTTCTGCAAGCACTAGCCAATTGAGATTTCTCAATCTTCCAACTTCCGGAGGAACAATGTCATGCAAAAAGTTTGCACCAAGCTGAATTATTGAGAGATCAGAAGCATTAGCTAGTGAGACTGGGAAATAGCCATGAAACTGGTTATGGTCCATGTATATCCTTTGGAGTCGGGGAAGGCTAGCGAATGCATTCAGAGGTATTGCACCACTTGGCATATTGTGCTGGACAGAAAAGTGCATTAGAGAGGTAATGTTCCAAATAGAAGTGGGGATTGACCAACTTAAATTGTTAAAGCCTATGCTAACCCGAGATCATCTGGACAACGAGCGCAAAGAAGAAGGGATAGCTCCTGATAGCATGTTGAACTTCAGATCAAGATCCCAGAGGTTGGTGAGATTCCCCAAAGAAGGTGGTATGTCACCTGATAATCTGTTCTTGTACAAATACAAGACTGCGTTCAATGGCAGGTCTGCTAGAGATTCATGGATGTCTCCTGACAAACTGTTTTTATGAGGGAACAAATTGAGAAGGTTTTTCATGGCGCCTATCTCAGTCGGGATCATACCTTCGAGTTCGTTATTGCTTATATCAAGCGTTCCGAGATTGATGTATCCTCCCACAGCCACAGGAATGGTTCCTTGAAGATAATTTGTGCTCAGGTTTAGCACCCAAAGCCTGCCAAGATGACCGAGCTCTGGAGGTATCTGCCCAATGAGTTGGTTATTGCTAAGGTCGATCTTCCTGAGATAGGATAGGTTGCCCAAGAACGGCAATATGTGTCCCGACAGGCTGGAAGAGCCCATGCGCAGCTTGATGGCTCTCACGAGGTGTCGATGATGGCCGCAAACAACTCCTGGCCAGCTGCAGAAGTGGTTGGAGGAGTTCCATGAATCCAGCGGTTTGGATGGACCTGTCAACATGGACTCCCTAGAGACACAAGTTAATGGGAGCAGAGGAGCACAACAACGAGGAGAAGAGCAACGTCAATGCTCCGGCCATGAGGAGAAGTGTCTAGAGGAGTGTGCTTGTGCATGCTAAGTGTTCAGATAGATGCAAGTTTAGTTGCCATTCCCCAAAGAAGCCAAGTTCCAAGGGGTGTTATAAATAGAGATAGGTAATGCTACAGATGACAAATACCACTAAGCGTGAAGCTGTGCTCACTCTAAAGGGTGCACATACCCTTATTTAATCAACAAAATTACAGGGAAAACATCTGTACCACTTGTTTGGTTGACCTAAATAGAATACTAGATTATAACAGTAGATACCTACTAGATGGCTTTTTAGAACCCAATAGTGGAGACAACTCTTTAACTATTATAGAAAGATAAGAAAAAAGTTGACAACATTGGTTTCAGGTATGGATTCTAGCAAAGTTGTAGAACACAATACACTCCAGAAACAATTTTTATGTTATTTTCAAACTGTTTTACAGTATTTTTCTGCGATTTTAAGCTATAAGACGCTTTCTTAGAATAAATATGAGTGTGGAACCAAGTTGCCGTCTTTCCTGACTTGCCATGTTCGATATTGAGGATCTTGCTTCAGTGTGTTCCATTACTCACGTCAAAATCAGCAAGTTGTCAGTTGCTAGTCGCCTTGCCAGTCTTTCGCAGCTGGATGTTGGTCAGCCCTTCCCCCCTTTGGCATGGACGCATTCAAGAACTGAAAAGATACTATATATGGGAGCATTCCATTATCTAAAAAATAGGGACAGCAAGCTAGTTCTCCACTAGTAGTCATCGGTCAGGGCCACCAGTAACCAGTCATCTTTGTTCGGCACTAGCTTTTCAATGGTCAGTCAACATATGAAATTGTCACATTATTAACCAGATTGGCCTACAATAGCTTCAATACTAGTCTCTAGTGGATATAGAATTATAGATATGCTTGGTAAATGTGGTGCCACATGCTATCATATCAGCTAGCTGATCTTGTGCAAGCCTAGAGATCGAGCGAGGTTCATATCAGTTCATAACAAATTCTTGCAGCTTAAGCTTTCTGAGCTGCAGCAGTTACAAAACATTCAGAGGACGTTTTTGTTGGTCAAAATGTTGAGAACTTGAGAAGAACAGATAATTTGACTGGAAATATCTTCAGAGCGGACATGAACGAATGCACAATCTTGGCATTGCAGTAGCTAGGAACTAGTTCATTGTAAGGTACACGAGTAAAGGGTGTACCAGAAGAAAGTAAAAGTGGCTCAGAATTCATGTGCTTACCCTATATCCTCTTCAGCTTGTTCGTCGGCAATGGCTGACGGTGCCGCGCTCTCGGGCACCGCCAGGACGCTGCCTACGTTCGGATCCCCGGCTATCTCCGCCGCCGCCGGGGCCATCTCCTGCGCACCATCATGGTAGCCCCCTCGCTCCTCCGGTGACCAGTCGCCGCGGAGGTGGCGGCGCTCCTCGGGGCAATCGCCAACGGCCAGGTCTACTGCCGCGCCGTCGCGCACCGCATTGTATTGTCCGATTGTTCCGAGCCAATGCGGAGAGGACGAGGAAGGAACAGGGAAAGGCAAAAGGAGAGGGCCACTTTTGTGCGTTAGAGCAACTCCATCCCATTAGTCATTTCTCCCTCTCTATTTCCTAGAATGAAGAGGCTAGCTATTATTTTCAGCTCTCTATTTGAGTTAGCATTCCAATGGCCTAGCTATTTGAGAAGTGAGTGAGGAGGCGCTCGCCAAATCTAGCTAGCGGCCGGGAGAAAATAGCGACTCGATAAAAATGAAGAGGAGGATAAATAACCGGTTGGAGTCCATTTCTTGAGTCATATTAGGTAAATATACAATGAAGAGCAGAATAAAGAACCGGTTGAAGTTGCTCTTAGTCAGGGCTTCTCTGATCTATATAAATAAAAATAAGTGTTTTCCAGAATGACAGAAACGGCATCAATCTTAAAGCACATAAAAAGATAAATAATCACTTACCATTATTTAATTTTATTTTAAAAGTTGTGCAAATCACTTTGAGAAAAACATCAAAGCACCTTCCAAAAATAATCAAAGATATTTAAGCCATTTTTTCATTTTGAAAGCAAAAAAATCCCACAATAATTCTAAAAATCCTAGAAATTCTTACATTAATCAAAAAAAAAGAAAAGAATCTCCATCACATATTTTGGTAGAATTATATTATAACGATGTGGATTAATTATATATAAATATTAGAGTTATATAATAAATACAATTGCATTTCAGTTATAAGAAATAGAGTTGTATATCAAAGACATATGTATCATAATATCTAGCTGTATAGTTACACGGTAAATATGTTAGTTCAATAGAACAAATGCCTATTTTGCACACATATTTTTATATTATTTTATGTTTTACCTTTTCCTAAGTTTTTTATAATCTACTAACCAAAGAGACTAGTCTCTCGCAGCAATTCCACTGTTTCTCTTGGACTGGTGGTAGAAACTAGGAAGAGGAAGAAGATGGTTTAAAAGAAAAAAAAGAAGAGCAAGAAGCTAGCACCGGTTCTACACGTTGGACAAGAAGCGGGCATAATCAGACTCGATCCTCAATCCTAGGCCCCGCTTGGTTGGGCTGAAAATCTATGACTTATGACTAAAATTGTACTGTAGCGGCTGAAATTTCACTGTAGCTGAAGGTGACTTATTTGACGTAATTAAATTTAAAAAATTTAAAAATAAAAAAAATATGCTAACTCATCACGGACAACGCAAAACGAATACGGGAAAAAAGAACCGGCAAAAAAGCTCAAAAAAGCTAAAAGTTTAAAAAAAGATGAAATTTATGAATAATGAAAAATAAGCTAAAAGCTGAATCTTGGTCGTGTTTCCAGTGAATAAAAAAAATAAAGAAACCACTTGGCAGTCGAAACTAGAAGTTCTGCATGTTTTTCATTGGAGGTGGGTCCCACTAATGAAGTTTTTACGCAGCAAAACATGTTAAGCTAGACAACCTCGCGCGGTCACCCTCAGATTCTATACATTACAGATGTTCTATTGTCCACTCCTGTTCCATTGCAGAAATGCATCACATGCTAAAATTTGTGGGTGTATAGAAAAAACTGATTATAGGGTCTCTTTTTTTTTATTTCTACTTTTGATTTTTTACTGTAACTAGTTTGAAAGCTTTACAAATTAATTGTAATATACATTATAGTAACTTTATTCATATCGATAAAAATTATATCGTAAGTTTCTCTTACTCCATATTTCCCTTCACAAACAATCAAAATCCTTAGCCCTCCCTACCGGGTATGCTCGTGCAGTAGTGACGAATAAAAAGAAAAAGAAAATAAGCCAGCTATGCAGGACAAATAAGGTAGCACACTGGCTTAAAGCTGTGCTGCGATATAACGAATGATTTTTGGACTCTAGTGAGTACTCTAGTGCACGCATTCTGGCCCATCCTTCATTTTCAGTGTGCTTCGTCAGGCACGGATGCTTATATTTACGACAAAATATCTTTAATCGTTATTTCCCGAAATATAACAAATGATTTTTGGACAATTGCTTTTCCACAAAGCAAACATAGAGACAAGTAAAAATCACACACCCACCCACCCAAATAAGAAAAACAGAGAGAAAATCTGGCAAAATACTGGCACGTTAGTACCATCGCTTCTAGACTTCAGCTACATGACCATACCATCAACAGTTCATCATACAATCGGGGCTTATGAACTCAGCTGTGGCAATTCTGAATGAAATACAAGCGAAGTCACACACCGATACGCCAATAATAAGGAAACTACAATAGCTATTAGCTATAATTGAAGTGTCAGTGATCCTTCGATGCTAGATTTTGGAAGCACCACTGCAGGAAACAGATCCAAACATTTCAGAAAGGATTTCATGTATAATCAAGAAAAACAAATCATCTGAACATGAAACATTCCAGCATAACATTGGCATACCTTCCATCTTCACGTTCTGTATTCTTTCGAGAGAGATTCTTTGAGGACATGTAGTTCTTTGATGATATCTCCTGTTGGCATTCTGCTCGATGGCAATTCCTGAGAGCAGGACATTCCAAGTCTAAGCACTGAAGCAACACAATCAATCTTTCTTCTGTACGAGGAATCATTAGCAGTCTGAAGCCCATTCTCGAGGTCCAAATACAGCTGCATGTCAACAACATCCATCATTCTATCATGTAGACCCAGGTCAACGTACTCACGGAGGCTCAATCCTTGAGTGAATTTGCTATCAGTTGGCCTCTTCCCAGTTATTGTTTCTAACACAAGAATTCCGTAACTGTAAACATCTCCATGCATTGACACCATGTTTCCAGCACCATACTCTGTTGAATTGATATTTAGAAAAAATGTCAGACTTTTGTACGCATATAGTTGTAAATTTGCGATTAATTCATGAAATTGTAAAAAAACAAAAGTTACATACTTACTTCACATAAAAGTATAAAACTTATTTATTATGCAAATTCACAGTAAGTTTCTTTTTTTTTTGAAACGTACATAAGTTTCCTTCTTTTTTGAAACATACAATAAGTTTCTTTAGAAGTATGCTTTATTTTATAAAAACTAAAGAGAAACAAAGCAAACATGAACAAAAAACAGAAAAGGCAAACCTGGGGCAGCATAACCAATAGTCGAAATTTTTGTACAGATAACCTTTTTTTTATTCGGAAATACAGAAATATACCCGCGGGAAAATTTTTTACAAAAATAACCTCCAGTCGCCCAATGGGGGGCGACTAGAGCCTTTCGCCCACCCGGGGAGCGACATTTAAAAAATCTGCGAACCGTTGGGCGAATCAGAGCTATCGCCTTCACGTTGGGCGACTTAATTGAAGTCGCTTTACGGTTGGGCGACTGCATTGCAGTCGCCCAACGCTAGGGCGACAGGGGGGGTTAAGCCGCCTAACCAACCGGCTCCCACTACCAACCATCTTTTTCGCTCAACCAACCAGCAAACACATTCAGCACACAGAGAAGAGGAAGAAGGAAAAGAAACAAGGGGAAGAAGAGGAGGAGAGGAAGGAGGGGAAGAAGAGAAGGAGAGGAAGGAGGGGAAGAAGAGGAGAAGGAGAGGAAGGAGGGGAAGAAGAGGAGAGGAGGAGCTGAGGGAGGAAGGAGGGGGAGAAGAGGAGAGGAGGAGCTGAGGGAGGGAGGAAGGAGGGGAAGAAGAAGAGGAGAGGAGGAGGTGAGGGAGGAAGGAGGAGGTAGAAACTATTCCATCAATTTGGATCAAGATATTTTTTTGGATTATGTTGTATTTGCATTATTATTTTTATGAAATATTGGTGTTAATAAAAATTATAGATGTAGAATAATTAGTACCGTGTTAGTATGGAAATATTATTGTAGAAAAGGTTTGGTATGCAATTTGTAGTATGGTAGTATAGAAATTTTAGCAAAAATTTGTGGTATAGGAAGTTTAGTATTGTGCGATATTATTTGACATGTCGCAAAATTGAAATATATATGCAGGCCGACATCATCAATGTCCACTACATTGAGAGTGTATTACGGAGCTGGAACCATTCGTGAAGGTCTGAATGGTGTGGATTTGAGCGATTTTTCGCAAGTCACTCTCGTACTTCCGGATGACGAGAATGCTCGAATGGGAGATGTGCAGCTTTGGCTGACCCGGAGTTTTTCGTTGAACCCCGAGGTGTACAGCGTCGTCGTGCAAGGGCTTTGGAGCCGGTCTCCCACGGACATCAGATGGGAGTTGAAGACATTGGTGCGCTCTGCCACATGGAAGGGCTTTGTGCTAGGGTGCCGGCGTCGTGGATACGAGTGTGTGCTGCTTGTGCAACCGTGCTCAGTACAAGCAGCTGAGGAAGCTCGTGCAACAGCCATTGTTGTGGGAGGTGCTAGCAGCTCGGGCGGGTCGCATGTTGGCGGACATGATGAAGTTGCTCGTCATGAAACCGATGCGGTACATGGAGGAGAGTTACAGCCGTCAAGCCATAGAGAGCCAACTGGGCAAGCCGATGAAGGAGAGTATAATGAGTACATTGTGCAGCAGATGGACTCTGATGACGAGAGGGCATGGGATGAAGAGGAAGCTGTCGAGGACGACGAAGATGAGGACAGTTCCGATGAGGATGAAGTTCCTATCCCCCAGGAATGGAATCGGTTTAATGCGGAGGGTCTTTCCGCACATGATGAGCATGAATCACAATGGAAGTACCATGAGACAGAGGTTCGGTTGCATGCTATGTTTGCTGACAAGGAAGCGCTGCAGGATGCTATCAATCTTTGGGCCCTTTCAATGCAGCGGACATTTCGCGTCGTCAAATCAAGCCAGGAGCAGTACACTGTGAAGTGCGAGCAGACTGGTTGCCCTTGGCAGGTGCACGCCCGTAAACCTAAGTATGAGACTCATTGGATTGTGTCCAAGGTTGAGCCGCACTCGTGCATTCTAAATACTGTCCTGGCGAGACATCGTAACCTGACGTCCGGATTTATAGCCAATCTCATGTATGGGGAGATAGTGCAGAAGAAGGATATGGCAGCCACGCATATTGTAGCAGCTATTGAGAATAAATTCAAGTATAAGATTAGCTACGCGAAGGCGTGGCGTGCCAAGCAGAAGGCGTTGGAAAAATGTTTTGGCACTTTCGAGGCGGCGTACGACAACCTTCCTCGTATGCTTAATGTCCTGCAGGAAAGGAACCCGGGCACGTACATCGCCCTCCACGAGAAGCCGTCCATAATTCCGCCAGGGTATACGGTGTTGCAGAGAGCAATGTTTGCATTTGGTGCTAGCATCGAAGCATTCAGGCACATGCTGCCAGTGATCTCAATTGACGGGACCTTCTTGACAGGCAAATACAAGGGGCAGATCCTGACGGCCATAGGCGTTGACGGTAACAATCAAATATTGTCGCTGGCCATTGCATTTGTGGAGAGTGAGAATTACGAGAGCTGGCTGTGGTTTCTCAGACATGTGAGGACTGGAGTTGTAGCCACTCGGCCTGGTGTGTGCGTAATCCATGATCGCCACGCCGGTATTATCAAGGCAATAAGAAAACTTCAAGAAGACCCCGAGGAGCCCTTTCCTTGGCCGGACATGAGGAACCGGTGGTGCAGTCGTTACTTAGGGGCAAACTTTTTCAAGCAATTCCCTAAACAATCTTTGATGAAGCTATTCAAGAGGCTGGCTAGGCAGAACCAACAGAGGAAATTTGATGCTTTGTGGAGGTTGTTGGATGAGCACACTAGGACGAACGTTGAAGAGAGGAGCAAGGAGCCGGTCACTCCTGGGGCGGCACAACCACAATGCTTGCCACCAATCGATGCGCCTAACCCAAGTGGTCCAAGAAGAAGGAGCTCACGAAACATCAGGTGCTTCACGCAGTGGATCGAGGGGGAGCCGTTGGAGAAGTGGTCGCTGTTGCACGACACGGATGGCGCAAGGTACGGAATAATGACAACTAACCTTGCCGAGGTGTACAATTGGGTTCTAAGGGGTCTCCGTTCTCAGCCCCTTGTCGCCATCGTGGAAGGTGTTCTTCACAGCACAATCCGGTACTTCAGGGAGAGGCACGCGAGTGCCGCACTTCATGCGGCCAATCGCGGAGCTCTGTATTCGGCAAAAATTACTGCGTACATGGAGACGAAGGCACAAAAGGGTCAGTTGCACACAGTGCAGGTCATGGGCAACAGGAAGCATCGTTTTGAGGTGATACTCCGTGATATAGCCGGATTTGGGACGGCTCGTTCACTTGTTACCCACGAGGTATGTCTTGGAGATCATGCAAATGAACCTAGCTGCACGTGCAACAAGCTTAAGTTGTTACACAAACCATGCTCTCATGTCCTCGCTGCATGCGGGACTGTGGGTATGGATCCTTCGAACTTCATGTCCGAGTTCTTCTTTAAGGGGAGGGTACTGCAGGCTTGGTGTGGGGAGCTCCGAGGGTTCAGGGTGGTGGGAAACTTCGCCACTTTGGACATTGCATCGAGGACCTGGGTTCCAGATGTTAACATGTTGAAGGGTGGGAAGGGTCGGCGACAGAGCCGACGTATTAGGAATGACATGGATGAATCACAAGCTGGAACACCGGGTGCACGTTGTGGTCGATGCGATCAGGAGGGGCACACAGCTAGACGATGCAATGCATGTCCTGATCAGTAGTTACATGACTTTTCTGTAATGTAGTTGGTTATGTACTTATTTAGTACATGTATTTGCTGTTTGTTAAAATTAGATACTTTTGTGGCTCGTGCACAAGACAATCAATTCATGACATGCTTAACAACATTGCACATTATTTCGATCGACCCTCGTACATACTACGGTACAACCATACACATCGTTGCTTATATGCCAAATGAGCCTCGTGGCACCCACATGGAGAACTGCTGAAGTGGACGCCTCGGACAGGGCTGGCCATCGTGGTAGTGGCACGCACATATGCAACTTGGGTTTGCACAGCAACATGTCGGATCGTACGAGCTTCCTATGTTGACAACCTCCTCGTTTCCCCTCTCGCGTTGCATCTGTTGGCGGAGGTCATTGTTCTCCTCATTAAGAGTCTCCATTCGGTACTCCAAGTCCATTATTCGGTCCCATAAAGTATCCACATAACGGTCAATATACCGTTCATGAGGAGGGTCGATCCAGCGGGAGAAGTCGCATTTCGCCATCTGCTAAAAAGGACAGTAAACATGGAGGGTCCATAAGCAATAACAAAAATGTACTATTAGTAATTTGTACCCCGGAGCGTGGGCATCGGAAGAAACGGCGCCCGCCATCGTTCGGCCCTTCCATGACCTGCACGACCACATACTCATTGTGCCTGCATTTCGGCCACGCTGGTTGCGCACGCCGGCTTGGTATCAAGCGGTACTGTGGACCGAACATCTCCCTCCTTTTCAAGGGAAGGTCTTCCTTCGGTGACCCATATCCGACTGACCCCTCATCTTCCGCCATGGTATGTTCCACCACGAAATAGAAGGTACTTCTTTGTTCGATTTACAGGGTTTTCTGGCTACAACTTCATGGGACCTCAACCGTGCTATTTATATTGAACGGCGGGACAAAAGAGGGCTGCTTTGCCCAGAGACATGACAAAAGCACTCAGCTTTACTCGGTGAGATGACAACACATGCCAGCTTTACGCAGTGATATGACAAAACGGGGCAGCTTTGCTCAGTCAGATTACAACACATGCCAGCTTTACGCAGTGATATGACAAAACGGGGCAGCTTTGCTCAGTCAGATTACAACACATGCCAGCTCTGAAAAAGCTACGATCTATGAATTCTCATGTCGTCCTCTCCATGGACTATGCCCACTGGACCAGATAAACTGCCTACATAAAGGCTACGATCTGAAAAGCTTTCATAGGGACATTTATTGCTACACTGGAATCCTGAGGATAATCCAGGCCTATCGCTACAGAAACCAACAAAATAGGGGCGTAGGCTGTAGCCTTGACAGTGAGTGTTCACCTCTGAAAAGGCTACGAACTATGAATTTATTACGAGGCTACATGCTCTGAAAAGCCTACATAGGGACATTTATTGCACCAGATCCTGAAAAAGCGAAAAGATTCGCATGTCGTCCTCTCCATGGACTATGCCTACTGCACCAGATAACCTGCCTACATAAAGGCCTCCTATGTCTTCCATACCACACCTCCTCCTCAAGCCATCATAATACTACTACACAACAATGTCTTCCTGGAGGTCCGACCCATTTGGAGTGCCGGAGTGGCATGAGCGCCCGAAGTGCCATTGCGGCTTTAGGACGATGTTGTGCGTCTGGACGGATCCAGTACAACGAGCCAACTACGGCCGTAGGTTCTTCAAGTGTCCTGACCTGGATGACGACTTCGTGGTAACGACGACAACTAAATCCTTTGTTTCTCGTTTTCGTTTTTCAACTTGATCCGTGACATCTACCACCCCACACATAGGCTTGTAGGTTCATGGAATGGGTGGATCGGGTGCCGCCGGCATGGCCACGGAACCTGCCAATGCAGGTGGAAAACAAAGGACAATACTTTTCCAAGATGACTCAGGCTCGCGAGGTGGAACGTCAGATGCGGCTTGAGCAAGAGCGCCGCATGAGGGTGGACCAAATCCGTCTGAAGGGCAAGGAGGATGAGCTGCAAAGGAGGCGGGAGCAGTTAAGTCTGCGTGAAGTAGCCATCAAGCGTCAGGAGGAAGAGCTTCAAGCTCGTGAGGCAGCTCTCAAGACCAAGAGTGACCGGAACAAGGATGCAGCGGAGCCATCTTCAAGGCGCGATAAAAAGGGGAAACAACCACGCTACACCCAGTAGACAAAATGTAATAGACCCAGCAAGTTATATTCCCGGAGTTGCTCTTAGTCGCATATCATGCTATATGTTATGCATGTAATAACAATGTACGCGGCATGTTACTCCCAACTTTCTCTCCGTAAACTATTTCTCAGCAACATCAAAATATCACTTACCACTCTATGTATCTATCGTTCTACGGTCAATCATTCTTAAAAAAAAATTTGGAATTTTTTTGTGCACCTACAACATACAGTGCACATAAACTTTTATTACAACTATACCAGATTTTTTCTCTGTTTCAAACTACAAAATTGCCAAAACTCTACAAAAATCCAGGGGGACTGAATGAAGTCGCCTACCTACTGGGCGACTGCATTACAAGTCACCCAGCCATTGGGCGACATCATTACTAGTCGCCCAGCGATTGGGCGACTCCATTAAATCGCCCATTGAGAAAGCGACTCCATGATGTCGCTTTCCAGTGAAGCGACATAATCTCTTGTCGCTCCCCGGGTGGGCGAAAGGCTCTAGTCGCCCCCCCCCCCCCATTGGGCGACTGGAGGTTATTTTTGTAAAAAAATTTCCCGCGGGTATATTTCTGTATTTCCGAATAAAAAAAGGTTATCCGTACAAAAATTTCACCAATAGTCCCTCTTAATCCCATTAAGCTCGTTGACTGATTGAAAATGAGCTTCCCTCAACAAGAATCCTCGCGAGTCCGAAGTCTCCAACATGGGCTACCATATCAGCATCCAAGAGCACATTGCTTGACTTAAGATCACAATGTACAACAGGTGAGGGGCCATGGCAATGAAGATAATCTAATGTGTAAGCCACATCGAGTAGTATGGCCACTCTCTCTAGGAGATTCAAGATCTTTTGTTCTGTTTGCTTATTTGTGTCAGGATGCAGCCAGCCTTCTAAACTACCATTGGGCATGAGGTCATACACAATTGCTTTGAAGTCATTCCCTTTAGTGTCAATACTCGAGCAAGCTGTAATTATCTTGACAAGATTCCTGTGTTGCAGGTTTCGCAGTGCTTCGCATTCTGCTACGAAACTCTTGAGTGACCCAGGAGTTTGAAGTTTCAGTACCTTCACAGTAATAAGATTTCTGCTTTCACCAGCTTGATCATCCAACTCTCCTTTGTACACGGACCCAAATGACCCAGAACCCAACAAATTGGCTGTTGAGAAACCATCTGTTGCTTTTACCAACTGCAAATAAGAGATCGACGGGTGGCCTTGCATGGGTATTGTTGAAGGAATATTTATGTTGCTTTTCTTGTGCCAAGTAAAAAACTTGTAGAGCATTGCAAGGATGACTATTGTTGCAACAAGAGAAACAACAATAGGAATCACTGTAAGTTTATGTTCTTCCTTTGGCAACTGAAAAGAACATGGAGGCAAATGTAGAACGGGGATCTTCATCATATACCCTCCTTTGAATTGGGAATTTCAGGATTTACCCTCCCACCTCAATGACATGTGGGGTCATCATAAGTCACTGACACGTGGGTCAGAAGGGTAAATCTTGAATTTCCATCTATGAGGAGGGTATATGATGAATAAATCCATGTAGAACAGGTATGCCACCGCAAAGTTTGCGATTGTCTTGGATTGAGATTGCAGTTGCATTTGTGAAAACACCAAAGTTTGGAACTTCTCCAAAAAGCTATTGAATGAAAGGTTGAGATGATAAAGCATGGTAAGGTTCCCTAAGAACTTGGGTATTTGGCCTGAAAAATTGTTGCTTGAAAGGTCAAGAATTTCTAGACCTTTCAGTTGACTCAGGACTGATGGGATGCTACCATTTAAGATGTTATTTTGCAGAGAGAGTTTCTGTAGAAGTTGGCATTCACCAAGGGTGCTAGGGATTTCACCTGATAATTTGTTTGACTCAGCATAGAATTCAACAAGATTTTTCAGATTCCTGATTTCTTGTGATATTGATCCCTCCAAGTTATTACTGGATATATCCAAAGTTATAGAGAGTGTGCGGATGTTGAATATTTCGCTAGGGATTGGGCCTGTGAAGTCATTGCTTGAAAGACCTAGTTCCAATAGCTCTGTCAGGTTTCCAAGTGTGCTTGGTATCCTTCCGCTGAAGGCATTCACATCGAGACGGAAATAATTTAGGCCTGTAAGATTTCCTATGGTCAATGGAACCAACCCAATTATATTATTAGTGTCTACATATAATACTTGCAAATTTCTAAGCCTGAACAATGAAGAGGGAAGAGTTCCTGAGAAAGAGTTGCTATTGAGAATGAGAGCTTGTAAGCCAACGAGATTACCAATATCTTTAGGTATGCTTCCTGAAATAGCATTATAGTTAAGATAGAGATATTCAAGAGAAATTGAAAGATTTGATATTGAATCAGGAAGGACTCCTCCAAACTTATTAGACCCCAGAAACAAAGCCTCTAAGTGGGAGCAATTTGTTAATGCGGTTATGAATTCCCATCCTTTGGGTTCTTTAGCTTCAACCAATGTTCTTTCGAGCTCCAGCGATTTGAGGTTTCTTAACCTTCCCACCTCTGGAGGAATGATTCCACTGAAAGAGTTAAAACCAAGCCGCACTAGCAACAAATCGGAAGCGTTAGCTATTGATGCAGGGATATGGCCATGAAACCCGTTGTCGTTCATGAATATCTCCTGCAGATGAGGAAGAGCACCGAATGCATCTGGAGGTACAACTCCACTTAGCATATTTTGCTGGAGAGAAAGGTATGTCAGAGAGGAAATGTTCCAAACAGAAGTGGGGATCAACCCACTTAAATTGTTGAAGCCTAAGTCAAGCCATGATAATCTGGAAAACATGCCAAGAGATGATGGGATGGCTCCGGATAGCATGTTGTGGCCGAGAAGGAGAAGAACGAGGTTGGTGAGATTGCCCAAAGCAGGCGGTATCTCACCGTATAGTTTGTTGCTGAACAAAGATAAGGCTTCCATCAATGGCAAGTCTGCCAGAGACCGAGGGATCTCTCCTGACAAACCATTTTCATGAAGGCCCAATCTGGCAAGATTCTTTAAGGCACCTAACTCAGTTGGTATCTCACCTTGGAGTTGGTTATTGCCTAGATCAATCATTGTGAGCTTGGCGCATCCTCCCATGGCCACCGGGATGCTTCCTTGGAGATTATTTGTGCTCAGGTCCAGCACCTGAAGTCTGCCCAGATGGCCGAGCTCTGGTGGTATCTCCCCAGTGAGCTGGTTGTTGCCAAGGTCAAGCTCCTTGAGAAAGGACAGGTTGCCCAAGAATGGCGAGATGCGTCCCGACAGGTTGAAGGAGCCCATTCGTAACGAGACGACCCTCTCCAAATGCCGACGGCCGCAAGCAACTCCTGGCCAGCTGCAGAAGTGGCTGGACATGTTCCATGACGCCAGCAAACCCTCGGATGAGCCTGAAGATAGCATGGACTTGAAGGAGAGGAGCACGAGCTCATCGGCTGCCGTTGCGTTGCTGCTCCCTGGGGACACCAGGGCATGGGAACAGAAGAACAACAACGAGAGGAAGAACAATGTTATTGCTCCCGCCATGAGGAAGTGGCTACAAGACTACGAGAGCACGCTTGTATATATTTAAGGATTTAGGGGGTGTTTGGTTGCCAGCCACACTTTGCCACAGGTTGCCACGCCTAAGGTTAGGCAAGTTTGACCAACTTAGCAGCTGTTTGGTTGCAGCCACAGTTGTGGTAAGATTCCCTTCCAGCAAACTAGGTCCCACGCGTCAGTGACTCAAAAAAGTGTGGCAAGATTCCCTTAGGCTTGCTAAGGTGTGGCAAAGAATTTGAGCACCTCAACTTAGGCAAGTGTGGCAATTTTTGTTGGCAAATGGTGGCAAAGTGTGGTTAGCAACCAAACAGCCCCTTAAATAGATGAAAAGTTCAGTTTCCATTTTGTTTCCGCACGAGGCTAAGCTAGAGAGCACTTATATGCCCTCACGTCTAAATCAGCGTGTTGTTGGTCACTGGTTATCTAGTCGCTGGTCTTCGGTTGACGGATTTTCAATGGTCCTATGGTATGGATGCATCCAAGAACCATCATCTTCTGTCTTGCCAGGCTCTAACCACATGCAAATGCGTGTGGGATCCTTTGGCGCGTGTTATTGTAGCATGTGGGAGGGCAGAGACTGCCCAGCAGCTAACCACTTGCAAAGGATGCCTAACTCTCCAATGAGGGGATTCCTTTCGTCCTTCGACAAAAGTATTTGGTCCGTTTTATCATTAGATGGAATTATTCGGTCCGTTTTATCATTAGATGGAATCAATTCTAACTTTTAAGATCGTCATGGTTAGATCGTCAACCGTAATTAAAAGATTGCCATCTATTAGACTATGTGGTTAGATCTAAGATATTTTAGTGATGAATAATTGACAATGGTTAATTAGTGATGATGAATAATTGGTAATTTTGTTTAGTGTTGTTATGCGAGTTGTATCGCGTTTGTGCATATTGATGTTGGTAATTTATGTGCGTGTAATTTAAGATTTCGGGTCCTTTTGCTGTTGGAATTGGATTAGAACTCGTGAGCTTAATTCAGCCTATGTTTTGAGCCTAGACTATAAATAGAGATAGGGTTAGGAGCTAATCCTATGGCTTTTAGAGAGACTAATTTCGTGATAGAGTTTAAATATATCAGGAGGGTACTTTGTAACCACCATGATTTAGAAATAAAATCATAGATTAATTTCAATAAAAACTTGGGTGACGGTACTTTTCATCGTCGACTTCTTTTATGCCTCGGGTCACGCGCGAGTTTTTCAGTCCTCGGTCGCCGATACTACGTGTGTCACGCGGCATCGCGTCAACTTGAATTTACATCGGGTGCAGGAGCGCACATCACAGAGGCCTTGTCTCTGTGTGCCTTGATCCGCGCATCAAGCTGAGATGCCGCGCTCCACGAGATCAAGCAGCGCCTCGTCCACACGCAATCAAATTTTGTGATTTGGCCTTCAAAAATTTACGACTGAGCGGCAGCCATGTTGCATGGAGAATAAATAGTGACGTGGTCTCTTGCATGCAGCCGTATTGTGCATTGAGGAGAGAGGAAAAATGATTAGTGCCAGGTGATTTAGGTAAGATTAAGGGTATGTACAACCCACAGACGGGTTGCTGTCTGCAAGGTCTCTCCACTTCACACACAGACAACTGAGCAGACAACTTGTACAATGGGTCGTCTATTTGACTGTCTGCAAACTGTTTAATGCATGCATACAGCCATGATCAAGTATGAATATGATTCCTGTATACCATTGTGTTGCTTCTTGATACAAAACAGATCAAGCATAAATAAGATGAACATAATTACAATATTTTTTAGAACCATCAATATAAATGATATATTAATATAGTATAAAACCACAAGTCTACAACTGGAAAGTCACATAATTACAATGTGGGTTGTTGTCCTTGCAAAAGTAGATGAATAATTAGAATCACATACCAATGGACTGCAAAAGTATATGTTTGAAATCAACAGAAAGATACAGAAAGTGAACTAAGTTATCACATGTACATAATATAAAAGCTGATGTTCACTCAAATAGAAGTTATCTCAAATAGAAGAACAAAGTAGAAGTTTGATGCACTAATCCGAAGCCATGTTCAGAAAGAAAAGCTTGTCACACTTATACAGCAAAAAGAAATTGTCACACTGCTACCATGTTGAAATTATCTACAACTTAAGCACATGTCATACTGACATATATGCAGAGCTTTGCCCAGTTCACATGTCATACTGACATATATATAGATTTTTATCCCATATCACCATCCTCTTGTTTCCAGGGACATATAACACAAGGTCAAGAAAACAGTACCAAGAACCAAATCTGAACAGGGTGCACCAATTACATCATGTGAACAGGGTGCTTCAAAATCACTTAAAAGAACTGAAAAGTGTCAAAGACAAGGATCCTGCCAAGGCAAGTTAAAAAATCAAATCCACCCTGATTGTGACTACACTTTCATTGCTTATTTGCTCAGGTCACATTACAAAATTTGCCTGAGGCATCCTTTTGCCCTCTAACAGAACCATGGACATAGTACTAAGGAAAAACATAGCATTGGCAACCTGAAATTATTTTGGCATTGTGTTACTACTTTTGCAGAATTGAACATGGTACAACACTAAAGGTATAAATCAATAGCAGCTGAGAAAGTAACTAACTTAAAAGCACATATGGATGTACAAAATGTTTAACAGAACAGATGATACATTCCCTCACCGATTCCCTCACAGATGATACATGATTCCCTCCAAAAAAAAACTGGTGCTAAACACATCTTCACAAGTATGCCATTACCTACTTAATGGACATTCTTGCAGGCACTATGGCACAATTAACCTGCTTTCTGCTTTGACATCGGAAGCTGTCAAGTATGTTCTGGATAACCAGAATGAAGAGGAAACCTGGGGCTCAGATGCTCTTGATATATTGTTAGAAACATGGAATGTTATTTTGGGGGTATTGTCATTGATCTGTGATTCAAATTCAATATACACTTGTGTTTGCCTTTTAATATAGCTTTTCTTTTTCTTGGATTACACCAGAATTTGGCCTTGGTTAAAGAAAAAGTTATCTATGTTAAATTATAATGTAAATCTTTTTTGTTCAACTAGCACCTTAGACCAGGGGATTTGACCTCTGTGGTTAGTTATCATGCCTTCATGACTTAGCAATGTTGATGTTAGTGGATTAACTGTACTATACTTAACCATAACATATTCCTTTTGTATATGCATATTAACATGCTGATTACATATGTATGCTGATTACAAGTGCCCTCTCTAAACTTGGTATTGATTGAGTAAATCGAACAAATAGTGATATATAACATAGTGATGGATTTGTTGGGTCCATACAAAATAGATGACAAACTGGCCAATATTTGTTTACAAAATAGCACCATATCACCATCCTCTTGTACCACTTCCACCAACAAACAAAATCGAAATCAACAAAAAAACAGTTCCGGTTCTTCACACACCCGCTGCATACATAGATTGAGGGAATGATGTCATACCATGAATCCATAGATTGAGTGTAGTACAGGTGTGGAAAGCAGCCGAGAGAGGTGGGGGCGCCGGTGAAGACGCTGCTCCCGCCGGTGAAGGACAGCGCGGCTTCGACGGGCGCGCGGCCTGCACCACTCCGCTCCGGCGGTGTCGCCACGCAGCCAGCTCCACTATAAAAATGGTTTAAATGGTTTAAATAAATAATTCAAGTCTTTTGAGGTATAAGGTACTGATAGTCATGTTCCATTTCAAACGATAACTCATTTTCTGATTTTTAAGAATCGTCACCTCCCCTTTTTTGTGTTTAGTTAAGAAACAATCGACAATTTCTTGAATTGTATGCCCATGGCACCAATGCAAACAATGCTGCCAAGGACAACTGAAATCAATATGTGATGGAAAACATGGATGATTACCTTTTGGTAGGATGAATCCTCCAAGTACAAACATGGCCAGAACTGCAATAGAACCTGCAGTATTAGTTATCACAACAGTTCTGCATAAGCCAGCGATAAGTCTGTACAGTCCTGTAGCCATCTGCTGGATCAAGAAGAGTACAATCAGCTGTTTGAAGAACCTGCAGCAAGATGAGCATCGCACTGTTAAGGCCAGAGAGCAAACATAACATAGAAATTAAAAATGATGAGTTTAGTGGCAGAATCATTGAGATAGTGCACCTTGGTCGGGCCGACCAGCATCTCCGCTGCAACCAAGTGACCAACCGATCGGTCCGATTTCACCAATGGAGAGAGAGAGAGAGGTGGAGGAAGAGACGCGTAGGCGCAGACGAGCGTACCTGTGGTGAGACGCTTCTTCTGGCCGCCGGAGATGCCGCGCCGCATCTCGTCGCCGACGATGACGTCGGCGCACATGTCCAGCCCCAGGATCTGCACACACCAGCGGCATCAGACGCGCGGACATCATCGCCCAAATGGCGTCGGGTTTTGCGAGGGGAGCGGGAAAAGCGATGCCCCCTTTCTCCTCTACCGCCTGGTGCTGCTCCTGCGGCATGGCGCCGCCGCCTTCCTCTCCTACGCCGCCGCCTGGTGCTATGCCCTTGGTCTTCCGAGCCGCCGCCGCGCCCTGGATCTAGATCTAGATTTGGCGCGCTTGGACGTGGGCAATGGCATCGCGGCCGGTGGCCTCGAGGATGGCCCTCTTGAGCTTGGCGGCCTCGGCGAAGTCCTCGTTGTCGACGGCCTCCTCGAGCTGGAACTTGAGGAGGGAGGCGTAGCTGTCGGCCTGGTCGACCTCGGCGAAGTGGCGGCTCCATCGGCTCCAGTCCCAGGTGGAGGGCGAGGCGGAGGCGGTGCAGCGGCAGGCGGCGGCGCGGCGGGTGGGGAAGGGGAGAGGAGAAATAGCGCGAGCGAATATTTGGCGCCATACCCTCGGATTTACTCCCGCGCGGGATCCGCGTGCGCCGTCAAGATGAGAAGACGAGCCGTACAACGCTGCTCCTCGTGGCGCTTGGGCCTCGGAGCACGGGCCCTTGCCGTCGCCTCGCGAGGCGACGGGGCGACCGTCTCCAAGTCAAACTGAGGTGATTTTTGTAAAAAAGCGAAGACGGAGACGGGTCGAGACGACGCGTTGTACATGCCCTAAGTAGGTTTTATTTTTTTTTGTTTTTTAGCATTAAGTTTTTAAGCTTATGATTTATGCATGCATCAATATATATATATATATATATATATATATATATATATATATATATATATATATATTGTTTTGCATACATTGTGGCTGGATATTTTTATGTGTGCTTCGGTGATTTGTAGGTTTAAAAATATTAATAAATTTTAAAAAACTTCTGCTAGACGCAGCAAGCATTCATCTCTCTTTGATTGTCATCGACGATCCTACACCATCAATCAATTATTGATCAATTTGGCCTACTAGATTAGCCCGTGCATGCTGAATACGGACAGTCTTTGCAGCTTGTGTATATATGGTTACCAACAAGCTGATCTCAAGCAGGCCTAATAACTAGTTAGGTTCAGGCTCAGCTCCGTATGATTACCCCAAATTTCAAACAGCCTCAAATCAAGAACAACTCGAATAGTACATTCAGCAGACAATTTAACATTCTGTCGCCTTAAATTTAATCATTCTAAACTTTCTGGGTCGTAAAAGTTGTAAGAAATTAAGAATAAACCTTTACCTCCCACCCCCCGTCTGGTTCCCTCCTCCTCGCCGTCGCCGGAGCGCGCCACCGGTCTCCGGTGGACGCAAGGAGGGCGACGGCGGGGCGCTTTTTGGGTGCGGCGAGGTCTGCGCGGAGGAGGAGGGCGTGGAGAGCGTTGGAAGCATCACCGGCGGGGGGACGCGGCCAGGGAGGCCAGATCCGTCGGTCCTCTCCGACGGCTTCAGGATGGACCACAGAGGCGGGCCCCCGCACTCCGGCGTGAGCGGGGCGCTCCCGCGGCGAGGGCGCGCTCCCCTTGCATAGGGGCCTGCTCCACTCCTTGGTCCTCAGGTCCAGCTCGTGGAGGTCATTCACCTTCTTGGAGCCGTTCGTGCCCCCGAGCACCATCATCCGGTGGCCGATCAGCGCCGTGCCGTGGCTGTCCCGGGTCCCGGGCCTCTGGCCGGTCGTCACGAGGGAGCTCCATACCATGGTCTCCAGGTTGAGGGTCAGCACGTCGCTGAAATGCAGGCCGCCGCAGCATCCCTTCATGAAGATCAAGAGCAAGGCATCACAAGAAATCATCTGCACCCCGTTTGGAACATGAGAACGCGTCGGCGGCGGCGAGGTCGGTCTCCTCGTCGAGGGGCACGCGGCGCGCGAGGAAGGCCGAGGTCTGCTGCTTGCGCGCCCAACATGTCACGTACAATGTGATCATGGGCGGGCTGTGCAAGCGCGGCATGTCGGGGGATGCGCTCAAGATGTTCGACGAAATGCTCAAGAAGAGATCGTGCCCAGTGTGAAGATCTACGCGGTCCTGCTCTCGTCCCTGTGTAAGGCAGGGAAGATTGAGGACGCTGGGCGGATGATGCTGTCATGAAAGGAGAAGGGGTGCCCGCCGGACGAGGCAACGATTTGTGTGGGCTGTGCAAGTCGCATTCGCAGCCGCACCTGGATTTCCTCACTGGGCGCGCTTGGATCCGTGTGTGGGAGATTTCTTCCCTGAATCTGCTCAGTGGTGGCGCGTAGGCGTCGCTTTGTGGTTTCTTCAGTGCCGGACATTGCAGGGAGCGACTCGTCGTAGCGTTCAAGGGTGGCTATGCCATGGCCTTGAGGCGCGCAGGTCCCTGGCGGGTTGGTGGCGGTCTATTTTGTGAGTGGGTAGTACGTGGGGTGCTGTGGAGGTGCTGGCGAAAGCCTTACCGGTGATCTTACCGGTCTCGACAACGATGACGCCTTCGGGTGCCATTTTCCTTCCTGGAGGCGTTGTCATGGTACCCCATAACCCTCATGTCTATTGATCTCCAGGTGAAAACCTTGCCTCGGTGAGGCGGGCGGCGTCGGCGACTCTCGTTGCCTCCTTGGAGGCGTCGCCTCGGAGGTCCTTCTTCACGCACAGTAGACCGAAGGTTTGAGGGCATGGTCGGAAAAGGATAGGGGCTTGGTTGGAATTAAGGACGGAGAAGAAGTTATGAAGCTTAGTCTTTCTAGCTTTTTTTATAGTCCTTAAGCTTTATTTCTTGTTGTTTTATGCTCCTCAGGTTTTGAGGATTCGAGCCTTAGAGCTCGTGTATCTGTTGGCTGTGTATATCCCTCGTGGATATAGAGGCCGGATTTTATATCCTTTATCTAAAAATGTGAGTCAAAATGTTGAGTCTTAACAAAATCATGAAGGCACCCAAGATTCTTCAGAAAACCAGTGTCTTTTCATTGCAGTAGTGCTCGGAAGTTCACAGCAAGTTACAGTAAATGAAGCTGTACAGAAACAAAGTGGATTAGTCAATTGCTTACCCTCTATGCCATCTTTCTTCGACTTGTTCGCCGCCAAGAACAGCGAAAATCCATGAGGCGCTGAGGCGTTGCCTTCAGTCCCATCGCCGGCCATCTCCGCCGCAGCCCACTACACACCCTGGAGCCTGGAGGGACCTGCCTCGCCCCCGGCAGCCACCCACGGCGCTGGTGGCGGCGATACTCAAGGAGTTGACGCCCTCCTCTGCTCATTTCAGTTTATGCTTATAGCTTCTCGTTTTTAGCTTTTATTTTTTTATATTTATCTTTTTCTGTTTTTTTAGTCCCGTTTGGTTAGACTTATTACTGAAGGCTTTTGATTTTTTACTGTAGCAGCTGAAAAAACATGTAGCGACTGAAGGAACCACTGTAGCGTCTAAAAGGAGATAACGAGTGTTCGAATAGGCTGAAGACGTCCAGAGGTAACACTCCGTAAGTAGTAACGACGTTTGGACCGAAAGCTACGACACAGGATGTCAAATACGTTAATTTACTCAGAACGGCATACACGTGACTTTTCTTACACGTGACAAACAACCGGACGTCACGTACATGAACGCGTGCTAGGTGCGTACATGTGCACGAAAAAAACGATTGAGGGAGCGTCGGTTGGTGGGGTGATGTTATTGCAACTTCCGGCTCCAGATGGCTTTGGCTTCATGGTACGGCTCTGGCTCTAAACATTGTAGCTGCTCCTCAAAGCCGGCAGCCGCAGCCGCAGCTACACTGAGCGGGTCTACTTCTATATATCTAGCTCTAGGCCTCTAGCACTCTAGCGCTTATTGGCATGTGGGAGGACAGGCGCTGCCCACCAGCCAACCACTTGCAAAGGAATGGAGGATGTCCATTCCAATCGATCAGCAGTACCACTGAATAATGGGATCCATTTCTTTCTTTTACAAAGTTGGCTAACTGTAACACCCCGTCTACTACTAGGCCAAGATGCTACCACCTCTGCAACTCTTACCATTTCAACAACACTAAAAGAATTTAAACCAACACTAAATTTATTTATTGTGCTGCGTTCCAATACATCATAGCATTTTTAGTGATTACTCTAGCCTGGTAGAAGCTAAAGTACACTGACAAAAGTGATACAAGAGTGCTGCTGGTTCGTGCCAGTTATCCATGTGCTACTCCCGCGCAGTGCTTGCTGTCCTCAACGGTTCCTAAAAAAACAACAAAGTAAAGATGAGTTCAAAAACTCTGCAAGTACACAATAAAACAGTGGCATTCACACACCACTTTAACGATTCTCATTTCTGTAAACTGTACAACATTACCCCATTCTATTCAACGGTTATCACCTTCCATTTCCGTGAACTATTCCTCACTATTTCTGTACTATTCATCACTACCCATTCCTGTGAGATATCCCTCGCTATTTATGTACTATTCTACTGTCATCACTCCCCATTTCTGTGAGCTACTCCTCACTATTTCTATTCATCACTTCCCACCTCTATGAGCTATTCCTCACTATCTCTGTAACTATTTTACTGTTGTCACCTCCCATCTCTGTGAACTATACGTCACTATCTCTGTAACTATTTTACTGTTATCACCTCCCATCTCTGTGAACTATACGTCACTATCCCTGTAACTATTTTACTGTTATCACCTCCCATCTCTGTGAACTAACGTCACTATCCCTGTAACTATTTTACTGTTATCACCTCCCATCTCTGTGAACTATACGTCACTATCCCTGTAACTATTTTACTGTTATCACCTCCCATCTCTGTGAACTGTACATCACTATCTCTGTAACTGTTTCATTGTTAACTCTTGTATACAATACAATGCATCTGTAACTGTATCCCTGTTCAATTCTGTTTTCATGCAATGCATTTGTAATGCGTCTGTAACTGTAGCTTATACCGGTATAGCGGAGTGTTCACCCGTCGATGAACCACTCAATCCCCGTCACCTACCGAAGTAGGTCCTATTGTCTGTGTATGAATGCAATGCATAATGCAACATGCTTTCACTGTTGGCACTTAATCATAAGCAACACTCATCAAGGTATGATTAACCCGTAATCACAAGTCACTGTAGAACATGGCACGGAAGACATAAAATACCACTCATTCATCACAATCCACTGTTCTACCATGCACTTGCCTGGTTAGCCTCGGGGATGACACGTGGACGGCTCCGACCCGGGACCTCCACCTGCACACGTCAACCCAACTCAACGGCAAAACAAAACCCAAAGCTTAAACGGATATCAACAACTCTAAGCGTAAATCCCGATCTCTGACGTAAACGTACGTGTTTTAAGGGACCTGTCGCGCAGGTGCCGAACCCCTTTTCTTTTCTTTTCCTCCTCTTTTCTTTTCTTTCTTTTTTCCCCTCTTTTCTTTCTCTTCCTTTTCTTTCTTTCTTTCCTTTCTTTCTCTTTTCTTTTCTTTCCTTCTCTCTTTCCTCCTCTCACCCGGCTGACACCTTCTCTTCTTTTTCTTTTGTCTTCCTCTCCTGGCTCTCTCTCTCTCCCCCCTATTCCCCATCGAGATTGTTTTGAACAGCAACCAAGCAAAGCGAGCCAGAGTAAAATTTTGCACTTCAATGGCGCCAGGCAAGGGGCTTCGAACGTCCAAACCCCGTGCCCCATGGAAGAAAGCTAAGGTCCTGTCCTTTTTTTTTAGTTTTTGGTTTCTGTTTTTAATTTTTTTTACAGTAACTAACTTTTAAACAGAATATCTTTTCAATACAGAATCTACTAGTTAATTGTAGTACATACTGTACCGATTTTATTTATATCAGCAAAAATCGCACGTGAATTTCTGTTACTCTGTAATCTCTCGTATAAATAGCTCAAAAACCACAAAATACAGCCAAAAATTATAAGGCTCGGCTAAAAAGAACCCTAAGTAAGCAGATAGCAGAGTGCAATTGAGATACCTCCCACTTGCAGATGACACCATCTTCTTGTCCACGCTGAACAGAGACCGCTTGGAGTTTGTTCCAGAGGGTTCAGTATTGTGTTAGGGCTTGAACGGAGAGAGCGCCTTGGATGTCTCTAATCCAAAGGTTGCCACTTTGAGCGTCCGGTCATATTGATTTTTGCTGATGATTTTTGGTTTTAGTTTATAAATAATAACTTGTAGAGAGCCATACGAATAGAGAAAATCGCGTACAATTTTGACTGATATAAAGAAAAAACACTTCGTTTAATAGTTAGGTATTATAAAAAATTATTTATCGTAGAAAAAGAGTTTTTTAAAATAATATAAACAGAACCAAAAAATGTGCCTTTTCCATTGGTGCCTGGGCTAGGGGCTTGGTACCGGTAGCAAGCTGGTACCCATGGTTGGAGAGCGAGGGACCAAGCAAGCAGCAGTGCTTTATCTTGCTCCGGTACCAAGCCCTACTAAATAGTTTACGGACTCACGTGTAGATGAAATGGGAAGGAGAGAGAATGAGATGAGAAAAAAATATGTGATATCTATTTATTACTAAAATTCGATGGTGGGTTTTTAGAGTTACTAAGAAAAAAGAAAAATATGCTAGAAATTCTCATAAAAAGTAAAATATCTAACTCTTAATTTGATATATCCAAATTATAACGATTTAGATTAAAAAAAGAGTTTATATCAAGTAGAATAAAAAATCGGAATTAAAGGCGAGGCGGGCGTTCGACGTTAACAAGTCTCGCGCAAAAAGTACTGTATTTGCATTTGGATTGCAGTAAATAAACGACCGATTTATCGTTTTACTATCATTTAGGAATAACGTGTTTCGTGCAGAGCAAAACGAGTTCGGTAAACTTCGAAATAATAATTAAAAGAAAATAGAAATTAGTTTTTTTATACAATTCCACCAAAAAACTAAAAATAAATCCATGACAAGTACGATCCAAAAACATACAAATTTGGAATAAACAATTAAAGGATGATTAGATATTTGATTTGTAAACAAATTTCAAAAATATTAAAATTTGTAAACATATACTAATTGGACACTCCAGGGAAGCTCACATATTAACCAAAAAGATCTAGCCATCTATTTCGCGGACCCAAGTTAGAATAGCTCAGATTAAAAAAAGAATCACATGTCAAGCGCAATCCAAATTAACCGAAATTAATTTGATTTCCATACGACATATCAAGTAACGTCCATAAATAACTAAAATTCATAATAATAACAATAACAATAATAATAATAAATTAAATAAGCAAATTTAAAAAAGAGTCCATATTAAGTATAGTCTAAAATAACTAAAATTCGGGAAAGAAAACAAAAGGTAGCTATTTGATTTCCATACGAATTCCAAAGTAAATCCCCGAAAAAACAAAATATATGTATTATATACTAAAAGTCGATCACATGAGTTTTATATTTGCTAAAAATAGGAGAAATAAGCTAGAAATAACAAAAAAAACATACGTTCCTTGATTTAGTAGACCATTATTATGGTCAGTAAATGACCATTAATGGATGTCTTAGATAAAACAAAAAATCTTATAAGACAAGATTACCCATTATAGATATTAGATAAATCCAATAAATAAAAAAAATCCTAGATGACCCGCACTAAAATTCACGTAGAGAGAAAAAGAAAGATATTGACGTGCAAAATAAATGAGTAAAAGCCATGCATATGAAAAATAAGAAAAAAGTGCCACTTGGCAAGAAAAAAGGAGAAAATAAAAAAGACCAGAAATAAAAATAATAAAAAAGTGTCATCTACATACATACTTATCAACAATATGTGTTTCACAACTTTGATTTTTTTCTAGAGTCACCATTGATGTGGTGGATTCTAATTGAAGTTGAACTATATCAATCGTTAGGTATTATATATCATATAATAAAAGCATAAAATGGTTTATTATATTAGCTGATAGAAAAGAGAAAAATTATTGAAATTCTCTAAAAAATAAAAAGAAACATTTTTCCTTTAATTTGGTGTACCCTAATTATGTTTAGTAATCTATAACCAATAGATGTTACCTGATAAATGAGAATAATTGCTAAAAATTCTAAAAAAGCATCTAGCTTTTAATTAGGTGGACCCTTCTTATGATTAATAAATCATAACCAATAAAAGTACATATGAAATTGATTCGCACCATGATATGTATGCATGTATAATTGAGGAACTATTGTATGAAATTAAGACTTTAGATGCTAGAGACAGAATTAAACTCAAGCGATCCACGCATAGAAACAAACTTGCCTATAATATCCATCATAATTTGCATTCTTTTAATTGTACTAATATGAATACAACTATTGTCTTTATTATTAGAGATGCCAATTAAAAATATAGGGAACAAATATTTCCTCCCAAAGGTACAATCTATATTCTTTATTTTAACATATACTACTATACATTAATATCACAAATGAAACCAATTCTATAAATATGAAAATTAAATCGAATTGATAACACTCTAAAATTCTAATATTTAAATTATTTTATGTGATTTGAAACCTTTTATTTTCTGAGTGTAATTCTTTTATTATAATCACATATGTACCACTAAACTAATTAAATATACTCTAAGAATGATGCCCGCGCAGGTGCGCGAGCCACTATGCTAATTTCATTTAATAACATATCCCATCTTAGAGAGAAGATGAGGTGGTAAACACCGGTGAAAAAGAGCAAAAATAACATCCACATGATGTGATATTTCTTGGCGCTAGTGCCAGTGCCTCACGCTGCTGTGGATGCACTTAGAACCTCCGCGACCATACAACAGATAAACAGAAACGAGTCTTGGCAGTACTGCAGTAGTGAGCAGGTCACGGTGAGCTACAGAAGTGAAGCTGAGAGACCATATGGAAGTGACCCTATATTTATGATGAGTAATTGACCTTTGGTTTAGAGAGATTGAGTTTGGTTTTTAAGGTTTGTGCTCTGTTTGGAAGGTCTTAAGCCTTTACGACTTGGTCAGCAGTTGCATTCACAAACACGTGGTCGGCAGTGGCATTTACGACCACGTTGTTGCAGTCGGCGGTGGCATTTATGACCACGTTGTCATAGTCGGCAGTGGCATTTACGAACACGTTGTCACAGTCGGCAGCAACATTTACGACCACGTTGTCACAGTCGGCAGTGGCATTTATGACCACGTTGTCGTAGTCGATTTTACGACCACGTTGTCGCGGTCAATTTTACAACTACGTTGTCAGCAGTCGAATTTACGACTATGTTGTCGCAGTCGATTTTACGACCATGTTGTCGCAGTCAATTTTACGATCACGTTGTGTGTCATTGTGGTCAGTAGTCAGATTTACAACCACGTTGCCAGCAGTCGAGTTTACGACCACGTGGTCGATAGTCGTAGCTTCGACTGGTTGAGGTCGATAATCGTAGCTTCAATTGGTTGAGGTCGATAGTCATAGCTTCGACTGGCCGTGGTCGATAGTTGTAGCTTCGACTGGTCGTGGTCGATAATCGTAGCTTCGACTGGCTGTGGTCGATAATCGTAAATCTAACTAGCTGTGGTCGATGGTCGTAGATTCTACTGGTTGTGAGCGATGGTCGTAGCGCTCTGTCTAAGTGGTCATAAGTTGTAGCGACCAGGTATGGGGAAGTCGTAGCTGCTAGCGATGGTCATAACATCTGGTTTCATGGTCGTAGCAACCTGTGCGGTGGTCGTAACGACTTGCTGAGTGGTCGTAGCCAGCTGGGAGGTCTTCATGGGCTACGAATACCTTTGTGCAATGCATACGACTAGTCGTAAGTGGTTTAAGACCAGTTGTTTTGCTGCGATTGTTCACTGGAATGTTTTCTGATATATACAAATTGATGAATCTTGTTTCTAGTGCGGTGCTATGTGATGCTTTGCTTGTCTGTGATAGTTGCAGGATTTTGTTGCTAAGTCGTGGTGAGGCGTGGACGATCGGGACTAGGCAGAGGGAAGTGCTGAGGTCCAGAACGGTCGGGAGAAGACGAAGACGACTAAGGCTGCAAGGTGGTTGCAAGCGTGGTCGGCAAGAATAGCAGGAAGCTTCCGGGAAGGTGATGGAGGGGCATTTCAGTAAAATGCTCAAGACCTGCAAAAGAAGTTGTTCTGTCAAAGCAATTTTGTCTTGTATGTGTTAACGGGTTCGATGTAAGAAGGTGTGCCTGAAAACCCAGTATCTAGAGGCTATAAATAGGGGTGGAGAGCCACCAGTCCGTGTGACAGCTAGGGTTTTCTGTTGCTTCTTGCGTGCGTTCTTGTTTTTGGGTGGAGCAGTGGTGCTCCTGGCTCTCCAAAATGGAGTGGCTGTAGAATCAACTCTCAGAGCAATCTATCATCATTTTGATCTATGTTTGCTTTTGCTCGTATGGTTGGAATTGAGTTGGGTGTGGTCATATCAGTTGTCATCTCTCGGTTCTTCTTGTTTGTTCTCTGTTCGTTGTTCGTTTCTTTCCCTTTCTGTTCTGAGAGGATGCTCTTGTTTGATATGTTAATGATTTGACTTGTGTGTTGGGGAATCATACTCAAAGCCATCTTGGCTATTCTATTCCCATGAGCAAGGTCTGGTTGTCTTTTCATCCTCTCAGAATTGGTCATGAGTACTCTCTGTGATTTATTGTGAAGATCTCATTTCAGTTGCTAAGTTTTTAATTAAAGATCAGAGCAACCTCTTGAGATCCTCACCTTCTTGTGTGCAAATTCTCTTGGCCAATCGATCTTTAAGTCGAAAGTTATCTGGAATCTTGGCTTTGTGGTCATGTGCCTCGTTGATCCTCCTCTGTTTTCAAAAGAGTGTTACGACCACGTTTTGCTTTGGCTGTCCTCGGGTTTCTATTATTTTCAACTGTGTTGGTCTTCTGGTTGCAGAGTGGTTTCGACCACGTTAGTCGTTCGACCACCCATTGGCTTACGATTACGTTGGTTTTGGTCTCTATGGTTGTTTACGATCACACACTCTGTTTACGACCACAGAGTCTGTTTCGACCACAGCACTGGTCTCCGACCACGGTCTTGTCTCTGGTGATTTCTCTCGGTTGTTCTGGTCTCGGGTATCTTCGACTACCGACCACATTGTTTCTCTGTCAGGCAATCGAACAGCAATGCCTTGGTCAGTCATCGACCACATTGATTGAGACTTACGACCACGTTTTGAGTCTCGACCACGCTGGTAGATTCCGACCAGTTCAGTTTCTCTTGTTCTGTTCAATTTGACTTCTCTGTTTTTCTTATGAGCATTCTACCCTAGTCTTTATAGCTCAGTAGCTATTGAAGAAAAAGATTGTGTGAATACTTAGGAAAATTTTGAATGCACCATTCATCTTCCTCTGTTACCTGTCCGGTCCTACAGAATCTCAGACTTTTGCTTACCCTCGACGCCATCATTTCGAGGCGCCAAACAGCGCCGCGCTGTGGCTGAGACGCTGCCTGCATTCCGCTTGACGGCAATCTCGGCCGCCGCCAAATAAACTGCTTTTGAAGCAGCTCGCTAAGCAAACTTAGGTGGTGATCGGTTCGGCTGAAAGCCTCATGGCTTATGGCTGAAAACACTGTAGCTGGCTGAAAAAAGCACTGTAGCTGACAGAGATTTATTTACCATAAAAAAATTTAAAAAAATTTAAAAATAGAAAAAACATATTAGCCCATCACGTATAATGTAAACAAATACGAGGAAAAAAAGAACCGGTAAAAAACTAAAAAAAAGCCAAAAGTTCAGAAAAAGACGAAATTTATGAATAGTGCAAAAATAAGCTGAAGCCAGAAGCTGAAGCCATATTGATCAGGGCGTTAGTTTGTCGAACATCCACTGAGAAACTTGGTTTGGTGTAAGGAAGACCGTTGCCTGGATGAACATCATCAGAGATGGTCCGAAACTTGTAATGCAACTCTTCTTCTTCTTCTTCTTCAAATTTATATTTTTTTGAGAATTACTTGTACTGCAACTCTGAGAATCTAGCGAAGTTCATATGGAATGTCAATATGTCATAGCAACTCCTTTCTCATTGACAGTAACACCACCAATATGTGCTTGCAAAGAGGTTAGGGGGCCTGCCTCGCAAGAGCACCCAAAAAGAATACTCAATAAAACAACAGTTTAAATAATGTCAAAACTACGGTACAGTGGCGCAGCTAGGATTTGGTTACGCCTCGAGCTCAGTAGTGAAATGATCTAAGCTATTTGAGCTAGACCATAAAAATGTTACCCAGACTGTACACTAGATATTTTTTCACACCTGGACTGAAACTTACCCTGCCTGGGTGTGGCTCCGCCCCTGCTGCGGTGCATTTATCAAAGATATGTTCTACTCGCTATAACGATCACAAGCTGCCTCCTGATGCATCAGTAACATAGATTTAGACAAAGTACCAAAATTGTAAAATTTCTATGTTTTGACAAAGTACCTACTTAAGACAATTGTAAAATACATTGAAGCATATATACACTGGTAAAACAATCGTACACTATAAGCATGACTGCAACTGCATGATCATACCATCAGCAAGCACTAGAGGCGTTTGAACTCAGCTCTCCAGGTTCCGGCTGAAATATAACAGAATTTGTACTTAAGTGTACCATCAGTTACCCTACAATGCAAGCGGTTGAAAATGACCACTCCAGGAATCAGCTTCAAACATTTTGAAGCTCACGATTATCCATGAACACATCATTGGCACATTAAAAATTCCAACATAAAAATGGAATACTTGCTTCATCATATTCTGTATTCCCTACAAGAGAGAATCTTTGATGGCACACAGTTCCTTAACGATATCTCCAGTTAGCGTTCTACTGGATGGCATTTCCTGAGAGCAGGACAGTCCAAGTCTAAGCAGTGAAATCAGGCAATCAAACTTTCGTTTGTATGAAGAATGATCTGCAGTCTGAAGCTCATTCTCGGGGCCCAAAGACAGCTGGGTGTCAACAACATCCATCATTCTACCACGTAGACCCAGCTCAACATACTCACGAAGGCTCAATCCTTGTATGAATTTGCTATCAGTGGGCCTCTTCCCAGTTACCGTTTCTAACACAAGAATTCCATAGCTGTAAATATCTCCTTGTGTCGATACCATGTTTCCAGCACCATACTCTGTTGCATCAAACGTTTGCAAAAATTTACAACTTCTATAACAACTATAGTTCAAAATTTAAGCCAAAGTCATAATACTATAGACAGAAACCAAAGGCTGATTCACATAAAAACAAATTTCTTCTACAACTTCTCTAGCTGCATGCATTTGATAAAGCACTAGGCAACAATAAAGGCAAACAAGTAGGAAAATAGAAAACACATTAGGCTAACCTGGGGGAGCATAACCGATTGTCCCTCTAAATCCCATCGAGCTCGTTGACTGTTGAAAGAATGAACTTGTGTCAATAATAATCTTAGCAAGTCCGAAGTCTCCAACATGGGCTACCATCTCAGCATCTAAGAGCACATTGCTTGGTTTTAGATCACAATGTACAACAGGTGAGGGGCCATGGCAATGTAGGTAATCCAGTGAATTAGCCACATCAAGCAGCATGGTAACTCTCTCAAGGAGATTTAAGTACTTCTGCTCTGTTTGGTCATTGGTGTCAGGATGTAGCCAACCTTCAAGACTACCATGAGGCATGAAGTCATACACAATTGCTTTGAAGTCATTCCCTCTGTTATCAATGCTTGAGCAGACTGTAATTATCTTGACGAGATTTCGGTGCCGTAGGTTTCGCAGTGCTTCGCATTCAGCAGTGAAACTCTTGAGCGCCCCAGGAGTTTGAAGTTTTAGTACCTTAATAGCAACAAGACTTGTACTTTGACCATCGTGGGCCCCCATATTTCCTTTGAATACGGTCCCAAATGTTCCAGAACCCAACAAATTGGTTGTCGAGAAACCATCTGTTGCTCTCACTAACTGTGGATAAGAGATCAATGGGTGGCCTTGCATGGAAGTTGTTGAAGGAATTTTGGTTGTGTTTTTGCGCCAAGAAAGAAATATGCAGATCAATGAAAGGATGACTATTGTTGCAGTGAGAGAAACAACAATAGTAATCAGTAGGAATTTATGCCTTTTCTTTCCCAATTCTGAAGAACATGGAGGCAAATGTAGGTCAGGTATTCCACCACAAAGTTTGTCATTGCCTTGGATCGAGATTGCAGTAGCATTTGCAAAAACACCAAAGTTTGGAACTTCACCAACAAAGCTATTGAATGAAAGGTTTAGGTAATAGAGCATGCTAATGTTCCCAAAGAACTTGGGAATCTGGCCTGACAAATTGTTGCTTGAGAGGTCAAGATTATCTAGACCTTTCAGTTGACTCAGGAGTGACGGAATTCTACCAGTTAAAATATTGTTTTGGAGATATAGATTCTGGAGAACTTGGCATTCACCAAGGGTACTAGGGATTTCACCTGATAACTTGTTGGAATCTGCATGGAACTCTACAAGATTTTTTAGATTCCCAATTTCTTGTGGTATTGATCCCTCCAGGTTATTATTGGATAGCTCCAAAATATCAGAGAGCGTGGCGATGTTGAATATTCCGATTGGAATTTGGCCTGTAAAGTTATTACTTGAAAGGCTTAGTGCCAACAAGTTTGTCATGTTTCCGAGTGTGCTTGGTATCCTACCGCTGAAGGCATTTGTGTCGAGATCCAAATAATTTAGTTCAGTAAGATTTCCTATGGTCAATGGGATCGAACCACTGATTTTATTGCTAAATACAGAGAAAACATGCAAATTCTTAAGCCTACTGAAGGAAGAGGGAAGAGTCCCTGTGAAATAGTTATTACTAAGATCAAGATATTGTAAGTTGATGAGGTTACCTATATCTTTGGGTATGCTCCCTGAAACTTCATTGACTGAAAGGGAGAGAAATGTTAGTGAAATGGAAAGATTGGAAAGTGAATCAGGAAGGACTCCCCTAAACTTGTTAGCACCCAAGTCCAAAGTTTGCAACTGGGAGCAATTTGTCAATGCGGATACAAATTTCCAGTCTTTCAGCTCTTTAGCTTGAAGCAAATTGTTCGAGAGCTGCAGAAAATTGATATTTGTTAACCTTTCAACCTCTGGAGGAACAATGCCGCTAAAAAAGTTAAAATTGAGTCGAACAAAAGACAGATTGGAAGAATTAGCAAGTGAAGTTGGGATGTAGCCATGAAACTTATTGTTGTCCATTCCAATGATCTGGAGATGGGGGAGAGTATTGAATGCATTTGGCGGTATTGTTCCACTTAGCATATTTTGTTGGACAGAGAACACTGTTAGAGAGGAAATGTTCCAAAGAGAAGTGGGGATCAACCCGCTTAAGTTGTTATAGCCTAAGTTGAACAAAGATAAACTGGACAACCGACCCAGAGATGAAGGGATAGCACCTGACAGCATGTTGCCCGCAAGGTCAAGATGCCACAGGTTGGTGATATTGCCCAAAGCAGGTGGTATCTCGCCAGACAATCTGTTGTCTCTCAAAGATAAGTATTCAATCGATAGCAAGTCTGCCAGAGACAGAGGGATCTCTCCTGACAAGCCGTTTTTGTGAAGCCTCAGATCAACAAGATTTTTCAAGGTGCCCACCTCGGTTGGTATCTCACCTCGGAGTAGGTTATTGCTTAGGTCAAGCATTGTGAGATTGGTGCACCCTCCCACGGCCACTGGAATGCTTCCATGGAGAGAATTTGTGCTCAGGTTCAGCATCCGAAGCCTGCTGAGATGACCGAGCTCCGGAGGTATCTGCCCAACAAATTGGTTGTTGCGAAGGTCCAGCTTCTTGAGAAAGGATAGGTTCCCCAAGAACGGCGAGATGTGTCCTGAAAGGTTGAAGGAGTCCATGAGCAGCGAGACCACCCTCTCAGGTTGCCGACGGCTGCAAACAACTCCTGGCCAGCTGCAGTAGTGGATTGAAGTGTTCCATGATGCCAGCAAACCCTTGGATGGGCCTGACAGCACGGACTTGAAGGAGAGGAGCGCGAGCTCATCAGCCGTGGCATTGCTGCTCCCTGGAGACACCAGAGCATAGGAGCAGAAGAACAGCAGTGAGAAGAAGAACAATGGTGTTGCTCCGGCCATGAGGAAGTAGCTACAAGAGCGCATTTGTATATTCTGAAGGATTCAGATAGACAAAAACTTAAGTTCTCATTTTACGAAAACTTAAGTTCTCATTTTGTTTCCCCAGGAAGCAAGGTTAGAGCATTTGTATACTACTCGTGCCTACATCAGGAATTCGTCGGCCACTGGTCATCTTGCGGCCAGTTTTCATCAACTGGATGCTCAATTGGCCTAAGGTATGGGTGCATCCAAGAAGAACCACCGTCTTCTATCTAGATCTAATGCTTACTATATTGGCATGTGGGAGGACAGGGGCTGCCCACCAGCCAACCACTTGCAAAGGATTTTTTTTTTGCCAGAAATAGACCACTTGCAAATTATGTCCATCAGGTTCTGCAAACAGCAGTGCACTTTTGAATAATGGGATTCCTTTCTTCTTCGAGAAAATTGATAATATGCCCTCCAACTAGATGGAAATCTAGAATATACCCTCCTTTAGATCCTAATTGGTAATATACCCTCCTTTAGAGTGTTTTCTTGAGAAATTGCCCTTTTTATACTATTTAGTACCTCTTAAATATACTAATCCGTATTATACCGTATTTTGACATTAGTATGCCAATTTTGCCCTCCTTTACAGCTCGGTTGGTATAACCCGCGGGGGCTCTCTGTCGATTGGGCGGCGCAGCCGACGGAAGCTCTGTAATTAGGGCTAGGGTTCCCCGGACGAAACGGCGGCGCGACAGAGGGTGAGGGGCGGAGCTCCGGCGGCCGACGGGGCGAGGGCGGCACGCGCTCGGCCAGCGCGGGGCCAGCGCGGCTCGCGGCCAGGGCGGCGCGGGGCCTGCGCGCGCTCGGCCAGAGCGGCGCGGTCCAGGGCGGCGCGGGCCAGGGCAGTGCGGGCCAGGGTGGCACGCGGCCAATTTGCTCCGGCGACCGGTAGGAAGAGAAGAAGGCAAGGTACGACCCGATTTGCTCCGGCGACGGTGTAGTGGCAGGATGGATCCAAAGGAAACTCCTCTAGAGTAAGCTTCTCACTCCTATATCTCTTCTTATTCTTGTGTGTTTAGTCAATGTTGGTAGGAGCAAATGTGGGGTGCGGATTGGTTGCGGCAAGTGGCCTGGCCATGATTTTAGCTGGCGAGTTAACTGAGCAAAGTGGGAGCACTGGTGAATGGTGATGATATATGAACAATGCTGATACATTAGTCAGATTGGTTGGAAAAACCTGCTAAAATCGATATGTGATACATTGTGGTCAAATGCATAATGACTGGTGCACAAACTGTATTATGAAATTTGCATAGCAGTATAGCACAGTGGACTAGGACTTCTCCATACATGCTGCTTTGTGCCATGAGACACTTGAATATGTTTTCAGCCAAAATGTCTCTGATAAGCCATTGATCCCATTTGAGACACCCCCCCGGCTGACTATTGTACATAGAACCAAAATGTTGTTCACTCTTTTGATGCAAGAAATAGACATAATAGTTGCAGAGCTCAAATACGATCTTGCTAAATTCCCTGTTCAGTCCCTACGCTAACTAAAATTTATGTTTTTTCTCCTCTCGAGTTCAGTTGTCTTGTTCTTATTACTAAGCATGTCTTGTGCATATGCAGGTGACAAAGAAGCCATTTGAGCATGATTGCTCGTCGACTAGTAGAGTAAAAACAAGCATGGGGTCACAATCTTGGATAGCTAATAAAGTTGTGAAAGCATTGCGGGGAAATCCAAATCTAGGTGCCAAAGAACTCCAAGAAAGACTAGAAATTGAGCATAAGGTCACTTTGCAATATGATACCGTATGGGCGGGTCGTCAAAGAGCAATTGATAAAATTTTGGGACATGGGAGGAAAGTTTTGAGGATTTGTATAGATTCAAAGCTGAGATTGAGTTGAGGTCACCCGGTAGTGTTGTAGAGATTGGTACAAGAAAAGTAGATGGAGAGATTTATTTCCATAGCTTTTTCATGGCTTTGGAACCATGTATAGATGGCTTTCTCAATGGTTGCAGACCATACTTGAGTGTGGACTCTACACACCTTACTGGAAAATGGAAAGGTCAATTAGCTGCCGTCACAGCTTTAGATGGTCATAGTTGGATGTTTCCGGTTGGATTTGGCTTTATAGAATCTGAAACAACCAATAACTGGACATGGTTCATGGAACAATTGAAGAAAGCAATTGGTACTCCTCCTACACTTGCTATATGTTCTGATGCATGCAAAGGTCTTGAGAATGCGGTGCAAAAAGTCTTCCCTTTATGTGAGCAAAGGGAGTGCCATAGGCATCTTATGTAGAATTTTGTGAAGAAGTTTCATGGTCCTGTATTTGGTCACATGTGGCTAGCTGCAAGAGCATATAGAGAAGATAAATTTAACTATCACATGGGACAAATACTTGAAGCATGCCCTGAAGTCAGCAATTATTTGCAAAGACACCATAAATTTCTTTGGATGAGGTGCAGGTTCTCTAATGACGTCAAGTGTGACTACATTAACAATAATTTAGCTGAGTGTTTCAATAATTGGATTAAGGGGCTGAAGGACTTACCTGTTGTTGAACTTGCCGACAAGTTGAGAGGCAAGATCAGAGAGCTATTCTTCAAGAGAAGAAAGATTGGAGAAAGATTGCAAGGTCAAATTCTCCCAGCCATCATACAAAAGCTAAATGTGAAGACTAGAGATTTGGATCATCTTAAAGTTGGAGCATCTTCACAAGATATTGATGAGGTAACTGAAGTAAATAACAACCATGAAGTTGATAGGCATGTTGTGAATCTTAGCAACCATGAATGCACTTGTGGTGAATGGCAGTCAACCGGAAAGCCTTGTTCACATGCCTTAGCATTCATCACAACAGAAAGGAGACCAAACATAGAGTCATTTGTGCACAATTTTTACTCAATTGCTAAATTTAGAGCAGCATATGAAGGGGTAGTGCAGCCCATTACTGGTAGGAATCAATGGCCTAAAGTAGTGTTGGATTTTAAATTGCTTCCACCATTAAATAAGAGATCTTCTGGGAGGCCTAAAAAAAATAGGATGCAAGGGGCTCTAGAGAAAAGCAAGTCAGGGGCATCTAAAAGACAAGTGCAATGTAGAAAATGTGGAGAGCTTGGGCATCGATCAGATGGATGCCATTTGAATGGTCCTAAGAAGAGGTATTTGATATCTTCTTTCTCTCATTTTCCTACTATTAATTGCTTCACTTAATAATGTGGTATTTGTAGGAAGAAAAATGGTAACAACCAGCACGGAAGAGATCTCCCTATTGGCACTCCACCTAGAGAGTTTATCACTTTGCCACCATCACTGCAAAACAGCCCGGGCCCTATTACTAGAAGGTAATACAATTTCATAAGTGTGCAAGTTATAAAACTATGAATGTGGTCTTTCAAGTTACTAATTCACTGATTTTTTTCATGACATCTTCACAGGCAGCTAGCTTTAGCAATTGACGGTGAAGGCATCTCACAAGGGACATCAACAAGCACACCGGCACCTGTTGTACCAGGACCATCAAAACCTTGTGCTAAGAAGATGACACCTAAGAAGAAAAGGGCAAGATTGGTTGACAATTGCTAGCTCATGTCATGTTGTTTCTTTTGGCTATGTTGCTTTGTATGATCTGTCCAGGAGCAAACTGTTAGCTCCTTTTGGCTATGTTGGTTTGTATGGTCTATTTAAGTCCAAGAGATTGAATCTGTAGTGGAACAAATTAGTTTGCTTTGTACTGGAACAGATTGTTTTGGTTATGTTGCTTCAAACTATTAGCCCATGTGTTGGAGAAATTGAATCTGTGGTCTATTTAAGTCCATCTTTATGCTAAATTTGTTTCTATTACATTCAGTTCAGTGTGGTCTTTTGCTAAGATTGGGGCCTGCTTATGATCAGTTTTGTGATCTTTTCAAAGCTAAATCTGTGGTCTTTTGCTAAGATTGGGGTCCATCTTTATGATCTTTTCAAGGTTTGTGGTACCATTTACATTTGCACTTTGCAGTGGAATCACTTCTGAATCCTGACACTGTGTTGGTTGGTTTCAGGCTGCGTGGGTGTGCTGTTCAATCTTGGTCTTCAGAATGATGCTCAGAGCCATGTTCAATCTACATGGGTGCTCAAATGATGCACAAGGGGTAAATATGTCATTTTAAGTGAAGAAATACAAAGAAATACAATAGAAACTAATGAAAAGGTATAAAAAGGGCAATTTCTCAAGAAAACACTCTAAAGGAGGGTATATTACCAATTAGGATCTAAAGGAGGGTATATTCTAGATTTCCATCTAGTTGGAGGGCATATTATCAATTTTCTCTTCTTCAATTAACAAAGTAGACAAAGTATTTGGTGCGTGTTATCTTTAGTTCGTGTTAGTTCTAACTTTTAAGATCCTCATGGTTAGTCAACATAATAGATTGCCATGAATCAACCACTGATGAAATTGGCCTAACTAGATCAGTCCGCCCATGGTGAACATGGATAGGCCTTGCAACTTGCATTGCCAATTTGCCATATGGCTATCAACAAGCCGATCTCAACCGAGCCTACTGAATAGTTAGGTAAAACACAACTCCACATGATTGCCCCAAATTCCACACAACGTCAGAAGCTAGTTCAACACCTCGAATGCTTACACTCAGCACTCAATTCCGTTGCCCAAAATTTTTGAGTTGAAGCAGTTGATGACATTCAAAAGAAATTTTTTTGTAAGTCGAAAAGAAAATGTCGATGAATATATAGATCATTCTCACGAATGCACATAAGATTCTTCTTCAGAAACCAGTCAAACCACGGTCTTCGCTTGGCAGCGAAGTGAAGCTGTAGGAAGAAAAAGTGGCTCAGGATAAGGGGTTAACTTACGGACTTACCCTCCATGCCATATTTTGCCCGGTCAATCCGGTGCGTTCGCCACCTAGAACCGCTAAATCCCATCTCCGCCGCCGCCATCTCCTACGCGCCCTCGTGGGGCCCGCCTCACCCCCACGGCCGCCACCCTCCGCGCCGGTCGTCGTCGTCGCCCCGGGCCGCGGCAGCAGCGCGCCTATTGGATGATCCAGCATTGGAGTTTCTTCGGTTGAAGGACTGGAGGAAGAAAACATGGGCTTGTTCTTAAGTCAAAAGCTGGTGGCTTTTGCTATAGTATCTAACTTTCAAACGGAGTATTTTCTTTCAAACGGAGTATTTTCTCAAGACGGGATCTACAAGTTAAACGATCTACATGTTAAAAGCCCAACATCTGTACTAGCCAAAATCGCAAGTGAGTATCTGTCTCTCCGTAATCTGTACCGTAAACAGCTAAAATTCAAAAATTTCAGCCAAAAGCCATAAGCCGCAGCCGAAAAGAACAGGCCCGTAAGGGCAAAAGAAATGTCCACTGACACGTTGGTCCCACATTTCAGTGGCTACAAGTAGAGGGAGGGGCCTAACTGCAGCCCTGTGCGTATTAGCTTTAAAGTCTGTTTTTCTATAGTAAATAACTTTTTTAGTATTTAATTTTTAAATAAAGTATCTTTTCAGGGTAAGATCTACTAGTTGATTGTAGTATATACTATAGTAATTTTATTTATGTCAGCTAAAATTGCAAACGAGTCTCTCTCTGTAAACTGTTACTATTTATAAGCTAAAGACAAAAACCAAAGCCAATATAAACGGGCCTTTGCTGCCCAGAAAACTGTAAAAGAAAATTGCTTAGCTACAAGAGTGCAAGATACAGGCTACCAACCGTGGGAACTTAAAACTACAATGATATCGATGAACAATATTTAGAAGCATATATTCATCTATTTAGGAACTTGTTTCGAAGGTGAAGCCTGAAGGTACAGCTAAAACTTCAGGGGGGGAAGAGGTGTAGCATAGTAGTATTGCACAATGTTTGGGTGGTCAAGGTGATAAAAGAGTTCCAAGTTCTCATTCTCCATAGAGATGCATAGATCGTCTAGCGCGGAAGGAAAAACAGGACAAAACTTACCATGTTGAAAATCAGCAACTAAAAACCATCCAGATTGTTGTTTGGGTTAATCTCAACAAAGATGGTTGGAGACTAGGAATGCAACTAAGAGCATCCAAGAAAGTTCATATGGAATGCAGTTACTTTCTCATTGGTAGTAACACTATCAAGTTGTTCATGTGTACAAATAAGGGGGTCTACCTCCCTACTCCCTAGAACCCCAAAAAGAGTACCAACAAAAAAAATTACAGACTGTTACAACTACTATACATTTATCAACGATATGATCCCATATATTCAACAACCTACCAAATTTGTTCAATTCACTATGTTCTGACATAGTACCTTACTTAGAGCAACTCCATCCCATTAGTCATTTCTCCCTCTTTATTTTCTAGGATGAAGAGGCTAGCTATTATTTTCGGCTCTCTATTTGAGTTAGCATTCCAATGGCCTAGCTATTTGAGAAGCGAGAGAGGAGGCGCTCGCCAAATCTAGCTAGCGGTCGGGAGAAAATAGCGACTCGATAAAAATGAAGAGGAGGATAAAGAACCGGTTGAAGTCCATTTCTTGAGTCATATTAGGTAAATATACAATGAAGAGCAGGATAAAGAATCGGTTGGAGTTGCTCTTAGACAATTGCTTTTCCACCTGGCAAAAACATAATCATAGAGACACTGGGAAAATAATGGTACATTAAAACACGACTGCAACTGCTTTATTCCGACTGAAACAAAACTGCAACTTCAGTCAGTTCAGTTATACAACAGTGATTCTACAATGCAAACGGTTGGAAATGACCACTGCAGCTCCAAATACTTACAAGGAACTCAAGGATATTTAATCATAAAATGGAATATCTAGCTTCATCATATTTTGTATTCCTACAAGAGAGATTCTTTAATGGAATGCAGTTCCTTGATATATCCAGTTGACATTCGACTTGGCATTTCCTGAGAGCAAGACACTCCAAGTGTAAGTAGTGCTATGAGGCAATCAATCTTTCGTTTGTATCATCCGCAGTCTGAAGCTCATTCTCGAGGCCCAAAGGCAGCTGGGTGTCAACAACATCCGTCATTCTACCATGAGACCCAGCTCAACATACTCACGAAGGCTCAATCCTTGTATGACTCTGCTACCAGTGGGCTTCTTCCCAGTTACCGTTTCTAACAGAAGAATTCCGTAACTGTAGATATCTCCGTGTGTCGATACCATGTTTCCAGCACCATACTCTGTTTCATCAAACGTTTGCAAAATATTAGAATTTTTATAGAACTTGTAGTCCAAAGTTTCTCATAACACAAATTGCTTCTGCACTTCCATAGAAGTTTCTCTAGCTGCACTAATTATTTGATAAAGCACTAGGCAACAGTAAAGGAAAACAAGAAAGAACACATAAAACAGAAACATATTACGCTAACCTGGGGGAGCATAACCGACCGTCCCTCTAAATCCCACCAAGCTCATTGACTGTTGAAGAACTGAGCTTGTCTCAACAAGAATCTTCGCAAGTCCGAAGTCTCCAACATGGGCTACCATCTCAGCATCTAAGAGCACATTGCTTGGTTTTAGATCACAACGTACAACAGGTGCGGACCCATGGCAATGTAGGTAACCCAACGCATCAGCCACATCAAGCAGTATGGTAACTCTATCAAGGAGATTTAAGCAGGGTTCAAAATCCCGCCGGTAACCGGCTGGTTACCGACGGTTACCGGATTTGCCGGTGGACACCGGGAAGCATTTACCGGCCCAATTTGTTTAAATTCAAATTTGAATTTTTGAACATAAAAGTTGGATTCTCTCATGATGTTTACATTGTCTAACACTATTCCAATGTATTAGGATCTCTCGTGCTTGACTTGATGCTTTTTGCTGTGAATTTTTAAACGCAAAAGTTTGATTTCCTAATGATGTTTATATTATTTAACACTAATTCAATGCTTTAGGACCTCCCATGCTTGACTTGATACTTTTTGCTATGAATGTATTAGAAATTTTCAATTATTAATTACCTATAATCGGTTTTTAGCGGTTTTTTCCGGCTTTTTGGACGGTAACCATCCGAATTTTCTGATTACCAGTTTCAAAAATAGTCCAAATTTTGATATTTGAATTTTGGTCAGGTTTTTCCGGTAACCAGCCGATGACCATTACCGGTCCCTCGGCGGGATTTCCTCCTGTTCCGGGTTTTCGAACCTTAGATTTAAGTACTTCTGCTCTGTTTGGTCATTTGTGTCAGGATGCAGCCACGATTCCAAACTACCATTAGGCATGAAGTCAAACACGAGTGCTTTGAAGTCATTCCCTCTGGTATAAATGCTTGAGCAAGCTGTAATTATCTTGATGAGAATTCGGTGTTGCAGATTTCGTAGTGCTTCGCATTCGGCTATGACACTCTTGAGTGCCCAAGGAGTTTGAAGTTTCAGTACCCACACAGCAACAAGATATGTGCTTTCACCAGCTTGACTATCTAACTCTCCTTTGTATACAGACCCAAATGACCCAGAACCCAACAAATTGGTTGATGAAAAACCATCTGATGCATTTATCAACTGGGAGTAAGATTGGGTGGCCTTGCAATGATGTTGTTGAAAGGATTTTTGTTTTGCATTTCTTGTGCCAAGTAAGAAGCTTGTAGAGCAATGGAAGCATGACTTGTGTTGAAATGAGAGAAATAACAACAGGAATCACCGGAAATCTGTGTTTTTTCTTTGTTAATTCCATAGAACATGGTGGTAAATGTAGATCAGTTATGCATTACTGGCTGGACGTGTTCCATGACTAGCCAGCAAACTGGATGGGCCTGACAGCATGGACTTGAAGGAGATGAGCGCCCGCTCGTCAGCCATGGTGTTCCTTCTGCCCGGAGTGGGTGACACATGTGCATGGGAGCAGAGGCACAAGAACAAGAAGAAGAGCAATGTTATTGCTCCTTCCATGAGGAAAAGTGGCTACAAGAGCGTGCTTGTAATATACTGAAGGCCGTTCAATGGTCACATTTAACTTAGAGCGCGTTTATATATACTCGTGCCTAAATCTGGTCATTAGGCGCCAATCCTTAGCAACTGGATGTTCAATGGCCCTTCTGTGTGGATGCATCCAAGAATCACCATATTCTATCTACCTCTAACACTTAATATATTGCAATTTGGCATGTGAGAGGTGACAGATCGCCCACCAGCCACCACTTGCAAAGGATGCCACATTTTTTGTTATGCAATCAGCAGCTTGTTTGTGAATATTCGGAATCCTTTCTTTCTTTTTACAAAGTGTTTGTTCAGTGTTATCTTTGCTTGGCACCAGTTCTAACTTTTAAGTTCCTTTCGCAGGGTTGGACGGTCAATCCTTACTAAACTTAAAAAGATTTCGATGGATCATATTACAGATGAGATCCGCGCACCATAAGCAAACTAGTTCTTCAGTGGTGAACATGGACAGGCCTTGCTACTTGCATCGCCATATGGTAATCAAAACCATAAGATCCACCCAAAATTCATACAAGCTCAAAAAAGTTAGTTCAAGAACACCTCGAACAGTACATTAAGCACTGAGCTGTACATTCTGTTGCCCAAATTTTCTACCAGTCTAAGCTTTCTAAGGTACAGGAGTTACAAAACACCCAAAAGAAAACCTTTGTTAAACCATATGGCCAGATCTGGGATATTTTGATGATGAATAATTGACAATAGTTAATTTGTGATAATAAATAATTGACAATATTATTTAGCATTGTTATGTGAGTTGTATGGCATGTGTGTCGATTGATGTTGATCAAATTGGGATGAACTTGTGCTAGCAAAATGTTCTTGGTCTTTGCATGTGTAGGTTGATCATGAAGCCGATCATAGTCGGTGACGAAGTGAACCAAGCTAGCATGGGAGATTCGAGGTTCCGACGGTTAAAGAGGTCACGAGATGGTCGGGTTCATGATTGGGGTGCATAGAGATCAGAGATGGAAGATGTGTATTAGAGTTACGGAGGTGTGGTCCGGAGGCTACGATATGTGACAATTTTGGAATGACTAAAATTACGTAGTGTGAAAAGGTTAAAATTGTTGGAATTGGATAAGAACTTGTGGTCTTAGCGATAAGATCATAGTTTGGGCTCTAGTATATAAATAGGGGTGAGGTCCTAGTTAAAGGGGTGGCTTTTTCACATGCTAATTTCGTGCTAGAGTTTTTTAGGGTGCTCATAGGGCGCATTGTAGCCACAACCATGAGTAGAAATAAAATCATAGAGTAATTCTGAAAAAAAAAATCTAGTGGCGACGCATCTCACTTTCGTGCTTTCCTCGGTCGTTTTGCTTGTCCTCTCATGTGGAGGTAGCGTCATGCTCGTGCCCCATTCGTGTCGCGGCATGAAGGCCTTCCTCGATCTGCACACAACAAACAAAGATTTCAGTGCATCGCTACGACTCAGTCTCACAACAAACAAAGGCCTTCCTCGTGAGATTTCCTCATCTTGGCAACGTGCCAGCACGGTCTCGTGTATCGCCAATCATGTTAGCACCTGAGGCATCCGGCAACGTCGACTTTTTTTGTCCTTGGTGAACCAACAGCAACTTGACATCTTACTTTGATTCACACGCAATTAATACCGAGCTCTACATGCACGGATGGTAAGTATGCTCCTGTTTTGCATGGTCCTAGTTAAATATTGTTTTATGCATGGAGTGAGAAACTGTGCAGTGATAAACTTTGGTAGTTGAGTCTAATATATTGATTAGTTGTTGCTACAGACTTGCCCATATACATACACAGATTAATTCATAATTATTGCCATTGCATAAAGCTAGGTTGCTTACTGTTGCGCATACGCCCACACATATCACATATAGTGTTTCTTTTGTTTTTAAATATTAGCAAAATAAATAAATAAAATCGTTGCGCATCACAATCATTCACCCTCTCTGATTACCATCGACAATCCTGTAAGTGGTATTAGAGCAGATTACAATGGCATCAGATCGATATCGCTTTCAGGTAAGCCACCGTTTTTTGATGAATCAGATTATTTCTATTGAAAAACACGCATGGAGATTTTTCTACAAGCACAAGGTAATGCTATTTGGCAAAAAGTTAAAAATTCATATATATATATATATATATATATATATATATATATATATATATATATATATATGTGTGTGTGTGTGTGTGTGTGTGTGTGTGTGTGTGTATGTATATATATGTGTATATATATATGTATATATATGTGTATATATATATGTATGTATATATATGTATATATATATGTATATATATGTATATGTATATGTATATGCCTATATATATGTATGTATATATGTATGTATATATGTATATGTGTATATATATATGTATATATATATATGTGTATATATATATATAGTGCCTCCTGTTGTTACTGTTGAAAATTCTGCTGATGTTGAAGCTAATGCTAAGGCTAGAAATATCTTGTTGCAAGGTTTAAGTAGAAACGAGTTCGTCAGAATTGCTCATATTAAATCTGCAAATAAAATTTGGACTACTCTAGTTGATTATCATGAATGTTCTAAGTCTATTAAAGGTGTTCCCCAGAACCAATTTAAAAAGGAGTATTCTAAATTTGAGATGAAACCAGGAGAATCAGTAGATATATTTTTTGATCGCTTCAATAAAATTGTTAGTGATTTGCAATATGTTGATGTCACATATTCTGATTTTGACAATACTCATAAAATTTTAAATGTTTTAGATATGTCTGTTTGGAATGTGTTAGTCACTACTATTAATCATTCTATTAATATAGAAACTCTTACTTTGAATTATATTTATTCCAAAGTGAAAACACATGAAATTGATATTTTGATCAGGATAAATAAGTCTAATTCTATGGGTTTAGTGACTAATCAAGCTAACAATTCTTTTAGTTCCTCTATATGTGGGTTTAGTGACTAACCACATCAAGATGAATTGCCCCAAACTGAGGAGTAAGGAGGTCAAGGATGACAAGACACCTACTCGTCGCTCTCATGTCAAGATTGACCCAAACAAGAAACATAATTATCGCAGGGCGGTCAACAAAATAATTTCAGCACTTGATGAGATTAATTTGAATGATGATGATTCTTAAAGCGACAGTGAGGACAATAACAAGAAGGCAAAGTGGAGTTCACCGGGATGTGTTTTATGGCAAACAGTGAGGAGCTTGACAATGATAATCTCTATAATGATCTTGATGAGGTAAAACCTTCTTACACAGATTTCTCTCGTGTTATGCTTGGATTGACAGATGAGCTTAAGAAGTATAAAAAGAAAATTAAAAATCATGATTTTGTTGTTGAGAGCTTAAATTCTGAAATCAATAGGCTTAGAGTTTCTATTCTTGAAGATAAATCTTATGAGTCTTGTCAAGTTTTACATACTGAGTTAGAGTCTGCTAGAACAATTAATGCATCAAACTTGGTTCAACTTAGTGATGTAACTGCTAAACTTGATAAATTAAGATTGACACATGACTCTTGTGATGAAAAATTAAAACTTGCAAATGATGAAATTGAAAAGTTTAAGTTTAGTTCTTCTACATGTTTAGAGTCAAATATTTCAAATGCTCAATCTAAAACTTGTTCTAATTGAGAATTACTAAAAGCTAGACTTAATTCATCTTAGGAAATAATCCAACAGATGCTTTATCATGAGATATCTTCTTTCTCTATCTGTCCTAAGCTTAATACAGAAATATAAACTTTGACTAGACAACTTAATGATTTTGCTCAAAAAGAAAGATTAGCTCAATCTAATGCTTCCAAGAATCTTGTGAATGAATCTGTTAAATGCATAACTTATCCCACTTTAGCTAAATAAAATGAATACCTTACAAATAGTTTTGAGAGATTTTCTTGTGGCAAGAAAAAATTGAATATAATTCTAGATAAGTCAAAACTGAATGTCAAAAATAGTAGTCTAAGGTTTAATGCTGCTAATTATGCTAAGAATAATCCACCTAAGATTGTTAAGGTCATAGGAAGTGGGCTAATTGAAATAAAAAATGAGCATCATAAAACTAAGTTTAAATATGTTGGTTTTGTGCAAAAATCATCAAATAATATTGTAAGTGCTAGTTCATCATCTCAAAAAAATTCTGGTTATGTTAAATTTTATTGCACCTACTATGAAAGAGATAGACACTTACATGAATTTTGCTTTAGCCATGCTAAGAAAAAGAGGAAGGAAAGATTGAATGCTTTGAGACAAAAATGTGCAATCTCTTTTGTTCCTAGAACTCATGCGAAATCTAGGTTTTTAGAGAACTTTTACAATGACTTTAAATCTGCTTCACGTGTTGGATTTGGATTTAATTCAAATAATTCACGTTCTTTTCGGCGTTCTGATCGCCCATATGCACATAATTTTGGTTCTAGTTTTGTTGTTGTTCCTCCATATCGTGCGTCTTAGTACTGGTTTTCTAGATCTGATTTTACTAACTCAGTACCGTGAGACCAATGTTTTCTATGATGTAAGAACAGGTAACACAGGATGAAGAACATGTATTTGATTGGAACGCTTGATGGTTCTTCACTTTCTTTAATGGCTTTCAAGAGATTCTACTTTTAGAGAGACCATGTGATAAAGGTGATGTTGTCCTATACCTATTGAGTTAGATTTTGAAGTTGTTGATATTCTCACTAAGCCAATTGATACTTCTCGTTTTATTCGTTTGCGGAGTGGGTTGGATGTGTTGCACCCTATGGGATTATTCTAAGGGGGAACTTCTTGTTTAAAAATTTCAGAACCTTATTTATTATACTTGTCATATAAATCAACAAGTCCAAGCCATTGAAATTAAATGAGTTGTAGGGATCTCTTTATCATATTTATTCATATGTTGTATAGCTTTAATCATGATTGGTTATAATTAATTTGTTCCACTTGAATTAAAATATGACATGGCGGAATACTTTAACTAGATTAATTATAGATAGCATTATGCGATATTTATCGAAAAGAATTAGCTTCATTGTGAGTCTTATTTTAAATCTTAGTTATGTGGCTCGTATGTTTCATATCACAATCTTTTTATATTCACTCAATTTTGCATATTATAGTAAAAAAATGAGAAAGAGACAATTGAAAAGATGTATACTTCAAGCATGCCATGGTAAACAAAAAAGAAAAGGTACAAAAAGTGCACAAAATAAAAAGAAGTATACTTCAAGCATGCCACCATTTAAAAGAAATATACTACAAACATGCCATCATGAAAAGAAGTATGCTACAAGAATGTCACATGCTTAAGAATTGAGTATAGAGAAATAGGTTGTTATATGAGACTGCTAGCTCATTTAGATTTAAAGCTTACTTCATTTTTAGGCTTTAACTTTTCGTTATGATATCTCATTATACTCTTTATAATTGGTTTGATCAGTGTTGAGATGCATGTCATTGATATAAACTGTTTAATTATGCTTAAGACTGGTTTTGACATTGCTATATGATATATGACTTTATATGATCTAGGTAGCTCTGCTAAAAAAATGACTTGGTTGCTTTATTAAATCAATGTACAGTGACTTGGATAATCTACAAAGTTTCTTGATTTTTACTCTCATTACTTCTTTTTAGAATTATTCTTGATTTTTACACACATTACTTCTTTTTAGAATTATTCTTTCTTGGAAGTTTCTTGTTAATTACATTGTCAAAAGGGGAGAAATTAGAGAGAATTAAGAGATATTAGGGATATTGACGAAATTTGCTAAAACTGCTTCTTTGGGTTAAGGGGAGAGATTTAGAAGAGATTTATGATTAGTGGCTTAAAATATTTTGTCAACTTCTGTTCTTCATTTATATTTGTTTGAAGCTAATTCATCATGCAATCTTGAGGTATTGTCAATGTATTCATCAAGGGAGATATTATTAGACCATGTGGATAAGTCTGGAATATTTTGGTGATGAATAATTGATAATGGTTAATTTGTGATGATGAATAATTAACAATATTGTTTAGCATTGTTATACGAGTTGTGCAGCGTGTGTGTGGACTGATGTTAGTCAAGTTGGGACGAACTTGTATCAGAAAAACATTCTGTGGTCTTTGCATGTGCAGGTTGAGTATGAAGGCGATCATGGTCGGTGACGAGGTGAATTAGGACTAGAATGAGAGTATTAGGTTATGACGGTCAAGGAGGTCACAAGATGGTCAGGCCCATGCTTGAGGCGCATGAAGATTAGAGATGGAAGATGTGTGTTGAAGCTACAGAGGTGTGGTCCGAAGGGTATATCACATGACAATTCTGGGGTGTCTAAAATTGGGTAGTGTAAAAAGGTTAAAAATTGTTGGAATTGGATAAGAATTTGTGGACTTAGGGATAAGATCATGGTTTTGGTCTTAGTACATAAATAGAGGTGAGTCCCTAGTTAAAGAGGTGGCTTTTCAGATGCTAATTTTGTGCTAGGGTTTTTTGGGTGCTCATAGGGCACATGGTAGCCATAACCATGAGTTAGAAATAAAATCATAGAGTAAATCCGAAAAAAAACTGGTGGCGGCGCATCTTGTTTTCGTGCTTTCCTTGGTCGTTGTGCTCGTCCTCTCATGTGGAGGTAGTGTCACGCTTGTGCCCCGTTCGTGTCGCGACTTGAAGGCCTTCCTCGATCCGCACACAACAAAAGAAGATTTCAATGCATCTCTACGACTCTGTCTCACCCGCGTCCTCGTGAGATTTCCTCATCTTGGCCGGCGTGCCAACACGGTCTCGTGCATCGCCCGATCGCATCAGGGCATCCCCAATAAGGACACATCAGCCAACTAATAGCTAACCCACGTCATCTATATCCTACGTGGAGGGGAGAAAAAGGAAGAAAGAGAAAGAGGCCGTCGCGCATGCAGTCGACGAGCGAGCTCAGGAACCGAAGCAACTATCGACGGCTTCGAGGTAGTTTATCGCCGGCGTCGTCTCTTCGGGACGCGCTTCCTGGATCGAGTGCGCTCCCGCATGGATTTTCATTTTGCGCGCGAAAGAAACTGGATCGTCACTCTGCGCGCGAAATGGTGGCCGATTTCATCCTATTTCAGAAGCAAGACAAGATCAATCCCCTTTTCCCAAATAGCAGCCTCCCATCGCCTTTTCCCCTCCCTCAGAAGCAAGAAATCAAGTTCATCTTCTTGGGATGGCTGGCCGCTCGAAGAGGGAAATAGCGCCGGCGCCGGATGGCAACTCGGGATCCTCCGCCGCAGCTTGGTGGGGTGCTCCGCCACCACAAACCACCGGGGCTGCTACAGGTTCGTCGCCGTTGTCCTCCACCTGCTGGGGTACACGGATCCCCTCCACCCTTGGGTTCTGCTGGGGTGCGCCGCCGCCGCCGCCGTACGCCTCTGGCTCCTTCTGGGGTGCAGGGCGGGCACAGGCCCCATCCATCTCCCCTGGTGCCCAGTCTTCTACTCCTATTATCTTGGATGAACAAGGCTCTGCAGATCTTGAGAAGCTGGAAGGAGATAGGTACGTATTTGGTTGCTTCTTGTATGCTCATGTATAAACTCGTGTAAGCCAAACCCTTTCCCTGATTATTTCCTTTGCTTTGACTAAGATTAAAGGAACAAGAAACGTTTGACCCTTGATAAGTTCTCTGTTTTGTTGAAAAAGAAATAGGATAAGAACTGTAGAGAACATTTAGTAACCAGGATTGCAACAGATGGACTATATCTTGTGAAGATTAGTAGAGAAAAAAATACGGAAGGAAAAGATTTGAGACATGAGGGTGATGTGTCCACTACTCTCAAACAGTCACACTTGTGCGATGCACAATAAGGACCACATTTACGTATGTACAGTCCGATCAACATTACATTGTAAGAGGATGTATTCAGAGTCATTTTCTCTCACTCTTTTAGTACACAATTCAGGTTTGTCGACCATAAAATACATAGGACTATAAATGCCACTTCGAGCTGATAAAGGTGGAATGTTTTTGCCTCAACGAACCTTGTCGATCTAGCCATCTACCTGTTAATCTTCAATTGTGCTTAGATTGTGGACAGTAAAGCATCCATCTTTCTCTACAGAAAAGCAAAACCTTACAAAGCTTTTTAGTATTTCTCCACACCGGAAAACAAAGATACCAATACCATTCGTAATTTCCCTAGCACATAAAGGTATCTATTTTTAGTTGATTATGCTCTTTTGAGTTATCCAACTGATAGTTTGACACTGTTGCTCGGCATTTTCAGTGGTTATGTACTTGTGTATACATGAGTTTTAGCCTTTTAAGGCTAATTCAACGGGATGTAACAGGCAAGTTTGGGCAAATCTTAACCGTGGACCTCATGAGTTACAGAGCTGATTCACCGTGTTACAATTTATGAATTTAAGCAAGTTTCTACCAGCTGTAAGTTTGTAATTTTTGGGGGGTTATATGTTGTAGGCTATAGGCCTATAGCTTATGAATCAATGCCATTTTAGTCAATTATGATTTTGGGTTTGTAGCTAAATTGACGTGATATAGCTCACTGGTTTGCATAAATATTTTCAATGCATCAAATTGGCACCTTGCATCGGTTTGCCATTCGTGCTGTAATTTACACATCTGGCAAATTTCAGTTAACCTGACGAGCTTTCCATTGATTCGCTTGCTATAGCCTGTGATATATTATTTCTGAACTTGCAAGTTTTTTTGGGTTATTCTGATTCCTATTGTTGAAATAGAAATTTATCAGTACACTACATGCAAGCTGGTGCATCCTTCATTGCAGGGAAATGGATTGTCACCCCCCAGGTGGTTTTCTAAGTTACTTTAAAAATGCTCAACAACCATTTATCCCACCACCAAACTACCATTTTGTCGATGGCTCTAAGACATCTGTTCCAAATGCCCAACCCTCTATCAACACTGACAGTGGCAACCAAGAAACCCAGACTGTTAGGAAAGAGAAGCGGATGCCATGGACACAAGAGGAGGACCTAAAGTTGGTAAGTATATATACTATTGTTTAAAATGAGTTTGTTGCTGCTTTATGTGTGGAGATATATTTATATTAACAGCAAGCCATGAATAATGTTATTTCCTATCATTTGTAGATTAGCTCTTGGTTGAACAATTCAATTGACCCAATCAAGGGGAATTTCAAGAAAAATGACCAATATTGGGGAGATGTGTTTGCAGAATACAATAGCACTGTCGCAAAGGGTCGGACAAGAACAGCTAAGCAGCTGAAGGACCGTTTTCATAGGATTAAGAAAAATGTTGCTGGGTTCTGCGGCTGCTACAAGAAGGTTAGCTCTATCTATACTAGCGGTCAGTCTGAAGACCAGCTAAGGGACAAAGCTCTGAAAATGTATGAGGTTGACTACAAAGAAGGCCCATTTTTATTTATGTATTGCTGGACAGTTCTTCGCAGCCAACCAAAATGGCATGCTTACTTGGAGGAACTTGACAGTTCGAACAAACGGAAGTTAGATGATGGTTGGAAGGTGGATGAGCACACCTCTCCAGAAAATGTTGAAGATTTGCAACGTCCAATAGGCACCAAAGCTGCCAAGGCAGAACGCAATGGGAATGGTAAAGGCAAAGGCAAGGCTAAGATCAAGGAGCGTTTATCTGAAATGGAAGATGAGCTTGAAAAGTTTTTGGAGGTTATATCAACAGCGACTAAAGGCCGAGATGATATGGCAGATACACAAAAACTTCTTTCCAGCGAGAAGCTTGAGTCTCAAAGGCTTGCACACCTGGCAGCAAAGGAGCACAAGGAGTCAGTTTTGCTAGAAACATATCGATCACTTATGACACAAGACACCAAAGAGATGGCTGACGATATAAGAGCAGAGCATATGATGGCATTGAAGTTTTTGCGCGAGAAGTTGCTGAAATTTGATTGAGGTACTGCCTCTTATCATCAGCATTTTTTTATCATGTTTGTGTACCATTAAAAAATTGCATCTGCTAATTACCTATTCGCTTAGATCTTTCTTCACTAAAAGTTTCCAGAAACTTGTGTACGTACATCACATCTTTCTCATGTTCATGTACAAAAATAGCTAACTGACGTTGACGAGATATTGTACAAGGATTACCAGTAAATATTGGACACTACTGCATCTATGTAGTCTCCAGTCAGTATTTATTTTTCTGCTAGTTGAGTGTCAAAACAGCTAACTGCATGCAATCAAAACAGTATTTATTTTCTGCTAGTTGGGGAAAAACTTGCTTGCTGTAGTACTTCAGCTGTACAGTTAGGAGGCCAAAAATTGGATGGAAGCAGTGGAGGGAAATTTTGGTTTCGTCTTGTTTTTATCGTGTCCGTTGCGAGTTTGTTATAGTGCAGTCTTTAGTCTTTCTAGTTAGATTTCTTCTGAAATCTGCTCCTGTAGATGCTACTTCTCTCCTTCGTACTGCAAATTTTGTACAGTTTTCAATTTCTTTCTTCTTGGTTTCTCCCCTTGCCTGAAGATTATTCTGCACTCTTACCTGTAACATACCTCCAACTCTCTATGCCTGCCCTGCAGTTTTCCCCTTTGTTCCCATCTGTGCATGGCTGAAAGCTGAAATGGCATCGAACACGTATTCAGAATTCAGACTCGAGGGGGGTCAAAACAGCTAACTGCATGCAATCAAAACAGTATTTATTTTTCTGCTAGTTGAGTGTCAAAACAGCTAACTGCATGCAGTCCCAATACAATTTACTTTGGGCTAGTTGATGTTAGAGATATATGTATAGTCTGTTATTCCCCATTGTTATGAGGGGTTCTTTGCATATTTGCCTCATGTACTTTGTGTATATATACCGGCCCATTGGCCTCATATTGAATACATGTGCTATTCATAACATGGTATCAGAGCCAAAACTAGGGTTTTGGCTTACCTAGGGTTTCGCGCCCGTACCGCCTCCACCTCCGCTGTTGCCGTCGGCCGCCGTCGCCGACTCCCGGCCTCCGCCGCCGTCGCCGACTCCCGGCCTCCGCTGTCGCTTGGCCCCGCCGACTCCCCTGCCGCCTCTGGATCCAATCTGGAGGTCGCTGTCGCCGTCATCCCGTCGACTCCCCTGCCGCTGTCGGCTCCGCCGACTCCCCTGCCGCCTCTGGATCCAATCTGGAGGTCGCCGTCGTCGTCGTCCCGCCGACGACTCCAACCGCTGCCGATCCACCGCCGTCGCCGAAGCGTGCCGCTCGGCCTCCACCGCCGTCGTCGCCTGCTCGGCTGCCGCTCCGCCTGCTCGGTCGCTCAGCCGGCGCCGCCGTCGCGCCGTCGCCATCGCGCCGTTGCGCGCCGCTCCCGACGCTGGTTGCTCCTGCCGGGGACCGCCGCCCGTACAGCCGCCGACCACCGGCCGCCTACCCGGCCCGGCCCCGCCGCCGCTGTTTTCCCTTGCCAGGGCCCCCCGCCCGTCGCCCTGTGGTCGACCCGCCCGAGGAGGCTGTGGCCCTTGAGTCCTGTGGCCGCTTGATCGGATCTGTTAAAGATCACGGTCGTTAGCTTCTCTTAGAAGCCAAAAAAAAAAAAAGCAAAAAAACAAAAAACAAAAAAAACAAAAAAAAAAAACAAACAAACGTAGATCTAACCGCCGCGCCGTCCAGCGCCGCCTGTTAGACTTCGTTCCCTTGGTCGCCGCGCCGTCCAGCGCCGCCTACCAATGGGCACCGTTTCGCTCCCTCGCTGCCCGGTGGTCTTTGATGGTGTTAATTACACCGACTTTGTGTCTCACATGCGCATCCACATGCGTGGTCTTCGTCTCTGGGGCGTCCTCTCTGGCGATGTCACCTGCCCGCCTTGCCCTATTCCTCCGACGGAGCCTACGCCTATTAAGGCTGCTGCTGATGATGAAGCTGATGGTGAAGCTGCCTCTGCCTATCAGGAGGCTCTGGATTCCTACAAGGATCGTCTAACCGTCTACACTCAGTGGTACGATGACGACGCTCGGGCTGCTGCTGTCCTCATCGCCAGTGTCCAGCCTCAGTTTTCTTCTGAGGTTGTTGGATTCTCTTCGGCTTTCCAGATGTGGACTCATCTTCGTCAGCGCTACGAGCCCTCTGGTGATGCCCTGTACCTGTCCGTGGTCCGCCAGGAGCACTCTCTTCAGCAGGGTGATGCTACTGTTGACGCTTTTTACGCTCAGAGTTCTGCTGTCTGGCGTCAATTGGACTCACTTCGCACTGCTGGCTGTCGTACCTGTCCGTGCTGCCTGGATGTACGTGCTGACCTGGAGTTTCAGCGGGTTTACGAGTTCCTTACTCGCCTTCGTCCTGAGTTCGAGCAAAGGCGTGCCCAGCTCCTTGCACGCCACCCTCGTGTCACTCTTCTGGAGGCTCTTACCGAGATACGCGCAGAGGAGACTCGTTTGAGTGGTGCTGGTCTGATGCCACTCCCCTCTGTGCTCGCCGCTCGTCTGCCTACTACACTGCCTCCTCCAGCGGCTACCACAGGTGGTGGTGGCCGTCCTCCGTCTGGAGGTGGCCGTCCTCACTGTTCCTACTGCGACAAGGATGGCCACATTGAGTCCCAGTGCTACAAGAAGAAGCGGCATCTGTCACGCCGTTCTTCTACTGGCACTAGTGCTTCTACGACGACGTCTGCCTCGACTTCTTCAGCAGCTTCTCTCACCGAGCAGGAGATAGCCAGACTTCGACGCCTACTTGCCGCTTCAGGTTCTCCCTCGACAGGTTCTGCAGGTTCTGCTACTGACTCTTCGGGCACTGAGAGACCACCTCCTACACAGTCAGGTACCTCCCCGTGGATTCTTGATTCTGGAGCATCTTTTCACATGACTCCTGATCCTTCCACTCTGTCTTCTATTACACCTCTTGATTCTCCTGTCAGTGTTCTTACTGCTGATGGTACATCTCTTTCTGTCTCTGGTCGAGGATCTCTTAGCAACTCCTCTTTTCATGTTCCTTCTGTTGCTCATGTTCCTCGCCTTACCTTGCAGCTTCTTTCTGCTGGGCAGATTACTGACCTTGGTTATCGGGTTGTTCTCGACTCTGACTCTTGTTGTGTTCAGGACTGCCACACGGGAGCTCTGGTTGGTTCTGGCCCTCGGCGCCGTGACTCACAGCGTCTCTGGGAGCTTGACTGGCTTCATCTTCCTTCCGCTGCCACCACCGCCGCCAGTCTCTCCGCTTCTGCCACTTCGTCTACCGGCTCTTTCCAGCAGTGGCATCACCGTCTTGGCCATCTGTGTGGATCTCGTCTGTCGTCCTTAGTTCGTCGTGGTCTTCTGGGGTCTGTCTCAGGAGACGTGTCTTTAGATTGTCAGGGCTGTAAGTTAGGTAAACAGACTCAGCTTCCTTATCCTCATAGTGAGACTGTGTCTCAGCGTCCTTTTGATCTTGTTCATTCAGATGTTTGGGGTCCGGCTCCCTTCGTTTCGAAAGGGGGTCATCGTTATTATATTATTTTTATAGATGATTTCTCTCGCCACACTTGGATATATTTCATGTCTTCTCGTAGTGAGGCCTTGCCTATCTATAAACAATTTGCCACTATGATACACACACAGTTCTCCACTCCTATTCGTGTCTTTCGTGCTGATTCTGCTGGCGAGTACCTCTCTCATCACCTGCGCAGCTTCCTTGCTGAGCAGGGCACTCTCGCTCAGTTTTCTTGTCCTGGTGCTCATGCTCAGAATGGTGTCGCTGAGCGCAAGCATCGTCACCTCCTTGAGACAGCTCGTGCTCTGATGATCGCTGCCTCTATTCCACCTTACTTTTGGGCCGAGGCTGTTTCCACTGCCACCTATCTCGTCAACATCCAGCCCTCTTCTGCTCTTAAGGGTGCGATCCCTGTTGAGCGTCTCTGTGGTTGTCTTCCTGACTACTCTGCCCTTCATCTGTTTGGCTGCGTTTGCTACATTCTCCTTGCCCCTCGAGAACGCACCAAACTGACCGCTCAGTCTGTTGAGTGTGTCTTTCTGGGGTACAGTGCCGAGCACAAGGGATATCGGTGCTGGGATCCTGTTGGTCGTCGGATACGGGTTTCTCGGGATGTGACTTTCGACGAGTCTCGTCCATTCTACCCACGTCCTGCCTCTCCTTCGGCTTCCTCTGTGGAGTCTCTGTCTTTCTTGACCTTTCCAGATACTCCTATATCTGTTTTGCCCTCGTCCACCTGTCCTACTGAGTCTCCACACATTCCCCCTGTGGCCTCTCCGCCGTTGTCGCCGCCTGTGTTGTCTCCTACGACTCCCCAGGTTCCTCCCACTATCGTCTACACTCGTCGACCTCGTATTGAGAATATTTCTGATGAGCCATCTTCTCCTGATGTTTCATCTTCTTCTGATGCTCCATCTTCCCCTGATGGGTCATCTTCTCCTCGCTACGCTCTCCGCGATCGCCAGTCGATTCGGCCTCCTGCCCGTTTTGCCTTTGCTGGCGCAGCTACTCGTGAGCCTGTCTCCTACCGGGATGCTGTTACTCACACTGAGTGGCAGCTTGCCATGGCTGAGGAGATTGCTGCCCTCGAGCGTACTGGTACTTGGGATCTTGTTCCTTTTCCATCTCATTCTCGTCCCATCACATGTAAGTGGGTCTATAAGATTAAGACTCGCTCTGATGGCTCTCTTGAGCGCTATAAGGCGCGTCTTGTTGCTCGTGGCTTCCAGCAGGAGCATGGTGTTGACTACGACGAGACTTTTGCTCCTGTGGCCCACATGACCACTGTTCGCACTCTTCTTTCCGTGGCGTCTGTTCGCCACTGGTCTGTGTCTCAGCTTGATGTCAAGAATGCCTTTCTTAATGGCGAGTTGCGTGAGGAGGTCTATATGCATCCGCCACCTGGGTATTCTGTTCCTGAGGGCATGGTCTGTCGCCTTCGTCGCTCTCTCTATGGCCTTAAGCAAGCCCCTCGTGCTTGGTTTGAGCGCTTCTCCTCTGTGGTCACTGCTGCTGGTTTTTCAGCTAGTGATCATGATCCTGCGCTCTTTGTCCACACTTCGTCTCGTGGTCGGACTCTTCTTCTCCTGTATGTTGATGATATGATCATTACGGGGGATGATTCTGAGTACATTGCCTTTGTCAAGGCTCGTCTTAGTGAGCAGTTCCTTATGTCAGATCTTGGTCCTCTTCGTTACTTCCTTGGGATTGAGGTTACTTCCACTCCAGATGGTTTCTTTCTGTCCCAAGAGAAATATATTCAGGATCTTCTTGATCGCGCCTCTCTCACTGATCAGCGTACTGTTGAGACTCCCATGGAGCTCAATGTTCACCTCCGACTCTCTGATGGCGAGCCTCTTTCTGATCCGACTCGCTATCGTCATCTTGTTGGGAGTCTTGTCTACCTTGCTGTTACTCGTCCGGATATCACTTATCCAGTTCATATTCTGAGTCAGTTTGTTTCAGCTCCCACTCAGGTCCACTACAGCCACCTTCTCCGAGTTCTGCGATACCTTCGCGGAACTATCTCTCGCCGTCTCTTCTTTCCATGTTCCAGCTCTTTACAGCTTCAGGCCTATTCGGATGCTACTTGGGCCAGCGATCCTTCTGATCGCCGGTCTATCTCCGCTTACTGTGTTTTTCTTGGTGGTTCTCTTATTGCCTGGAAGACGAAGAAACAGACTGCAGTGTCCCGTTCGAGTGCAGAGGCTGAGTTGCGAGCTATGGCTCTCTTGACAGCAGAGATTACTTGGCTACGGTGGTTACTTGAGGATTTTGGTGTTTCTGTTACTACACCGACTTCTCTCTTGTCAGACAGTACAGGTGCTATCAGTATTGCGCGTGATCCTGTGAAGCATGAGCTCACCAAGCATATTGGTGTTGATGCTTCTTTCATGAGGTCTTGTGTGCATGATCAGGTGATTACTCTTCAGTATGTGCCTTCGGAGCTTCAGATAGCGGATTTCTTCACGAAGGCCCAGACTCGAGCACAGCATAGCTTCTACCTCTCCAAACTCAGTGTTGTTGATCCACCATGAGTTTGAGGGGGGGTGTTAGAGATATATGTATAGTCTGTTATTCCCCATTGTTATGAGGGGTTCTTTGCATATTTGCCTCATGTACTTTGTGTATATATACCGGCCCATTGGCCTCATATTGAATACATGTGCTATTCATAACAGTTGAGTCCCAAAACAATTAACTGCATGCAGTCCCAATACAGTTTATTATCTAACTGCACACAGAATCTCCATCTATATAATCCACTTCTTGCTCAGAAATATCTCTCGCATCTATCCCTTAGAAAAATACTCAAGTATGTCAGACTCATCCTCCTGCATGGATGGTCCTGATGACATAGATCCTATGGATATATACACCCTAGATGAGTACATTGCTGAGCAAAATGTACTGGAGTCTTTCGCCAAGCGATTTGCAATGAAGTTCAAGGCCAAAATCAGAAATCTTCAAGAAGATTTATCTGGGCACAGCTCTGGTACAAGGAGGTATATCAATCGAGACCGTGTAGTTGCTCATCAACGTCTTGTAGCCGACTACTTCGCTGAAGACCCACTCTACACTGATGCCATGTTTCGAAGAAGATATCGAATGAGAAGGCCTCTATTTCTTCGTATAGTGAGTGCCCTAGGCGAGTGGTCTCCCTACTTTACTCAAAGGATTGACTGCACTGGCCGCTTGGGGCTCTCACCATTGCAGAAGTGCACCGCCGCCATCCGTTTGCTAGCGTATGGCACAGCTGCTGATTCCTTGGATGAGTACCTAAAGGTGCCTGATAGCACTGCATTGGAGTGCTTGGACAAGTTTACAGAAGGGGTGATAAAGGTATTCAGCGAGCAGTATCTTCGACGTCCCACGTGTGAGGATGTGAAGCGTTTACTTCAAGTTGGAGAGTCACGCGGATTTCCTGGCATGCTTGGAAGTATTGATTGCATGCATTGGCAGTGGGAAAATTGTCCCACAGCATGGAGGGGCCAATACACACGTGGTGATCATGGGTTTCCTACTATGATCCTAGAAGCAGTTGCTTCGCATGACCTTTGGATATGGCATGCTTTCTTTGGTATAGCTGGGTCCAACAATGACATCAACGTATTGAATCAGTCCCCTTTGTTCATTCAATCGTTGAGAGGAGAAGCTCCTCGAGTCCACTTTTCCGTCAATGGGACGCAATATAGTACAGGATACTACCTCGCTGATGGAATATATCCCGAATGGGCTGCCTTCGTCAAAACCATACCTCTTCCTCAAATTGAGAAGCATAAGTTGTTTGCACAACATCAAGAGGGGGCAAGGAAGGATGTGGAGCGTGCTTTTGGGGTGTTGCAGTCTCGTTTCAATATTGTGCGCCGTCCAGCACGATTATGGTTACCACACAGTATTGGGAGAATCATGAAAGCATGCATCATTCTCCATAATATGATAGTTGAAGATGAGAGAGATATGGCCGCCATTCCTATTGACTTGAATGAGAATCCGGGTGCATCAATTGTTCTTCCTCTTGAAATAAATAGTGGCGGCACCATGGACTTTGCTAATGTGCTGCGTAGAAATGCTGATATCCGTTCTCATCCAATTCATAGTGATCTGAAAAAAGACTTAATTGAGCATATTTGGCAACGATTTGGCAATAGGCAATATAATTAGCCATGGTAGAATATTGCACATCTTCACTTCTTAACATTTCCTATTAGAATGTTAATGATAATTATTTATCTATTTATTTCAGGAGGACGAACAATTGACTTGGTGCTTACTGATGTGGTACTAACAGGTAAGAAGAGACGTTCAGAAGTTTCTGCTTCAGATTGCATTATACAAAGCCAAACTGCATTCTGTGGCCACCCTCTCATTTCAAACTATCAGCTGACAAAATCCTTTTTACACCAACAATGTATGTGATCTTTATTTACATCTGTGTATCCTCTCTGCAGGGTATGGAAGAATTGTTTTGTTGATGCGTGCTCAAGAACTGCTAGTTCACTTATTTGATATCTTAAAAAATGTTAGTTTTGGATTGTTGAAACTAGCCGGATGTATTCTGGAATGCATGAGACTGCTTAATTAGCATTATCTTTTATTACGAGAACATTGTTGATGTGCTTATTGTCATGCTATATTCACCTATCTTATTTTGTTGCAAACAATATTGTTGTAAGACTACTATTTAGTCAACCAATTTTCAAGAATTTAATGTTGCTTGACCTCTCTGATTACTGTATTCCCCTGATTAGGGATTGAGTATACTTCTGACTATTCTTTTCAATTATGGCTTGGTGTTTCTAAATGTGTCTTGCACAAGAATCTGAGAGGTATATAGTGCTATTGGTATATAATGGAGCACTCAGGAATCAGGGTACTTAGGTATTTACGACATGTAAGATTTTTTTTAGTTTATACTCTGCGGATGGATAGTGGCAATATATTTGCCATACTGCCAGAAAGTACCAACAATGGTCTCTGTCATGCTACTCTCTTAAGGTCATCGTTTATTTCATCTACTGAAATTCTTAAGAGAAAATTTTCCCTGCAAATAATGCTATCCACTGATTCTTCAGAACAACTGTGTTTCAAGAACTCATGCTTTTGGGGATAAAAAAGACCACACCAGCTATTGCTTCAGCCATGCCGAACTTAAGCGCTGAACCAAAGAATTTGGATCTTTTTTTTCCTGCAAGTGAAGTGGAACTAAATTGATAGCTATAAAAAATTTGTAATTATATTTATCTTATTTATTCTTGATCTGTTTTGTATTCCGAAGCAATAAAATGGTATACAAGGATCTTATTCTTACTTAATCATGGTTGCATGTATGCATTAAACACTTTGCAGACAGTTAAACAGACAGCCCATTGTACAAGCTGTCTGTTCAACCTGTCTTTTTGTTGTCTCTAGATGATATGGAGATAACTAATAGATAACTGCTATCTCTATTATTGGGGATGCCCTCAGCACCTGAGGCATCCAACAACGTCACCTAACATCTTACTTTGATTCACACGCAATTAATACCGAGCTCTTCATGCACGGATGGTAAGTATGCTCCCGTTTTGCATGGTCCTAATTGAATATTATTTTATGCATGCAGTGAAAAACTATACAATGATAAACTTTGGTAGTTGAGTCTAATATATTGATTAGTGGTTGCTACAGACTTACCCATATACATACACAGAATAAATCATGATTATTGCCTTTCCATAAAGCTAGGTTGCTTACTGTTGTGCATACACCCACATATATCACATATAGTGTTTCTTTTGTTTTTTAAATATTAACAAAATAAAATCATTGCGCATTACAATTATAAATCATTCACCCCTCTGATTACCGTCAACGATACTATATCCTTCTTGCAAGCCAAAATGTTGAGGTGAATATATCATTCTCATGAAGCAGCTAGGATTCTTCAGAAAACCGCAGTCTTGGTGTTGCGGTACTGAGCAGTTCAAGGCAAGGCACTGCAGTAAAGGTGCATTGAAAGAAAGTAGGTTAGGATTCGAGACCAAGTGCTTAGCTTACCCTCGATGCCGTCCTTCTCCCGGTTAGCTCGTCGCCAAGAACTGCGAAATCCCATCGCCGCCGCTGCCATCTCCTCCGCGCCATCATCTGGCCCGCCTCACCCCCCCCCCCCCCCCCGGGGGGCGCCACCCGCAGCACCGCGCCTATGGCGGCCCTCGTCGGCGTCGGCGCCCCGATTGAATTGTTAAGTTTCTTCTGTTGTAGCCGGGCAAGGCGAGGAAGGAAGAAGAAACAGGGACGGGCAAAATAAATGTCCACTGACACGTCGGTCCCACATTTCAGTGACACCTGTCTGCATCAATGGTTCCCATAAAATGGTTTACCTACAACCACGAAAGTGGAAGATCCAAGCTACCAAGTACCAACTGATAAAGCTTAGGCGGTGATCGGTTGGGCTTAAACTTTTGGCTTTCAATTTATTTTTTACTATTTATAAATTTTGTCTTTTTTGAATTTTTGGCTTTTTGTTGAGCTTTTTTGCCGGTTCTATTTTTCTCGTATTTGTTTGTACTATACGTAATGGGCTAATATATTTTTAATTTTTTTAAATTTAATTATGCTAAATAAGCCTCTGACAACTACAGTGTTTTTTTCAGCCAGCTACAGTATTTTCAGCCATAAGCCATGAGCTTTTAAGCCCAACTAATCACCACGTTAATGAAAGTTCAGTTTTCTCTAAAAAAACTGATAAAGCTTAAGAGTACAATAATATAGATGAACTTGGATAGTGTAGAACATAGTTACATGAATGTGAGAAACATCGATACTTACGACATGTTTGGAACACAGAAATTAACTTCACAAAAAAAATAGAGCAATTCCGGTATTAATTAGAGAGATAAAATCCGGCGTTAAACGGGGCCTTACCCTGCAAGCTGCTGTACCAAACAAGATGTTTCAGAAGCAGGTTTCCAGGGAAACTTGCTCTGCTGAAGATATACACTGAGTCACCGAACAAATTGGTTGGGTACCGATCACCATACAGACTTGCCTGGATGAACGCCAACAAAGAGATGGTTGGAAACTCGCAATGCAACTTTGATAATCCAAGAAAGTTCATGTGGCATGGCATAGAAGAAATTCCCTCTCGTTGATAGCAACATCACCCAAGCAAAATAGAACCCTCATGAAAACAATGTTCTACATAGTGTTACAACAATGCAACTACTATACGTTTATCAAAGACATGACACTGCTACAGACAGCCCTATCACAGACGGTTTGGAACCGTCATCACAGACGGTTCCTGAACCGTCAGTGTTTAGGTGTCAGTGATAGTAGGTGGTTATCACAGACGGCTCCCAAGCCGTCTGTGATAACTCACATTACAGACGGTTTTTTTATAAACACCGTCTGTGATACTCGACTATCACAGATGGTTTTTTTATAAACACCGTCTGTGATATACACAATATCACAGACGGTTAGTAATAAAAATCATCTATGATATTGTACATATCACAGACGGTTAGTAATAAAGGCCGTCTATGATATTATTCATACCACAGATGGCACTCTTTGAAACCGTCTGTGATATTGTATCACAGACGATTTTTAACAACGAACCGTCTGTGATAGTAAGTGCATCAACCATTTTATTTGCTGTTTTTTGGCTAGCCTCAGGATATGCTAGCTATGCCCTCTGAAAGCAAGTAAGCAAGCAGATTACAGATAAATGACAGATATAAGTTAATTGCAACTCAAGGTAAATTACAACAAAATTCGATACACAGATGAATGTAACAAACTGCCAGCTGATCACATACATATATAGAATGAAAATCGTTACACAAAATCTGACAAATGAATTAAATTGAAGGAATTGTTTGATTTGTACAATTGAATCCAATGTTTCAACATCTAATTATCACCATTGCCGGCGTGGAACTCTCCCCTCTTATTTATGACCTCTGCTAGCAAGAATTGGGAGATGATTGCACGAATGTCGATGAGATTGTCAAGATCATATGCACTTTCGTTGAAGTCCATCCGCTGTCGTTAGGAGCAATGTTAAGTCATTAATTAGCATGTGTGTGTAAATATATATACATATATATAATCAGAAAATAATAATTATTAGAAGGACCAGACAAACCTCTGGATCATTGATCTTAGTATCTATGATTTCCTTCATATGGCGGCAAACGTAGAATCCACATACGTTGCCCTGTAGCTGCTGGTGGCACTGCAAAAATAGAATTACATACATCGGTATTGTCAATTCTAGAGACATTATAACAAAGTATGATATAGGATTGTTGTGTTGTAGTGGGTACCGGAAATCGCGTGTTGTGTCGTAGCGTGTCACTGGATTTGTCGTGTCTTCCTCCTTGGGCAACATAATCGGCAAACGCCCTACGTGATTCAAAAAAGTTAGCCTCGGCCGTGGCAAACAAAAGAAATATTACAATAGAGTTATGTATGGAGAAAATGAGTTTACCTGTTAAGTACTTCTTGCACACGACTGAAGTCGTGGTTGCTCCTAAGGAGGGAATCAAGGTATATTACCTTGCTCCACTTTGGTACAATCACAATCAAAATCCATTGATGCCTAGTCATGTGTGTCGCCATAGTGATTAATCCTAAGTTCATGCTGCATGTAAAGTACAAATGAAACATATGTGTGGTAACTAGTGAAGCACTTACCCTTGGTTGAAGGGTACCATGACGTACTCCTTGTCGTTGTGAGCAATCAATCCCCTCGTTATGTAACCTTGCACAAAGGATGCATCTGCATTGATAGATTGCTCGGAGACCAAGTGAGGGTCGAGGAAACCCACCGGTCATCGCGATCGCCGGACTTCTTGGATCATGTATTTATACATAAAGAAAGAGTAATGACATTTATCTGTATAACGTGAATGTAGAATTTTATTGTACAATACACTTACAGTGTCCAGCATCGTAGAAGTGAGGCGTCGAGTTCGTCGAGATTGAATAGTAAGAATAAATCTTCGAATGTCACGACGATATAGCCCGAGTCGTGGAGGAAATGCGTCTTGTTATATTTCAGAGTGAATGCACTCTGCCAGATTGGCTTCATGTTGGACTTCTCCATGTACCAGGCATGCAATGTATTGCAAATCAAACCAAGCTGGGATAATTGTGACTCGGGCACCAACGACACTCCTAGAATAAACTTCCATGGCATGGGACGCGGCTTAGTTTTCTTCGTATGAGCCCTGGAGCCTCGCTTATGATATGTTCACGGTGGCGTCTCGGCGGGAGCCGATGCAACAGACTTTACTGGTTTTGGAGGTGGAGCCACCAGAGCCGATGTGCCAGGTCCAGGGCGACGTCCCTCTTGGGCCACTGGATGTGAAGATTGTGGCACGAACATGTCGAGGACGATGTCCCTCTTGGGCCACTGAATGAATGTGTGGACGGCATCCCCTAATGTCTTAATCTCTTCGTTTAGGGGCTTCTCAAGAGGGACGGTCTTAAAAATATCATTAATCATGTCCCCCTGGACCTTTATGAAACCGGTGTCTATTTGTACACCATGCACCAGCGTCCCTGGCAGCAATGGATACACCATGCCGCGCCCAGCGTCAATGGGAATAGAGCCAACAAGCCTGACTTTGAGACTGCAAGGCATGGGCTCCTACATAACGACACAAGATGAGTTAAGGCGTCCACCAGAGAGATCTATGTACCATTCTAAAGAGGTACATTACCTGAATGTCATCAATAGGTAAGTGGGCGTCGCTATGTTCAGAACTTGGTGTGGACGCGCAGCTACTGCGACGTTGAGGGGGACTGGGAACCGCAGTAGTAGGAGTGGGTTGCGATTGGTTGCGGACTTGTCTCAGTTCTTCCCGCAATGAATCTATCTCTCCTCGAAGTGAGGCAGTCTGCTCTTGAAGTGAGGCAGATAGTTGTTCCTCAAGTTGAGCACGAAGCTCATGTTTTATTTGTTCGTTGCGGTACGCCTTGGATCTCTTCCTACTCCTATATGTCTCGGAGTAATCTGGAAATCCGTGCCTCCAAGGTACATAAACCCCCATGCCTCGTGTGCGACCTGGGTGCTCCTTGTTTCCCAAGGCCTGTGATAGTAAATCTCTCTCCCTATATTCTTCAAAGGAGCCACGAGAAGATTCGGTAGTCAATGATTGCTGCAAGAGGCAATTAATCATTTTATTTTTGAACCCATAAAGTTCAAGAGGTGTTAACAACTATATAGTTTAACATATCTTACCATGCGTTGGGACACTTCCTCATCTGCGGGGTTTTTGAAAGAGACACCCAAAGATGTGGTTGATGACCTCGCTCTTAACCAGTTTCGAGCGCGCTCGTTTGCGATCCCGGCAAATGGCGGAGAGGCCTCCGATCGGATTGCGACCTCATCCTGCATCCTCCATTGCCGGATTTTACCCGCGTACCCAGCGGTGCCGAGTCTGTGAGGGTGCGTGTTTTGTGACTGGAGAGCCTTGTGCGCCGCACTTTGTTGTTCAAATTCGGTCGTTGTCTTCATCTGCACAAAGGCCTCCCATGTTTCTGGCTACACCAAAGGATACTTCGTGAAGGGCGTGACATCCTTGGCCACGTACTTTGTCACAAGAGTGCTCTTAAAATTCTTCCATGCTTTTCCCATTGCGAGGAACGCCTGCCGTTGCACGAGTACCAGTACTTCTGCTGGGATCTCGAACGAATTTGTAATTTCCTCCCATAGCTGATTTTTATGATCCTTTGTCAAATCTTTCCAGCTTGCTATGGTGATGGGGACCCGTTGCCTTCCAATTATCCCGCAGGTAGTCCGAAATGATGACGCTGCTTTCGTCGGTTCCAGAGGGACCCCATTCGGAGAGACCACCGTGATGGTCATTCGGCCCTCTGGACTTTTCGATACTCCTCGTACACACTTAGTTTTCGCAATCTTGGGAGCGTGAGACCCAGATGACGACGACGAAGACTGTGTAGACGCCATCTCTCTTCTAAGAAAAAACTAACTGCAGTGAGCTATGGGCCTTCCAAATAGACTAAAAAAAGTTCTATGAAGCAAATGACACAAACCAGTGTATCAAGTTCATTGAACAAGATACACTGGAGTGTGTCACTTGCTTCATGTCCTTTGACAAAGTTCTAACGATTGACTAACTGCAGTGAGCTATGGGCCTTCCAAATAGACCTTGTAGCTAACAAGTGAGCTAAACAAAGTTCTATGAAGCAAATAACACAAACCAGAGTATCTAGTTCATTGAACCGGATACTTTGGAGTGTGTTACTTGCTTTATGCCCTTTGAAGGCCTAAACAAAGTTCATCGAACAGGATAAACTGGAGTGTCACTTCCTTCTGGATAAACAGGATATATTATATGCTACAATTTAGCAAGCTAACATGTGAAACTAACATATCAAGCATATATCGTAAAACTAACATATCAAGTATATATCGTAAAACTAACATATAAAATATATCAAGCATATATCGTAAAACTAACATATCAAGCATATATCGTAAAGCTAACATATCGGAGGGAGCGGCGTCGGGAGGGAGCGGCGTCGAGAGGGACCGGCGGTGGGAGCGAGGGGCGTCGGGAGGGAACGGCGGTGGGAGTGACCAAAACCTAGCTAGCAGGGGCGCTGGAGAGTGGAGACAAGAGAGTGCACGAGTGCGGACTCCGCAGACCTAGCTGCGGGTATTTATAGGGGCGCTATCACAGACGGTTCCTTAAACGAACCGTCTGTGATAGTGATATCACAGATGATTCTATAGATATAACCGTCTGTGATATAATATTATCACAGATGGTTCTATAGATATAACTGTGATATCCATATTATCACAGACGGTTCTATAAATAGAACCGTCTGTGATATCCATATTATCACAGACGGTTCTATAGATAGAACCGTCTATGATATGTTAGTTTTATGTTAGAACCTAGCTATAGAACCGTCTGTGATATCCATATTATCACAGACGGTTCTATAGATAGAACCGTCTATGATATGCAATTATCACAGACGGTTTTATCGATAGAACCGCCTATGATAGTTCATACCCGCAGCTAGCTAGGTTCCTATGTCATTTTACAATTACAATGGAACATAGACACATTTATGAAAAATGCAAGTATAACCATAAATATAACTATTTCTTAGTTCCTGAGTCATTTTACAATTACAATGGAACATAGATACATTTATGAAAAAAACCAAGCATATCCAATATAACTATTTCATAGTTACATAATTTATTACACTTGGCTATATCATTTTAAATAAAGCCCTTCACAATGATCGATACGTATATAGCTTGCTTCATCGCCTTGTTCTTCCTCGAGCCTGATGCCATCTCCGAATGGAGGCAAATCATCAAATTGATTGTACTCTTCCTCATCCACAACATTCTCAACCTCGACAATCCTTTTTTTCCCTGAAGAACTACATGGCGCTTCTTATTTGCCAGGTCGGTTACATAAAATACTTGAACAACTTGCCTCGTGAGTACGAATGGCTCGTCTTTGTATCCTACACATTCGAGGTCCACGGTAGTGACGCCGTACTTGTCAACCTTTACACCCCGTGGGAGTTGGACCCAACGGCACCGAAATAGAGGAATTTTAAAAATTACGTAGTCATGCTCCCAAATCTCCTCTACAAGCCCGTAGTATGAGCTTGGGCCAGTGGTACTGCCGTGCGCATCATAGGCGTCTATGCGGACACCTGAGTTCTGCACTGTGCTCTTTCTATCTTGATCTGTTGTATAAAATGTGTAGCCATTAATGTCGTATCCTTGTCATGTCACAATTGTAAATTTTGGCCCTTTTGCCAACCATTGTAGTGTTTCACTTGACGACCTCCTAGTCAATTGCGTCTTGAACCATTCGTTGAACTGACGGTTGTGTTGTCTCGTGATCTAAACTTCTGACTGGCCTGCATTCTCCTGACGTAGCATGTCCTTGTGCTCTTCAATATATGGGGTCACTTCAGTCATGTGTTGTAAAACCATGAAATGGGCTTGAGCATATGTATTTTGATCCGGAGTTATTGCTTTCCTCCCGATAGTCCCGATACCCTCTAGCCTCCCCTCGTGACGAGATAGAGGTACACCTATCGGCTCTACCTGAGCCATGTAGCCGATGAAGAATTCAATGACCTCTTCTGTTGTATAACCTTCGATGATGCTACCCTCCGGTCGAGATCGATTGCGTACATATGACTTCAGAATTCCCATGTACCTCTCAAAAGGGTACATATGACGTAGAAATACGGGGCCGCATATTTTTATCTCTTTCACAAGGTGGATAATGAGATGGACCATGATATCAAAAAATGATGGAGGGAAATACATCTCTAGATGACATAGAGTTGTCACCACCTCGGTTTGCAGAGCATCTAGTCCATCCGGATCAATGACCTTCTGAGCAATTGCGTTGAAGAAATAACATAGCCTTTTGATTGTCACTCGAACCTTGTTCTGCAAAATACTTCTAATTGCAACAGGTAGCATTTGTGTCATTAGCACATGACAGTCGTAAGACTTCATGCCAATTAATTTCAAATGTTCCATGGAAACAAGTTTCTTCATGCTTGTGGAGTGACCGGATGGAACTTTCACACCATGTAAGGACTGGCACAGTTCAGTTCTCTCGGACTTAGACAGAGTGTAGCATGTGGGGGAAGGTACGTCCGGCTTTTATCGGTCTCTATCGGTGCTAACTCAGTCCTGATGTTCATAGTGACCAAATCACGCCTTGCGTTAACATCATCCTTTGTTTTATCAGGAATGTTCAGTAAGAGACCAATCAAACTGTCACATACATCTTCTCTACGTGCATGACATCGATGCAATTGCGAACTTCTAAGGGCTCCCAATAAGGCAAGTCCCAAAATATTGTCCTCTTTTTCCACATGTTCTTCCTCAATTTACGTCCCTTTCTAAGCACAACATTTATATCATTGACCATATCATACACCTCTTTCCCGCTAAAAGGTCTTGGTACTGAGTCATCCTCTTTTTTTTCGTCAAATTATTTCTTCATCTTGCGATATGAGTGATACTTTGGAAGGAACCTATGGTGACGCATGTACACAGTTTTTCGCGAGTTGTTCAACCACACACTCTTGGTATAATCTAAGCAGTGTGGACACGCTTTGCCTCCTTTTGTACTCAACCCTGACAGGTTACCAAGGGCAGGAAAATCATGAATGGTGCAGAACAACATGGCGTGTAGAGTGAAGTTCTCTTGTTTGTCCTCATCCCATACTTGTACCCCCTCGTTCCACAGTATTGCAAGATCTTCTACCAATGGTGCTAGGAACACATCAATATCGTTGCCAGGTTGCTTCGGCCCTTGGATAAGTAGTGATATCAAAATATACTTCCGCTTCATACACAGCCAAGGAGGAAGGTTGTACATGCACAGAGTCACGGGCCAGGTGCTATGTCGGCTGCTCATGTTACCAAAAGGATTCATTCCATCTGTACTCAACCCAAACCTTATATTTCTCGGTTCCACACCGAAATCTACAAACATCCTATCGATGTTCCTCCACTGGGCAGAATCAGCAACATGTCTTATCATTCCGTCTTTCTTACGCTGCTCGCAGTGCCAACGCATCAATCTTGCATCCTTGCGGTTTGCAAATAAACGCTTCAAACGGGGGATTACAGGAAGATACCACATCACCTTAGTAGGAGGTCCTTGCTTCACCTCAATGCCCTTCCCATCATCAGAGTCATTTTTACGCTTGTATCGGGATGCTTTGCACACCAGACAAACATGTAAGCTAGCATACTCTTTACAGTACAGGATACAATCATTCGGACATGCATGTATTCTTTCTACTTCCATTCCTAATGGACAAAGAATCTTCTTAGCTTGGTAGGTGGTTCTCGGCAACACATTTCCCGTTGGAAGCATGTCCGCTAGGAGACCTAACAATGCCGTGAAACTCTTGTCGGACCAACCATTGCTTGCCTTCAATTTCAGCAGTTCTAGAACTGATGACAACCTCGTGTATTGCGGCTTGCAGCTCGGGAACAAAGGTTTCTCCAAGTCCTCCATCAAGCCCTCGAATTTACCAAACTCTCACTCACTATAGTTCCCTTCTGCATCACGTAACATCTGATCCAGATCATCATCCTGCGACCTATCCTCATGATCCAGATTGTCATCCTGCGACCTATCCTCATGATCGAAAGAACAGTCCACAACTGGCATATCGTTGTCTCTCTCGACTATGTCATAACTATCTTCTTGTGTACTCTTCTCTTCACCGTGACTAGTCCAACATTTGTACCCTTTTCTGAAACCCCTTCGAATCAAGTGAGCTTCGATCTGCGTTGATTTGTTAAACATCTTGAGATTATCACAATCAATACATAGACAATACATATATTTCATCCCCTTCTTCAACATATCCAGCTCGACCGCCCTTCTAAAAGCAGACACGCCATTAATATACTATTCACTCACACGGTTCTCAATATACATCCAGCTTCGATCCATCTACGCTACACAAGTAACATATATTTAAGCAAGAATGTTAGCTAGTACTTACCCATTCTGAAATCCAGCAAACTAACATTATCTTTCTAAACCTAGCTAGCTAGCTACATTTAAATTAAACAAAAACCTAGCTATCATCTCTGGCCTTCAATTACAAACACATGCAGCAAAGTAATTGAGTACTAACCTCTGATCAGATCACTAAGAAGGCAGTGATATGTTTTCACCCCTAACTCCCTAAAGCCGGCCGCCTTGCTCCACCAATGCAGCGCAATGAAGACAGGTCTGTAGTGTCGACATCGAGAAAGTACGCCAAGTAATTAATAGTGTGCAGAATATCACAGACGGTTCCAACCACAAACGGTCTGTGAAAACAATATATCACAGACGGTTTGTGTTAATAACCGTCTGTGAATTATCACAGACGGTTCTATATACGCACCGTCTGTGATACCAACAATATCACAGACGGTTCATATTAATAACCGTTTGTGATTTGTTATTATCACAGACGGTTAGTATAAAGAACCGTCTGTGATAGTCTACATTATCACAGACGGTTATTAACACGAACCATCTGTGATGTCCATAATATCACAGACGGTTCGCAAAAAGAATCGTCTGTGATTGGTGAGTATCACAGACAATTCGTATATAAAACCGTCTATGATAGTCTTTCACAGACGGTTTACACTACACACCGTCTGTGATAGTTCACTCGATAACTTAAATTTTTTTATTTTTTTTGTCTAGCCTCAAGAAATTAAATAATGTACCCATAGCCTTCGAAAACAAGCAAATAGAGACGCAAGCACAACAACACATTCAGATCTATTACAGCTAACGGACCCTTCGTGGCACGACGGTCACACTAAATAAGACACACTTACGACACTTACGGCAAGAGTGTGTTGCCTAGTATGCCGTCGTGCCACAACGGAGGCACTAGCTCACGACATTAGTCGGCGTTGCGGAGGAACAAGCAAATACAGATGCAAGCACAACAACACATTCAGATCTATTACATGATAACAAGCTAACGAACCCTTCATGGCACGACGGTGACGTTAGACAAGACACTCTTACGACACTTACGGCAAAATTGTCTTGTCTAGCGTCCCGCCGTACCACGACGGAGGCGCTAGCTCACAGTGGAGGGGAGATGCATGAAGGAAGCACAACAACACATTCAGATCGATCTATTACATGATAACAAGCTAACGAACCCTTCATGGCACAACGGTGCGGCTGAACAAGACACACTTACGACATTTACGGCAAGAATGTGTTGTCCAGCCGCCCGCCGTGCCGTGACGGAGGCACTAGCTCACAGCGGAGGGGAAGCTAGCTAGTGGATGAACTCACGCGTGACTAGTACCGCTGGAAAGGTAGATGGGGTTATTAATAAGGGCTAAGTAGTGGGAGGAACTGCTGCCTGCCATTCGATGTGGAGAGAATGGACGGTCGAGATAGAAATCCTAGGTATTCGCCAATTATTGGTAACATGTGATTTTTAGAGATGGTTATTAACACGAACCGTCTGTGTTGTCCAGATTATCACAGATGGTTCGTATTAAGAACCGTCTGTGAAAGTTCACAGACAGTTCTTAATACGAACCGTCTGTGATGTCTTAATTATCACAGACGGTTCGTGTTAATAACCGTCTATGAAAATATCACAGACGGTTGCGAGTATAAACCGTCTGTGAAAGTTTAATCACAGACGGTTCCGTATAAACCGTCTGTGATATAGCCGTCCATTATAGCCTCTTTTGTACTAGTGTGATCTACTCGCTATAACAATCACAAGCTGCCTCCTGAGCTGCCAGTTGATCCCCATGTATTTGGGGACCATCGATTTTGTTTAACTTACCATTTTCTGTTGTACATCCAAAAATCAAGGGTTAACTTTGGGAGCCCCTAAAGTGGGCTCTCATCATCCTATGGTTCTAGTGGTTAAGCAGCAAATCCACCTATTGGTCTTCTTTGCTCGCTTTGACTCTTTGTCATTGCAGAAACCGTTCTGATGGAGGCCATTGCTGTTTAGGCTCTCTTCTTCGTGTACCCTTGTTGTGCTCCTCAATGTCATGGACCTCGTCTTTGTTATGGTAGAAGCTGTCAAGTTTTTATGAGCATCATCGTCAAAAGCATCTTCCTCCCTATCAGGAACTTTCTCATTGGGCAAGGAATATGCTTGCCAGATCTCTCTGCATCAAGAAAGACATAAGTTAACAACAATGCCAATGCCTTCTGACCATGTAACAATTGCATCATCAACTGAAATGCAAATGTACTACACAGTACATAAGGAGTTAATATCTCTCAATGCTGACCTTGAATCCTGTGGTACAGTAGCAGGAGGTCCATTTGGGAGATTGTCTTCATCGAGAATGTTAATTTGTGAATTTCTTGAACCAGTGGTACTGCCTTCCAAAGTTGCATCGTAACTGAGGAACTTTTGGAGTGCACTGATGTTTCCAGTCTTGTTGCCTCGGAGAATTGCAATAGCAGTGTCCAATATGCCCAAAGCCTGCTCTACCTCAGGGCTGATGTAGGGTTTATTTGTGGCCTGTTGCAATTGCTCAGCTGGTTGGTTAGAAGGGCCAGCTGTAACATGATACAGCTTGAAGAATGTCTTCTGTTCACTCTCCTCTTCAACAATCTCACTGCTCGATGTGATATTAGCAACTGTCACAGGATTCTGTACAGTGGGATTGTCAGGGAGCGCCTCAGTAGCATTTTCCTCAATTGGAGTCACTTTCACCTTGTAAGCAGAATCCTGGTACTCACGGATTCTAACATAGAGTGGTGCTCTCAAAGCTTGCTTGTAGTCCTCGTCACAAGTGGCCACAGTACTAACTGCCTGCAAGATAAGTCAAATACAATTGCTCAACAGGGCATATTGCTTTTCAGAATCTCATGATTCAACATAAACTATCGTGCTGTATTTCTCTCGTGTCATGGTTCACCCACCCCACATTGTGGTACAAAGAAATCCATGTAGACCATAGTAGAAATATGCAAATTGTTATCCTCACTAACATCAAATGTGCATTAAGGTCTGCAATCAAGGTCGTATGCCACTAACCTTCTGATATAACTTATGCCCACTGCCAATTAGCTGCCTTGATATGAAGTTGATCAACGATGGTGGAACAAAGTCTAGCTTAATATCCATATTAGCTATTGCCCTGAATGGAGGATTTGGTTAAAAAAAAGAGTAGCAGTATATTTATTAAATCTAAAAAAATTATTGAATAACAGTATAAAAAAGGATTTGGTTAAAAAATATAGTACAAGTACATTTTTGAAAGCTGAAAAACTATTGAATAACAGTTCGTTGAACAAAATAGGAATCAAGACATCAAGTGCACTACTATTCAAGACACGAGAATGATGAAAAATTTATATTGCTGAACAAACAAAATAAGCTGATGCAACAAAAAATTATAGCATTTAGATACTAATACTTCACTGAAGCTAATAAAATGGTAAACGGTTTATTTTTAAGATAAATTCAATATGTGCGCATAGTGCATACATGGTGTCTTTATATTGAAATGAATGGAGTTATAAAACCTAAATGTAGCTATATCTGTGTTACATAGATAAAGTCATAACAATACATGTCAATAAGAAACGACTTAATGGAACTCTCCCATTTCCACCAAAAAATTAACACTATTTTAAAAGAGTCACTTCCTTGATTCACAAAATCACTGATTTGGCACCTATAATAGTGGATGCAATTTCAAAGGCCTAAGGAGTGATCTAAAATGAAATTTGGTGCTATCTAATAACTATTGAAATGCAAAATAGCATCAGATGCTTTACCTGAAAAAGCTTCTTTCCTTTGTAATCCTTTGCAAGACAAAGCCTCCAACTAAATCTATCCGAATTGTATCACCAGCTTCGGGAATTCCATCCTTAGTAAATCCATGTGTCTGTATATTTATATCATCCAAATCTGATATCTGCAAACAAGTCAATGAGCAATAAATGAATAAACCAGGACACGCTATCAAGGCTGTAGGCAGAGGTTCATAAAAAAGAATCTATAACCAAAAAATTCAACCTACGCACAGTTTTCATTATTACAACGACAAGATCTTCTTTAAGATACTCCAATTCAAAGTAGTGTAGAAGGGCTTCTCTCTCTGAAACCGGCCATGGAACCTTCACCCTTTCTTCCAAATAGTGAATAAGCAAATTAGCTACAACAACTATAAAAGGGAAAGCCTAAGTAAAAATGTACGAAACAAGGACTCTTAAGAGAAATTTAGTCATCACTCATCAGCCAACCTGATCAATGAAATTTCTTCACCAATCCGAACCTTTTTCAAGCAGCCTGACTGAGCAACTTTAAAAGTTGGCAGATTGTATTGTGGAAACCTGGACAAAAACAATCTCATCAGTTTATGAGAGAATTTATTCATTTGACTAAGTTTTTGTTTTCTTGGTCCAGGTTGACTTCAAACGTTCAAGTATACAACAGGCAACCATGTTTTCTTTCATAAAACATGGAGATGTCCCAGTATCAAGGAAACAATTAGACTGAAAAATATGTAGATAGCAACAGTAGTAGCTAAAAACTCATAGCATTATCCCTCATTTTTTCAAACTTTATCTGTAGTGGGTTACTCCAATCATTATGTATTCAGTGAAAAAAGAACTTATGATGTCTTTATTATATTACTGCAGAGAGACACTGTATAGGTGCAACTGTGAAACATCAGGTAGTCACTAAAAAGTGGGTATATGTGGGCCAAGTGGCAGGCTGGCTGCTATAAGCAAAAAAGGCAGCATGTGAGTGCACTTCTCAATTAAGCACCACCATGGTTTATATAAGAATTCAAGGAGACGAGGATTCTCATGCCATAAATAATAAGCTGCCTATAACAAAGAACATGCAACAGCATAGAAGTTGAGTCAAGAACCCAAGAAATGAAAAATCTATTTGTCCAAAGTTACAATATATAAATGGTTTACTTCCTGAATGCCATAATTAAAACTATGTTGCCATGGCCTCTTAATTAGATACAGGTCTTTATGTTGAATTGTTGATCCCACAAGCTAAAGCTGAAGCTAGGCCAAACAAGTCCTAATACTATATTCATGAATATTTGAGAATACCACATGTACTTTCCAAGAATGTGAAATTTAAAGTAAAGAAGAACAACGCTTGAAGTTGTCCTCAATGAAGAAAACGATGTACTCACCATTTTCTGTATAGAGCTGATTCCCATGACACACATGTACCTATGCAAAAGAAATGTCTTCAACTGACTATGTGAAGTTTAATATTTTACTCATTGATGGTTAAAATTCCTTACAAACATCAATAGGTCCATCCGCAAAGCCTTCAGCAAGGAGGGTGTGAAATGGGGTCCCCTCTGGGCCCTCACGATACATGACTCGTAATTGGTCTGTATCTTGCTTCACCTACAAAATAAAAGGTAACTACAAATCGCAGCAATTCATAAGAATTTACATGGAAGCCTAGGATAAGAACTAGAATACTAGATGGATACCTAGGATAACAACTAGATGGAAACCTAGGATAGCAACTAATCCCTCTTCAAAATAAGGTAGAAAATAGGCAAGAGAACAACAAGTTTGAAGCACAGTACTATGTGAGGCAGAAATTACAAACAAAAGTGAAATATTGCGCTCTGGAAATCGATGATATCATGGCATATGAAATAAGAAAGAAATCAGTGGCTAATCGCACTATGATGCAAAGGAGAGATCCGTCACATTATGTTCTAATCACATAATATGCAGAACATTTTCTTTAAATGTGTTAACAACTTCAGTTAAATGCACATACCTTCCACTCCTTGTGTGGTGCCCCATGAATCTTTGAAGATCGTTCATTTCCTGAAGTATTTAGCATTTCGAGAAAATTTGAGACTTCTTTGGTCCGTGCTTCAGCAATAAGGTCAATATTGCCTAAAAAGGGACATAAAGGCATGGATCAAAAACACAGAACAGGCATATTTCACAAGTAGGCCGTCAGAAATGCCGCTATCAAGTCCTACAAAGAGTAACAAATTTTCAGCTACCCCTACAAAACCTTCTCTAGCAGGATGGGCACATACAAATCATTAATCAATTTAATCACACGTACAACATGTCCATATCACTAGGGAATTTTTACAAACTCAAACCACAAAAGCTCACACCTTTTTTAATGACACCCAACCTAGCTAAAAACTAATTGCAGTTATAACTACATTAATAATCTAGCTACTCCAAAGATGCACCACAAGCAAAGTAGATTAAACCCAAACCTTCATCAGAGCCGGACAGAGATGACTCCAAAATCTGCTTCTTCACCAGAGATCTCAACAAGTCCTTGTCAGCGAGATCGGGCAGCGCCAGTGCCTTGTCCAGCCGGTCGCGCAGCTCCAGAATCCCCATCCTCTTCTCCATGGCCGCTACCAAGAAGCTCTCTTCAGTCACCTACCTCACCCAACTCCATAAAGATGAGAGCTTTTCCAACGAAAGTAGCATAATTCCCCCAACCAAACCGATCAAAGAAAGACACCACAAGACCACAACAACATCTACTTTTGTTCCCACCACAAAGCTTCCAAAATTAAAGGTCCAAGATAAGAAAGGGAAGACAGCAAAGGTTACAACTTTATGCTTATGCTCCAGAGGAGGAAAGCAAAGGCTCCATCTCCATTAAAGAAGAAGGCTGCTCTCCTGCAAAAGGTCCCGGGTTTATCAAGAAAGAATCTATTTCCCTTTTGGCCAAAACACTTCTTTGAAGTTTCCCCCCATCGAACGCCACAGGAAAAGCAAAAAACCACTGTTTTATATGGAAATTTTCGCAGAAAAGATCACAGACACACGCACGCGTAGGTAGGTGGGTAGGTATAAATCCATCACGCCGTCGGTGGTTAGCACTCACCGGAGATTCTTCCGGAGATGGAGAAGGGTGAAAGCTGCAACGATCGACGAGGAGGAAGAAGATGGGAAGCGGCTAGAAACCGAGGAGAAGCATAAAGACAGAAAAGAAAGAAGATTGGAGGGGCCTAGTTGTTGGTGCAGGATGTGGGGCCCACCGCAGAGTTGTTAGGATTCTGCCCTGGAGCATTTTCCCCTCTTGCTAACTAGCTGAGGAAGCCGGCAAAGGTGGGTTTTTTATGTTGTGGATGCGATTTTTGGTTTACGGTTTTTGAATTTTGTCTGTTTATGATATATGCAGAGAGAAATATCGCATATAATTTGATTGATATAACTAAACTCGGTACAGTATTTACTCTAATTGATTTGTAGATTCCATTTTAAAAATATATCATTTAAAAACTAGTTATCTATTATATTATTAAAACAGAAGGGAAAAGGCCATCACATTCACTCTCAAGGAATAGAAATTCTCATATTAATCGAAGAAAAAAAGAAAGATCTATACCGTTGATCGTGGTGGATCTAGATTATAACAGTCATGAATTCGATCAGCCAGAAGAAAAATACAAGCCAAAAATAATTGTGTGGGATCCAGTCAGGTTTTACTTGAGTAAAAAAAGAGCTTGGTGTCCATACGGAGCAAAATGGAGTCATAAATGACCAAAATAGATAGATGTATTTGATGTCTAAGGGCAGTCCCAATGGTATATTTATTGTAGTTTCTATCTATATTAATTATCCTGCCAACTAAGCAATTTGCTGATGTGGCAGTAGATTTATTGTGGAGAGAGAAGAAAAAAAGAGAGAAACCGTTTCCTGAGGAGGAAACTGAGTCTTCTCGCGTACCGATGGGCTAAGAAACGGGCAAACTGGCGTTGGGGAGACTCAACTCGTTTCTTCCGTGTCTCCCGCGGGTTGCCCTCCCACGCGCGCTTCGTCTCCCGCTTCGGTCCTCCGGCAGCGCGCTCCCTCCCCGTCCCACCTCCCTCCCCTCCCGCGCGCGCTCCCGCTTCGCTCCTCCCGCGCGCGCTCATCTCTCGCGCCCGCGCCCCTCTTGCGCCGTCCCGCCTCCCTCCCCTCCTGTGCCCTCATCTCCCCCTCTGCCGCAACACCAAAGCCATCACCGGCGCCCTCATCTCCCTCTTTCGCGCCCTCCTCCAAATCCCCTCCCTAATCTGCAGCGCAACGACCCCTCCTCCAATCGATTTTCACCCCAACACTCATGAACCAAAATCCATCCCCAATCTCTGACAGAATGGATCGAGTCACTGGTTCCAGGCGAGGCACCGGTTCTCCTGCCGCCCATGGTGCTGCAACCTCTGCTCTGGCCGCCGGTGATGCTGCAACTAGTGTTCAAGTCGCCGGTGTTCCTGCATGGTGGACATCATCAACTCTTGGGGCCTTCTTCAGGCATGATTCATCTCCTACTGAAGGGTATGGTCTTGTAATCTTCAGGTTTTCCTATTGCCTAACAAGTTTTCTCTGTCAATTGGTTCTGAAAATAATAGTCTACTAGTTTGGTCTTGTAATCGATATTATTTGCACTAGTAAATAATAGTCTGCAGTCAAACCAATTTGCTAACCATCCTAATGAAAATAATAGTCCAGAAAATTTCCATTTTGTTGGCACTACAACAAGCAAAACTACAATTTCTCCAATTGCTCCAAGTCCTAAAGGAACCCCGTCAGGTGGAAGCAATTCAGTGCATGATGTAAATGCAGAAGACAAAGAAACAATCGATGTTGATGCGGATGAAACCCTCCAATATGCTAGGACCGACAAGCGATTGACCTAGACGAAAGCTGAAGACGCTAGATTGGTAAGCCACCTTTCTTACTTTGTAAACTTTGAGCCTGGACTATAGGAAAAAATCTGCTTGATTGTAAACTTTGAGCTGCTGTTTTCTAAATGTAGGCCGCTGCTTGGTTGCATAACTCAAAGGACCCGATTGATGGAAATGACAGGAAGTCAGATCAATATTGGGCGGATGTTACTGAAGAATACAACAAAACCACAGAGAGTTTCCGCAGGAGAAACCGGAACCAACTGAAAATCCGTTGGGATCGTGTTAAGAAACCAATCAGTGAGTTCCATGGTTGTTGCGTAAAAACCACTAGAGTGTACAGAAGTGGGATGAGTGATGACCAATTGATGGATCTTGCTGACAAGATGTATGCCTCTGAACATAGTGGTAAAGATTTCATGATGAAGCATATATGGAACGTTGTACGAGATGAAAGGAAGTGGTCTGCATATGTCAAAAAAATGGACAAGGACAAGGGTGCAACTACTAAGCCAGCTCCAGTGGTGAATTTGGAAGATAATCCTAACATTCGTCCTATGGGGCATAAGAGGGCCAAGGATGAGCGCTATGGGAAAAGGAAGGCACCTGATGCTTATTCAGCTATTAGTGAGAAGCTAGACAAGTTCATTGAAGTAAGCACAATGGCTAGGAAGGACCGTGACAACATGTCAGAGTTGCAACAAAATTTGGCAAATAGTAAGGTTGAAGCTGCCAAGCTTACTCATAAGGCAACACAAGAACAACTCAAGTGTAAAATGCTAGACACTTATAAAGAGTTAATGTTAGCACCTACAAGCAATCTGAGTGCACATGCTTTGGCTGAGAGGGAGAAAGCACTGGAGAGTATGAGGTTGGCCTTATTTGCTAAAGATAATTAAGGTATTTGCTAAACTGCATGCTGTTTTTTTTTATAATTCAGTGAGTGGAACTGAATAGTTCTTAATTCTTCTATGAATTTGCTTTCAATTGCCAAGGAGAATTAGGTAATGGGCATGCCTATTGTTTCCCAGAATAGATATCACATCCCACTAAAAGGCAGTATGCTTTCTACGTTATTCTGGTACTTGATACTTGGTGAAGAAATCATCAACAGCATTATTTGTCTAGATGTGAACTGAAAATTGGTGTGAACACTGCATGCTGTTTTTTGTGTGAACACAACAACTTTATTTGTCTAGATCATGTGAACACAACAACTTTATGCTGTGAAAACTGCACTATTTATTTGCTGTGAAACTGCATGCTTTCTATGGTGTGGAACTGAAAATTGGTGTGAACACTGCATGCTTTTGTGTGAACACTGCAACTTTTGTGTGAACAACTTTATGCATCTCTGGTGAACACTGCAACTTTTGTGTGAACATTGCATCTCTGGTGTGCATATATGCACGGGCAGTACTGAACCTCATGATGCTGAACCTCATCTCTGGTGAACACTTCCCCTAATGTCTCACCAACCACCGCATGATGCTGAACCTCATGACGAGGATGGCAGCATAGACCCAGAGGATTTATACACATTTGAAGAATTTCTAGTTGAGCAAGAATTATTAGAAGACCTACAAGATCATATGGTTGCAGAATTGAGGGATGATATTGAAGTGCTAGAAGAAGGGAGGAGACGTAACAGTGGTCCAAGGAGATATTTGGCAAGGCCTCGTGAAGAAGCCAATCAACGGCTTATGGATGATTATTTCTCACTTAATCCCATCTACAATTCTACTATCTTTCGTAGAAGGTTTAGGATGAGAAGGCCCCTCTTCCTGCGCATTGTCGATGCCCTCGGTGAGTGGTCTCCATTTTTCACCTTAAGACTAGATGCTGTTAAACGCACTGGGCTATCGCCAATTCAAAAGTGCACAGCTGCTATTAGACAATTGGCAAATGGCAGCCCTGCAGACCAACTTGATGAGTATATCAAGATTGGAGAGAGTACTGCAGTGGAGTGCTTGAAGTTGTTTGTCGAGGGTGTGATTTCAGTATTTGAGGCAGAGTACTTGCGACGCCCCACGGTACAAGATGTTGAACGCCTAATGCAGATCGGAGAGCGTCGTGGGTTCCCTGGCATGCTAGGGAGTATTGATTGTATGCATTGGCATTGGGAAAGATGTCCCTACGCATGGAAGGGGATGTATACCCGTGGTGATCATGGTGTACCTACGGTTATTCTAGAGGCAGTTGCTTCGCACGATCGTTGGATATGGCATGTCTTCTTTGGTGTTGCTGGATCCAATAATGATATCAACGTGCTTAACCAATCAGATTTGTTTTTCGAGCGCTGAGAGGAGAAACTCCTAAGGTGCAGTACTATGTCAATGGAAGGCAATATAATACTGGTTATTACCTAGCAGACGGCATATATCCAGAGTGGGCTGTTTTTGTTAAGTCAATACGTAACGCACAGTCAGATAAGCATCAACTATTTTCACAAAAGCAAGAAGGGGCAAGGAAGGATGTTGAATGTGCCTTTGGTATTTTTGCAATCTCGCTTTTGTATTTTGCGCCGACCAGCACGTCTATACGAGCAAGGGGATCTTGGGAATATCATGCTTGCCTGTATAATCCTCCACAACATGATAATTGAAGATGAGAAGGATATAGAGCAAGTTCCTCTTGATTTGAACGAGGAAGCAAGCACGTCAACTGTTGAAGCACCTACAATCTCTCATGGACAAAACTCGGAGATGGAAGAAGTGCTACAAAGAAATGCCATTATTCATGATCGTGAAACTTACAAACAACTTCAATCAAATTTAATTAAACATATTTGGCACAAGTTTGGGAACTCAAATTAATTAGGTACAAATGTGTGGGTTTATGTATATACTAACCTTATTGTCTATAAGTGATAATTTTTAAAATCTATATAGTTACATGTATACTTGTCTATTGTTATATTACTTTGAATTTTGTTAATTGACTTGCCCATCGTTTTTTTCAGGCTACTCAAGGCTAAGGATTTTGTCAATCCCCTACGTAGCTGCTGTGGACGTGCCTAAGGTGCTGTGGACATGGAGTTCATGTGGAGATGATGAACGGCCCATGATTATCTAGATATTATTATATATTTATGTTTGAAATGCTACTTAAATTCCTATGGTTAATGTAGTGGATGACTCAGTGTTATCTACCTACCACTATATATTAACGTGGCTACCAATACTTACTACATTGTTATAGTTTAAACTTATTGTTCTCAGTTTTTAACGTGCTTGGAGCAGCTATCAACGTGATTGAGATGTGGCAACATGGATTCCTACATGGATGCTTGCCACAACTGATTGTTCTCAGTTGTTAATACATGCATCGTCTCATTAAATGTTATTCTCCATGGAAACCGTTATAGGAAACTACGCATTGGGAGGGTTAGGTCTAGATTGAAATTTATTGCTCTTGGAAACTATCTCTAGAAACTATGCATTGGAACTGCTCTAATATCAAAAGGTGGGTTCCTATTTGTCATGGGACTCTCATATCCACTAATACGTGTTTAATACACACATTATGACCTGTACCGCCAAATAAACTAACAGGGTGATCAAAAGGGCTTCAGCTTCTGGCTTCCGGCTTATTTTTCACTATTCATAAATTTCGTCTTTTTCTGAATTTTTGGCTTTTTGTTGAGCTTTTTTGCCGGTTCTTTTTTTCCCCGTATTTGTTTGTATTATACGTAATGGGCTAACATATTTTTTATATTTTTAAATTTTTTAAATTTAATTATGCTAAATAAGCCTCTGTCAGCTACATTATTTTTTCAGCCAGCTACAGTGCTTTTCAGTCATAAGCCACTAAAAAAAGCCCAAATGATCACAGCATGGTGGCTCCTATTAAGTTCAAAAAAGAAACAAAACTAGGGGATACTCAAGCTTGGTGGTTGATGCCCTCCAATCAAGGCAAGTGATGAGTCCAGCTCGAATGCGGTTTCCTGTTCCGGTTTTGGTATTTCCATCTGTATTTTCTCCGCGTGGCAAGCATCTCTTGGCTGTGCTTTTTATTGGCCCCTTTTTGGCAAGCATCCGTTGGCTGTGTTATTAAAACAGAAGTAAAGGAGTCACCACATTCATTCTTAAGGGATAAAAATCTTCACATTAATCGAAGAAAAAAGAGAAAGATTCATGCGTTGATCGTGGTGGTTCCAGATTATAACAGTCTAGATTAAAAGAAAGAGTCCAAACATGTATTCAATCAGCCAGAAGAAAGATATGAGCCAGAAACAATTGTGTGGCATCAGTGGAGATTGAGTCAGGTTTCATTTGAGCAAGAAAAGAGCTTGGCTTCGATATGGAGCAAAAAGGAGTTCCACTCGAACATGTCGATATAGGAGATAAAGTTAAGCCAAAGCAAGGTGCAAGAGTGACAAATCCAATAATGTGAGCTCTCAACAAAGTCAACCGGAAGAGCCCGATCGACCAACATGCTTGAAGGCAGCCTATACCACATATGGTATCGATGGGCATCCGGACAATGATGACGTGCACCACACTGCCAGTCATAAGGCGCACCAACTATCACATAGCACTACACAGGAGTGACATCAACAATAGTTGGAGCAGCTCCATGGCCACTCCATCTACAACAAGGCATGATGTCATGTACCTAATTAAGGGCAGTGCCATGGCTGTGCAACTAGCATATGCATTATGTAAGGCACCAAAATCATACATTGCACTGTAGGAAGGAGAAAGAAGCATGCGCGTCATGTTGTGATAGAAACAACAAGATACATAAGAGAGTAGAGAAGGAACAAGAAGCCATGCAAGAAGAACACTAGGTGTCGAAAAAACAAGATAAACAGAAAACAATTAAGAAGAAGACGCTGAGGACGAGGAGAAAGAGAGGAATAGTAGATCAACGCCAAGGTCACGATGTCAAGGGCGAGACACCGGCGTCATAATGGTAGTATGCCTGCGTCAAGATTGGGATGCGACTGGCTTGAAATTGGAGAGCTATGGCAAAGGATCAGTAGAAAGAAGCAACAACAACCAACAATAAAGACTTGAAGAATAGATGTGTCAGTTTCGTGTGCTTGCATAGGAGCCACAATTAATTAACTCGATGAAGGCGGACTAAGGTGAGTGCACGGCTTCAATCTGTTGGTAATAATAGTGTACAAAAGAGGTAGTAACGGAGTTGCATTTGAAGACAAGAGAAGACTGATTAGTTTCTTTTTGGAACTATTTGACTTCACGCATGAAAGCAACATAGGGAGCATCAATGCATAAGGAGGAGATTGGGCAAACAGATTGAGGTGCACGGCAATGGAGCGGCCGTGGTGAGGGTCTTGATGGCCATGGCCTCAGCAACTCAGTAGAGTGAAGTGGTGCACCCGCCGACGTAGGATTCAACAAAGCATGGATGGACTAGAAAAAACGAAAGGATTATAAGTGAAAAATAGAGGAAGCAAAGAAGCAATGAGAGATAATCCAACCACAAATCAAGGCCAGTGGTGAAAGCAACATCGACGAAGGCAACAAAATAGGTAGCCTCACAGCAGATAATTGTTAGCGTAGCCCCTAGGAGATTAGATCATCTCTCCCGCAGGTAGCCTCACAGCAGATAATTGTTGTGGCTAAGAACAACCAAGACATGAACCCACTCTGATATATACCATAAAGAAATATTCAATTGCAAGGTTGGATTTAGACTACAACAGATAAAATGTAGCTACTTATACTACAATAATAACTTCTTGGACATGAGACTGGATAATCTAACAAAGATAAGAGATTCTCAATACAAATATCGAGTGAAATTTGAGAAAAAACCTTTAGTTTATATTTTTTTAGCTATTTATATAATCCGTAGCCTAAAAGGTGTCCATACAAAATAATTTTGTTTCTTCTTTCTTTCGAGGATGCGTCATGTTAGATGTGCTATTTTAGGATTTGCCACTAATATCTCATTGACATGTGGCCCTAGGATCCACATATCAGCGATACATGGAGTGACAAATCCTAAAGTGCATATCTTTACAATAGCAAATGATAAAATATCACGTGTTCAAATAAGCTCGATAATATGGAAGCTTTGGCAGAGAGGAGATGAAGCTTTGCATTGAAGATGAGCTATAATGACATGGTGTCATTAGGTAGTTAGGGGCGTGCCATCGCTGGAAAGGGGCACGACATCACCTACGATGCCCAAAAGATTTTCCATATTGTTAGATAGCAATTAAAGTAGACATATCGACATCAGTGAAGATGCGAGATTAGCGTGGTTAGTGAGGAAACCATAGAGTTGAGGTGGCCAATGTTGAAGAGAAATGATCGACATGGAAGAAGAGAGACATCGAAAACGTATAACATCATATATGTGTATATGCATATATGCATCTGTACAAATAGAACCTTGGATGTACATAAGTAGAGGAGTAAAGAGCTCGAAGTACAGATGGTGTAGCCATAGGGAATATACTTAGGGTCACCCGAGAGAGTGTGACAGATGTCCCCAGTAGGGATAAGTGACAGTTATACGTGTATGCATGTTTGATGTTGTAACGGTCATCATTAAGCAATAACTGAGAAAAGTAGAAGATAATTATGTGGTGGAGTATTGTATTGGAATGGGTAGCAGGTAAGAGATTGTATTGGAATGGATAATGATTAAGAGTGATCAATCAAGAATAGGGTATGCTGTTAGAGGTTAAAGCAAAAAAGTTGTATTGACGAGTAAAGATAGAAGACACATGGTTCGGTGGGGCAGTCGATGTGTTAGGGATTATAAGTTCAAGATAGATCGTGTTGTGGTGCATCGGTGTATATGTGGGCAATATACTCTAATAACATGTAAACTAATAAGATTGCCGCACATATAATTAATGTATCGCTTTTAGATTAAATAGAGGTACATGTTTATGCATACATTTTGGCAAAGAGTAATTAATGGAGGAAGAATAGGGGCGTACAACTACATGATCCATGTATATAGAGTGTTTATTTGTTTAAGAATCTCAATCCATCAAGCTCATACTTCAATTACATTTCTCAAGTTGTATTTTCCTTCAAGCTTTTATTATCATTTCCAATATTTATGATGTATTAAAATCCTAAATAGCCTACAAGATGTATAAATATATTTTTAAATATTTAAGTTATATTATTTGATACTGAAAACTTTAAAATAAATCTAGACGCGTAAATACATGGATCGCCCTCCAAGTTGTAGGGAAAAAACACAGTAGAAGCAGAAGCCGGCCTGAACCCAGACAAGCAAGCGGTGCTATGGCTACAACAATTTGTAATACACTCCAGGTGGTCCATGTACACAGATTATGTGATTATTTGTAATATTAGAAGAATCTAGGGGTACATATGGAAGACTCGAACTTTACAGAAAAAATAGTTCAATTTTTATATGTTATGGAAAGTTTTTTGCGTTTCAAGTGTGGCCTAGATGAGCTTAAACCAAGGGCGGACACAACCTTGTCATTGGTTAGGTTGGGCGGCTGCTTAACCCGATCGTCCAACAAGGGGTGATCATTTGGGTTTTTTTTAGTGTCTTATGGCTGAAAAGTACTGTAGCTGACTGAAAAAACACTGTAGTTGACAGAGACTTATTTAGCATAATTAAATTTAAAAATTTTAAAAATATAAAAAATATGTTAGCCCATTACGTATAATACAAACAAATATGGGAAAAAAGAACCGGCAAAAAAGCTCAACAAAAAGCCAAAAATTCAGAAAAAGACGAAATTTATGAATAGTGAAAAATAAGCCGAAAACTAGAAGCTGAAGCTCTTTTGATCACCACCTCTGGAAGAAAAAACTTGTGTCGATTGCCCTTAAAAACCCAGGGATACTAATTTTGCCCCAACTCAAAGGTATCAGTGTGCGCTCTACACCTGATCTAGCTACCCAACCGTCTAAGCATACGTACTCATAACGAGAAGTTTACTTTTAAAGCAGGAGTTACAGTTCGCAAACCCTTCGTGCTTAGTATGTTGTCGTAACAAATTCAGGCTCTTTTCTGTGGTTTTTGACTGAAAATAATACGGCAATTGTAACGCCCCTATTTCTGGAGACGGTACGGTACTCCGTGACCGTATAAAAATGAACAGTCACAGAGTACTGAACCAGAGTGCGCACCACAACAGCACAAGCTTTTAGCTTAAAAAATCAAACTTTTATTACAAATATATGGTCTAACAACCAGTTTTGGCATAACGGGCGAGAAAGCCCAAACATACTTACATCACAAAAAACTTTCCCAGGCGGCCTGAGCGCAGCTGAGACATAAAAATACTCATCTTTCTAGAAGAACGGCTCCTCGGAAACACCATCTTCTGCTTGAAATTCTTGATTTTCTAGATCTTCTGTTTGTTATTTAGCAAGTCATAAGTACAATCGTACCCAGCAAGTTACAAGGGTAACCCTAATTTACTACTTGCAAGGAATAATCAAGGGTGGGAATATATTGGTTTTATTACAGGGAGTGGATGTAGTTTTATTTGCAAACAAATAAAGTTAAAACATTTCTCCTTAAGATCAGGGGGTTTTCAGTTATTAGATAAAGTTTCACCATTATTCAGATTAATAACATCATAAACTCTACTTATGCCTCGTTGTTGGAATCACCCAATTAACACAGCTTCATTAACAGGAAGCACGGCGTATTCGAATACTATTAGTTTAACTCTGCAGAGCTGCTCAGCCTTACCCACACGATTTCTTAACCCTCATGACTGAGTTAAGAAAGCCAGGTCGTTTCACTGCTCAACTCTTTATATAGGCTCTACCCAATAGAATCACTCAGTTAGGCCAAAACTAAACCTAAACTCCCCTTGTCGTTTGAGTGACCACTACCGTTGTTAGGTACCCGCAGCATACCTAACTCCCCGGCATCCTCTCATCTCACATCCTGTAAAGTTTCAATCAAGTTGAGCAGCTACTAAACCAGTGTTGACAAGTCAACTCCTGTGGTTGAGCGTTCACTGTGTCTTTTATTTAGCATAAGGTTCTTGTCATTATATTTTTCACCTGAGACATCCAACCACAAACTTCCACCATGCTCAACAGCACTAACCACCACCATTCCAAACCAGCCTCCACACTAGGGTAAAGTGGTGGGCGAAGACAGTCTCGCGGTGTCCCACAACCTCTCTACCCTAGGTCCAAGCTTTTCAAAATCTACAGGCTCGCGGCCAAAATCACTTAGTAGTACAAAATGTTGAGTGAGATGATCTATGAATATTTGTACAATATTTTAATTGATACTAAGGCTGTCAAGGTGAATGTGGCCATCAATCAAGGCAGGACATTTTTCAGTTGTAGGATTTATCTAAATAGCATGCCATTCTAAACATTTCTTTTAAATCAATTAACATTTCACAAATAACATTAATGGAAATATTGTAATTAAATAATTTAAGTGTCATGGGATTCAAAATGATTAAAAACTTGTAACTTGCCTTGCTGTTAGGAAATCTTGACAGCTTTGTAAACTTCAGCGCTCAGATTTGAATCTTGGACTGCTGCTTCGGAGAAGTCGGGAGCTAGCGCAAACATATAAATAAAAATAAGTCTGCACTTGAATCTAATCAAGCTAGGGAAAATAAACTAATTAAAAGGAGTAAATTGCATAAAACTCAAATGGAGGGGTTTGGATTTATTTGGAATTAGATTTGGCAAAATGGAGGAATTTAAATTTATTTGGAGATGAATTTGGTAGAATGGAAGTCAAAAATGAACTCTTGGTGTTGAGTTAATCAAAATGTGATATATTTCATGCCGAGCTCTAAACTAGACCAAACTACCAATTAATTGCAGTTTAGGGGGACCAACCTATCAAGCTAGGGAGTAGCAAACGGTACAAGCTCGGCCCTAAAGGACAAGGGCTGGATTTTTTTATGCTGTTTATATCTTTTAGTTTATGCTATAGTAATTAGTTTTTAAACGGTGTGCCTTTTAAGACGTAGTCTATAAGTTAATTGTAGTAGATATTGTACTGACTTAATTTACATAGGTCAAACTCGCACACGAGTGTCTCTTTCTATACTCACTCGCGCGAACAGACAGAGTTCAAAATTTTAAATCGAAAGCCATAAGTCACAACCCAAATTAACTCACCCAAGAGCACGGAAGCGAATCAACGCGCTGCACGCGCTCGCATTGAGCGGGGCAAAGCTATGGTTTTTGCTCGTCAAGCAGGCGCTTGGTGAATCCATTTTCCAGGTAAAAAATGAACGGGACCAAACCTAATCGGATGGAAGAAAGCACACGGCCGCCGGAGCAGCGTGGGTCGGGATCACAGCAACGGAGAGGAGAGCAGAGCAGATTTGTAGATTCCGTCCCAGTTCCGACCGAAATAGCCAGAATGTTTCGTACCGGCAAGCAAAATGGCACAATGAGTCCGCCGATGCGCGCGAGCTGTTTGGGTGGTTCGGGCACGGCACCGCACGCGCACGGTAGCTTTCGCTCGCTTCCCCAGCGGTGGGTGGTTGTGGTGGTCCATCACAACGACACGCACGACATTCAATTCGGACGGGACGGCTGGCGGGCTGCCGGCCAGCCTTGACGGGGATGTTGGAGAATGGAGAGCGTGCTTCGCTGCCAGTCACAGATGACTTGTTTCGGTGGAGTAGCCAGCTCCGGTTCATTTTAACTTTTTTTTTATATTTAATCATAATAAATAGGACGATTTCTTATATTAATTGCTTCGTCATCTGTTATTATTTTAAAAAATATAGATAAAAGTTATTAACCGCAACTTAAAATAGTAAGGCCAACAATGTGTGCTCTAAAAGTTTTTTTTTGAGTTGGAGGGTTTGTCGTTAGCTTTGTCATCGCTGGCAGCGTTCCAAATTCCGAATTTGAATTAAAAAAAATTACTGGACCTCACTTAGGGCGCCCATTTGCAATGCAGGGATTCCACAGGAATTATTCGGGAATATCACATGTATTAATTAGGAAAAAACAATGGGACTAAGTTCAAATGTGGACCAGTTGATTTCTTCCCCAATATTGGCTGAAATTTTTCCAGAAATTGCAAGTTCAGACAAGATATGTCGTTGAGTACTTGCTAAATCATGCAAAATATAGGCCCCGCTCAGTGTAGCTGAGGCTACCGGCTTTGAGGAGTTGCTATAGTGTTTGGAGTCGGAGCTGTACCGTGACACCAAGGAATGTGTACCGCTAAGAAGTGTCATCGCCTTTGCTACTAACATAATTGCACATTCAGATCCGACGTACCAGACGTTGCATCCGAGGCTCCTCCAGTATAGATTCTATTCCCACTTCAACAATTGTTATGAGCTATTGACGTCACTCACGTCGAAGTCGTTGTTTTGAACGATGATAGGGCACACCACTACAACAGGCATGGCTACACTAGCCAGAACGTCCTGGCCATTTGCGACTTCGACTGTCGATTCACATTTATGTGTGTCGGGTGGGTGGGGTTGGTGCATGACGCTCGGATCCTACAACAAACAATGGTGAAGTATGACGACTGCTTCCCACATCCCCCCGAAGGTCATATGGCAGATTTAAATTGCATTACGCCATTCATTCTAACTCTTGTACTAACCGATTTTTTCGTTGTAGGCAAGTTCTATCTTGTCGACTCTAGGTATCCGAACCGGTTGGGTTACCTAGCTTCATACCGCAACACGAGGTACCATTTGTTGGCGTTCGACAATGGGAGCATGCCGATGGGGATGCAAAAGCTGTTCAACTACCATCACTCACAACTGCGCAACACTATCGAGCGTGCATTTGGCATGTGTAAGGGCAAATGGCGCATTCTCAACAAGTTTTCGAAGTACAAGGGTCGCAAGCAAAGCGCCATCATTACAGCTTGCATGGCGTTGCACAACTTTATCATCGACTACGAGTTGACCGCGGCGGCAGCCGGCAACATGCCAGCGCAGGCTGCAGAACCCCTTTCGCACCGCCCGCATACCTCCCGCTCGGGCTACCGCAGGGCACGGACGCTACGTTGATGGACATGACACGTGACTGGATAGCAGTGTCATTGGTGGCTTAGAGCTACATGTGTCCCTCGTATGTTTCGTGCACATGCAAACACCCACGACACGTTGATGTACACGATGTTCAGTCGTTTGTCGCGTGTAAGAAAAGTTATGTGTACGGCGTTTCCAACAAATTAACTTAGTTGCTAACGGAAGTCGTAGTTTTCGTTTCGAACGTCGTTAGTACTTGCGCAGTGTTTGCTCCGGAGGTCTCAGCTTATTCGAACACTCATTACCTCATTTTAGCTACTACAGTGATTCCTTTAGCCGCTACAGTACTTCCTTCCGCCGCTACAGTGTTTTTTAGCCGCTACAGTATTTCCTTCAACCGCTACAATGTTTTTTAACCGTTACAGTAAAAAAGCCAAAAGCCTTAAGCAAAAAGCCTAACCGAGCGGGGTAACCCCAAAGTAGAATATGCCAACCTGGATGAACGTGGCTACGATGGGGGCTGGTTGCCACCGTTTATTGTAAAACCCTGATCGCATCAGGTTTTTTAATTGTTTCTTTAGGTCATTGTCGTCGTTAACTGCCCGGAGACGCAGTTAACGCTATAGGGATCTGTCAAGTGTCAGGTTCCGTCTCATTTGCTACAATAAATCTGATAAGGACCGTAGAAAGTAGGAGTTAGAGCGCTAATTGCAACCGCTACTAGAAAACTTCACTGCGAAACGTAAACAAATTTATCCTTGATTTCAAGCTGTAAACCGAGCATCTCCCCGTTATCGAAGTTCGTGCAATAAAAAAAACATCCAATTTGGAACACATGAGTGCAGTGGCGGAGCTACAGGGTGGTCCCTGTGGGCCGTGGACCACCCTGCGCTCCGCGCGTCCAGCCAAAGCCCAGGCCCCCAGAGACGACAGACGAGAATCGAGTCCGCACGCCGCACGGCACTGGACGGGTATCAGGGTATGCATCATCGCGTGACGGCGTGAGACCGAATCACCGAGAGACGAGTTCACGTGGCCCTCGCTCAGACTGCGCCCGACGCCGACGCGACGCCCGTTCCGCACTTCCGTCGTTCGTATTCTATTCCTGATTTCCTTCTCCGTGCACCCGAGTCCAAACGTGAAACGGCGACGCTGCGAGCCTGCGACGGCGTTACGGCGAGCGAGTTAGGCAGTTAGCGACGCCGACGCGTACTGTTTTATCGGCGAGATCGGCGCGGCGACTCCATAGCATCGGCGCGACGGCGCGGCGCAGGTAAGTACATCAAATTTTTTAGTTGGAGATCATTCAATCACAGTGATCGGATTTAATTTATTTGGCATCCGACAAGAAGAACATTAATCTGAATAGAAGAAATATGGGAAGATTCAAGCGTTTCATAGATGAGGTGGAATTAGAGGACTTGTACTGATCAAAACCCTAAGATGAAGACTTAATTGCTAAGCCTAAGCCAAAAACTCAATTATATGTTTTTTTGCAGTATTAGATTATTGGTTTGGTAAATTGAAAGTTTATATAATTCTCTTGCAGATTTGTTAAAACATGAAGAGGAGTGGTGATATTGCCTCTCTTTTTCAGAAATATGCATCAAAGAAGAAGGCTTCTTCTCCATCTCCTTCCATGGCTGCAGCTGTTCCAGAAGAGCAAATTGAAGAACAAGAAGGTGGATCGGATCAAGATAGAGTGATTGAAGAAAATGTGACTACAACTCCAATGCCTCCAGGTCCACCTCCAATCGCTGAAAAAGAACCGGTTTATGATATTTGGACACACAAATGAATTGTCTGAGTGTTTGCAAAGAAGAGACCAAGATATTCTTAATGCAATGTCACTTGTCAGTTTGGCAAAGAGTAAAATGCAGCAAATGAGGTCTGAAGGGTGGGTTTCATTTCTTCAAAGGGTTACAATATTTTGCAACAAACATGACATTCAAGTTCCTGCAATGCAACATAATTATGTGTCGTATGGAAGATCAGCACGTTTTGCTCAGAACCAAACAAATGATGATCACTTCATAAGAGAAGTATATATTGGAGTCATTGATAAAATTAGTCAAGAGCTTGACAGTCGGTTTGATGAGGTAAATATGGAGTTGCTTACTTGTATGACTGCTTTGAATCCAGCGGATTCCTTTGCTTCTTTTGATGCAAACAAGGTACATAGACTTGCTGAATTTTACCCTAATGATTTTTCAAGCTCTGACTTGCTACGACTCGACTTGCAACTTGAAACCTTTATTGATGACATGAGAAAAGATGAAATGTTCAAAGGCCTAAACAATCTTGTTGACCTCTCAGTAAAACTTGTTGAAACAAAGAGGGATAAAGTTTATCATTGGGTCTATTTACTTATCAAATTGGTATTGCTTCTACCGGTGGCTACCGCAAGTGTTGAAAGAATATTTTCTGCAATGACCTTTATCAAGAATAAGTTGAGAAATAAGATGGGTGATAGCCTTCTGGATGATTGTCTAGTCACTTTTATTGAGCGGGATATCTTCTTACAATTGAGTGAAGAAGAGATCATCAACACTTTCATGGCTATTAGAAGGCGCAGGCCTGACAAGAAGAAGAAGTAGGGATGTACTGTTCTTCAACTACTATGGGTATGTAATATTTCAATTCTATGTTAAGAAAGTTATATTCGTCTATTTTATGAAGTTCGTATGTCCTTTTTACCTTACTTGTATTTCGCAATTCATATACTTATGTACCGACATGTTAAATTTATAGCGGTTAAATAAATTTTAGACAATGGACCATCATAACTACAAATCCTGACTACGCCACTGCATGAGTGTTACATATCCCAACACAGAAATTTACAATATGAAAAAGCTCAATCTACGATACAGAGAATAAACCAAGAACAGGCTGCCTAACCACGCCGGTGGGCATATGGACAGAATGTCACAGAAGTACTTGATACAGCCATCGATGGACTCAAAAGTGCTGCAACATGCAAAGGAAGAGAGAGAGAGAGAGAGAGAGAGAGAGAGAGAGAGAAATGCGTTAAGAAACCAACGATATTCTAAACAATGTTTGGTTTCTGAAACTTGAAGATGTTTGGAAAGGAGCGAAAGCTACTTTCATTGCAGCTGGCATGGATACATCAGTCTTTTGACGTTTCACTGAGGCTGACTAATGGCTACCAAAGAAACATGGAGAGTTTTGCTGCCTTCATAGATTTTAGTTGGCAGATTTTGACGTAGTTATCGACGTCCTGTGGAGGCCGAAAATTTGGCGGTAGTGTGGTCTTCGATCTAGCTGTAAAATTCTTGACTTTTGGTCAGTTTTTCTGTTGGCTTTCAAGAATGAACGGAAACTGTGGGAAACAAATAAAAAAACCTTTTGCAAAAATATTCAGGGGGTGTTTGATAGGGGGATTTCTTTGGAAATTTTTGGGATTGACTCCAAACCAAATCCCCCCTATCCAAAAGACCTTGAGGGAAAAAATAAACCCAATTGATTTAAAATGCCACTTGAAACCTTCACGTTCCACTTCCACACGTCGGTAAATCTCTACTATTATATAAAAAGAAGTTAGTGGTCATCGGTTTGTTCTCCTCTCTACAACCATCTGATTTAATCTGAACCATTCGTCTCTCTTCTCCTCTCTCTCTCTCTCTCTCTCTCTCAGGATGCAACTGCCCACGCCCTCCACTTTCCCCATCTCCTCACACATTCTAGCCAATATTCTCTCTCTGTCGTTTGCTCTCTAATGTTTGATGTGTGAAGTTAGCCAACTCACCATTTTTATGACTCTGTTGTAACGCACGGGTTTCTAACTAGTGTTCATAAAATTTTCACTCTTGAAAGAATACTAAACCTTCTAAACTTTCTGAAGAAAAAGTTATCACTTCTCACTTTAAGAGACTACAGGTTTTGAGAAATTTGCAGATTACCTTCTGATTTCAAGGGCAACAAATTCTGTATCACCTTTGTGTCCACCAAATTCTATATCACCTTTGAAGAAAAAACACCCGCAGTATATATAGAAACCAGAATCTGACGAAATTATTATTCAACTGGCTGCAGTAATCCATCAAGTCCCAAAATTGCACTGTGGAGCATTAAATATTTGAGGCTGCCTTTCAACCATCTCGCAGACTTTAATAATGAGATACAGCTGAATCTTTTGACAGTGATTTTCACGTTTCAACTAACAACTAACAACAGATGCTGCATCAGGTTTAAGCTCGTCCAGAAGCTACCCAGAAAAGTTTTGCCACCCCAAAAGCTACTTCTCCGGCGGTGAGGTCAGCTGCCTTAGGTTGAACTTCGCCAACTCCTTGTATCTCTCGACCACTCCAATCAAGCATATAGTCTGCTCAAAATTCAAACAATAGTCCATCAGAACCTCAACTGGGACCACTTACAACAGTTAAAGAAAGTGATCAGACGTGTCCGTAAGGTCATCAACAGTATGTACTTCTAATAAAGAAAAAAATGTAGGCATAAGATTAGATATATCATGCTGAATAGTAAATTAACAAAGCAGGAGTGAACTACTATTGGCATGAACCATGAGTACATGATGCTTTTGGTTTCTTATGCCAGAACGCTGGGACCTGGGAGTACAAAGTTGCTGCAGTTGGTTCGCCAACCATACTTGTCAGTGATGCACTTGGTGAATAAGGAGACAGGACATTTAGGACAATACAAGGAAGTCAGTTTGGATCATGTTGGCGTGAAACATTGAGTCCACGGTGCTCTTAGTTTCTTACACCAAAACAGAAAAAAAAATACATGATTGATGCAGCTGATGCGTGCACCATGAGTTGTCGTGGTCTTGTGGGCTTGGAGAATAGGATGACAAGACATTTAGTATAATACAAGAAATTAAGTTACTCAGTCGGGATCATGATAGAAAGTTCGCCTGTTCACTCACGCTATACCAAGCAACATTCATGGATATGTTAAGAGTTACTCCAGAGTAAAAGGGTCGAAAGCAAAAGCATCGTAAACAAAGCTTTTCTAAGTCTATATTATTCTCCAAGTTATAGGATGCTATCAGGATGTTGCAATGGAATCAACCTAAAATATGATGAATTTAAAACTTGGTTATATCCTGTAGTGATCAATTTATCATGTTTACTTGCTGTATCCTAAGATACCAGTGCTAGAATAAATTTGCAGTGCTGGCTACTGCCTGGATACAGATCAAGGAACAGCAATGGTCCTTCACTCCTGAACAACGAAAGGCCAACTAATCATTATGACATGTTCCTGGACAAGTTAAAAACTATTTTAGTGACCACATGCTCATTTGCAGCATTGGTTGCAGTATTGATCAACTCAACCACAGAGCCACTATGCAAAAGCACAGTACATCCCTATTTTAACTAAATTGATAAACAATGCAAGCAGCAGCAACACTGGTAAACTAGAGCATCCTCAGCTTATTCAAGTAAGAATGATGACATTACATGAATGTGACAATCACCAGGAGCAACCATTGAGGAAAAAAGGACACCGACTATAGGATGAGTTTGTGTCTACTGGGCATTGCAGATGCTACAGGAGTGGTTATCACATGCACAACAGATTCTGTACTACTCATTAAATGGGATCAAGGTGGGTGCACTTGTGAAGTAGCTTTCAGTATACAACTACATAGTGTTAGAAGTCTGTGTATCTATTTGTATTAGTCCTTTGGATAGGGTGTTTTCTGCTATTTGTACATGTCTATGGGCATATTCTTTTGAGCTACGGCTTATAACTTTTAGCTGTTCGTGAGAGAAAGAGTACGGAGTAAGAGACTCGTATACGATTTTGGGCAATGTAAATGAAGTCACTACAATATACTATAATCAACTTGTAGAACCTGTCTTGAAAAGACACTCTATTTAAAAGCTAATTACTGTAAAAAAATAGCTTTTAAAAAACGAAAAGAAGATGACTTATATTCTTGCCTTTTGGCCCATGGAATAGATGAGATTTCATTCCAACAACATGGTATCAAGCTATAACTCTTCCCACCACCAAAACCGTAGAGTCCCAGCCGCTGTCCCCAGGCCGCCTCCACCCTCTCCTCTCCTCTCTCGGTCGCCGCCGCCTTAGGACCTTCTTCTCCGAGCCGTAGCCGCTTCCATCGGGACGTCACTGCCCAAATCGAAGCCGCCACCGCCTCAGATCCTTGGATTGGGGTGGCCTCCACCCAAATTGAGCTCGTTGTCGCCCAATCGAAACCGCTGCTGCCTGAATCGGAGCTCCGTGCGCTTGGATTGGGGCCGCCGCCGCCTCGGGAACTCAAGCTAACGTCGCTGTTTACGGAGCCGCCGCTAGCTCAATCTAAGTCGCAGTGGCCCGGGTCGAGGCTGCTGCCGCTCAGATCCGGATCTGCTACCACCAGCCAGTGTTGTGCTTTGCTCGTGTGCTCCGCCCATGCTCTGCTCAAGTGCTTTTCTCGCCCTCTACCTATGCTCTGCTCTTCAATAGTGAGTTGAGCCTTGCACCAAGCCAAGCCAAGCCTTGCACTGAACCGATGGGTGTAGCTAGTTCCTGTGTCCATTCCACTCCCCAAGGTCTAGTTCAACGGGATGAATTTCCGGGAGTGAGATGTGCATCTGCGGATCTACCTCAACTGACAGCTGAGGTCACTTGGCCTTACAATGGCTTTTTGAGCACTTTGGTTTTCAGTGCCTGCACTTAATCCATTACTGATTGACAGCATTGGTGCGGTCAGCATTGCTCGAGATCCAATGAAGCATGAGATCACCAAGCATATTAGGGTTGATGCTTTGTACATGAAGTCGTACGTGTAGCAGCAGGTTATCACTCTTCAATATATGTCTTCAGAGCTTCAGCTAGCTGATTTCTTCACGAAAGCGCAGACTAAGGCTCAGTATAGCTTCTATCTCTCCAAACTCAGTGTGATTGATCCACCATGAGTTTGAGGGGGGTGTTAGAATTATATGTGTATCTATTTGCATTAGTCCTTTGTATAGGGTGTGTTCTGCTATTTGTACATGTCTATATTCTTGCCTTTTGGCCCATGGAATAGGTGAGATTTCATTCCAACAACACATAGGATGTGAGCGAGCAACTAATTCAATAGGTTAATCAGGTTAGCTCTCACAGCATTAGACTGTTATGCTATAAAGCTTTAATCATCCATGTACTTGAGAATCATGATCAGATATTCAAGTCCGAATAAACATGGTTGGAGCTAGGATGTTTTCCAGGAATCAGTCTAAATCCATCCTATATTCCTGCCCTCATTTGGATAGTGTAGAATTGGCCTGCCAAGACTCCAAACCACCATGTACTGCTAAAACGATGGAACTGGCCAAAAAAAAAAACATGCAGAGTTTGTACTCCCAAATTTGAAAGAAACATTTCTTGATTTTCAAAACAAAACCCAAGATTTGTAATTTTTTTACAGTTTCAGGTCTCTAAGTTTTGTTTGGAACCATAGGACAAGATTACTAGTAATAAAAGTTCAAGTGGTTGGAAATAGAAGTACTAATCATGGATGCTCTGACAAGGACAAAAGGTGCCATTTCAAAATTCCAAAAATTATGAAAGACACTAATAAAACCTGATTAGCAAAGATAGAGTTCAACATGTCATTTCTTCGATGGATGATGGAGTCATATTATTCCCACCATTCCCATATACACACTGTTTTAGCCTCTAGCACTAGAAACAAGGCATAATGGAAAAAAAACCATGGTGACCTTATTTAGTACTCTTGCATTTTACAACTCACAAACCTTATTTAATACTCTTCCATACCTAGAATTATTGTCTTCCTAAAGAAATGTAAAGTTCGATTATTAAGGCTATTATCAGGGAAGGTTATGTATGGAAAATCAATATAATTTTATCCGGAAGTTGTAGAATGAAAGGTATTGGAAACAAAACAAGAAGTCTAGAATACCATGTGTTTGGAAATAGGTAAAGTAGTAACCATGTCGTGTAAGAAGTGAGCAGCTAATCCTGTTGGTTTAAGTGACAATTATAGGATATAAGCTCGTGTTTTGTTAAGGAAGCACTTTTACGGATCATAACACTAGAAAGGTGATACCAATTTAACTGTATTAAATTTAACTGTACCACGCTATTACAGATAAAAAAAATTACCTTAGCAATCTGGACAACAACAGTCCTGTCAGGGTTGTTGAGGTTAACTTTGTGAGGTTGAGGTACAGATTTTGCTACTGCATTTATAATTTTCATTCTATCGATTCCTGTGTTTGACCTTGCTTCGTATAACACAGCAAACTGCAAAGATTAAAACATCCAAGTAAGAAACCATGTAGAATTTTGGATAGCAGAACAACCCCTATTTGCATTGTTGTGTCATATAAAAACGATAAATGTTCAAAACATTATACTGTACTATTGTCGGTTATTGAAACTGACTGCATTGACCTGCTCATAAAGTGTGGTGTGTACATGTGCTATACTTTGTGTGGGTCCTACTTCCTGCACTTTCTTGGCTGAAGAAAGCACAGAAAAAATATTGCTGGATCACTTCAATGAAGGATGAACGGCATTTATGAACTGATTGACAGAAGACTAAAATCACACTTATCTAAGGATAGCACTCTCACAGCATAAAATTTGAACACTGCATTTTGTTGGTTAATAAGAGCAGATATGATCATTTGAAGATATCAGGTATCTAACAAACTAACTCTCCATACAAGTCAGTACCAAGAAAGGTAAATTAATCCTTCAAGCCAACTTTAGACCTTGCTACCATGGGCTAAACTATTTCATCCGAAGCCCCAATCCTTCTTGCCCTACCCACTACCTCCACCATTCGTTCCATTCCCTCTATAAAATGAACAGAACACTTGACGTTAGTGCATGATTATAAATGGTGGCTAGTTTACTCTAAAATGGTTAGGCCAGTGTAACCTAATTAGATCTATCTTGAAGCAACAACACTCCACATCTGCTGAAGTTGAAAAAAGCTCTACGACTAATATGACAAGGTGAAATATGGACCTTACTTCTCTGATGAATTATGGGAGAAATCAAAAAACTAAAAACATTTTAAAGACTCTGAAGCCTGAGGGCAACTGTCAGAAAATTCTCAGGCAAGTAGCTTGCTGCTATGCCCTATGTTCTTTTACCAGAGCGTGCCTCCCCTAACTAAAGGATTACATGAAAAATGATGCAGCAATCCGGACAGCAAGACAGCCAGTTACCTTAAGTCCTGAAGGAGATTCTTTTGGGAAGTACTTTTCAACAAGTGGACTAATTGCTTTTGTTATTTCCTCTTCTGACGCATAACATGCCACCTCAGCAGGCAAAAACCTCAGAATAAATCTAGAATACATACAAAACGAAATTCTATAAGCAAGAAAACAACTGCATGATCCATATGAGCAAATAAACTATATCTTGAAATATGAGACTTGATGAGCACAGGGAAGATTGATTGCAATAGCACCAAATCTGAACCTGGACATATGTTTACGAGTTGAAGCAACCGATGACATCATGTTTTGTACAATCTCAACTGGACCAGGGTCTCCGTCTCTTTTGAGCATTTGAATGAAGATGCAACCATTGCATCCTGAATCAAGGCTTGCAAAGAGTCTCTGTTTGAAGTACAATGGTTTTCATCATATAAGTTAGTATATAAACCATAGTGGGACAAAGACAACATATATTGGGACTAGTCTGGTTACAGCTCCAAGGTCATATAAATAGTTGCTAAAATGAGTGAGGCGTAATACATATCTCACTCAACGAATTAGTCAGACTCCTCACAAGATTTTCTTGCCACAATAAATTGCTTAAGTGTACTTAAACAGTTCTACATAAGTGCCAATGATGTGGTATCAAGCGAAATTCCAAATTTAGGATCTGAGCGAGAACACAGTATATTTTAATTATTAAGCAGGAGAGTACTTAATGACAATATTCTAAGGTTCATCAATGATTTCAACCTGCAGCATACAATTGAGTAATAAGGGGAAAGGATGTGCAGGAAGCCAGGAACCTAAATTTTAAAGACATCCCTAAGTCTCTAGAATGCTTATTTTTATATAGCATCCAGCAAAACTGTAAGTATAAGATGTTCGCGAAAGTGTAAGTTGCACCTATAACTTCTCAACTATGGAGTGTGTCTTGTTTTATTGCTTTAACTGAAAATACAATACATATAGCACCTCTACTACTGCACCTGTTTCAATTTGATCCTTTGCATACATTTTATATGAACTATTCCATAACATACACGAGCACCTTACCACATATCTTAAACTGTAACTAAATTCAGAAAGCGAACAAACCTTTTTCCTGTCCCCCAGTTCTTTCAGGTCCTCATCAATTAAATCATCAATGGGTTTATCATGGGACCCTTTTGGTTTATCAATGGACTCTTTTGGTTCATCTATGGACTCCTTTGGTTCTGTCTGTTCAGAAACTGGAGGATCTTCTACACATTGCCTCTTCGGTGCTGATTCGTCAGCAGCTTCTACTTGATCTTCATTGTCCTTGCTGACAATTTCTGAGGTACCAAGCACATCTTCTTGCTGCTCAGATGGCATGGTTTCACCTTTTTCTGCATTATTCCCATTATCAGCCTCCTCCACTGAATGATCTTCATCCTCATCATCCGAGGAATCAGAGTCCTCAAACTTTATTCTTTTGTTCAATGGTTTATCAGGGATGCTTTTGGACTTCTCATCCAATCCTTTCCCATCCACCAGGTCGGCGTAGAACTGCAGATCCAACAATGTAGTATTTCATATCAGCAACTATACTCCTACCCAGAGGAATATTAGCAAGAAAGCAATCCAGCAACTAGCAAAGTATCATCATTTCCCTTCGATACATTGGCGTGGCAACAAAACATTGTCAAAACACAAAGAACAGCAGCATTGCACAATTTACAGCTGCTGTATGAGCCAAGCACAAGTGCACAACCATCTTTTGCAAGAACGTGCACAAAAAACCGCACATACTCTAGAACCAGAAACATTCAAACACAACTAACGTACAAGCCAAAATTCACCGAGTGGTGGTGTGTCGGTTTCCCACTTCAATCAATCTCCTCATTTCAGCCAGTTGGCTGAAAGGTGCAGGGCAAAACATCAAACTACACTGAACACAACATAGCGCTATCATCTAACTTGAAGCAAAACGCATGCCCGTGACACCCCTTAATCACGAGCGGTTGAATCAAGATCCCGCACGAACTAGCGACTCGTGCTCCGACCAGGCTGGCGCAGGCAATACGACGAACACCTTCGCTACGCGCGACGCTGGAGACTAGAGAGTAGACCACTAGACGGATGTCGAGGGAGAGTACTAAGTGGCTTACGGAGTCGAGGAGGGAGAGGGCCTCGCGGGTGGCCTGGCGCTCGCGGCCGCCGTCGCAGGTGATGAAGAAGCCCTGTACGCCGGGGCGCAGCGGGTACGCCCCCTTCCGCACCTGCCTGCCGTGCGGGAGGTACTTGCGCTTCCTTCCCTTGTTGGCACCGCCGGCGGCGGCGGCAGCGTTGGGGTTCGGCTTGCCCTCGCCTGAGGCCATCTGGGGTTCGGGGTTTCTCTAGGGTTTCTTCTGGGGGGATTGGCGATTGCGGCGGGAAGATGAGGCCGCCGAGCCTTTTTTTTTTCTGGTACCACAAACCGAGTCGCGTAACGAGACGATAACACGTGGCATAAAGTGCTGTAGCGAAACACTGTAGCACTGCAGGGAAAAAGCTTTTTATTTCTCTAGCACTGCGTCATAATACTTTTCCTTATATTACAGTATTTTTTATGTCACATGTCATTATCTAATTAGCTCGTTATGATCCCCATTACATAATAAAATTTTCCTTAGACGGACGTAAGATAGTGGGATCATGAAATAACAACAAGACGTCTCTTGATTTTCAAGGTTTCTAGATATTATATAGTCATTTTACCATGAAATTTGAGCTAGCAAAATTATGGTGGTGATCAGTTGGACTTTTTTTTGTGGCTTATGGCTGAAAAGCACTATAGCTGACTGAAAAAACACTGTAGTTGACAGAGGCTTATTTAACATAATTAAATTTAAAAAATTAAAAATACAAAAAATATGTTAGCCTATTATGTATAATACAAATACATACAGAAAAAAGAACCGGCAAAAAAGCTCAACAAAAAGCTAAAATTCAGAAAAAGACGAAATTTATGAATAGTGAAAAATAAGCCGGAAGTCAGAAGCTGAAGCCCAAATGATCACAGCCTCTCGCGAACATTTTAAATATAATCTATTTCACATTTACATGTAGACAAAACTTTTTGCGCGCGACAATTTCTAAACACAATCCCATTTCACATGTACATGTATACGAAAGTTTTTGTGCCCCAAGTAGTCGTAACCAATGAAAAATTATCGTCAGGGCTTGCCACACGCGGTAACAATATTTCGGGGGCCATCTCAAAGGCGTTACCGAGGAATTGCTGGCAGAATTCCTACGAATAATCTCTGTGGAGTTCGAAACATGCCATGAACGAACAGAAAAATGCGACGCACGGCAACACCTCAAGAAGGATCGAAGATGCACAAATCATGCTGCAACCTGAGCAAAATCTGCAGTTGCCAACAAAGTTCTCATCTAGCATAACTCCAGTTTTAGTGTTTTATTACACAGGGCGGATTCGCCAGCTTTACAGAAGCATAGAACCCACACACAAGCACTAATATCAGTATAGACATCTAGCAAAGAGCAATCTGACTTTCATACAGGAGTATGCAAGTTTTTCTGTTTTGTCAGTTTGCTCTACTGGCCAGCAGGGCCAACAAGAACACCCTGCGCAGAGCCTTCCTTCTTGCTGTCTTCTTCCCCAGCATCATTGTCGGCCTTCCGGATCCTGATCTTGTACTTGAGCTCGAACTCAGTGATCTCCTTTTTCTTCTCCAGTGCCTCGTGCATGCGAGCGATGACCTCTTCAAGGCCCTCCTTGTTGTGCTGCTCCGCAGGCAAGACTTCCTTGATGGTCCTCTTGACCAAATGACCAGGACTCCACCGATAATTCTGCAGCAACGCCTTGTGGGGTACAGCGGTTCGATTGCGCCAATCACAAGAGTGCTCGTTGACTTCCATTTGCAGCTTTGTGATCTTGGTGTAGAATTGATTCATTTTGGAGCGCATGTTGGCATAAGTATTTGCAACTACTTGCTCATTTATGGGCTCTTTGCTGTCACCACCTGCTTTGCTTGCCATTTTCCTTGTGATGCACCTAACAGCAGGAGGATGGGCCTGTTTGGCAATGGCTGCGGCTTATGGGTTTTGGCTAAAATTTTTGAATTTTGGCTGTTTACGGTACAGATTACGGAGAGAGATACTCACTTGCGATTTTAGCTAGTACAGATATTGGGCTTTTAACGTGCACATCGTTTAACTTGTAGACCTCGTCTTGAGAAAATACTCTGTATGAAAGTTAGGTACTGTAGTAAAAGCCAAAAGCCGCCAGCTTCAGAGGAAAAGAATAGGCCCGATATCAGGGAGAAAGAAACCTGCAGAAAGAAAAGGAACAAAAGTTTTAGCACCAGGCACTAGGCCAAAGTTCATCGCAGCAATGAAGGCATACAGACAGCTAATTCAGTGAAAATGTTTCAAAAGGTTACTTTCCACGAAGCAAAGAAAACATAATAATACAAGCATACAGAGGTCAAAAATCAATGTGACTTAAACACACTAAAGGCAAACACGAGGACCGAAGGCAAACAATTGCTGTAGCACGAACATTACCAAGAGCATGCAATGGTTGGATCAACAATTAGCAAGTATATTGAAAGCAAAAGAGCTAACGTAATGTTTTCACACTAATGAGTAACCATGCTTATCCTTTTCTCAGGTTATATTTGGGTTGTGCACAACGAAACAACAATCTTGCCTAGCAACCAAATATATTGACCCCTTGGTCAAGACTCCAAGGAGAAAAAATATATTCAAACCAGGAATGACCTGAAGCACATTGGATGGGCATTGTTCAAATGGTTTCTTGAGCTAGCCAATGGGCCACTATATGCACCAGTGTTCAACACCAGTCCAAGCTTATACCAGTCTTTGGTAACTACAAAAAATCTTTTCTTTCAAAGACATATTGTGTAATTGGCCTCCACACAAAAGTCTTGCCCCCTCGGATAATATGCTAAACAACCTACAGAAAAGGAAACTTACCAGTAGTCCAGGAGCAAAACAATTCCTATTTGAGCTAAGCAAGTCCACCAATAGCTAACCAAGACCTACAGGCCTGTTCTTTTTGGCTTCGGCTTATAGCTTTTGGTTGCAGTTTATGACTTTTGGGTTATTCGTAAGAGAGTATAAAATAACAGAAACTCGCGTGTGATTTTGACCGATGTAAATGAAGTCGCTACAGTGTTTACTATAATCAACTTGTAGACTCTGCATTGAAAAGACATTCCGTTTAAAAGCTAGTTACAGTAGAAAAACCCGAAAAGTGGCTTTTAGAAACTGAAAAGAATAGGCCCTACATCTCATGGGAAAGATAGACAAACGTGTAGTAGATCTATGTTTTTGCCCTGGAACCAAGCAACTCACCATTCTCCATCACTAGCAATGCCAGGGGAACACGAAAAACTTTCCCTGGATAACAAAATTCTGTATGTGGTAGACCTAGAACATGCATAATAATCTGGAACAAAAGCAAGACTTCCTCCCATGTCGACAATTAGCAGCATCTTGAAATAGAAATTCAAGTGACATTAGGTGTTTGGTAAGAAAGCAATAGGCCCCAAATTTCACACACTAGCCATTTTAGGCCCTATTCTTTTTCAGCTTCTAAAAGCTGCTTTTCGGCTTTTGTACAGTAACGAGCTTTTAAATGGAGTATCTTTCCAAAATAGGGTCTACTAACTAATTGTAGTATATACTGTACCGACTTCATTTATATATGCAAATACTGCACGTGAGTTTTTGTTACTCTGTAATCTCTCGCACGAACAGTTCAAAAGCCACAAGCCGCAGCCAAAACGAACAGGCCCTTAGCTTTTTGCACATTGATTCATGGAGAATTTACACACAAAAAAAGATATTTGTCCTGAGTAATGCTACATGAATGTTGCCCAAGGTACACCTTTAACACGTAAGGGCCGCAACACATCTAGATGGTAAAGACCACAACCTGCTAACGCTTTGAATTCCTAGATAACTAGCTAATAGCATTACTAGCAAGCACTCACCAAACCTAAAAACTAGCAAGGATTCAAAGAAGAAACTAGTATTTATTACAGCCATGGAAGATCCCCACACCCCTCTTGCGATCCACCCAAATACTAGCACAATAACAATTCTGACTTCAACCTTCCTCTTAATCCCCATCTTACATGCATAAATGCATATGTTGATTCTAAGATACGGATACACGCATCAACATGTTAACCCGATCTAAGTGATCCAAACACTACCAAGACTAGATCAAACGACCGGGGCGTCTTTCTCCCTTCTTTTCGGATCAAGCACTAGCAGGCTACCAATGATAAAAAGAATAACAGAAAAGGGTAGGCTTTTTAGACTGCTCACAGGAGGAAGGCTGTGAGCGGCGACTCGAAGTGGCCGTGGGACAGGCTATGCCAGATTTCGCCACCGCCGCCGCTTCTCACGAAGGATGGGGACTGACGGAGGCGGCGTGGGTTCGCGAAGCTTGATTACCTCGGGTTGGAGCTCCTCCAAGGAGGTCAAAGGTTCCTAGCCAGCGGGTGCCCTTGACGCGAGTCCCGATCGGAGCCCAGGATGACGCCCGATGGCCTTGACATAGGATCCCTGGCCAGAGTTCTTCTCCCCTCCTCTCTATCCCCGAACGGCACAAATATGTGACAAAAGGTTGAGATTGCTAAACCCTAGAAATTGGAGGAGGGGGAGAAGACTAACTTGAGAGAGCTTCACCACGTGGCCGCTGCAGTGACAGGAGAAGGTGTTGCCGTAGTGCTCCACACAGTGGCAGAGCTAGGATTTGGTTACACCCGGGTTTAGTGGTGGAATGATCTAGATTTTCTGGGTTGGACCATAAAAATATTACCCAAGCTGAACTGAATTTACCCAGAATGTACACTAGATATTTTTCCATACCCCAAGCTAAAGCCTACCCAACCCGGGTGCGGCTCCGCCCTGGCTCCATGCCATTTCCACCTCCATCTACACCGCGTCTCCGCTCAGCCACCGCACTTATCTAGCTTCGTTGTGACCCACATGTTGCAATTTATACTGAAGTTAATTTATTTGTTAGAAGATGTTTTTTCTTTTTTTGTTACCGAAATTTATAGCCATGCCATAAGTTTGGTGACTACAAGTTGCTAGTTTCACTATCTCAACTTTGCTGGCAACTGTAAAGTGCATGGATTGTGAAGGTTGATAAACAAGGACATTACAGTGTGAACGCGGCCAGGAGCTGGTTTGGGGACATCTTGATGAGCTTTGGTAAGTGCTCTAAAGGGCTTCTATCTTTTTTGTACTGTAGCGATTGAAAATGTACTATAGCTGTTGTTAGTTTCTTTGGTAATTAAATTTAAAAATAATAAAAGTTATATCATCATAAAAAAATACAACGAAATAAAGGGGAAATAAAAACAAAAAAAGATGAAATTACGAAGTTGAAAGCTTGTTGGAGTGGGGCCTAACTTCAGTGCTTGGCAGATTTTTGGTGTAGTAGTCGTATAGGCCACTAGGGTTGGTGATGAGCATCTGATCGATGATGGGGGAGTCAGCAACTCTGTGCTGGTGCAGGCAGCCGCCCAAGTGTGGAGGAAGTTGGTGGAGCCTATGCCCAGGTGTACATACAAAAGATTACACACACATATATATATACATAAAAATAAATACAAGCCAATACAATTACAATTGATGAGCCTCTTCAAGACCATTAGCGTTGGCGCGATATGTAGTAGCCTAGAATATGGTACTTGTAGCAAAATATGGCTAGGAGTGGAAACGGATTGAATACGAATTGAATAGTGCCCTTACCACATTCATATTTGTATTTTGTAAACGAATATGAATACAAATTTGAATATTCTCAAATACAGATACAGATTGAATGTTGTAACGAATACAAATTTGAATCGAATATCTAACTAATTCAGTCGAATCCGAATATCCTCATAACTTATGTAGTATAAAGATATTAATGATATTTTATCCACGTACAATCATGCTTAATCATTCTAATTCATTTACTTCGTCTAAAGAAATACAAATTCACATTGAATTAAAAAAACATGTCCAACTAATTAGTCATTTGCAATAAAATATGTATATTGCTTCACTGAATACAAATATGAATACAAATAATCTGAATAAAATAACAATTTAGATGGTAAAAGTCCACACATATTTGTATCCATATTTTTTATGCAAACTCAGCGAATATGAATAGGAGAGAAATTGTTAATCAGATGAAAAATATGTATTGTATTCATATCCTATTGAATACAGTAACCGGATAATATGAATAATTCGTATCTATTTCCCATCCTTAGATATGGCCTCTGAAAAATAGGAAATAATGAAGTAAAGCAAATGGGTAAAGCCAACATTGTTGTTAGAACCCTTTTTGAAATAACAATAATGGGCAATTCTCTCATCAAGATACTAGACCATCCGGGTCAGTCGACATTGCTCACAACCGTAGGATTTCATCATTCGGTGCAAAAACAAACATAAGTCAAATCTGAGCATATTTTCACAACCAACCAATCCTAGTAAAAATAGTTTAGTGGATTACATAGCACACATTGATAGTTGTTCACTGTCGAATGCACACGGCGCCTAGATAAAAAGATAATGACTAGCGAGAGACCGAGAGAGATAGAGAGGGAGAGAAAGAGTCACTAGAACCATCCCGCACCAAGTAAGAACCTATAGCCACCTCCATATCCACACCCATTACCCCCAAATCCAACCAAGCGAAGCAAGGGGACGAGAAGATGAATGAGTGAACAACGACGACTAGGCCAAAAGGAGGCGGCGGGGCTGAAGAGAAGGAGCATGAGACCAGAAGAAGGGACAAAACCAGAATAAGCTAAGGAGGAGGAGGCTGGAACCACTCGGGGTGAGCACATGGCGAAGAACACGAACCACACCAAATTGGGCCCGACAAGCTCAATCGAGGTATTCGTCATTTATCCCCAACACTATCATTATCACCTTGTAGGACCACACACATATACACCCCCAAAAGCATATGTACCACACTAGAGCAAGTAGTACCCACCAATAGAGTAGAGGAGGAGACTAGAGGGAGTAGAGTATACCTGAGTTAGCTCATGACAACACTCGTGGTTGGCCACCCGCATGCACCCGGCGACTCCAACATGCTTCCTGGTGCATGAGGATGTCCTAAGCCCCATCACGACATGCTGGTCTTGAGCACTCAGATCCACGACACCAACGATAACAAATCAAGAAATAAATCCCCAAATCAGAAGCCAAATTATAAGGGAAGGAGAAGACCAAAAGTAATCAAGGGGGAATAGAGGGAGAGCTTGGGGAGAGTCGAATCCCATCAACTGGGGGAGGACCACTGCTTAAAGGCATGGATCTAGCCATGGGGAGTCATGACGATAGGCCAGAGGCCATCAATGGTCGATCTGGACTGGGAGCCGAAGATAATCATGACAGGGGAGAACTGAGGAAGCAGCGCAGTAGAGGCACGAACCAGAGGAGGGAGCACACGACAGAGTGGTGGCATCCCGCCAGGAATCCAACAACCCATCAGCCAGGAGCCAGCGAGCGAGGTGGCAATGTCTGGCGGTGGGGTAGAATCACTGAATCAGTGAGGTGAGCGAGAGAGCACAATCGCACAAAAGAGAGGGATAAGGGGAAGGAAATGTGCTGAAATTTATGGCCACTTGGGATATAAGTGTGTGTGTGTTTGTATGCATATATATATATATATATATATATATATATATATATATATATATATATATATATATATATATATATATATATATATATATATATATATATATATATATATATATATATATATATATATGAACACATACACGCATACATGATGACCAACAATAGCAAAATATTGAATACATTAAATTGATAAGCCCACATACTCTAACATCGATAAAAATAACAATGAACAGTGGATACAAGATAAAATTCAATTATAAATACAACGATTGGTTTAATTGATCAAAGGCTCGCCATCGGAACACATCGACATAGCATATTTCATATTTCCATAAATTAAGTTGTAGCCTACGTATTAAATGCAGGCGACGATCTGAGTCAAGAGAAAGAACTCCACCCGAATGTGTCTGAAACTAAGAACTACTACCAGATTCCAGGTAAACATGCCATTGATCATTTTGATCAAAGTATTTTCACCTAAATGAAATTTTCTCTATTAATATAGTAGCACCAATTGCATCAAATGAATTTATATTTAATTCGAATGAGTGATGTGGATGTGATGAATGGTGATTTAGTGGGCTTAACCGATGGAGCAGTTGGCTTGCAGTTAAGTATCTGGTGGACCGAGGGCACATTTGGGAATGTGTTGGGTGGATGGTTAGGACCATCTACATATGGATATGATATAAAGATCTACCTGCTTTCACTTGTATAATGGGTCATATTTGTCGTATCGACCATGGTCTCGTCTAAGATGTGTAGAAGCAGTAACTCTCATGTTATTATACACTCCACAAATGGGTATGAATTTCACAGGTGAGGTCTCAATTGGACTCAGATCCATAAAGGATAAGTCTGGCACCTATATTTAGCATGGTGGAGTGTTAGGTGAGATGTGTCTGGCCCTCTAGGTGAGTGGAGGTATAATATACAAAAATAGAGGAGAACATTCCGTACTCTGATTTGGGCATCATATCTAAGACAATGAGAAGAACCATTCGAAATAAACATCAAAGCAACTATAGGTAAAGTGGTACAAGCATGCACAGTGCTATATAAATCTTGCATTCACATCTACCTCTTGGATTGGAGGCTAAGGGAACCAAATAGGGATTCTGTCTTGTCATGCAAGTAAGTAGATTTCTAAATAAAAACATAAAGTTTCATCCAACATAAAAACACTTATTTTCGATATGATGTGAGGTAAGATAGGATTCCATTCGAGACGTTGATTAATGTTCATAAAGTTACATATTTACTATTAATGCTTGCTGAGAACTTTTGTACTCACCTTTATTATTATTCTCTTTTGTTCAAAGACTAGTTAGTCTAGAATTTTCCATGGTATGGACAATGCTTACTCGGAAGGCAGCTATGCCGGGTGGGATGGAATGACATTGAGTATGACGCATACAAGGTGGATGCCTTATATGAGATGTGGGACGATTAGCAAGCTACTCGTAGATCATATGTTCTCCTTAATTTTTTTTATTCCATACTAGTGTGCTATGTGATAAGCTTGTTGAAGATACTTATATGGTGAATGAACTATGTACCTTCCTTCATGCGCAAATTGTATAGTTGCCACTTCAACAACCATCAATTTGATAGCGACTTTGCCATATACAATTCTTCTATGTTATTCCATAATTTCTTCAACGAATTTTCCTCGATCATTGAGTACTTTACCTCATCGGAGAGATATAAATGAATTGTACTTATAACCTTCCTCTCCATCACCTTCCATCCTTCAACGGATGTATTTTTCTGTTCGTCCCCTTCAAGAGCATCGATTGACCCTTGCTGGACAAGGACATCTTTCACTATACTTTGCCACAAGCTAAAATTTCTTCCATCATCAAATTTTTCTACTTGATTTCACATCGTCAACATTGATCTTGATCTTGTGCTACCTAATGTTGTGGTCCATGTTTTTTGGGGCTGCGACTGATGACTTTTGGTTATGTTTTTTGAGATAGCGGTGGACGACAGAGACATCGATGCAGACGGCGCATGCGATGGCGGGTTCGGGAAGCCGTTTGGAGAAGCAGCTTCGAGAAGCCACGCCATTCGTTTAAGCTTTCGAAGGAGCCAAAAACCCAAAAGAAGAGGGCCTATACTCTGATACCCCTCCTTATGTGTAGCAGCCCCGAATCAAATCAGAGCTTATAAGATACGACATAAGCATATATGTTATCAAGAACAAAGTAGATGAATCACAGAGATAACTGAATAACAACGACGAAGCAACCACACGAGAGAGAAAGATTTGGTGAAACCAACCACAAATTCGTTAAACATGACATCAGAAGAGTACAAGAGACTGTCGCTTAAATTAGTTACTTATAGCTTAATTTTTTAAATTGTAGCAGTTCGTGAGATATAGTATGCATAGAAAAATAGTCGCATGCGATTTTAGCCAATATAGTGAAACTCGGTGCACTTTTTACTACAATTTTTTTGTTGACCTTGCTTTAAAAAATACATCGTTTTAAAATTAGTTACTATAACATAAGCGGTAAGTGAAAAAGGTTTCTATGCCAGCTATTGTTGCCAATCAGGCAGTTTTTTTGCCACCCAGTTTTCACCTTGACATCATCAAACGTTCGACAGTAACACAAGACAAGGACCTTAGGCCCCGCTCGATTGGGCTGAAAAATAATGGCTTATGGTTGAAATTGCACTGTAGCTGGCTGAAATTACACTGTAACTGAAGGTGGCTTATTGGCGTAATTAAATTTAAAAAATTTAAAAATAGAAAAAATATGTTAGCTCATCACGGACAACACAAACAAATACGGGGAAAAAGAACCGGCAAAAAAGCTCAAAAAAGCTAAAAGTTTACAAAAAAACAAAAATTATGAATAGTAAAAAATAAGCCAGAAGCTAGAAGCTCAAGCCGAAATGAGCGGGGCGGAACCACTCTATACTCTTTTCTTCACTCTATAGCACTTCTTTCAAACAAATAAATAGAATGATTTCTTTCTTATTTTTTGAAAGCAGTTTATTAGGATAGCCTTTTAAAACGGTTTATCAGTATTTGATTCATTCAGACAAACGGTAATTCTTTTTTTTCCAAATTAATTCCTAAAAAAACGAACGGTTCCTCACGAATTTATTCCATTACAAGTAGGCTCCATAAATCGATAATCTTTATGCGAGCGAATAGTAGTAGTACTAGAAAAGTAAGGAAGCAGTCGAGAGCAGCAGGGCGTGCATCGAGCCCAAATTTGTTGTTGTAGCGCGCAAGAACTAGGTACTCTCGCGCATGTCCGATGGCTTCTTCCTCCTATCTTTGTTCTCTCTCATCTGGAGTGCACCCATTGCACTCTCTTAGTTGTTACGAGACAAATGTGCGTTCAGAATTCGTATAGTTTCGAGCTTTGACCAGCAAAAAAATAGGCACTAAAGCTTCGATTACAGCATACAGATCGAGGCCGTTAGGTCAAGGTTGTAGGCTTGTAGCACTGGAACTACAGTTTTGAAGAATAAATTGTTTATATTAAATTGTTTAGTAAATAAGTTAAACTTGACATCCAACTAGTTTTGATTTTTTTTGGACCTAATGAAAACTACCCATTTTAGATAATTGAGAATAGAATTGAGAAATATTTTTTTTAAAAAAATGATCGCCCACCGTGGGGCTCGAACCCACGACCACAACGTTAAGAGCCTTGCGCTCTACCGACTGAGCTAGACGGGCTCCTGCTACTGTAGCAGCCCGCTGACATTAAACGTCATCATCCGAAACAAAACGAAAATTCATCAACAATCTGATTGCTCCACAGGCTGGCCGTGCAAGGCCTCACAAATGGGACACATCATTTACATAACTTTCAGCTTAGTGTTCTTGCCTATGAATTACTCTTTATATCTCTGCAAGCAAAACGCTTGCCACCAAAATGTGCAGCCAGTTGCCGTACTACAAGAGCACTTCACATGATGCTATCCTAATGCGTCCACCAACAAAATCCAATCCCGTATGGAAAAGAAGCAAAATTTTAGCCCTGGTTCTTCTTCCAGTTCTAGTGCACTTGAATTGTCATCTTCCCCTTCCTCATTCCTAACCCGTGTGTCCTTGAACCTACATGCTGAAGACAACTGAATCCTACTTGATCCTTGGTGCAGAGTCCTGGTAGTAAGATTGTTTCTTATCAACTGACGATAACTGAATCCTACTTGCTAGTTTGCATATCCCGGAGATTTTATAGCATTCAAATTCTTCCAGCACTCTGCTGGCACAGACCCACTGAAGTTGTTGGACGAGATATCAAAGAGCTATAGCAATGGAATTTGTCAAAAAGATAGTATATCGATGTGTGGTTAATGGTTTGTCAAACATGTTTAATTTGTTCATGAGCTGAGTTCAAACATGTTTACTATTTTATATACTCAGTTAAACTTGCTTTGCTGAAAATATCTGCAATGCCAAGCAGACAGAGCCTAAGGTCTGAACTCTGAAGCATTCTGCCTTGCTTCTGCCTTTTCTAACTATACAGCTCTGTTCTTTTTACTTTTTAACTTATAATTTCTCCCCAAACAAACAAATACGATGATTTCTCTTGTTTTTTTCGAAGTAATTTATCAGGATAATTTTTTTAAAACAATTTATCAGCATTCTGCATAAGTACTCGTGCTAGGACCAAAAGCTATCGATCGCAACCATAAACCATAGCCGAAAAGAATCCGCCAGTCATCAACTCAATGGGAAGGACGGACTTTTGGTTTCAAGTCTTATCTCCACAAGTAAGATGCATGCATGATCTGAATTTTCACAGCAGGATACTTGTATTCTGATGCACATTTGTGACAACATTAGTTCCTTTTGGTTGAATGATCAGTGAAGCTATTGCTGTGTACACAAATACACGTCCGGGAGATGTGTGCATTTTGCACATTTGAAACACGGTAATTCTTTTTTTTTCTCCAAATTAACTAGCCATGTGCTCGTGCGTTACAACGGAAAAACAAATACAATGTAAATAGCACATCTCTAATGGCCATAGTCTATGGAAAAGTAGTAGAGATAAAATTAGCTTGCAAACAGTAGCAGAAAAAAGAATACTTATGATTCACTTGTGCAATAAGAGCAAATGATTGTGCTATACTTTCTTAATAATAACAAAAAATCCTATAATTAAATAAGGGCGCATATTGTGAGGAAGCTCAACCATAAATGTACAGATAACTACAACCATCCCAATTATCTATGAACAGCCTTTATTTTCTCCCTTGTGACAGAATATAATTAAAAGAAGATAAAACAATATTGTTCAAGAGATGTTACCAAAACATTAAGTTAATCTTTTCAGAAAAGGATAAAAATTACAACTAAGCCTCTTGTATACATGCTTAATTAGAAACACAGGAAAACGTACCAAAAGTTGCCTAGGTATTTGCACTTCTTTCCACTTCCTGAAATCAATGCACTCCTCAAGCTGTGTAATTGCTTGGCTCCATTCCTTCTTCAAGTTCTCAGCTGCTTGTGTGACATAGTTCATCCTAATATCTAAATGGATCAAATCAGCAGTCTTATCATGGTGCTACTCATGGAGCAATAACGGGCTAAGACACAACTTATAATAAAAACAGAGTACCATTCAATAATTAATACTCCTCTGGATCTTACAATCACTTGGACAAGCTGACCAATCAGCAGTAAATCCACTAAAAAAATTATGTTTTTCATACTCATACCACTTCAAATGATGAAAGAAAAAGTTACACAGAACGGTTCGACCATAAATTTTGCCAAATAAGGGTATTACTGTGTGGAAGTAATTCAATGTTGTTAATCTGCATAAGCTATCATATCATGCTAGCAGTATATAATTCAATGTCCCACATTACAACTTGAGCAGCCTTGCATATTGAGCATTTCTCAGTTTAATTCTATTTTCCTTTTCTGCTTGTAATTAAATGTTCCTATAGAAATAGAAGGTATGTAAATGATGATTGCTGGCATGTTAATCAAAGTCCATAATTGCTGCAAAAAGTTCGCAAACAAGAAAAGAAGGTTCTTACCTGCTTCCCACCAAGATCACGCATTCTTCCCTCTAATATGACCCTTTTGACAGAATCCTCACTTTCGAAAGTGACAAAACCAAACCCTCTTGAACACCCAATGCTATGATCAAGCATTATCTGATGTTCAACCACCTTACCATACAAGGAAAAGTGGTCCTTCAACTCATCTGAAATTTGATACCTTCTCAGTTTTCACCATAATAAATGAAATATGTTCAAGATTAGTTATGTGCAACTAATAGTAACCTTCAGTTAGTGCTGCCAGTAGCCCACCAACAAAGATCTTTCTTGTCTTGGGGCCATCTTTTGATGGCATTTCTTCCCTCGGGACTGTCCTTTTGACTTCAACCTGAATAGATCATAAGTTGTGAGAGATAGTGAGAAGCTAAACTTTAGTTCAATTGTGCAATTTTGCAAAAGAGTACACTGTAGAATGAGGTCCCACACAACGGCCAATCTAAATTTAGATATCCTACCGTTCTTCCATCTATAACGTATTCATCCTCCAAAACCTTGTCTATAACAGGTGGATTAGAAAATGTAATAAATCCAAATCCACAAGGCATCTTAGGATGTTTGTCCTTTATAATTACAGAATCAGCTATTTCCCCATACTTCTGAAAATAGCTGGAGAATGTTTCTACATACAAACAAATAAACCATACAGATTTGTCAATTGGGAAAATATGGATTAACTGGATTGCAAAAGAGAAATAGAACTGGCAAGCCACGGATTATTGAAGAAATAGCATTAGCACAGTGAGTTGGTAATAAGTTAGGATGGAAATATTTCAAACACGAGCAGCCAGCTCACAACAACCGCAACATTTAGTTTGATGTTTGAACTAATGTAACATGATCCTAGACAACGGAAATTATCAGCAGAAAATAAAGCAATAATCATCTTTCACCTTCAGTCGTCTCCCAAGCAACGCCTCCGACGAAAATCTTTCTGCAAACCCCACAAGTATGTATCAGCCCTCAACCTTCTTCCAACCCAAAATTATAGTAACTGACTCAAAAGCAATCTAACATTGAGTTACTTTCCATCCTACAGAAGAATTTGAATATGTATTTCTAAGTTATACCACAACCAAAGATCTAACCATACTTGTTAGAAGCATCTTTCCCAGTGTGAAATGGCAATATTATGTCATCAATAACCATGTTATTGTCCAGACAAACAATAATCCATCGAAGATGTTTCCGGAAAACAAAAGGCTGGTGAGATACTGAAGCACAATGCAAAGATAGGGAGCAAAAGAAACTCAACTGAAGAAAGGACCAAAGGACACACCACTGAAAGCAAGTCTTTCATAAAATCTTGTGAGCTAGACGGATGGGATGTCAACAGCTATAGGCGAGGGAAGCAAGGAACATATATAAATTTTCTCATTAGGAATTGCACACACACAAGTATATTCCTCACAATTAGAACAGTGTGCGTCTAAAGTAGATCATTGACATGGCAAATTAAAGGAAATTGTCCTGCTCAGGAAATGGTATCACAACTATAAGGATCAAACCATTAAACCCTGAACCTACGAGTGAGAAAATGGTAAGAAAAAAAAGCAACAAAGAACCTTATGAGAAGCTATTTACTTTTACAGAAAGTGAAGTGAAGTGAAACCTTAAGAGTTAGATACAGAACCACTACGATCTAGGCTTCGAGTTGAGAGCCCTAAAGCCAAAAATATTTACAGAAAATCGAGATTAGCATAGCAGCCCACCCCTCTCATGGAATCGAACCCTTAATCCATGTAGAAATGAAAGAGGGAGAGGTTGGGGGAGCAAGGGTTGTGGTTTGACTCACCGTAGATGACGATGGCAAGGAGGAGGGAGAGCTCCTGCAGGCGAGAAGGAGGCGGGGGTCCGTGATGGTGCAAAGCTCGACGTCCTGGTTAGAGCGGGTGAGCACAAAGAGGCTGCGAAGGGGGCCCTCATCGTCGGAGTCGACGTGCGGCGCGGTGGGGATGACCGGAGGAGGCAGCGGCGGCAGCGTCAGGTGGGAGGAGAGGAGCTGGCGGCAGCGGATCGGGAAGGAGGCGGGGCTAGTGGCTGAAGCTGTGGCTGCGGCTAGGGGAGAAGGTGGGGGAGGAAGCGACGCTGGCATCGGGTGGGAGGTGGAGGCAGGTGAGGCGAGAGCGAGGACTCCGGCAGCAGGCGGGGGACCAACGACGCCAGTGGAGATGGGAGGTAGAGGAGGGAAGGGGTGGGGAGGAGGCGGAGGCGCGGGGTGGGGTAGGGAGGAGGCGGCGGAGGTGAGGGGTGGGGAGGGAAGGAGGAGGTGTGTGAGATGGGGAGGCGACGACGGAGGTCAGCGAGGGCAACAGGCGGAAGGGAATGAGGCGGCGGCCAAGATAAGGGATCGAGAAAGGAGTTAAAGAGGGAAGACGGGAGACCCGGGACGGCAGCGGAAGCCGTGCGGTCGGAGAGTGGTGGTAGAAGACAGATGAATCACCATTGGTGAATCATCATCAACTTATTTTTTCAAATAATAGAATTTCTTATATAAAATAAATGGTTTCCTATGAAATTATTGCATTACAAATAGGCACTACAAATTGATAATCTTTATGCGAGCGAATAGGAGTACTAGAAAAGTAAGAAAGTAGTCGAGAGTAACAGGGTATGCATGAGCCCTTTGTTGTTGTAGTGCGCAAGAACTAGAACTTTCCAACCGTGTAGAGCGGATTAGGGTTGTCATCCGGAGGAGCTCCTTGATGGGGCCTAAAGAGCTAACTTGTGTTTGCTGTTAGATTGGTGTCGGAGAAGGATGCAACTGAACACTTAATGTACCGTTACTCCATCAGTGCTCCTGTTAGCGACAACCCTATGCTCTATACACTTAAGGTTCGGTCCCAAAACAATAATAACTTTTGATTTTCGGTTTTTAAATCAAAAAACCGTTTGGAACACATTGGTTTCTAAACATAATTGTTTTAGTTTTTCCCTTTTCCTTGCATATCCGTGGAGATAAAATGTTGTTTATTTTTTATTTTTCTTTAATTGTATACCTTAGAATAAGCTAACAGATGTTACAATGGTATTTTAACCAAAAGATAAAAAGGCATAGTCAAAAGCTAAAAGTCAGACCATTCTAAAACTGGGCCTAAATCTCATGTTAACTAACAGGCATAAAAACATCCCAAACTCATGCAGCCTTCACACAAGAACATGCGAATTCGAAATTCAAATGTTGAAAACCATTTTCTAGTACCACTGTACAGGGTAGCGAGACTTTTGGTCAATTTCAAAAACAATTTCTAGAATTTCACAGCATTGCCTACTTGACTATAGACAGCTAAGCTACCAACCTCGTACTCCTACTACTCTTCTCTTCTTGGTCGACCACTATTGTTCATACTTACCACTATGTCTACCCTTACCCTACTATTGCGTGATGTTAGCACCAGACCTACCCCACATGTTAGTTATTAGGTACAATTTTCATACAGAATCATGTCAGGTACTTTTTTTTCTCTAGCCCCATTTCCTAATCCATGTACTCCCTCCGTATCCGCTACACATGGATGTACTAACCACGAAAGCCTAACACTGGAGTTGACATATGGGCCCAAAAAGAGGTAGCTCTAGTCCTCATACCCACTTGTTAGTGAATGAGAGCACAATGTGGGTCCCATGAGTTAGCCAGCATGTGAACCCACTCTCCATTAAGCCCCATCTATGTCATCACATACCCCGATACTCCGTATCCATGGTGAATTGGTGGCACTAGGGTAACCCCACAGGCCAGAGACATTGGTAGACAAAGTGGTTGCCCAAGTGCATGGCACAGGAAACGAGGGATCGCATCACCACACCGGTGAGCTTGCGCTTAAAACCATCGCACCAGCATAATCTAGCCATTGGGATCGCAAATTATGTTCCCCATTCGCTTCCCTCCCCAAAACTTCACCATCACCTTGGGGAAGAATCCCAATGCCTGCTGCAACAAGCAATGGTGAGCACTTGGGGGCACAACCACAGCCACGGCATTAGCCGCCGCGGAGGAGCTTGCACTGGTATTGCGCAGGAGGAGTGGGCGGCCACCAAAGGTTCCGGTTGTGGGATTGTTTTGGATTTTAGAACATAAAGGCACCTTAGCGTATCAACCCGACTTACCAAGTCAGCTATCTAGAATTCACAATGTATTTCATGTTCTCAACTTAGAAAATGTCTACGGGAGCACTCTATAAGGTCGAGAAGGCCGATTAGAGGGGTGAATAGTCATTTCTAAAAATTCTTTTCTAATTATTATTTCTCTATTTGATTAAAACCAAGTATATAATGCGAAAGCTTGACTCAAATTGGTTTTAGCATAAATAAAGCCTAAATGAACTAAGTTCACTCAAGTGCACCAACAATCTAAGTATATGTCAAAGGTTTGCAAATATAAAGGACAAGCAATCAATTTAATTCTATGAATGTAAATTGCTCGAATGTAAATTGAGCATAAGAAAACAAACCACAATAGACGCGGTCTCTTTTTACCGTGGTGTTCGGATACTTGCCGGTTTCCCTGGTGGTTGTCGGTTTCCATGAATTAAGCCAAAATACCTCAATCCACTAGTGGTAGCTCTTTCCCGCTTCGGGTAGGTGAGCTCCAACCTTTACACTTCGCTAGGTCTTTTCACAATCTTCTTTGAAAAGATTACCACGCGCGATGCCTCTAACGTCGTTTAGGACTCGGCAAACTCCAAGAGTAAAAAGCCAAACCCTCACTTAACTCTCAACACGTGCAACAAATGCATAAGCTCAAATGGATACACAACCCAATTCTAGATGCAACACATGCAACATAGATCCCTTCTCCTTGTTTATAAAGTGCGACATATGCACAATTGAGAGGAGAATCTCACATTAGCTTAAGAGAGTGAAATAGAGTGATCAAGGTACTTCTCCAACCGGCCACAAGGGAGTATTTATACCCCACATAAGAAAACTAGCTGTTGAAGCCAAATCCCTGAAAAATCAAGAAAATCAGAAGTACCGCAGGCAAAACGCTGGTACTTCCGCCCCCTCCCAACGGTCTGAAAACTAGCCATTTTCAGTGAATCTGGTAGTTCTGCTGTTCATTTTTTGATACTTCATCGGAAGCACCGCATCACTCATGCGGAACTACCGCTCTTACGGGGAGAAGACCACCACACAGGTATCTCTTTGGAAAAAACATACCACAGAAAATCCAGAACTTCCGCTGGCTGGTAATACCGCTCATACAGAGCTGGTAGTTTCGAAGTCTGGTAGTACTGTGCAACACATGCTGGTAGTTTCGACTTCCGGAAGTACCGCACATTACACGTCAGTAGTTCCGATTTTCCTGACAAATGTAGATACTTCAACAGATTTTGCAAAACACAATTGCAAACTACAGTATCATGCACACAAGAATTAAACATGATTCTTAACAAGTTGCAAAACACATTTGCATACTTTTGGAATCAAGACACAAGGAAATGGTACATAGACTTAACACATTTGCAAAACATATTCACAAACATAAGTCACATGCTATAAGCATGAGGTTCAACCATTTGTAAAACATATTTGCAAATATAGACCTCATACTACAAATCATAGGAAACATAGATTTTAAACACTTGCAAAACGTATTCGCAATGTATAATCCCATGTTACAAGGATTCAACACATTAGCCTCAACTATTTGCAAAACACATCGCAAATACAAGCATCATGCTATGGAGAGCTAGAGCGGGTGAGGTTGATCTATCAACACATGATAAGACTCAAACTACTAGATATGACCCCTCTTAATTGTACGACAATCTATACTAGCAATCCGGTCTTTCAACCAAACACCAAGATCGGTAAAAGACTAAGAACACATTCTTAGCCCTAACTAGCCATACCTTTGTATTGAGTATCCTCTTGAAACTTGATGATGCACATCATCTCTTCAAATTCGGGTCATCATCTTTATATGCATCAACACATAAAGCATCCTTCACTTGACCTCCATCAACACAATGATGGATCTTTTGCTCAATTTGATGATCAACACATAATCATCTCCTCTTGGACATGCATCAACTTATGATGCATCTTCTTCTTAATGGCCTTCAACACATAAAGCAATCTTTCATCTTGACTTGATAATCTTCAACACATAAAGTTATCCAAATTTATCTTCATTTGTGGAACCTAACCTATTCGTCCAACTCATGAAAAATGTTAGTTCACAAATCAATTATCATTAATTACCACACTTCACCATTAACACATAATAGAGTGATTAGATTCAACAATCTTCCCTTTTGATAATTGATGAGAATCTCAACAAATAAGAGAAAAATATATTTGATTTGCGAGTATACAATATGCACACAACACTTGTATACTTTAAGATAAACTTTAAGCAAATTTTACTTATCCGGTTGTCATTGATCATTCAACCATTAACATATAATAGAGAAATTAGATGACAACCCGATTGCAAATGAGTATATATAAACTACACAAGCTTTATATACTTAAATGATATGTTTCAAAGTAAAGATCCTAAATATGTGTTTAAACGAAGCATAGATCAATGCTAATAAAACCACAAAACATATAATAAACTCCCCCTAAATGTGTGCATACTAGTATATGTAGTAGAAACATATGCAAATATTCAAGTTTGTCTTTTTGGTGGAATTCAACCTATATTTTGTATCTAAGGAATGCAATAAGATATAAGAAAGTGATTTTTGAATGCATACATCTTTGGTTGCCATCTTTTTATCCAAATGAGACTAAGCAATAATATACTTAAATAAGCATGTTAATCTCACATATAGATTTTTCATTTAATCATGTATTTGGATGTAAGGAATGCAACAAGATTGTAATAAATATATCGAATGCATACCTCAATGATTTCATCTTTTCATCCATATGAGACTAAATAATATCATAATCAATAAATAAAGTTAGTCTCACAATAGCATTTGTCATTATCACCAAAACTTGATAATTGGATTTGTTATTATCATGAAAACCAACTTAAATCAACTTAATAGAACTTGATTTTTCAATCTCCCCCCTTTTTGGTGATTGGTGACAAATTTATTAACAATAATAGCATTTGGATGACAGTGAACATTTAATCATGCATGAGATAAGATGAAAGCATAAATGTAAGTTAAGTTTTATACTTTTCTCATTTTGCATAATCTCCCTTTTTGGCATGATATAATTATTCCTCTTCTTTTGGCAATTTTAACAATGCTATTATACATCATTCTAAGCTTTATTATTTCTCCACCATTTAGCACTTTTAATTTTGGCCAATGCTATTATATACCATACAAAGCTTTGTTATTTCTCCCCCCATTATCCAAAACTATTATCACTTATTTCTCCCCCATTTGGCATTAAACACCAAAAAGCAATAGAACTTGATAAGCTAAAGAGGTGACTTTTCAATATATGGAGCTTGATACCAATGAATTCATATTCAAACTTTAAAGAGGTCATGAGGAGTATGAAATGAGCACATATGACCAAATTGATACGAAATGAATTAGCTAAAGATATTTGAAACATATTCAAATAATCTTACTCTTAATATTTCTTTGAAGGCTTTGATACTCTATTGAAGTTGTAGATTTTCACATTTTGACAATCCATTTGAGCTTCAAAAATTAGCTGAAAACCTGACATAGAAATATCCAATAAATCTGAAAAATTTTGTCAATATAGATTAGCAATAGAGGATCAAAAGTTATAATTACAGCTTCCTCATATTTTGAGCCCACTTAAATGTACAAAAATCACAAATCAACTCAAAACCATGCAAAGTTCTAAAAATTCAACATTTTGATAAAGTGAGAAAAGTACACAACTTTCTCAAAAGAAGTTGAAATGCTTTGAAAATTTGCAAAAATAAACTTTGGACTCGTAAGAGATTTTTCCAATAAGAGTTTTTGAAAAAAAGCCTCCATTTGAAAGCTATGGCAAAATGCCCATTGAAAGTAAGAGAATAAATTGATTTTGCATTAAGGACTCAAAATGCAATCCACATGGAAATCCATTGAGTCTTTTGCTTTCTTAGCTTCATATGAGTTATAAATACTATTTCAAACTAAGATACACAAAGAATTCTTGCTCAAATAGCCAAACTCGTTACATGCAAGAGTAGGTCAGTTTAGATCAATATTTGTTTTGGAGGTGATTCAAATTAGTATAAATTTTCAACGGTTGGTGTTTTGTGAAAACTTTGAACTAGATAAATATTTGAAATGACCAACCCTTTGAGTTTTGTATTGACCACCTTTCTAAATATTTAATATATTTTGATTTAGATAAATATGTCTTTTAATCCAAAATCAAGATCATATAAGATCATTTTGGGGCCAAAATTTTTTATTTCTAAAATAGAAATTTTTTACTTAAAAGGATTTGAAAATATTTAAAATACATATTTGAGTATTTTGTCTAGCTTTTTCACAACCTTTGGCCTTTTAAACAAGATTTTTTACCGAAAAGGCTCTTTTGAAAACGGTAATCTTGCACATCATTAGCAATTTCACTCCATGATTACCAAATGAAGCAAGAGAGATTGATATATATTCATTAATAAGATCCATAAACTATTTTGGAAAAATTAGATAAAATATTTTTTCCAATAATAATATTTTTATCCATTTTTTATATTAAGCTCAAAAGTATTATATGGGTTTTTCACAAAGAAAAACTCCCCTTACACAAAGGGTCATCTTGGTATTTCTTTCTTCTCCTTTGACACATAGAATTCTTCTCTTCTGATTTTTCTTCTCTGTTCATTACTCTTCCCCTTTGTTTTACTTTTCTCTTCTTATGTCATCTTGCACCAAGAATCAAAGATACCACTTGCAACCTTTAGTCCATAATAGGTGCTATTTGTAAGCCTTTTGCGGTTCTTTTGCCTTTCCCATAAAATCATATACCACTTAGGCATTTATACCACTTATGCTGATATTAGATACCACTTGTGAAATAAATATCACTTGTAAACATAAATGATACCAAGTATAATTAATTCCAATTGTAGAAACTTGCTATCACTTGTACTATATGTGAGCATACATAATACCCTGTGTGCTTGATTCTATTTGTAAAAACTTGATGACACTTTTATGATCAACTAGCGTCCCACTTAAGGTGATCTTGAGAGATCTTCAGTAACTTCCATTTGATGTGATTTGAAGGATATCATTTGTAGAAAGACACCACTTAAAAGATAACTAAAGAAAAAAGCACTTGTGGTAAGAAGATGGTATCATATAGAAAAGATGCCACTTGTAAAGGTGAATACCATGAAACATAGATATCGATATAGGTGAGAGCTTGGTTAAGAGAAGATTTTTGCTCGGAAAAAGAGAAAAAGGATATCACTGTAATACCCCGAACGTCGTTACGGCGTAAGTTTTTAAAACAATCGCGGAATCGCCGGTTTTTCGGTAAATCGCGGGAAGGGAAAAATAAAAATTGTGGAATAATGTAAAATGAATAAAACAAATTAAAATTAAATTAAAACCTCTGAGTGGGCTGTCTGGTGAGTGGGCCGACCGCCTTGGGCAAGGGGTGGCCGCACCTCCCCTCCCCCTCCCCAAAAACCCTAGCCTTTTTTCTCCCCCTCTCCCATCCCTTTGCAGCCGCCACCCCCTTCCTCCACCCCCCCTGGGCGCAGCCCTCTTTCCCCCTCCATCACCCCCACAAGTGCTGCTGCCATTGGAGCCAAGGAGAGGAAGGAGAAGGAGAAGAAGGAAGGAGAAGGAAGGAGAAGAAGAGGTGGAAAAAAAGGGGTGATTCTTCATCTAGGTAATTTTTACTCATCCCAAAACCTCTGTTTTTAAGATTAATTAGGGTTCTTGGCACGGATTTTGAAGGTGGTTAATAGATTAATTGGCCGATTAGAGATTACCTGCTGTCTACCAGTAGATTGATTCATGCATCGCGGCTGATCGCGCGGTTTTGACCTAGTAAACGATTTGTCCTGCGGACCCTTCCAAAAGGGAAGTTTTAGAGGACTTCCAGACGCATCTCCTGTATTTGTTTTGGAATTTTATGCCGTGGGATCTGGGAGATACAGGGTCGGGAATACTGCTGTTCGTCAGGCGAGCAGATTGGTACAGACCGACGGTAATCTGTGAATTTGAGGTAGTAAATAATTTTTACGGTCATGGCCATAATTGATAAAGTTCTAGATAATTTAGAGATATAGCTTCTGTATAAAATTCAGAGTTTTTAGACCCCTGTACTGTTGTTGGGACACATTTTAATATCGCTGTCCAATCTGCTAGAACAGAGATCTTCCTCTGTATTGGGCATTAAATTACACCTAGCTGTGATCAAAATAAAAATATGTGTTCTACATGAAAAATGTAGGCTTTTAAGTGATGAATCCAGAGAGGTATCATTTGCTATAATTGGATCAATATTTTTAAAGATACAAAATTGTTAAGCAGCGCTGCTGCAGAGGGTAATTTGCCGAATTGTTGAGCGGAGAGGAGTTAGTGCGGGTTCGGGGTTCTAGCGACGTCTTTAATTATTTATGTCGTGTTTGTATGCTGTGGCTTTGTGCTGAGAGATGCCTTTTGGACAGGTGGTCTTGTCCCTGAGCGCTCTTGATTTTACTTCGCTTCGTCGGATTGAGGCAAGTAAACGTAGCGGTGGTTGCTACCGTATAACTTGTTATTCCTTCTACTTTTAGTTTACATTATTATCATAATTTGATACGTTATGCCATGGTTTCATGATATCTTAATTGTGGAGATGGTAGCAAGTATAATGATGGTCTAAACTTTATAGTGTGTATTGTTGATGATTGTTGGTTTGTAGATGTTTGATCTATATCATGAGTATATGTGATCTTGATTATCTTAATGATATGTTGGTATGGTTTATGGTTGATTGCAAATGAAAGTGTTCAGGAGAATTTCTGGGGCATAACTATTGTGAATGCAAGTTTTATTTGTTGAGACATTCACGCATATGCATCATGCTGATTTATTGAAGTCTTGGTCACGAGAGGACCAAGCGTCGAGGTCCCCGTCATGTTGATGACATGACGGGCTAAAGGTCCCCATACTTGAGGAGTATGGGCAATTGGTCCCTGTACCAGATGGTACAGGCATGTGTGTGCATTGACGAATGCACACTCCGCATTACCGGTAAAAATACGAAAGAGAAGAGATAAAGAGATTTTTGATCATATTGCATAGCATGAAAGCATTCATATGCATTGCATTGTGGAAAGATTCATTCGCATGCATATGCAGTATGCTCTGGTGAAGTTATTTTGTGGAATATTCAACTTCATAGTTGTAATGTGGAATTGGCTCATGTGAGCTAATTGTGGTATGAGGATTGTGGTTGTGGTCGTGGAATGTGGTTCCTCCCTTGTGTATGGTAAGGGTTGTGATGGTGGCATGAGATTCTTTTCTCTTGTAGTAATTGATGATATCAATTGTGGATGTGGGAAATAATAAAGTATTGAAGTAAGACATACATATGTTTTATTGCTTTTGGTAGTGGTAGTGGTCGAGGATTTAAAGTAGTCAAACAAGATTTATTTGCTAACTGCTTTACCGTCATTGATGGTGATTTGAGGTTGAGGATATAAACATTGTTATTTGTAGAAGATTAAATGTTTTCTCTTGCATCTAATCGTGGATAAAATGATTGCATTCATATGCCAATTAAGTCTGAAATTAGAGAGGTATGAATACGGAAGTTGTGGTGGTTTAATAATTGTAGACATGAATTGTGGTTGTAGTTGTATGGAATTATAAATGATAATGTATAATTGTTTGTAGTTTGAATAGCCTGTTAAACAGTTTGCTTGCTGAGATTTTATCTCACCCTTGTTTCCCCTCCCTACAGGTAGACTTTGAGCATGCATGGGAAGGGTAGAGTGGCACCACACTGATGCACTTGGATCCTAGTTTAATGCTGTAATAAAGTTGAAAGGAATCTAGACCTTTGCATAGCTTTGTTTACATTATCTTGATAATGTTAAATTTTGTGAACTATGTTTTAGATTGAAATGTTGGAGGATGTTTTAAATATTGAATTGTTATCACTATCCTGTTATTCCTTAGTTGTTATGCTTCCGCTCATACTATCTTGTTTAGTAATTATTGCCAGTTTAATTTATCTTGTAAATTGGCTAGTTGTAGAGCAGTTTTAGTAGCATCCCAGGGTAATGTGGATCTTGGGGTGTTACAGTTGGTATCAGAGCGGGCGTTAGGTCCGTGGTAATTAAATTATTAAATTGACACACTGGTGCACAGTAGGATGGGATGGGTCAAGCATTGCACTTATGCTTTTGACATGTTGTATTGATGATTTACATTATGAGATAATCTTGTATGATTATGATTTGCTCCTATGACTGTTATGAGTGAGAATTGTCAATGATATGATGTAGAGATTGTATTTGCTGTCTTGGCATTTGCCAGATTATTACCACTGTTCGTAGTATGTGATTAGCGATGTAGTTACCTCGGGTAACTTAGTTGCGGATGTTGTGAGTGAGTTTATTTAGAAAAGTTGATATCTTCCTTGAGTTGATTTTGGCCAGTTCTTGGTCTATTGCAGTTAATGAATTTCTCTTGAGTTTGTGGTTCATTGCAGTTGAGGGTTTGCAATTGGTCTCTATCTGTTCGTTAAAGCAATTATTGTTTCTTTTCGGACTATTGAGACACTTTTGTTGCCTGTGAACATTGTTGATTTGTAAGGATAGTCCATTCGTGGGAGTTTTGGTCTTGTTGTGAATCATGACTCATTGGTTCGCTTGGTATTTTTATTAATGAAAGTTTTGTGTTGCAAACTCATTAATATGTTAAAACCTTGGATCTACATATTTCACTTAGATTATTTCGAGTGTTCAAGTTTAATTCCTCTCCTTTCTGAAAGAGAGTGTTAAAACCATCTATGGTGTGTTTGCTATGTTTAAGTGGAAGGTGGTAATCATATAAATTAATTCATAAGGTATGAATTATCGAGTTGAGATGTTAGCGTGGTGCATAATTAATTTCAACTAGCATCCTTGGAAGTGTAGTTGATTAATGTGATATTGCCTTGTAATAGTTTCTAGAAGAACTATGATTAAAAATATGTCTATTCATGATTGGAACTCATGGAGTTATTGAGGAGTGTGCAAAAAGAATTGGAATGATTATTATGATTGTTTAAATTTCTATCATGTTGGATAAATTGAATTATTTTTGTCTTTAGTAATTAATCTGACCATTTGGAAATTATTAAGTAAAGAGGTGTTGGAATATTACCTTGGTAATATTGACCTTTAACCTGTCCTTTATTTAGATACTTTATGAGTTTGTACAATTGCTAGATTCATCTATCTTTCACCATGTTAAATTGTTGAAACATGTATAAAGAAATAGATGAAGGTTGATGTATTGACTTGTAGAATCTTGTCTTACAAAGCTGGTATTATTGAAGTTTAAAACTATTTCGTTCTAATTTGTGAAACGTAAGATGGGATACTGAATCTATGCTCATGATTGTTTTATGATTATAAAACAGAGTTAGATCATGAATGTTGTTATGATAAAATAATAATCAACTATTGCCAGTAATGACTAGAGTGCAATCAATTGTGCTAAATTAGAGTTGAGTTTCAATGAGAATTGAATAAATGAAATCTAATGAGAGATTTATACTACCATGTTCTGTGAGATCGCCATGTTCTATCGCTAGCTTGTTAAAAGAACTTTGTTTCAATATTGTGGCTTGTGCACTAGGCTTTCCCTAGATCAAGTAGTTGCAATCTTATTTAGATGATAGAAATATGATGAAGAGAATTCTTGTGTTTCTTTTGGAAAAGTTTATGAAGGGATTTGAGGATATGATGATGCTTGTTAAGAGTGTATTATTCTGATGTTAGCATGATGGTCAGTATGTGGTTGTGATGACAATGTTGAAGGCTCTTTAAATAAAAGAATTTGATAACTTCCATGATACTATTTAAATCAAAAGTTTTGAGATTTGCGTATGCGATCTTTTTGATCTCATGACTTATGTGGCGGCTGCAATTGTTTTGAGCAAAGTGACGCGTTGAGAGCTTTTATTAGTTCTTAAGGGATTAATGTGTTGTGGTCTTCAATTCTCTTTAATGGAATTGTCAAGGTAATACCGTAATCAAATAAGTTATTCTCTTTGTTAAAAGGTAGAGTACGGTAAAAGTATTGGAGGTTGAAGTCATGTTATGCAAAAAAAATTTAGGTGTTTGACTTCTTAATTTCGCCGCATAAGAGCTTCTTGAACTCAAATGGCAATACTATATTCTTATTGGTTGAGATTTGATATTTTCTTCTTGAGGGGCATGTGCCTTCAACTGTGATCTTATCTTTTGCTATCCAAGATTATTGCTATTTCTTTTGGTCTTGCGTTTATTGCGGATGGTAACATCATCTTCTGTGCTGAAATTTACTTCTTTTTGCCTCTTCCAAGAAAGGGGTAATCAATTTGGGTTGCAAAGTCCTTTAAGAGGTGTATGGCATCTAGTTGGTGTGTTGGGCCATGATTTGGAAATCCTTGGTTCAAGGAAGTTAAATTTTTCAAAGGGAATGGATTGGGAAATTAATACTATCTCGAGCAGTAATATGCTCTCTTGATTCTTGTTTAGCTGTGTGTTTATGGCAAAGGTCATCTGCAAATTGAGTTGTTATATGTTGAGGTGTATTCTTTTCTAGTTAGGAAAAGAAAATGATTGTTTTGGTCTGACGAGTGATTTTCACTCTTGGCTTATGTCGTGTGGATTCTCCAAAAGTTTACATGGAGAGTGTAAACGGTTTTGTTGTGAATCCTTTGATTTGGACCGTGTTCCTTTGAAGGAAAGCTGGTTGCTAGTGTGTTGCTTGAGAATCCTTTATTCTTCTTGTGGCTGAGCTCCATTTGTAAAAGCTATTGTTTGTGCTTCGAGTAAAATGTTATGAGTGGAATCTGTGGTCGATTCCTTAAAGGGGTACAATGTATTATCCCGATAATAATAAATAGAGGAAAATGTTTTAGGAAGGAGGATGATATTAGATAGTGGCTTGATAGTTGTGGCGGAGAATTTTGTGAGAACGGCAGGATCTGTTGGTCGCTCAGAGCAGACAAAAGAGTTGTGGGTGCTCGGTGTTGACCGGCGCGTGTCGTGGACTCATCGGAGTTGGACATGAGGAAGAGAGCCACCATGTATGTGGAGGCCCTCTTGGCGAATCAGTCCGAGCGGGAGGTGACATGGGAGCTTGAAGTTCAAATGTAGAGGAAGGACCCAAGTTCTTCAAGGCGGGTGAGAACCCGTAGTTGTTGTTCCCGTGGGATGTTCTATCCTTGGGATGCTCTATTCTTTGGTTGTTCTTTCCTTGATTGTTCTTTTTGTCTCGTGGGTTGAGGAGCGAGATTCGAGGACGAATCCTTTTTAGGTGGGGAGAATGTAATATCCCGAACGTCGTTACGGCGTAAGTTTTTAAAACAATCGCGGAATCGCTGGTTTTTCGGTAAATCGCGGGAAGGGAAAAATAAAAATTGTGGAATAATGTAAAATGAATAAAACAAATTAAAAATTAAATTAAAACCTCTGAGTGGGCTGTCTGGGGAGTGGGCCGACCGCCTTGGGCAAGGGGTGGCCGCACCTCCCCTCCCCCTCCCCAAAAACCCTAGCCTTTTTTCTCCCCCTCTCCCATCCCTTTGCAGCCGCCACCCCCCTTCCTCCACCCCCCTGGGCGCAGCCCTCTTTCCCCCTCCATCACCCCCACAAGTGCTGCTGCCATTGGAGCCAAGGAGAGGAAGGAGAAGGAGAAGAAGGAAGGAGAAGGAAGGAGAAGAAGAGGTGGAAAAAAAGGGGTAATTCTTCATCTAGGTAATTTTTACTCATCCCAAAACCTCTGTTTTTAAGATTAATTAGGGTTCTTGGCACGGATTTTGAAGGTGGTTAATAGATTAATTGGCCGATTAGAGATTACCTGCTGTCTACCAGTAGATTGATTCGCGCATCGCGGCTGATCGCGCGGTTTTGACCTAGTAAACGATTTGTCCTGCGGACCCTTCCAAAAGGGAAGTTTTAGAGGACTTCCAGACGCATCTCCTATATTTGTTTTGGAATTTTATGCCGTGGGATCTGGGAGTTACAGGGTCGGGAATACTGCTGTTCGTCAGGCGAGCAGATTGGTACAGACCGACGGTAATCTGTGAATTTGAGGTAGTAAATAATTTTTACGGTCATGGCCATAATTGATAAAGTTCTAGATAATTTAGAGATATAGCTTCTGTATAAAATTCAGAGTTTTTAGACCCCTGTACTGTTGTTGGGACACATTTTAATATCGCTGTCCAATCTGCTAGAACAGAGATCTTCCTCTGTATTGGGCATTAAATTACACCTAGCTGTGATCAAAATAAAAATATATGTTCTACATGAAAAATGTAGGCTTTTAAGTGATGAATCCAGAGAGGTATCATTTGCTATAATTGGATCAATATTTTTAAAGATACAAAATTGTTAAGCAGCGCTGCTGCAGAGGGTAATTTGCCGAATTGTTGAGCGGAGAGGAGTTAGTGCGGGTTCGGGGTTCTAGCGACGTCTTTAATTATTTATGTCGTGTTTGTATGCTGTGGCTTTGTGCTGAGAGATGCCTTTTGGATAGGTGGTCTTGTCCCTGAGCGCTCTTGATTTTACTTCGCTTCGTCGGATTGAGGCAAGTAAACGTAGCGGTGGTTGCTACCGTATAACTTGTTATTCCTTCTACTTTTAGTTTACATTATTATCATAATTTGATACGTTATGCCATGGTTTCATGATATCTTAATTGTGGAGATGGTAGCAAGTATAATGATGGTCTAAACTTTATAGTGTGTATTGTTGATGATTGTTGGTTTGTAGATGTTTGATCTATATCATGAGTATATGTGATCTTGATTATCTTAATGATATGTTGGTATGGTTTATGGTTGATTGCAAATGAAAGTGTTCAGGAGAATTTCTGGGGCATAACTATTGTGAATGCAAGTTTTATTTGTTGAGACATTCACGCATATGCATCATGCTGATTTATTGAAGTCTTGGTCACGAGAGGACCAAGCGTCGAGGTCCCCGTCATGTTGATGACATGACGGGCTAAAGGTCCCCATACTTGAGGAGTATGGGCAATTGGTCCCTGTACCAGATGGTACAGGCATGTGTGTGCATTGACGAATGCACACTCCGCATTACCGGTAAAAATACGAAAGAGAAGAGATAAAGAGATTTTTGATCATATTGCATAGCATGAAAGCATTCATATGCATTGCATTGTGGAAAGATTCATTCGCATGCATATGCAGTATGCTCTGGTGAAGTTATTTTGTGGAATATTCAACTTCATAGTTGTAATGTGGAATTGGCTCATGTGAGCTAATTGTGGTATGAGGATTGTGGTTGTGGTCGTGGAATGTGGTTCCTCCCTTGTGTATGGTAAGGGTTGTGATGGTGGCATGAGATTCTTTTCTCTTGTAGTAATTGATGATATCAATTGTGGATGTGGGAAATAATAAAGTATTGAAGTAAGACATACATATGTTTTATTGCTTTTGGTAGTGGTAGTGGTCGAGGATTTAAAGTAGTCAAACAAGATTTATTTGCTAACTGCTTTACCGTCATTGATGGTGATTTGAGGTTGAGGATATAAACATTGTTATTTGTAGAAGATTAAATGTTTTCTCTTGCATCTAATCGTGGATAAAATGATTGCATTCATATGCCAATTAAGTCTGAAATTAGAGAGGTATGAATACGGAAGTTGTGGTGGTTTAATAATTGTAGACATGAATTGTGGTTGTAGTTGTATGGAATTATAAATGATAATGTATAATTGTTTGTAGTTTGAATAGCCTGTTAAACAGTTTGCTTGCTGAGATTTTATCTCACCCTTGTTTCCCCTCCCTACAGGTAGACTTTGAGCATGCATGGGAAGGGTAGAGTGGCACCACACTGATGCACTTGGATCCTAGTTTAATGCTGTAATAAAGTTGAAAGGAATCTAGACCTTTGCATAGCTTTGTTTACATTATCTTGATAATGTTAAATTTTGTGAACTATGTTTTAGATTGAAATGTTGGAGGATGTTTTAAATATTGAATTGTTATCACTATCCTGTTATTCCTTAGTTGTTATGCTTCCGCTCATACTATCTTGTTTAGTAATTATTGCCAGTTTAATTTATCTTGTAAATTGGCTAGTTGTAGAGCAGTTTTAGTAGCATCCCAGGGTAATGTGTATCTTGGGGTGTTACAATCACTTTAAAAGACACCTCTAAGAAGAGCAAGGATACCACTTATTTTCCACTTGTAAGAGATACTACTTGAAGGAAAGGGATGATATCACTTGTAAAGACAGGAATAAAACTCATGCCGAGGTCAAGATGACCAAAAGTCTACCACTCTTTAGAGATATTGCCATTTTTATGAAAAAGATCAAATTACGAGCAAAATGGCATATGGAATCAAGAAATACTTAAGGGTAGCTAACAAAGATTAACAAGGATCAACTTGACATGAGAAGCAAAAGGAATGGGTGAGAATTGAAACAACAAATTTTGAATCAAATTAGCCATTTTTCCAGAAATATTAGAAGTATCGCAGTTTCACTGCTTGTAGTTCTGGACAGCGGAAGTATGCCAAGAGTTGGATTTCAGAGGAGAGAAATGTTATAATGTTGTATCTTGCTCGAAAGTTTTTCATAAAAAAACATAAACTACTTGTGGAGCATTTCCAACTATATGCTAAGATCAAAACTCTTTTGAATATAGTTTTTAACAATTAAGCTTTTATTTTTCGAGAAAAAGCTCATTTTTCAATTGGATCTTCAAGATAGCAAAAAAATGAGCATTTGAGGGTAATATTAAGCAAACAAATTCATGTATGAGTTGCAAGTACCCTTGTGAGCTAATATAGATCAATAGTTTTAGCTCTAAAGGTAAAACTCACTTAAGTGTTAGATTGTGACCACTTAGGTCAAATAAAGATTTTGGATGAATTTCAAAATCAAATAACTTTTGATTGGTTGGCTTTTTCAAAAAAATTTGAATACCAATAATGTTTGAAATAGCCAACTCTACGCTTTTAGTATTGAACACTTTTTTAAATTCCTTTTAAAATTGATTTATGCCATTTTTGAGTTTAAAGCCAAAAACAAGATATTAGTTTTTCTAGTTTTGGTTTACAAACTCAATTTTACTTGAAATAAGTTTTTTTAAAGCCAAAATCTTTGGAAAATCTTCAAAATGTATTTGTATATGTTGTGGCTACAGGCCAAATAGTAAAGAAGGGGACTAGTGGAAGAAGAGGAGAGCCAACATAGGGATCGTATGGAAGAGATGGTGAGTAAGAATGAGAGGATGCCCTCCTCTTGCCCCTCTTAGGGATTTATATACATGAGTGGGGTAGGATGGGGATTCCCCATCCTACCCCTTAGTACTTACAGGTACATTGGTACATTCCTCTATACTATTGGGTCTATTGCATATTGGGCCAGTTGCAAGGCCCAATCCTAGGGGTTGGGCCACCCCCACAACAGTATATATTTTTCAACTAGTTTTTCAAAGATATACTAATAATTATAAAATTTTGGTTTTTGGCTAAATGACTCAATTTTGAAAATCAATATTGGCACTTAATTACTATGGGCACACTTAGGGATGTGGTATACATGAACATGATTTAGCATTCCCTCTTAATATGCCAATAATAACTTATTCATGATTACAAATTGGACTTGTCGGTGTACCTTAGTCCACGTTGAGGTTAGCTCAAACAAATTAGACTGGCTCCACAAATTAAACCGAAATACCTCAATCCACTAGTGGTAGGTCTTTCCCACTTCGGGTAGGTGAGCTCCAATCTTCATACTTCGTTGGGTCTTTTTACAACCTTCTTTGAGAAGATCACCGTGTACGATGTCTCCAACGACGTCTAGGAGTCGGCAAATTCCAAGAGTAATAAGTCAAGCCCATCACTTGACTTTCACCACGTGCAACAAATGCACAATCTCAAATAGATACACAATCCAACTCTAGATGCAACACATGTAATTCTATGAATGTAAATTGAGCACTAGAAAATAAATCACAATAGACATGGTATCTTTTTACTGTGGTGTTCGGAGACTTGCCGGCTCTCCTAGTCCACGTTGAGCTTAGCCCAAACAAATTGGACCGGCTCCACGAACTAAGCCAAAAAATCTCAATCCACTAGTGGTAGCTCTTTCTCGCGCCGAGTAGGTGAACTCCAACCTTCACACTTCGCTGGGTTTTCTCACAACCTTCTTTAGAAGATCATCGCACATGATGTCTCCAACGCCGTTCAGGACTCTACAAACTCCAAGAGTAAAAAGCCAATCCCCTCACTTGACTCTCACCACGTGTAACAAATGTATAAGCTCAAATGGATACACAACCCAATTCTAGATGCAACACATGCAATCTAGATCCCTTCTCCTTGTTCATAAAGTGCAATACATGCACAATTGAGAGGAGAATCTCACACTAGCTCAAGAGAGTGAAATGAAGTGCCAAAGGTACTTATCCAACCGGCCATGGAGCCAAATCTCTAAAAAATCAAGGAAATCAGAAGTACCACAGGCAAAACGTCGGTACTTCTGCTGTCGGAACCCAGAGTAACGACTCCTGGATCCTCTGTGTAAATTGCACTAGTCCAGGATCAACTAGTGCTCACAGTACAACAAAGATAAATACCAAGCACAAATGACTTCTTAAATTTAATAAAAGAGTGCGGCCTTATGGCCAAGTCTTACATCAACGCCCATTGGTAAAAATAAAATAAAGCAAATAACTGCGGAAGTAAACGGATAAGAAGCGAAGCCCAAGCCTATCCACAGGTAAACGACAGTATGATGCGGCCTACTCGTCCTGATCTTCACCATGGTCGATGTCGTCCTTCTCTGTGTGGAGATAGCAAGGTGAGTACAAACTTGTACTTCGCAAATCAAACGGAGAAATGCATCATAATGATAAAGGCTTTAATGGACCGCATGCCGTGCACCGGCGAGTCTAACTTCATCCGACTATTGTGTACACTTTCATATGTCTTGCTATATAACATCGATGATTGTGAAAATGTAGGCAATCGAGGGCTAGTCGGCATGGTACGGACTGGCGGCCAATACAACAGTAGTGGATGACAACATGGGTGGAAAGGGCACACGTTGATGTCATCATGGAGCAGCGTTCGTACGACGAGTACGTGGCGTGGTATGTGCCGCGGTCACGCAGCAGACTGACCATTCCTCCATCATATCGCCCCGCGCACATCACGCATGAGGAATGTCTGGACCGCTTCATCGATCCCCACAGTGCTTCGTGGCAGCATGACAACATAAGACAGTTCAAATATCTTATCGTTCCATTCAATAAATTTGTACTGCTCGTTACTGAACTTGTTTCATATGTCACTTCAGTTGGAGTGGGCACAGCGCATAGCAAGCGCATCGGAGGCCGCCATTAGTAGTTCAGAGACACCACCGGCCTTGTAGAAAATTATGAAGTTCATCCTGAAGTAGGGCAAAAAATAGTGCACAATCTTACCTGTGGTCGTTCCTCAGATCACAGTGTGCACATGAGTCACCCAATGGGGGCACCATGCTCATCCGCCAGGTCATCGCGACTTAGCAAGTCCAGCTGGCCATCACAATGTATTAAGCCTGCATGGCGTCGTAATACTAGCCGTCGATCATTCGTGCGCCGTACCGATAAGGAGGTAACTTATGTATGAACCTACATGTTTTTTTCCTATTACACCATGCGTTCCACTAACATCATGGCATTCTCCTGCCGCAGGTCCGTTGTCGAGATGCATCTCTTTTGTCGTTCGCACCACCTGCACAGACTACCGCTCCTTGTCGTTCATCTTCGCTGCACATTCAGGAGGTATGAGATTCGCATTATACATCCGGAATATTTGTTGTGAATAATATCGTTTCGATTTGCAGCCACTAATTCAACATGGGGGTGATGACAAGTCCATTGATGACGACACGGGCCTCCCAGATGCTTCTAGAGAGCAATACATGGTGCCAGGGTTTGCAGCGTACGCAGGGCAAGGCTCAGCGTTCTCGGCATACCTAGGGTTTGGACACTTAAGTGGGCAGAGCTCCTCCAACTTCGTTGCCACGTCGTACGGTCAGGGCAAGAGCTCGTTCGCACCACAAGGGGGATTTCTGAAGTTCTTCATACACGATATTATTGCGGGCGGCTCGTAGTTCGGCACGTCTCAGTTGGATGACTTCGACCCTAACCAGACCCAGCATAGTGTACCTTAGCCTACTGGACCACCGCCGCCCACTGAACAGACAGAACAGTCTCCATACCTCCTCCGACCCGATACACAACCTCCGGACCGACTGACGTACTCAACGGAACATGCTCGTGCGCGACAGAAGACAAGACTATGTACGGGCAGGCAAGCGCGGCGAGAAGATAATAGTGGCTCAGAAGAGTGAGCCATATCGCATGCTTGATGCATTTTTTTTGTAATATTGTAATTACTTTTAATTATACAAATTCATAATGTATCAAATTGTAAAAAAAGTGAAATATTCGTTAAATTCATGATTAAGTTAATCCGAAAAAACGTGGCTAATTCAGGCAACATAAAATTTCTAAAAATTACATAATAACTATTACTGCATCAGGAGGCTTCACATAAAATTTTGTATTTTTTGGAGCTCGTTTGCTATATGTAAAAACTCGTAAAAAACATCAAAATTGTATGAATTTTTTAGCAACATTCACTATGCATAAAATTCCCCAAAAATTATACTGCGAGGAACGTTGTGTCGGGTGGATGTACATAAATTTTCGTAATTGTTTGAGCTCATTTGATATATTTAAAAATTCAAATAAATACTAAACAGAAAAAATTAGACAGGTAATTAGGCTGGCTAATTAGCCGACCTAATTACCTATCGCCTGGGGGCTGGTAGCATGCTTGCCTGCCGCCTACTGGCTGGGCGACAGGCCGCCTGCCGTTCGGTCCGCCGGCGACGGTGCCACGTATCGTCTCGCAGGCGCTGCCGCCCGGCCCATTGATAGCAAAAAACGATATTTTTATGGATACGGATGTTATACTGCTATTTTTATAAACACCGACTTTTGTCCTCTCTTCGCCGCTAACTATATATCCCCCGCTCCGAATCCCCAGCTGGATCTTTGAGAGTTGGATGAGAGGTTGGAGGAGGAGATGACGGTCATGGAGCTCAAGGCGCTGCCGATCGGGTTCCGGTTCCACCCCACCGACGAGGAGCTCGTCCAGCACTACCTCAAGGGCAAGATCACCGGCCAGATCAAGTCCGAGGTCGAGGTCATCCCGGAGATCGAAGTCTGCAAATGCGAGCCATGGGACCTCCCAGGTACTAGTGCTACTGCGATCGCCTCTTCTTTTCTTTAACGTGCTAAATCCTTGGCCATGCGATTCCCTTGAACTCTGCTAAATCCTTTCTTTAACGTGCCCTCCTTTCCAATATGCGATTGGGTGCGTTGCGGCTGAAATCCTTGGCCATGGCGCTGATTTCATTAATAATCCGCATGCCAAAACTCTTTTGAGGAAGATTCCATTTTTCTGATGTGGGTATGGTGGTGGTTGCAGGTAAGTCTTTGATCCGTTCCGATGATCCAGAGTGGTTCTTCTTCGCTCCCAAGGAACCCAAGTACCCGAGTGGGAGCAGTTCGAACAGGGCGACGGAGGCCGGGTACTGGAAGGCGACCGGGAAGAACAGGGTGATCAAGTCCAAGGGCGAGAAGCAGCAGCAGCACATAATCGGCAAGAAGAAGACACTTGTGTTCCACTGTGGGCGTGCCCCGAAGGGCTTGCGCACCAGGTGGTTCATGCACGAGTACAGCACCACGGAGCCGGAGTTCTTTTCCGGCGAGCAGGCATGCGGCTATCTGGTTTTGCATCGTTCTTTCTCGATGCAGTTTGTGACTGTCAAGTCTTGTAGATATGCATGATGTCCAGATTCTGGTTGTGAGTTTTTCATAAATACAACCGCCTTCTGTTCGCTGAAGAATGTCTTTCGAAAGATAGTGTGATTTTAGCTGCTAAAATGAACTGAACACATAATCAACACACACAGTATAACCTCTCTTTACTCGCACTCCTGTACTGTATAAGCACCTAATAAATGAACATTTTGCGTCTCGCTGGATTGGAAATTGTTACCCCGACCTCATTGCCTGATGCTTCTGTTATGATACCTGTGTACTTTCAGGGCCTCATTGCCTGATGCTTCTGTTGTGATATCTGTGTACCTTCAGGGCGGTTATGTTCTTTATCGCCTGTTCAAAAAACAAGAGGAGAACAATGAGCGCACTAGCCCAGAGGAAATGGATAGAAGTGGCCACTCTCCTACGCCATCTCGTTCCATTCCTGATAACATGGAGGCAAAAGAGGAAGCAAACACACCATTAATTAAGGAATCTCCTGTATCTGCTCTGCATGCAAGTCCAGTTGACTTGCCAGGTCCAATTGAAACTCAAGCTGCCCCGATTACAAGGTGGCTTGCAGACAGAACAGATAACTTGGTGACAAATGAAGCAAACATATCCCTCATGCCTCTTCATGGACATGTTGATGAAGGAGCTAAGGTCAGTAGAACCGTGTAAAGAACCTGTTAAACCACTATTAGCATTCAGCATTTCACTGCATATTTTTCCAGCCTGTTTAACTTCATAGGCGCTGAATTCCTTCTAATGGCTTATGTTTTTATATAATAACTAGCAGGTTGGCCCTTTGGTTCAGTACGAGCAAGAGAGGGATGCGAGGATCCGGGAGAACATGGAGCGAATGCAGAAGCTGGGCATCCTTGACCTTGCCCACCGCTTCAACCAGTCCGCTACCGTCGGCGGCGGCGGCGGCGGCAGTGGTCGCAATGGCTGGCGACGGAAGCCGGAGACGCCAGGCTCTGCTGGCGCGTCCAGGACAAAGCCTGCTTCCCCGTCGCCAGCGCGCCGGTCCCTCAGGTTCAGAACGGATCTTCTTGGCTAGAGCTTCGATCTTGTTCCGTCTCTTATATTTTTGCGCGGACCACTCTTAATTTTTTATACGTTGAGAAATTTGTGTGTTGCTGAAAAATCTGTTCTTTTATGCAGTTTAGTTCTTGTGTGGCTGCCTGCATCTATTGTTCAAGTAATCTTTAAGAAAATTTGTAGCTTAGTTCTGATGGTATTTCATTTCTTGCCGTATGAATATGACCTTGCAGTTCTTGTGCATGTAATTTTGGTAGTATCCTCTCCCGTTTTACTACTTACCTCCATACCTTTCCCTTCCTGGCTGTGCGTTTCAGTTTTAAAGATCAATTTTTTTTAATTTTGGTAGTATTATCTCCCATTTTAGTACTTTCCCCCATACATTTCTCCTTTTTATCTTATGCATGCCACTTGGACATTAATAGATATGGTTGAACATGGTCGTTCCATCTCTTTTTTCCCCCGACTACACGAAGTCTCATATCTGAACCCTGTGATTAATTTGTGTAATCTTTAAATGTTAAACATGGTCGGAACATAATGCCTTTCCATTAGGCATTCTAAAATTGGTACCTTGAATTCTTAGTTTCTTAAAATGTGTTACTTTCTCATGGGATATTTACACTCCAGTTTATGCTACAGGTTCAAATTCAATAGTTTTACTTTCTTTTTTTTTTTGAACCATTAGTTTTACTTTCTTCTATATATGGAGGACAATTTACATGTTGATTAAGTTTAAATTCAATACTCGGTTCAAATTCAATAGTTTTTCATATTTAAACTCCAGTTTAAATTCAAATTCAATAGTTTATGCCACAGGTTCAAATTCAATAGTTTAACATATTTACACTCCAGTTGGTTGATATTCATTTCCTTCAGTCTTAAGTCTTTAGTGTGGGTTCTTTTCATGACAATAATAGGAATCTTCTTCTTTTGAACTCATTTTTAATTTAGGTTGAAGAGCCTGGATCCAGTTAGCTATTGTGAAACTCGCACAAAAAAAGAGAAGGATCTTGAAGGTGGAAGATCTGATTTAATTGAGGAAGGATCCAAGGAAGAAATTTACACTGAAGAGCATGAGAAGCTTTTAGGTACATGTGAGGTGCCCTGGACTCTCTTTGTGGATGGTTATGACCAAGATGGTAAGCGCATCTATGATAAAGTGAGGGGCCAAACCTGTCATCAGTGTCGGTAAGCTATCCTGGAAGTACTACTTGGGAATGTTGTAATTTTGCTGCAGGTTCCTTTGCTAGGTCATTCTTATACGTAAATAATGTTGATTGTTACCCTAAGGTAAAAAAAGCCGTGTGATGTTCTTACAGTAAAGAGAAAATGAGAAAAGTTCAAGATTAAATTTAGCCTAAAGCACACCTTCTACATAAGAATCATATTTACTTAAAAATATAATTTCCATTTTGACTGGGTAGACGCCAAGTTGTTACTTTGAAGAGTTTTTCATGATGCATAATATGGAAGTTATTGTAGGAATGACTTGTGATGCGCTGTACACCTAATAAAAGATCAGGGTGCCTGATGTACAGTATAGGAACATATTTACTGCTCGTCATCTTTGTTTAACTTTGACATAGTTTTTTAATGCTTCGATGGTACAGACATAAAACTCTTGGTCATCATACAAACTGCTGTAAATGCCAGATTGTCCAAGGGCAGTTCTGCGGAGATTGTTTGTACATGAGGTGAGTTTTTTCTGCTCTCTCAATTGAATGTTGGTTTTGTTACTTGAGAAAAAGAAACACAGTATTGTACATTAATGGACTGCGAACATGCACCCTTTGTGACATCTTTGTTATCAATCTTTTAAGATGTGTACAATAATGGATTGGGGACATACTTCCTTTTCTGCTGTTTTTGTTGCTGATATTTAAGGATGGCATTGTTTATGATGGTGTATGACTTGCAACAGAATTCCATCTTTTCATTATAAATTTGCTTCTGCATCTTTTAGCCACCTGACAGTACTCTCAAGTTACAGGAACAAAATTGAAAGCTTTCCAACTTACATTTTCTGAATCAATATAGAATTCCTAATGTTCAAGTTGTGAGTTCTGATTTTTGAAAGCTTTTGGCATGGAAACACGGAGGATGGGGGAATTTGATCTTGAGTTCTATGAATTGAAAATCCCCTAGCCTTTACTTTTTACAGGTATTGAGTTATCAAGTGAGAAGTTTTCAGCAATAGTTCTTTGCTATTGACAAATAGTAAAATTTCCCCTCCATTTTTGTTACTGAAATGTTAAAACAGACCACATATATCTATATTTTCAAAACCTACCAATAGAGCTCTGTTCCCCTGTGGCTCTGCATTTTTCATTTAGTTGTCATTTTTGGATTGACATTTTACAATTAATGCAGTTATGGTGAGAATGTGCTAGAAGCTAAGAAGAATCCTAATTGGATATGTCCAGTTTGTCGTGGCATTTGCAATTGCAGTATCTGCAGAACTAAGAAAGGATGGTTCCCAACTCCACCTGGTTGTGTGTATAGAAAGGTACAAATACTAAAACACATATCCTTTTAGAATTTGCAAGTACAAAGTGCCATTTGAAGTAAAAGTGTTTTTAACATTTATTCATTGTAGTTAGTTTGCAATGATCAAAAGTGGGGAGAAAACATAATAGTGGATTGTATCACAGCAAGTCAAAGTCATGATCATTAATTGGGGTTCTAAAACTGTAGTGTGCATATTTCATTTTGTTATTGCTCCGATGGTTCTGAGCAAACAGGCATTTTCGTCCATGCAGGCTGTAAGCCTTGGTTACAAATCTGTGGCACACTATCTCATTGGAACACGGCGATCATCGGCCAACTCAGCAGATTCAAGCTCAGCTGACTCCTCGAACAAGTTGGCATCTACCAAATCAGAAGCCTCATCCATTTCTGAACATGCTCCGGTTGCCAAGCAGGGACTAGAGGATGTAGAAATGAGCAGCCAAGTTAACCAGAACGAAGGAACTGACCACCAAGTGAAGAATCCTGCAGATGGCTACAAGGATGATAGCAGAACCGAGTCTGTGGTGACATCTGATTCTCTGGATTGTCAGGCTAAGAATCAGGACATTGGGTGTGTCACTCCATCTAAGCCAACGCCGAAGAAGAGGAAGTTGATTGAACGAAGCCCTGACTGTGTTGCAAGCAGACTGCGTTCCCAGTCCAACAAGTCATGAGCACTTGATCTTATAAGCACGGTGACTCTTTTTGCTGCCAGTGTGCATGGTCATCACCTTTTGCGATGGAGAACTGGTTTACTGACCTAGGGTTTAGGTTCCTTTAGCAGTTCATGGTGCATTTTGCGTTCGATCGTCGTTTAGTGGCAGTAGGTGATTGTGGTGCCACTCTTTTGCGAAGTTGTGTTACAGCTACAAACACCGACGACCGTGCCTAGTGTGGATTTGCTATGAACCTGCTCTGTCGTAAGCTTGATACTTTAATTAATCGCAACGGCGTATCTGCTTAATGTTTAGTTCATGCCGTGTGAGTGCCATTGCTGTGCTATTGAGATGTACAAAAATATTCTGTTCCGGCTGGGTCCAAGAGGAGAGAGAAGTTCCTGGAGACGGCCTCTTAAGCACTGCACAAAGTTGTCTCCAAGCAAATTTGCTTAGCGCTGCCACTTCCCGCCAATTAAAAAACCGGCCTCACCTGTCAACTGGGATAGATGGCAGTTGTATGGATTGCGGTTGGAGTAGAGATATTTTCTTTTTTTTTAATTATAATTGTGAGCTACTCTTTCTATACACCACAAAATTAAATTGTGTTAGGCTCAGAGGCTGGTAGTGGGTCCTAACTTAGAGGCTATTTAGCCTTTAAACACTGTAGATGCCCTTAGACAATATGAATTTGTCTATTCTCTAAGATTGGGTTCTTTTGGCGGAGACCTTTAGTTCCTGAACAGAAACACAAAATACATGGCTAGAATTGATAACATTTATTACTTGGTCAGTTGGTCTCATGACAAGTACAAACGGAAGCTGTAGATACATTACATGAACAAAGCAACATTACATGGCCAAACTTGCCCAAGTGACAACGACAAAGATTAGAAAAAATACTTAGGGGAAAATTTAAAGGCACTATTTACCCTAAGTATCACTGTTGCCATATCGGTCCTACAGTGAGTATCACTGTTGTCCTTTCCAAATTTTCATTACAAGCATTGTGTGCTATACTTGTCAATTACGTTATGTAATTTAGTAATGGGAGACTTTGCAAGTAATGAATGTGGGCTTGGTTTGATTGCTTGATGAGGATAATTGTCATATTATGAAATTAAAGTGATAACCATATCAGACTTGAGCTATCTGGATTGCTTCTTATTGTCAATTTGCATCGAGCAACTAGTCTCTGATACTTTCTATTTTCAGTTGTTTTTGAATAGAACTTGTGTTCTGTGCTTTATGTGGTTTACTATTAGCTGATTGGTTCTATTACTGAAGCTAGTGATTTTGTTAGGTGCTCAAATCTTAGTTTGTTCAATGGCCAATGTGTTAATATACTGATTCCTTTGCACTGTTAATTTCTTGATCTTATGTTAACTGAAAGTATAATATTGCTGTCAGTGAGATAATTCTTGACATTTAAGTAAAGCATTGTTTTGAGCTCAAAGTCTGAATTATTGTTATCACATTTAATTAGTGAAGAATATTGCAAGTATTGAGAATGCCAAGACTTCATCTTGGCGAAGGCCAGTCAGCTGGTGGCTTGTGGCAGTGGCAGGGAGCCCAGGATCCAGAGTCGGAGGGGCGGACTAGGAGAGCCGGTCACGGAGGGCAAAGGCGCAGAGTGGGCTAGCCGCGGAGGCCGGGACTCGGAGGCCGAGGTGATAGGTACCGAGGCTAGAGCCAGCGACCAGGACCTGGAGCAGGGGGCGGAGCTGGAGTTCTGGCGGCCTGGCGGCGGCGGAATCGGTCGAGGTGCGCTGGCGCGAGGTGACGCTCATGTTCCAGGTGTTGTCGGCATCGGAGGAGGAAGACCACCACGCCATCGCCGTCTTCAAGGCGGTGTCGATCGCGAACATCGACGGAGCAATGCATCGCGACATGTACCTAGTACGCATCCAACCTATATGTGTATGTATATATTGATCCTGACAGATATAAATAAGCTTAAGTTTTTTTTTGAGAAAAATAAGCTTAATAATTTGAAACGAGAAAAAAAGCTTAATTAATCTGTTGGATGATGCATATGCAGATATGCACATGAATGCAGGCCGTCGTGCATGCGAGCAACCAGAGAGGCAGAGACGATGCTGCTACTCCGACGTGCAGGGGAAGTACTGAAGCATCAAGCAAATGCATAAGAGCAAGTTTAATATGGTTGACTGTGCTAGCTATAAGGGAATCCATGTCAGTATAGTCCTATGTGGAGGGGAGAGAAAAGGAGAGAGAGAGCCAAGCCGACTCCCATGCAAGAGTCAGGCTATAGCACAGGAAAAGAGGCATTATCTATGCATGTACCCAAAGAACTAATTGCTATACCCATGCATGTATTAAATTATCAATACCCATGTATGTATTAAATGATTGAGAGCTCTTGTGGAGACAACTTATAGCCAGCTTATTGTATGAGTTGACTGCATCATTATCTTTTGATGACATGGAAATGTATTGGAGGTAGTAGCTATCTATACTATTAAACTTGCTCTAAAGGCCGCCGCATGCTGGCTACTGCAAAGCTAGATTACATGCGTGATCGACCATGCAATGTTAGGCCATAAATAATTAGGTCGGCGGTTGGCGTACGTCCACCATGTTGGTTATCGATGCATGTGTCATGTGCATGCCCCTTGTTCGGATTCGCTATTTCTAAAGGGACGTGTGTAATAATAGAATAGATAACTGCTGTCTATAATATTATCTATATTGTTTATAAATAGTATTAAAGATAACTCATATAATATATTATCTTTTTGTATGTCTTTATAGACAACTTCTCTATGACACAATATATCTTGTTTATTGTGTTATATTCGACTACTGTATAAGAGAGGCCACTTCTCTATGCTTCCTCTCTCTTCCACATCATGTTATCTTACGTGACAAGATTTATAGACAACTAATATCACACTATTGTACATGGCATAATATCCATAAGCTATTTTTATAATATTTTTCAAAGTTTTATGCATCTTACTCTCTAGACACCTAAATTAATACCTGTTGATTTCCTTTAATAATTGCGATGTTTGATGTGTATTGTACGCTCACCGGCCTTGAACATCTCGGCGTGTTGGCATGCATCGATCGATCATGTCTCTAGATGTCATCCAACCTGGCATCACCAATCGAGCTCGCATGTAGGGATGTGTACGTCCCAGTCGGCTTTGTGCGCTTGAAGCTCTATCGTACCTCGAACTAGCGGCATACCCATGCCTATCCCGCCGAGGTCACGCAACGACCTGATTACCTAAGAACTCCATGCATCTTGAACTGGCAAGTTAGGCGCTTATTTCTAACATGTTCACATGGGTCAACTTTTCGCCCCCTCAGGTTCTGTCATCCTTTGGTGGCTATGCCTACATGAGTCGAGCTCGACACTCCCGTGCATGCCTTCGCCTCTCAAACGCTATACGTCAAGAACTGACTTCACAAGGCACTTCTCTAGGCCAAGTCCCAACCCTGTGCCTCCGCGTGGCTTCGGCATCAAGGCGATCAATGCTCGACTGCATAACTGTTCATGACCCCACGTCCTATGCGATAGTGAACTCCCCGACACGACCCAAAATCGACCGGGTGGAGCAACGACCCTTTGGCAAGCATCTGGGGAACCCCCACTTGGAGGCGCTGGCACAACCTGTCATTTGAAGTTCGCATAAGGATTAAGGTGTATTGACATGTTGTTAAAATGCATTGTAGTTTACCTGTGGGATCGTATGCCTGAGACAGCGTGCTTACCCCTTTTGCAAATCGGTGCGTAGGCTTGAGCAGGCAATCGCCGACCGCCCAGATCGGTGAGGGGCTACTGTTGGGGGGAGGATCCCCATGCTACCTCAGGCCCACAACCACGCTCTCATTTGAAGGTCTACCCGAGCCAAGTCCGAGGCCAATTCCGGGCGGAGTACGCGCGATCGACCCTACGAGGGTCCGAGGCCAACCCTAGGCAAAGTACACAAGACCAGCCTCGGAGGTGTCCGGAGCCGACCCCGGGCGAGGTGCTTAAGACCAGCCTCGGAGGCATCCGAGGTCAACCCCGAGCGAGATGCACAAGACCGACCCCGAAGGTGTTTGAGGCTATCCCTAGGCTTAGTACGCTAGGCCGATCCCAGGAAGGTCTGAGGCCAACCCCAGATGGGGTACGTGATCCCCACCCTAGGAGGGTCCGGGGCTGACCTCGAACTAACCCTTGGGTCCCGGACACGGCGGAGCCCGTGCGGAGCAAATGACTGAAATGCTCCTAGAAGTAGGCCAAATCCTAAGAGCAAAGTTGTAACTACACTGGCCTCCCCCTCCCTCCTATAAATAGGATCCTTTGTACTGGGAGAGGGGGGAGGCTATTTTGTAACCCTAGAACAGTCATATGAAATACACTTGTGGGTTGTGTTCTTCTCCTTGGCCCCTTCGCATCATCGATGGTCTTCATATCTGGCTGAGGGTGCTTATAAATGTACTGTCCGCACTTGTACCGATGACACATATTTTATGGTTTTCCTTGTACAATCTAAAACGAAGTTTTATACTTTGTGGATGTGCAGGTCATTTAAAACAGAGAAACAGACCAGAGCTGCGGATTTGGATTTGTTACCATAAGTACTGTTGAGGAGGCTGACGCTAGAGTTGTATACGACAGAGAAACTGGGAGTTCATGAGGATTTGGTTTTGTAACAATGGCGACACAGGAGGAATTGGATGACGCTATTGTTGCCCTTGATGGATTCATTAGCTTCTTGTGATGCTGGGTTTTATCCTCCCATCCTTGTCATGTTTTCTCATTACTGCTATTTTGGTATCTGTTGTTTGTGGCCATGAGTTCATGTAGGCTATTGTTATGATGCCCGCCTATCTCAATTCGTCGATGCAATTCAAAAGTTGTCTGATGAAGCAAAACAGAGTATGTATGGCCCTTTTGGCTTGTGCTATATATGTTGTGCGAAACTGAGTGTGCTACCCAGCACGTATAGCTGATTGCTGACTTGTTTTCGGATTTCTTGAATTTATCTTTTTAATAACTCTTGATTGTTTCGATGTCAGGAAGCGTGGCACCAAGGATGGTATGTACCTAGGAATTTCAAGAAACTATAGCTGAAGACAAGGACTGGATGTAGGAAGCTCCTATTGTTGTTTTTGTTTTTTTCCTCCTTGTCTGCTTGTGATGCTATGTGTACTGCTGTTGTGTGATATATGGGAATCATTCATGCTTGAATGATCAATGTCAGCATTTCATGATAGAAAATATGTGGGAACCCTTGGTCACTGCCTGGTGAAAAACATTTTGTATTGGCGCTGGTGACAGTAGTGATGGAAGTGAGCTGCTTGTGTCAATTTTGATGTGTCAAGATAAGCCTGGGTTGCCTATGCACTAGTACATACTACTGTTCCTTGGTGTATCTGCTGATGCTGGCATTTGGATCGCAACAGATTCCTGGTCAAAGTTAAATATGATGCTCTTGGATCTTGGAAGCTAGCGCGGCATTTTCTTGGCAAATCGGAAATGCTGCAGATGCAGCAAAACAGTGATGGTTCACGTCCATAGAAGCACATTGTAGTGATATAATCAGAGAATAGTCACACATGAAAAGAATAAATATAGTCGTTTCCCAGACAAATAGTGTTCATTGATTTTTTTATTGCCAGTAACTTTGCTACACTTTTAGAATGGCCACAAAAAACATCAGGATGGCGATAAGGAAAAAACTTTACACAAGTCAATCCAAACACTTTGTCAAAGGTGTAGCATCAAACAGATGTCTCCAGTACTTTAGGTTGGTGCAAACTTATCAAGCCAGCCATGTACAGTTCCAACATTCCAAAGAAAGAACATGTGGGAAACCACATCAAAGAAAAGCTACAGGAATCTATTAAACACTTTTTAAGAATCGAGCGCACAATCTTGGCTCATCCTACGGATCAAATGCAAGAAAACAGGGCAGAGATTACAAATGTGTTACAGTGTAAAGAGAGCTTTCTTATGCGAATAGCAATGCCCAAAACTGCATTGGAATCATCAGCATGTAGTCCTACCTGACTTTAGTTTCTGACTGAAATTAGTTATGGTTTCCAACTTAGAACCGACTGGGATCAGCTTGACCACAGTAGCGATAGGCATGCTTATGAAGCCGATGAAAATGCAGGTAACCTACTGCTTAAATGTGAGAGGGGTAGTGTTCGCGAAATCACCGAGGAACTGTACTATTATGAACTGGAATATGACAGTGCTACTGAGGACGGCGATGAACACATTGTTGTTTAAAATGCCTTCAAATACGTTTATCCTCTCCATCTCTCTTGAGCTCACCTCATTGAACACCAGCAAAACGAAGAAAATTTTAGTGGACCTACACGCACTATCATTGACAAAATTTGAACCGGATTTTTTTTATCTTTATTAGGTGATGAGGTTGTCAGACTTATTGTCTTGTCAAATAATCATACTTTGACAGATTTTTTCAGTGGAAGCACTACATTCTAGTTCTGTTAGTAAGGATTCTAGGGAATTCTTTCCCATATTTTCTTGAATATAGTAAGTTCTTTCCAGCACGTAATCTGAAATTCTGTTTTATTATTATTTTTTGTTGAAACCATGGTCTAGTTGACAAACAGATGACATCATTGGAGAAAGAAACAGAAAACATATCCAAATGTAGCCTAGATAATTTGTCAGTCATCAAAGAGGATTTAGTAAGCACTTCCAAATTACCTGTCAGAACACAAAGCAATTGAAGATCAGCGTGTTCAAGGCTAGATCGGAATTGTCACCCTTGGTTCCAAATAGCCACATCAAGTGTAAACATATTTTTCTAGAGTATTATTCTCTGAGCAAATTGAAATGAAAGTAAAACGAAATTAGCAAGCTGCAGGTGAACTCATGAAAGTTCAAACATTCAAACAAGCCCCTGTTGACTAACCAAACACTTAATGCGCAGCATAATACTAACAAATTGCGATGAAACATGCGCTTAATAACCAACCAGCCCCCACCCAATTCGAACTGAAGCAAAATCTGTGGCGGCCACAAACACAACCGACAGCGTTTCCCAAGTCTTGGGAACTAACACAAATTCTCCTACTATTTTCTGAAAACGAGAAACTGGAACTCAATTGACATTGATTTGCGTTTATATGCTACCACTGAATGATCTATTTATATAGGTGTGGGCTAGCAGGAACGGATTCGTACGTACCGGAAGTTGGCCATCACCTGCTGCTGTTGTTTACATTGTTGTCTTCCTCCCCACCGAAATCAAAGATCCTCAATGTTAGCTATAGGACGACCTGGGTGCACATCAATGGCGTTTCTCAACGCGGATTGTAGAGCTCTTCTGTCGGATTCCTTGACACCACATGCCGCGATCCTTACAGAGATTTCCTTGAGGGCTGACAGGTGCTCCATGCCGGCGGGTGCAGCGCCATACTTGTCCCATCCCTGCGCGTTGAATTTCATCTCGAGCCTTTGGAGCCTGGGCATTGCCCCTACCTCGAAGGTCAGGCATGCAATCCTGATACAGCCGATTCTAAAATGCTTCAGAACAGGGAACCCTGTTCCGCAGATGACCACATTCTCTTTAGGTGTTCCTCGGATGGACAAATAGAGGTGGATAAGGGAGGGCAACTGTGCAAGGATTCCAACATCATCCTCCCGCACCTCCTTAACCCCAAGTTTCAGGTCGTAGAGGTTATGGAGTTGGCCGATCCACTTGGGGACCCTCGAATACTGGCACCACATATCTAGTTTCTGAAGAAGGCGGGGACAAGCAGATAGCGAACTCAATTCATCCCACAAGAAATAAGGGTGGAGACCAGAATACATCCGCAGGTTTTTGAGGTTGTAAAGCTTTTCAAGAGAAGAGAGCAAAACATCCATACGCTGTCTTGCTGGTATGTCATCCAATTGCTTATAACGGACAAAAAAAATTATTTCAAGATCCCTCAAATTGGTCACATCTCCTAGGTCTCTGATGATGTGTATTGAGTTCATGCCCAAATTGAACTTCCGCAACGTACGTAGGGATTTCATATTACCAATCCCGTCAGGCAAACTCATCCCACCAGGAACGATTAGGTGCAACAACTGGCTCAAATGAACAACATCCGACGGAACCTCAACCACGCTTTCATAATCATTTGTTTCTATTTCCAATGTCTCCAATTGCTGTAGTCCCTGAATTTTACTTGGTAGGACTATTTTACCATGAGCTACAATTTTTAAATACCTCAGTTGGAACAAATGGCACATTCCTGTGAGGTCAATTATCACCTGCTCTCTCTTTCCGCTTGGAAATTCAAGAGTTAAAACTCGGAGATGCTTGAACTCCAATAAAGGAGGTATATATGTGGAGGTACCAAATCTCGCTAGCGCTCTTACTTGTGAGAGCTGAACAGTTCCAAGTGCTGTGCCATCAATTACAGCATCCAAGTAGAGGGAGAGTCGACGGACCTTGTCATGCAATCCTGTAATGTCTTGTAAGCCATCTATTGCAGAGATAAAATTCTCTTCTCTACACTTGTGTACAATAAGATCAAGCATCATATCATGTACTCTACAAGACAACACATCATCATTAGGATCTGTATATACTGGTTGAATAATGCTCCTATTCACAAGCTCATTGAAATACCCCTCCGCGATATCCTCGGGATCTCGCCTAAAAGCTTTACTTATGAAACCTTGGGCTACCCATTGCCTAACCAAATCATACTTATCGATTGTGTAATCCTCTGGATATATACCCAAATATAGCATGCATGTCTTCAAATAATGAGGAAGACTTATGTAGCTAAGGCTTAATATCTGTCTCATTCCATCCAAGGTGGGATTCACTTCCAAGTTGGAGCCCAAAGAATTCCGTACGTGCTCCCAGTGCTCCTTTAGTTTGTTTCGTCGACTAGCTAAGAGGCTAGATATAGTGATAACTGCGAGTGGCAAGCCACCACATCTTTTTAAAATTTCAGCCGAAACTTCTTCCAGATTTGGAGGACAAGCACCCTTTGAACCAAATATCCTTTTGAAAAATAACCTTCTTGAGTCTTCGTTGCTAAGTGGCCTCATTTTATATACATGCTCATAGTGGTTGGAGCAGCACACTGCAGCCACAGTCTCAATTCGTGTAGTTGTTATTACTTTGCTACCATTCTTGTTTTCTGGAAGAGCGCATCTAATAATATTCCATGCAATAGCATCCCATATGTCATCAATTACAATAATGTACCTGCCAAATAATTTCATATGGAGTATAACAAGCATTAGGCAAACGTAACATATAAATGAAAGCATTCTCATTCTTTGCAAGTGAATTTCAAAAGGCCGAAACAATAAAAAAAGACTCTTTTCAATCAAATTTTGAAAGTTCATATGTACTTGGGCTAAGTCCGTATGAGACTATGCATGTCAGTTGAGACTTGGTGATGCCAAAAGAGTCCATAAGGTGCAAAAATCTATTTATTACTAAAAATTGATGACAAATGTTTTAGAGTCGCTAAGAAAAAAGAGAAAAACTAGAAATTCTCACAAAAAATAAAACATCTACCCCTTAATTAAGTGGATCCTAATTAAGCAAAACTATAGAGCCGTCAGATGTTATTGCTTAAAAATATATTTCTTCTTAATTTAAAAGAGTCCCAATGTAGCAGAGTTGAGTTGTGCTCTGACGCAGCCATACCGCCTCGAGATCTCACGTGTCGGGCACCGTGCGTGCGCGGAGCAGCATGAATTGTGTTGGGGACGCCTGCACGGCCACGTTGATGCAACAGCACCACAACCACCACGTGTAGGCGCAGGTGGAGCCCAGGATGTCATTGCCAATGGCGGCGACCTTCATGGTCGAGCTGACCGTGGCGGCCAAGCCAATGCCGTCGAGGCTGCAGGCCACGCCGCCACAGCCGTTTGGTGGCCAGCGCGCGACGGGCAATGTGTGCATGGAGGACTCAGCGGCGGCCGGCTGCCGATCAGCGAGAAACTACACGTCACTGCTGCCGCCTTAGTTCCAAGGATACTAAACACGCGCGAAGCCGGGGAGAGATCCATGAGAACGACGATGAGGATCCATCACAGCATACTGCAGTAGACTTGCCTCTTCTTTATTATGTGAAAGCTGTTAGTAATATGCCCTAGAGACAATTATAGAGATAATTGTATCATTTCTATGTTTATGATATTTTAAATAATATGTTGTTTTGTCCCTTGAATAAATGTGTTTCATATTGATCAACAAGTATGTGACTTGTTTGTGGAACTTTTTATTCATGTTTTGATATTATTCTAAATTATCCCTGATCTTATATCATTATGTGGGACAATTATGATTTACATATCAGCACATGTATTGATTGATGATCATGTTTCACGGATCATGGATATGTGATATCAAATCAATAATATGGACACATATTAGAGAATATGATGTTGGATTGACCCACCATAAGACACTGTGGGAATTGTTATATTCTTAAGTGTCATCAGTTGGTCACATACATAGTGTATGTAGGATCCTTAGACTTCAAATCGCTATTGTTTCCTACATGTGTAATAGTTTACTTAGGGGTTACCAAACACTACTCCGTGAATGGGTGATCATAAAGGTAGCTTTTGGGTTTATTATGAAACATGCGGAGTAATATGAGCGATTAAGATAGAATTTACCCCTCTTATATAAAAGGAGAGATATCTCTGGGCCCCTCGATGTGGATGGATTAAGGAAATGCATGGCCATACCAAATGTGGTTGAAGAGTCAATCACAACTGAGTAATCCACTACAGATTCGAGTGAAGGATTGAGCTATCATAGGATAGCACTCTTCTCGCTTGGAGTTCAATCTGGTATCATGAGACAAAGAGATCGGTACATAAGCACTATATAGGTTCGTTCGATATGATCTTTATGTATGTTTAGAAGTCGTTATGTCCTACTAGAGACCGCTACTGACTTGTGAACTAGAAAGGAGTTTTTGGCCCATGGCCAAATATACATGAACCTACAGGGTTACACACTTAATGGGCTGGAATGATAAGGGTCCAGATGATAGTTTCTGAGTTGGATTTGATCACTACTCATATCAGATAAGGATCCGATTAGAGGCTATATAAAGAGATGTGCGGGGCTGAGGGAGATATCCCAAAACACACCCGTTGAAACCCTAGCCGCCACCTCTCATAACCCCTACCATGTGTGCTGGTGCTAGCATGCCGACGCACCATGTTCCATCTTTGGACATGTATTTCGGTAGAGGTGCTGCTGTGACTGCGGCGCTGATCAGGGTGATCATGAGGTGGAGACGGTTGGCCAGAGGACGATCGACTACTACCACTACACCGACGCGCTCTTCGTTGAATCGGCGGCTTCAACCCTACTTTCGCTACACTACGTGTCTAATGGTAACAATCCATGATCGTATGGCTTCCTGTTTTATGCGGTAAAAAATTTTAATCTGTGCTAGTGGAGCCTACCCGTATCCCAACAAAAGCTGCATGAGTACATGTGTGCATGCATGCATATTTTTATACGTTTAAATGTATGTATGTACTTACATGTGCACTTACTAAAAATCGATGATAGGCATTTTAGAGTCACTAAGAAAAAGGAGAAAAAGCTAGAAATTCTCATAAAAAACAAAACATCTGATATTTAATCAAGTGGATCCTAATTAAGCAAAACTATAACAGCCATCAGATGTTATTACTTAAAGATATATTTCTTCTTAATTTAAAAGAGATGATAATCCTTATTAAGATGTTATTGCTTAAAGCCTTCGTCGTGGCCGACGCCTACGTCGCACTCAAGGGTGAGTTTCTAAACTAGATGTGCCTGCTCCTTGCCCCGCTCGGCGAGCCAGACTTCGTGTTCGAGGACGTGTGCTTCTGCGGGCCGGAGGCCCAAGTGGCCACGTCGAGCCAGCTCCTCCTGGAGGTGGGCCTAGTCCTCCACGGCGCGGAGGTGGCGATGTCCAGGGAGAAGCTCCTGTATAGGATGCCCGGCGAGCGGCACAGGGAGGAGGCAGTGTGGTGCCTGACATTCGGCAACTCAGACATGGTGGGCATGTCAGCGTACATGATCGGGCACCACTAGCAGTAGAATGTGTGGGTGAAGTACAACCTCCAGAATGGCTACGTCGGCTTCATGCTGGCGCGCTATGACCTCGCCACACAGCACCTTGGCGTCGGCGTGTAGGCTATTGAAAGGAACAGTTCTCTAATCAACGCGTGCATGGTATAGCACAACAATAGCAGGGCGTGAATCATTGGTAGAGGGCAAGTATTAGAGATGGTCTCTCTGATCACCTGCTACTGTGTTGAACTACTTATTGTTCATTGTTGTTATTATATGATGAAGTATACGATCGCTTATATATAGAAATTAGGAATCGAAATCCATTATATAATAAAAATTGATGACAGGTAGTTTACAAATCGCTAATAAATTGCTAAAAATTCTCACAAAAATAAAAACATTATGACCATTTGTTTGGTAGACCTCCATAGGATGGAGGGATTAAGAGTGAAATCATTAACAGGTGTTTACTCAGCTATACCGATGTAAACTATATGATGTGCGTTATAAGCATGTAGTATAGACAAGCATTACAATAATGAAAAAACAATGATGATATAAATGAAAAATATTATGTAATGCTATATTTACTGTTTGCTATGTAAGTATTTTCGTCAAAAAGTATATGGGAAAGAAAGTTTTGGTTATATGTGACAAGTATTGGGAACAAAATGAGTATTTTCTCCCTTATAGTATATAATATTAAAATATCACAAATGAAGTTATGCAACAAGCTATTTTTCAAAAGGCAAAAGTACATATATTGTGCCAAGTCATTTAAATGTGTTTTAAGGATGATGTCCATGCAAGTGCACGGCCACCTTGCTTGTTGAAAAAAAGGTAGCTCATATGCCTCGCTTGTTTGTCAAGTAATAGTTGCTAACACTGAATCTTGCATAGGTGCGTTTGTGAGAACAGAGATGTTGATTTTAGGAATTTTATTTCGAGAATAGACGAAAGGCAATTATCAGATTTCTGACTTTGCAAACTAGTGCTTCTGTAGGTCCTCTGATTTTTGTAGTAACAACAAAGTTTTCAAGGATCGAATAAATTGCAGGATTTTTCGTGGAACTTGATGCCTTAATTTGCTGCATTACTAAACACCCATTCCAGAGGATCTAAAGCATTGATAATGGGATGATGTTAGCTTTTTAACCTCAGGAATACACTCGAAAGAGGCCGCATCAACATATTGGAATTTTGCGTACAGAACACTAGCAAGCTAAAAGAAGAGCGGCTTCGATAGAAAATAAACCAACACATGATAAAGTACTTTGGAGTAAAGTCATTTCCAAACTAGCATACCTCTTGTCCGTAAGGAATTTTTGGAGTGTACTGATCAGTTCATGCTTATCCCATATTTCCATGTTGGTTTGCTCCGGGGCTACATAGCCAACTTGAGAGAGTATATTTCTCAAAATCTTCCTTATGTTTGGTTTTTGGGATACAGAAACAAAAGATCGACACGAGAATTGCCCCTCTAGCTTGCGATAAATCTCATTTGCAAGCGTAGTCTTCCCAAGACCTCCAAATCCAACAATAGAGAGCACCTTTAGCTGCTGTGAAGGCACACCCTCTTCATCCATCACCAACTGAATTAGTTCCTCCCTCGGCTCATCGATACCCACAAGGCCTGCCGTCTCCGCGTACCGTGCCAGCATGCGAGGATCTACAAGAGTGTTGTTTGGCTTGGAGACAACATCGTCAACTTTGTACCTCGTGCGTCGCTCATTCACCTCCACAACACGTCTCTTGAGGCCTTGGAACTCCATGATCTGATGGCGAGTCCTGATCGTTGTCAACAAGCTCAAGCACCTATCAATGAATCCCCTGAAGCCATGTGGCTTGCTGTTGGACTCACGCTCAACACGGAGCATGAAATCATCGACGCTATCCTCGATGTCATAGGACAGCTCACGCACCTCCTTCACCCAACACTTCGCTTGTTCGTCGGGCTCCTCCACCTCTGACATCTTCTTGAGGAACACGTGCATGCTCTCAAGCTCATCTTTAAGGAACGTGATCTCGTCCTTGGCTTCTTTCAGCAGCTTGTACTTGTCAGCAAGCAAATCACCCATCTTCCCAAGCAGGGAGCCCATGGCGCCCTGCGATGCGCTCACCGCCGCCGCCTCCATCGTCTTTCCTTGCTCGTGGTGGCTCTCAAATCGAGCCAAGAACTCAGTTAGGGATCAAGATGGCGTCATGGAAAGATCACCATTTCTTTCCTTCTTTCTTTCCACTTAGTATGTTACTCTGTGTAGGAGTGTGAAATGAAGTGAGGTGTGGAGCGACTATAGCTACATGTCAATAGGTACATAAACAAAAGTTGATAGGTACATAAACAAAACGTAAACAAATTTGATACGTACATGTCGATGTCAAATCTCTTCTTTTCCTTTTTCCGGTGTGAGAATTTTTCGATGTTTTTTAGCTTGTGATTTTATAATTTTTTAAATAAATAAATAGTATGATTTTTAATTTTTTTAAACGGTTTATCGGTATTCTGTTTATTTGTATAAATGTTCATCTTAAGAACAAAAGTCATCAACTATAATCATAAGCTATGAGCCACAGTTAAAAATAATATGCCCTTGTATATTTGATGGAGGCAAATCGCATTAACTTAGGAAAGAAAACATCGTACGCTATAGCTAAGTTTCCCCTTTGTGCAACTTGTTCACGTTTAATAATTCAGCTAAAGAAGGCACCCGCTAACTTAGGAAAAACAAATGTTCATGGATCACAGTACTGTTTTTATTATTGTACTAGTACTGTTGTGGCTACGACCCAAACAGTAAAGAGAGGAACTAGCAGAAGAGAAAGAGAGGCAATAGAGAGACGGTATGTATAAAATGAGTGAACTTGGTTTTCTCATGCCCCTGTTGGGGTTTATATATATGAATAGGATAGGATGAAATTTTTTTCATCCTACCCCTTTAATAATTACAAAAGATGAGGATACATTGGTACATTTCTCTATACTATTGGGCTGGTTACATATTGGGCCATTAGACCTGTTACATATTTCGCCCATGTATGTAATATTTTTTCTGTATGCAATATGTTTCCTATGTATGCAGTATTTTATAGCCAAAAAATATTGCACATATGGGAGAAATGTTATATATATGGACAAAAAATATTGTAAATATGGATGAAATATATTGCATACATAAAAAATCTAGGTGCTCTGAGTAAAAAAACACTTAAATGTTATTTAACAATTCCCTTCATACTTATGACTTCTTTGACAGGCTGAAAGTCCAACTGATGGATATGCAGACGACAACGACAATGACTTGGTAAGTCTTTCAGACGCAAACAAATAAAAAAGAAGCATCTAGCGAGGACTTGCAAGTCAGTCTTTGGCGTGCGAACAAAAGATAATTAAGGCCCCGCTCCTTCCGTGTCTACTATTCTGAATCACGATGGCGAAATGAAAGGCTGTGCATCATATGTAGTATCATACTGTACCGTACAGATATCAGCCGGGAATTGGTTAGTTGGGCCGTGAACATCCGTGCGGATCCTAAATAGAGAACCTGCATGCAGGACCTTTCTCTTTTCTTTTTCTTTTTCTTTTTCTTTTTCTTTTTCTTTCTCTTTGTGTGTAGAGACTAAGCAGAGAGGAACTTACTGGGAATTATTCCATGGTAGACTGGAGAACCGGACAACACTAAGCCCCATGATTTTAGGGTGGCTCGGCCCAGTCAGTGTACATCCAGCAGCCCAAACATTTGTGGCCCAGCAGAGTTACGTACTCATCTCAGCCCAGACAGAGCTCTTCTGTATGCCAACAGTGAGTGGCTCAAATCAATGAATAGCCTAAACTGAGTGTTGCTAATATTCCAAGCCGACCCAACGCCGTGAATTAGCATGCAAGTCTGTGTGTGCAACCGTAGCCCTAGTTGTAGAGCTGTTGCCAATCGTGAAAAGAACTCTCCACTGCTGTAGTTTGCATCAAGGAATGTGATATAGCAATGAAGTGTATACAGGGAAAGCAAAGGTAGCGGTAGCATGCATGAGCGGTCGATGCAACCAAGTCCCAAGTCTAGTTGCATCACAATTGGAAAAATTAATACATAGCCATGATGCAAATATATATAGCATGATCAATTGCTATATGGACCGGATTGCAGCTCTATCCCACCGTGCAATGATATAGGTTGGGTTCTTTTGAACTTATGGTTTAAATATTTGAATTTTGGCTATTCGCAAGAGACAATACGTATAGGAAAATAGTTGTATGCGATTTTGCCGATACAGCTGAACTCAATACACTTTTTACTATAATCTTCTTGTTGACTATGTCTTAAAAAACGTACAGTTGAAAAACTAGTTACTGTAATTTGTACAAGCATAAGCCGACTAAAAGTGGAAAAGATTCCGGTCATAGCTGAACGAGAACAACTTACGGCACAAACTGAAACCCATGCACGCCGCGACCAAGCCCAGCTGGAAGCAGGAAGAAACTGGAAACAGGACCTGAAGCAACTCGTGACCATGCTCTAAGCACCGAATGAATATGTTTGATGTATTTTACTTTCTCGACGCATGTCCTTCAAGTAGTGTTTGTTGGATTGTGGTACAACGCGGCTGGTAAGCGTCGTTACTCGTGCCGCCTCCGTTGCCGCCACTGGACGAGGCAACGCCGGTGGTGGAGACGGCTCTTAGGGTTGGGTTGAACTCGTTGAGCCCACTGATACTGATTGGGTTGAACGGCAGCGGCGGGGAAAACTCGGTGACCGCCGGTGGCAGCAGCGCTGACGGCGATGGGGACAGAATCCCGGGCCAGGTAGAGCTATGAGCCGCCGAGAGGCCACCGTCGGCAACGTCCACGTCCACCGAGCAGCCGCATCGGGCCTACGGACCTCTCGATGGCTGCCAGCCTTGGTCCGGTACCACCCGTCGTTTATTGACGCTGTGAGACTCCTTGCTAGCGTTCAGCTGCAGCGGGCGCTGGCCCTGCAGCTGCCGTTCCGGCGTCTGACGGTCCAGGCCCAGGGTCGACGGCACCACTGTGGGCTTCTTAATGGTTGCCGTTGTTGAAATTACTCCAAGTGGCTCACCGTTTCCAGCGTCACCAATTCTCTGATTATTTATCTTCCGTTTCACTCCGGCTTCTTTCCGTTTCTTCATTTATCTTCCGTTTCGTTTTTCATTAAACTGCATTAGTCAGAACCAACGCCATGCATTAAACTGTGCGTTCGTGAAGGCATCTCAATCGCCATGCATGAATTACCATCTTTTACTTTTTCCGTTACATGCATTCATGTATCAGTTAGTAGTCATATTTAGTTTGTTTTTCAGTTATCCATTGTAAGCTTTGTTGTTTCCTTTAAATAAGCAAGAAATATATCAGAAAACGCTGCCTGGTTTTTTGCAGCACCAAACACCTGTGTTCATTGTGTTTTTGAGTGCGCGTTTGTGAGTTCGCTGGCGGCGAGAAATTGCCGGTGTTCCACGACAATTGGTATCAGAGCGTGGACGCTCCCGGGGCCGTCATGTCCGTCCAGTTGGCTCCCGTTGGCGGTGGTGATCGTTCGCCATCGCCCCTCCCCGACGACGGGTATCGCACTCGCCTGCGCCATGCCGAGGGCGCCATCGTGGCGGCAAAGTCGTAATCGAGCGTTTCGTCAAGAAGACGGGCTGCTCGGTTCAGTACCCTATGCTCACGCGCACCAATTACCAGGAATGGTCTTTGTTGATGCGCGTGAACCTGCAGGCCCAAGGGCTGTGGCAGGCCGTCGAACCGGAGGAGGGCGAGGTCGTCGAGTACCGCGAAGACTGCCTCGCGCAAGCGGCCATTTTGCGTGCCGTGCCGCCCGAGATGCTCGGGTCGTTGGTGCGCAAGCGCACGGCGCGTTCCGCCTGGGAGGCGGTCAAAACCATGCGCGTCAGCATGCAGCGCGTTCGTGACGCCAACGCGCAACAGCTGCTCAAGCAGTTTGGGGAGATCGCATTCAAGGAGGGGGAGTCGGTCGATGATTTCTCACTTCGGATTATGAGCCTCGCCAACAACATCCGCATCCTTGGCGGCAACATCACCGATGTGGAGATCGTGAAGAAAATGCTCCAGGTCGTCCCCGAGCACCTCGAGCAGATCGCGTACTCCATCGAGACTCTCCTCGACGTGAACCAGCTCTCCGTCGAGGAGGTCACCGGCCGTTTGCGTGCCATCGAGCAGCGAAAGAAAAAACCAGCATCGTCCGCGCCCATCTACGACAACAAGGGTCGTCTTCTTCTCACCGAGGAGGATTGGCTGGCGCGAATGAAGCTGCGCGACAACGGCGAAGCTAGTGGCTCAAGCAGCGGCAGCGGTAGGAAGCGCGGCAAAACACGTCGTGGCCACGGCGGTGGTGTCGGCGTGCGTAAAGGCAAGGGCAGCTCGTATTCAAATGGGACGGCCCAGGAGAACACGGCGGACCGGTGCCATAACTGCGGCAAAATTGGCCATTGGGCCAAGGACTGCCGCAGCAAGCCAAATAGGCAGGCGCAAGCACACGTTGTAGAGGGAGAAGAGGATGAATCCACTCTGTTGATGGCACATGCGATCATCTCTTCACCACTCACTCAAGTTGCAGCGTCGCCCACCGAGGTGATTCGAACTCCAGCTTCGCCCACATCGTCGCACCACGTTGAGATCCACGAGGCCAAGGTCTTTGCGCAGCTCGGATCGCGGGAGGACCAGGACGATCTTCGATGGGTGCTCGACACTGGCGCCACCAACCACATGACGGGCGTGCGGACTGCCTTCTCCGACCTCGACAGGGAGTCTGCGGCACCGTCCGTTTCGGCGACGGATCCGTGGTGGAGATTGAAGGACGCGACATGATCATCTTCACTTGCAAGAACGGCGAGCATCGCGCGCTGATGGGGGTGTACTACATTTCCTGGAGCTCCGCATCGAGCGACTGGTGTGCCTGTCAGCGCGTAGCTCGGAGGTGGCCAGGCGCTGGCATGCGAGGTACGGGCACCTCAGTTTCAAGTCATTGCGCACGCTCGCCCAACGGGAGATGGTACGTGGGTTGCCGCCGCTTGATCAAGTCGATCAGGTGTGCGACAGCTGCCTCACCGGCAAGCAAAGGTGCACGCCATTTCCTGATAAGGCGCTACGACGAGCGGAGCATGTCCTCGACCTCGTCCATGGTGATTTGTGCGGGCCCATCACACCCACAACTCCAAGTGGTAACAAATATTTCCTACTGCTTGTTGATGATTTGAGTCGGTACATGTGGCTCTACTTGCTGTCGAACAAAGATCAGGCATCGGCGGCGATCAAGAACTTCCAGGGGGCCGTGGAGGTTGAGTCAGGGAGGCGGCTCAAGGTCCTCCGCACTGATCGTGGGGGGGAGTTCACCTCCGTGGAGTTTGGCGAGTACTGTGCCGAGCGCAGCGTCCAGCGGCAGCTCACCGCCCCCTACTCACCGCAGTAGAACGGGGTGGTAGAGCGTCGCAATCAGAGCATCATCGGCATGGCGCGGTGTATGCTCAAGGCGAAGCGGCTTCCCGGCTACTTCCGGGGTGAGGCCGTGAACACTGCAGTCCACGTCCTCAACCGCACCCCGACACGTGTGCTCAACGGCAAGACCCCATTTGAGGGTTGGCACGGTGAGTGCCCCACCGTCCACTACTTCAGGATCTTTGGCTGCGTCGCCCACGTCAAGACCACACGCCCGGGACTCAAGAAGTTGGATGATCGCAACACGCCGACCATCTTCGTCGGCTACGAGCAAGGCTCCAAGGCCTACCGCTGCTACGACCCCTCCACCAAGCGTATCATTGTGTCGCGCGACATCGTGTTCGACGAGGCGGGACAATGGAGCTGGGGCGACGAAAGCAACGGTGACCCGAGCGACAACGAGCCCTTCAACGTTGAGTACACCACGGAGTACATCTCCGGCACGCCTTGAGTCGATGCGGCATCACCAGCTCACATGTCTCCGTCGCCCACGCCAACGCCAGCCCCTGCACCCATGACGCCTACGACGTCACCCACGAGTGCGTCAATCGAGTTTGTCTCGCCATCGGCTGATCCTGAGGAGAACTTGGACGTGGACCATGACGATGCTCCACTTCGGTTCCGCGCCATCGACGCTGTCATCGGACCAACCTCGCCGCCTGGGCTTGTGCCCTGGGTGCTCGACGAGGAGTTGCAGTTCACCACGGCGGACGAACCCGTCTCTTTCAGTGAGGCAGAGCGCGAGGCATGCTGGCGTCAGGCGATGCATGAGGAGATGAAGTCAATCGAGGACAACAACACGTGGGAGCTCGTCACGCTCCCCACTGGGCACCGTGCGATCGGCCTCAAGTGGATCTTCAAAGTGAAGCGCGATGAGCACGGCAATGTCATCCGGCACAAGGCACGTTTGGTCGCCAAAGGCTACGTTCAGCGTGCGGGAATCGACTTCAACGAGGTCTTTGCTCCTGTCGCGCGAATGGAGTCCGTGAGGGCGCTGTTGGCTCTGGCAGCCCACGAGCGCTGGGAAGTCCACCACATGGACGTGAAGAGTGCCTTCCTCAACGACGACCTCAAGGAGGAAGTGTACGTGAGCCAGCCACCGGGCTTTGTTGTCAACGGCAGCGAGCACAAAGTGTTGCGTCTTCGCAAAGCGTTGTACGGTCTCCGACAGGCACCGAGGGCCTAGAATGCCAAGCTTGATGCATCCATGACGTCACTTGGTTTCCAGAGGAGCAGCTATGAGCACGGCGTGTACATGCGGAGCCGAGGGTCATCGCGGCTGGTAGTCGGGGTCTACGTCGACGACTTGATCATCACCGGCACCAGCAGCGACGAGATCGTGGCGTTCAAGCTCGAGATGAAGCGCGTCTTCCTCATGAGTGACCTCGGGTTGCTGTCGTACTACCTCGGCATCGAGGTGAACCAAGGGCCAGGCGGCATCTCGCTTTGCCAATCAGCCTATGCAGGGAAACTACTTGAGCGGAGCGGCATGAGCACCTGCAACCCCAGTCTGGCACCGATGGAACCAAGGCTCAAGTTGAGTAAGGAGAGCACTGCTCCACTGGTGGACGCCACTGAGTACAGGCGCGTCATCGGTGGACTGCGCTACTTAGTGCACACCCGGCCAAATATTGCCTACGCGGTGGGCTATCTGAGCCGGTTCATGGAGAAACCACGTGAGGACCATCTCAACGCGGTGAAGCGCGTGCTACGTTACGTAGCAGGAACACATGACTACGGTCTTCACTACGCCAGGAGGGAGGATGAACAAGCTCGACTGGTCGGCTACAGTGATGCCGACATGGCGAGCGACGTTGACACGCGCAAGAGTACCAGTGGCGTCATCTTCTTCCTCGGCGGCAACCCCATCACCTGGCAGTCCTCCAAGCAGAAGGTGGTGGCTCTGTCCTCATGCGAGGCGGAATACATTGCGGCGGCTGCAGCAGCCTGCCAAGGCGTCTGGCTAGCTCGGCTCATGTCTGACATGGTCGGCACAGAGTCTGGAGCGCTGGAGCTCAAGGTAGACAACCAGTCCGCCATCACCCTCAGCAAGAACCCCGTCTTCCACGACCAAAGCAAACATATCGGCACTTGTTACCACTACATTCGGCAGTGCATCGACGGGAACAAGATCGTCCTTCGGCACATTTCAACGGAGAACCAGCTAGCGGACGTTCTGACCAAGGCGCTTGGACGCATGCGGTTTCAGCAACTGCGTGCGTTGATTGGCGTCAACAAGATCGGTGAGCACTGCAAGGACTAGGGGGGAGAAATGTTGAAATTACTCCAAGCGGCTCACCGTTTCCAGCATCACCAATTCTCTGATTATTTATCTTCCGTTTCACTCTGGCGTCTTTCCGTTTCTTCATTTATCTTCCGTTTCATTTTTCATTAAACTGCATTAGTCAAAACCAACGCCATGCATTAAACTGTGCGTTCGTGAAGGCATCTCAATCGCCATGCATGAATTGCCACCTTTTACTTTTTTCCGTTACATGCACTCATGTATCAGTTAGTAGTCATATTTAGTTTGTTTTTCAGTTATCCATTGTAAGCTTTGTTGTTTCTTTTAAATAAGCAAGCAATATATCAGAAAACGCTGCCCGGTTTTTTGCAGCACGAAACACCTGTGTTTATTGTGTTTTTGAGTGCGCGTTTGTGAGTTCGCCGGCGGCGAGAAATTGCCGGTGTTCCACGACAGTCGTTGAGCGCCCTGATGAAGACAGTCCAGTCGTCTCTTCGATCTTGTTGTTATTTTTCCTCCTCAATTCCGAGTTCTGACGTCTCTCTCTTCTATCCAGGAACCCTTGACGTGACTCTCAAACACGTCGCCTACTCCTTGTACTCGAGCACGCAAAACAACTCTACTCTCCATGCACGCCTGCTGCAGAGACGCGAAAAACACCAAAACAAACAAAGTAGCATAGCACACGCAATAGCTTTTCTCTTCTTCTCTTTATTTCTTCTCTCTCTCAAATCCGCTGCTCGCTTGCAGCCCTTCTTTTTCTCTATGGCATCTGATTTCTCTCACGAGAACTTGCTCTGTTGGCTCCTGATGGCATGCTTCCTAACTCATATATTACCCTTGCTTATATCCTCATATATAACTAACACACACGAAAACGGACTAAGACTCGGCTCCTCGTCTCGTATACATACAGAAACTAACAGTATACTTCACCTTGGACGCGAACGTTGTAACACTCACAAACTCGGACACGGCAAAAGAAAAAACAAGATTAAATTCTAATAATCACCTCCTTAATCTTGATTTTCCTTTTTAATCACGTTGACCTTCTCTCTTGTTGCTGCTTCTTCCTTGCATGCCTGTTTAGGCTGGAGCACCTGCTCCTGCTTCCTCCATGAGCACCTCCTCTCACTGTCGTGTGCCATTGCTTTCAACCACTGTCCTCCATGCTGTGCTTCCTCCCGCCACCTCGGGATCCATCTCCGACTTCCTTCTGCTGTCTGCGTGAGAGCTCCTCCCGAGCCTCTGCTCGCCACGACCATGCTTGCTACATGTGGTCGGTGCCGACCACTGAGCCGTCGCTTCACTCCTCTCCGCCTGTATGTGCTTGTCCGAACTTAGCTGCTTGCCTGTGCGCACCTCCTGCGCTACTCGCTATGACCATGGCTTGCTCGCTGCATGCTCTTCCGGGGCCACTGCTTGTTATGACCATGCCCTCTGCCCCATCTCGCTTCTTCGTCGGCTCAATCTCCTTCCTCGTTACGACTTCAAGCTTGCCTCCTGCTACTTCTGCACCTCGTCCATCTGTGCTTCTTTCCACCCAAACCTGTTTATAAGTTTTCAAGGAATCTTGTGCAACCGATTTGGAGATCTCTTCGCCTTCATTAACAAATCTCTGTTCTTATCATACACTCGCAAGAACTCATCCTCTAGCACCACCTTGCACCTTGTCTCCGTCATTTGCCTGAGACTTAGTATGTTGTTGCATAGACTTGGTATATAATAGATTCCTGTCAACAACTTCTTATCCCCGTTCCTGCATTACAGCATCATCGTCCCTTTGCCCTTTATCTCCACCGTGGAGCTGTCGCCAAACTTGACCTTGCCCCAAATCTTCTCGTCAAGCTTGTGGAACATGGAGTGATCTCCTGTCATGTGGTTGCTTGCTCTATTATGCAAGTACCATTGATCCATGTGATCATGGCTTCCTTCGTGCGTAGCTTTGGAACTACGTTCTCCGCATTCAGTTCCACCATGACCGACTCCTTTTCAACATATGAGGAGAGAAGATAAGCTCTCCATCATCTTCTTCTTCGTCTTTAGCAAGGTTCACTTCCCTGTCCTTCTTCTTGCTTTTGCAATCCAAAGCAAAGTGCCCAAACTCGTTACAGTTGAAACACCTTTTATTGCTGCGGCATTTTATCGCGTAATGCTCGTATTCGCCACATTCAAAGCACTTGACATGTGACAAATCATAGGATCTCTCACCACCGCCTTGCCCAGCCCTGTCTCCATGGCCACCCCTGCGGCCTCGACCACTCTGGCCACCACGACTGCGGCACCTCCCGTGGTTGTATGATGAGTCACGATCGTCTCTTGGATCTTTTCTTACTAGTAACGTCTACTCGTTGTGAGATCCCTGCTCCTTGCGCGACTGAAACCCCTTCAGTAACTCCTCATGCGCCTTGAGAGATCCGGTGATCTCCTCTATCTTCTTGTCTAAATCGGGGGAGTACATAAGTGTTGTGACAAACAAGTATGTACTTCTCTGGAAGCACGTACAGGTACTTCTTTACCGCTACAGATTCCTCCATCTTGTCACCAAGAGAGTTAATCTAATTGTACAACGAACTCAACTTGCCGGCAAACTCGTCCACCGACTGGGTCTATTCCATCTTCAGATTCTCGAACTCGCTCCACAAATTCTGGAGCTATACCTCCTTGACTCGATCAACTCCTTTGTGCACATCTGAAGCACCTCTCATGCTTCCCGTGCCGTCTCCTTACCAATGAGCCGATGCATCATCGCATCTGGCATTACCTGGTAGATGAGGGCCAAAGCCGCCTGATCGACCTTATCATCCACCTCCTTATTCTTCCCCTTCGGATCGATTGCGCCCCAGATTCCCTAGGTGCGCATGTTCGCCTTCATCTTCATTACCCACACCGGGTAGTTGTCGATCGTCAGGAGAGGGTACTAGAGGGAGATAAGCCAACCCTGAGCATTTGCCTTGTCACCCATGCTCTGATACCACTTGTTGTAATCTTTCCTCCTCAATTCCGAGTTCTGATGTCTTTCTCTTCTATCTAGGAACCCTCGACGTGACTCTCAAACACGTCGCATACTCCTTGTACTCGAGCACACAAAACAACTCTGCTCTCCACGCACGCCTGCTGGAGAGACGCGAAAAACACCAAAACAAACAAAGTTGTACAGCTCGCGCAATAACTTTTATCTTCTTCTCTTTATTTCTTCTCTCTCTCAAATCCGCTGCCCGCTTGCAGCCCTTCCTTTTCTCTATTGCGTCTGATTTCTCTCACGAGAACTTGCTCTGTTGGCGCTCCTGATGGCATGCTTCCTAACTCATACATTACCCTTGCTTATATCCTCATATATAACTAACACACATGGAAACGGACTAAGACTCAGCTCCTCGTCTCGTATACAAACGGAAACTAACAGTATACTTCACCTTGGACACAAACGTCGTAACACTTATAGACTCGGACACGGCAAACAAAAAAAAAACAAGATTAAATTCTAACAGATCTGTCGACACTAAGGGCATGGTCTGCCCAAACCAAAGTGTAAAAAATGTGGAAGGGAATTACAATATTACATACATTGATGTTCAAAAAAAAAAAATACATTTGTGAGGAGTAACATTTTTCATAGAGTTTCTTTAGTCTGAAGTGGAATTTTTAGAGAGAGGCAAGTTTAAAGTTGCATTTGTTTTAGAATTTGTAATCTTGTAATGTCGTTTATTCATTTTTTCGTTCTAAAAGCGTATAAACCTTGACGACAATAACCACGCGTACGTTCAGCTTCCACTAAAATTGAACGAAGCTAGAGCAAGAAGACAAAAATTGTTATCATAGTTAGAAGCAGGGGCGGAGACGGGCCTCGGGCCGGTTGGGCAATGGCCCGAGGCCCAGAGAAAATCTCAGTGTAAAATATTAGTATATATATGCAAAAAAAATACTACACAATAGTTGGGCCCGAGTCGTTTTAGTGGGCCCGAGTCGTTTTAGTGGGCCCGAGCCGAAGTTATCCAGCCGGCTGCCAGCCCAGCATCCAAAGAAGCGGAGTCGGAGCAGTCGAGCAGCCCAATTGAAGCGTTGCGGCCTTACGGCCGCATACCTAACCCTAGTGCAGCAGCCTTACGGCCGGCCTTCGCCTTGGCTCTCCGTGGCTCCGCCGCCTCTCCGCGATTCTCCGCGACTCCACCGCCCCCAGCCGCCTCTCCGCGACTCCGCCGCCCCTAGCCGGCCAACCCCCCACCGCGGCACCGCCTCCTCTCTGCCGCGCCCCCGCCTCCTCTCCGTCACGGCACCATCCCCCGTGGGATCACAGGTGATGGTGCCGTGACGGAGAGGATTACAACTGTTCTAATCACCCCTGTAAATTTTGACAACAAGGTGTCTGGATCACAGGTGCTCAATCATCCAGTTATCACACTGGATTACAGGTGATATCCAATATATACTGTAAAAAGCTTAAATTATGAAAAATTTTGAGTGTGTTAGATGCATTACCATTGAAAATGCCTACCGGGAGGGGGGGTGGTGCAGGCCAGGAGGCGGGCGGCGCAGGCCGGGAGGGGGGCGCTGGCCGGGAGCCGGAACGTCCGGAGGAGGGCGAGCCTAGTAGGCGGCGCTGACCGAGATCCGAGAGGAGAGGGGGGAGGGGAGTCGGGGCTGCGTTGACCGGGAGGGGGGCATCGGAGCGGCGCTGGCCAGGAGACGGGCGGCGCAGGCCGGAAGGAGGCGGCACCGGGGCGGTGCAGGCTGGGAGGCGGGCGGTGCAGGCGAGGGCGGCGCCGTAGTGGCGTCGTGCAGGTGCAGCAGGCGGACCGCGGCGTCGTCGCGTCGGGAGTGAGGGGCGAGGACAGCGGCAGACGGACACGCGGCGCGCGCAGGCGAGGACGGTGGCCGGCGGACGCGCGGCACGCGCAGGCGAGGCTGGCGGCAGGCGACAAGGGAAGCCGCCGAGACCCCCTCCTCCCCGGCCTCCGCCTCGAGGGGCCGCGCGAAGAGATGATTGGCTCCCGAGTTCGGGCGGTCGACGAAGCACTCGACGTCGGTGCCCGTTCCGACGCAGTTGACCGCGTCGGCGGCTGGCGGGGAGGGGGTGGCGTGGCCGCGAGGCGGAGGCGGGGGCGGAGGGTGGGGGCGGAGGGGTGTTTAGGAGGGAGCAGCGGGTGAAGCGGCAGGACGACGAGGCGGGGCGACGCGGGCCATGCGGAGGAGGCGGCGGCAGAGCGAAGAAGTTGGGGGAGGAGGAGGCGGCGGCGCGGGGTGGGGAGGAGTAGGCGAGGGCGGAGCGGCGGATGAGGGAGGGGACGAGGCGAGGGCGGAGGACGGAGGGGAGGAGGCGGCGCCGAGAATCGGGGGGAGACGCGGAGGGGGAGACGGGGGAGAAGGTGGGAGAACCGGGGGAGACGCGGAGGGGGAGACGGGGGAGAACGTGGGAGGCGCGGGATTTGCGCGGGGGGCGGGGGTACAGTGGGGCAGCGCAGGTTTCGTGAGGTGGAGTGGGGTGTAGAATTCACCATCACTTTGAACTCCTTTTTTAAGGAGTATATATATATATATATATATATATATATATATATATATATATATATATATATATATATATATATATATATATATATATATATATATATATATATATATATATATATATATATATATATATATATATATATCGCCGTATCGGCATTTCTGGGGAAATGGCGAATTGCGGTATCTCGTATCCGTATCGGTATCGGAGTATCTGGGCAACATAGTTCAACAATCATCACAAGCACAAACTGATAGTGGTTAAAAAAAAGGGTACAAGCTGATAGTGTACATACATCACAGGTACTAAGCAAAACAACATGCACAACCAAATAAAGACAGCTACATCTAGCTAGTGGTAGTGGAAGCACAGTGGCACCAACTGAACATTATTAGTCGCTTTGTAGTATGACTTAATTTGCAGTTGCCTAGCTAGCCAATCTATCCAATTGGCTTAATGTGTAGCCGTCTTTTGCGCCAAGCTCGCCCAAGTAACAACGACAAACACATACACTTTATCATATACCTTGTCGAAGAGGCGGAAATAAGCAATCCTCCATGCTTTCTTGAATAAGATGGCACAAAATACCACCCAGAGACCAACAACAAATCCTAACCCAAGTCCAAAGTAAAAGAACATTCGGTCAGAATCTCTTTCACTTCCCTTTTGAACACCACGCTTTGATGCACTATTGTCTGAGCAACTCTTCTGAAGAGGAGGTCCACAAAGACCATTGTTGCCGTTGTACATAGATGGGTTTTCCATGTAGAGGGTGTCAAGCTGACGCCCTGCTGGTATTCGTCCTGTGAGGTTGTTGTAAGACAAGTCCAAGTAGCTCAAATATGTTAGATTTGACAGGCTTGGTGGGATTCCTCCGTAAAGCTTGTTCCTTGAGAGGTCGAGTGATTCCAATGACTGCATGGCCCCAACCTTGTGTGGAATTTTTCCACTCAAGTAATTCCTCGATAAATTCAAATTTATAACTGCATCAAGAGAGGCTATATCTTCGATGATAAGTCAATGCTCACCATGTCATAAATTTCACCATCATCATAATAACGTTGTTGCCTCTTCGTGATCACAGACATATTCAAAACAGATACGAAGCTAGTGGGTTGACGCCCTCCTGTCATACCCGTTAAATTTGAAAAATGTCGGGGTAAGACACCTGATATACTATTGTCTGCTAGATTTAGATGAGCAAGGTTTGTAAGATTGGTAATGGTTGCCGGAATACTTTCAGAGAACATATTGTGGCTCAGTCGTAGTATCTCTAGGTTCACAAAGTTTCCAATCCACATGGGCAATGTTCCAGAGAACTTATTCCATGCTAGATCCAGGATAATTAACCCTGTGCATCTTTGCAAAAATGATGGGAACTTTCCAGAGATCCTATTGTTACTTAGAAGTAGTACTCTCGCATCCCTCGGTTCAAAACATTGAGGAAATTCTCCTTCAAGAAGATTGTCGGCTAAGTTTAAGATATCCAGGTATTGAAATTCACAAAAAGATCGTGGAACATGACCGGTGATAAGATTGGAGAAGAGATTCAGCTCTGATATGTATGGAGCTTCAAAGTTTGATGGCAGAGGTCCAGATAAAGAGTTCCTGGAGAAATCCAATATGAAGAGGTATATCGGCAACTGAGGTATTTGACCAGTTAGCTTGTTTGAATTCAAATAGAGTCTTCTTAATGGCGTCATAGCCTCCAAGCTTGCTGGCAAGCTACCACTGATTCCGTTGTTGGAAATGTTCAAACGTATGGCCTTTGAAAAGGTACTTACAAACCAGTCTGGAAGCGCATCAGTTATACTCGCGCTGGATATATCAAGATCAAGAATATCAACCTGCCATTTCAGCCAATGGGGAAATAGAGGACCCATCTGGCAAGGTGCAAAATATGCATATTCAAGTCTAAAGGGAGGCAACCATTCAGGATCCACCACAATCTTGAAGGAATTAGCAGATAGGTCTATTGTCTTTAAGCTTGTTAGACTAGCAAAGTGTTCATGTGTGATCAAACCATCGAGGTTATTGCCGCTTAGGTCCAGGTAAGTCAAATTATTGAACACGCCGATCTGAGAAGGCACAGGTCCAGTGAGGTGGTTGTTAGAGAGGTCAAGAGTGATTAAGCTGGCCATTTGCCCTATCCAATTTGGTAGCATTCCGGTGATATTATTGTCTGACAAATCCAGTTCGTTCAATTTGTTGGACGAACATTGCGGTAATCTCTCTAATAACTCTATTATGTTTCCGCGCAAGTGACTATAACTGAGATCCAGGATTTCCAAATTGCATAGATTTGTCATGTTTGCTGTCATGATGCCCAAGTTACCACTAGTAGATGAAGAAAGGTCAAGGACTTGGAGGGATTTCAAATCTCCTAGAGCTCTTGGAAATTGACCGTACAAACCGGTAAACGCAAGCTTAAGGTACTTGAGGCCTTTAACTTTCCAAAACCAACAAGATTCAATTGGGTGGTCAAAGTAGTTCTCGGAGAGATCGAGCTCCTCAAGATTTGTGAGGTTAAGGTGCGGCAGCGATTGGTTTGCACTTTCAAGGTAGCAATTAGCAAGATGAAGGGCCCTCAAAGAAGGAATCTTGTTCACCACATGAGCCCAATCAACCACCTTGCTCAGGTTTACAGACGCCATGTTGAGGTACCGTAACAAAGGCAGATGTGTTAACCATGAGATATCTGTGGAGTTCATGTGTGCACCGCCTGAGAGGATAATAAAAGAGGAGCTTGAGAGGTCAAGATAGTGCAGCTTTGAGAGGTTGCCAAGCTGAAGAGGCACACTACCGGAAAACGGCACGCCGGAGAGGTTAAGATATCTCAGGTTCTTGAGGGAGCCCAAGAACTCTGGGACATGGCCCGTTGACCCCTGGAGTTTGTTCAAGCTGAGATCGAGATATTCCAGGTGCTGCAAGGAGAGCAGAGATGGACTTATCTGGCCGACCAAAGCCGTTTCATCATCATCGATGACACGTAAATCGTCGGCGTGAACGTTGCGAAGATGAAGCTCGAGGACATGGCCGGTCCGATTGCTGCACCGGACGTCTCTCCAGCGGCAGCAGTCCTGCCCGCCACCTCGCTGCCAGGAGGTAAGGAGGCCCGCGGGGTCGCTGGTGATGCCCCGCTTGAACTCAAGCAGGGCGTCCCGCTCCGGCGGCACGCAAGCGGTGCTGGTGCCGGCGCCGATGGCACGGCCGGCCGGCCCGCGCGGCGCCAGCGCATGGGTGGTGAAGGACGTCGAGGTGGCGGCTGCTACGACGAGGAGGAGCAAGAACGATTTGGCAGTGGGATGCATGGTGTTTGGCAGGCTTGCGTCTGGTCTAGCGTATGGTGTGTGCATGAGCTAGTACTGCACGGGCAATTTATACTGTAAGTGCTAGTAGTGCAATAATTGCGAGTGGACGGTCGGAGTCGTTCGTCCAGGATCGATTCGACTGGCTACGTCAGCTGTCAGATGCTCGTTTTTCCTTATTTGGTCGGAGTCCCTGCAGGCTGCAGTGCATGCCGTGAGTCGTGCGGCGGTCGACTGCCCCACTGGGACGCAGTTGAGTAATTTAATTGCACCTACATTTTTTCTAACTAGCAAGATGATTCGCGCATTTTCACGAGTATCACCTTTAAAATATATTTAAATAACTTAGCAATATATATGTAATTTTTCTTTTTAAAAAATAGATTGTTGCCAAACTTTATTTATGATATTTTAATATTATATATTATAAGAGAAAATATTCACTTTATTTTTCAATACTTATCACATATGACCAAAACTTTCTCCCTCACATACTTTTAACAGTAAATATGGCATTACATAATATTTTTCATTTATATCATCATTGTTTTTTCATTATTGCGATGCTTATAATGCACATCATATAGTTTATATCAGTATAGCCGAGTGAACACCTGTTAATGATCTCATTCTTAATTCCTCTATCCTGTGGAGGTCCATCAAATAAATGATCATAATATTTTTGTTTTTATGAGAATTTTTAGTAATTAATTTTTTCCTCCGTCGCTGTCGCTGCTCTTGGTGCTACAGTCGCTCGCGCTCTCACCTCGCGGACTGAACGGGCTCCTCGATGTCCTTGGCCGACGTTGGCTGACGCGCGTGACTATGCTTGAGAGACCCGACTTAGCGTGTAGAGACCGATTCGATGGGGCCCAATCACAGACGACGACTGCGATCCTTAAGCTTCAAGTCTTGAGGTAATCCGTCCAAAAGTGTAATCAACGCAATAGCACAGCACAATGACAAGTGCTGCGCTACACGGACCTGCAGGCAGCAACCATGCGAACGTAGTTTGACGGGATCTTATCGGTTCCGAACCATGCTGAGTTAGGCCCTGTTTGGATACGCTTATCTGAGAATCAATTTTAATTTGATCAGGATTTTCTGATAAGTCGTGGTCTGAAGAATCTGCAGTCTGAATAATTCGGGGAAAGAATCGTCGCGGTGGAAGAAACGACCCCTCAGGCTCGCGGTATAGGATTATGGACTCCCAGTGCAAATGCCGATCTTTCCCACCGCGGCGGTTGAAAGAATCGAAAAATAATCAAAGCGTTTGGGTGGAATTCTCGCTTAATTCTACCCAGAATTGGATTTTAAGCGTATCCAAACAGGGCCTTAGGCTGCACAGACGCTTGGTACTGTTGATGACAGTCCTTTTCCATCTTTCCATGTTCAGTAGTCCTTTTTCATCTTGGTACTGTTGATGGCAGTACCGCTCAACTACCGGATATTTGAAAGTCGATGTATCAATAATGTTCCCAATTAGAGTCTTATGGGCAAGGACACTATTGCTGATTTACTAACCTCTATAAGAAATACGGATATGAATAAAAAAGGAACAGCAGGCGGACGATCTGAATCGGGTCCACTCATTTCGACTTGAGTTTTTGACTTCTACCTTATTTTTCACTATTTTCAAATTTCGTCTTTTATAGCTTTTTTGAGTTTTTTTTTTGCCGGTTCTTTTTTCCGTACTCATTTGCGTTGTTTGTGATAGGCTAATCTGTTTTTCTATTCCTAAATTTTTAAATTTTAATTACGTCAAATAAACTACCATTAGCTACCGTATAATTTCAACCATAAACCAGTTTATTTTATCCCAACCGAACGACACCTCAATCCTAGTCCGCACGTCCGTCCTATGCTAGCAGCCGTTGAAACTTCGTAGTTTGACGTGTCGATGAGTAGTTCGTGTCTCTCGGCGCTGTCGGCCTCTTGCGTCACCACATGGGTAGCCAAAGTTGACGTGTGCCCAGCTACCTTGCCATGTACCATAGTTAGGGGTGGAAACGGATCGGATACGGTCGAATAGTCTCAAATACGAATACGAATCTATATTTTTAAAACGAATACAAATACGAATTTGAATATTTTCAAATACGGATACGAATATTCTCAAATACGAATACAGATATTTTCGAATATGGATTTTCTCGGATACGAATATCGGATAAAACGGATTCCTAACGGTTTTGCCGATTTTTCATCGGTTTTTGACCGGTTACCAGTTTTAAACCGCCTAAATTCAAGTTTTGAATCACAAAATTTGTATGGATTTTTCATGGGCTCTAAAAACGTGTCGAATACGAATCGAATAGTCTCAAATACGGATACGGATACGAATATTCTCGAATACGAATGCGAATACGAATACTCTCAAATACGGATACGAATATTCTCGAATACGAATACGAATATTTTCGAATACGGATTTTGCTTACCATATTCGGATTTTTCTCGATACGAATATCGGATAAAACGAATTATCCGTTACCATTTTCCACCCCTAACCATAGTACTATATTAGATTTTTCTACTACTTAAAAAAGAAATTGAATGGAGGGGAAACTGTCCTGGAACTCTAAGATTTGTTTTTTTAATAAGAATTATCTTATGTTCTAGATTAAGAAGAAATATATCTTTAAGCAATAACATCTTAATATGAATTATCATCTCTTTTAAATTAAGAAAAAAAATATTTTTTAAGCAATAACATCTGACCGCTGCTATAGTTTTGCTTAATTAGGACCCATTTGATTAAGGGCCGAATGTTTTGCTTTTTTTGTTGTAAGAATTTCTAGTTTTTTATCTTTTTCTTAGTGACTCTAAAATGTTTGTCATCAATTTTTAGTAATAAATAGATTAGGCGTGTTGTGAATGGCACTACCGGAATCAGCAGCTTTGCCGAGTGCCGGTGACACTCGGCAAAGCACGAGAAACACTCGGCAAAGCCTTTGCCGAGTGCCACCCACGGCATAGCTCACACGACAAAGTTTGTGACGGCAAAGAGCTCTTTGCCGAGTGCTTTTCATCGAGCACTCGGCAAAGGCTTTGCCGAGTGCCAAAACGACCCTCAGCAAAAAAAAGGTCAGTGGACGGCGAGAACACGGTGACAGCGTCCTTTGCCGAGTGCCAAGACGGAATGACACTCGGCAAAGTATTACTCTTTGCCGAGTGTCGTGGAAATGCACTCGGCAAAATAGTAATATTTTGCCGAGTGTTATCCAAAAAACACTCGGCAAAGTACGTGTTCTTTGCCGAGTGTCATGGTAAAAACACTCGGCAAAGTACGTCACTTTGCCGAGTGTTTTTTCCATGACACTCGGCAAAGCAAACACACTCGGCAAAGCATGTTCCCAGAATGCCCAGAAACGTTACTTTGCCGAGTGTTTTTACCATGACACTCGGCAAAGCAAACACACTCGGCAAAGCATGTTCCCAGAATGCCCAGAAACGTTACTTTGCCGAGTGTTTTTACCATGACACTCGGCAAAGCCTCCCTTTGCCGAGTGTAGCACACGGCAAAGTGGCAGAAAACTGCCTTTTTTAATTGTTTATTGCACCCCACTCAAACAAGTCACAATATATTAACAATATATCACATACAAGTGTCATTCACAATCATTCACCAAGTGCAACCATAATATATCACATATAATGCAAATCCAAGTATCATTCAGCAAGTATCAACCACAATATTCACAATAAACATCACAACCACAAGTATTCGAACCACAATCACCCCGACTGATGTGATGGGTCATGAGGCACATTATTGGAAGCCGCCGATTGATTCTGCACAAAGGAGAAGAGATTGCATGTGTGAGACAAGATTTAAGGTAGGAACATACAAAATTAAACATTCATACTCCACTAGAAACTCACATGAGTAGTTGCAGGAGGAGGTGGAGGGAATAGCTCCGGTGGCAGAGGTTGACCCATCCTCTCGCCAAGACTTTGCATCCACTGATACATCTGCTCCATCCTCTGCCGCTCGGCCTCACTCCTCTGCCACTCGGCCTCATTCCTCTGCCGATCGGCCTCCATCCTCGCCGCCATCTCCTCCCGTAGCCTCTTCTCTTCTTCCAGCTGAGCCTACAATATTTCACCCCAATGTTACAATGCAAAGCAAAAGTATGTAAAAAGTAATGAACGACGAATAAAACAGAAATAACCTGGAGTGCCTCCATCCGGGACTGTGCAGTGTCCGGCCGTGGGCGTATGGCCGGGCTTGAGCTCGTGCTCCTTGCTCGAATCTGGGTGAGAGTGGGAGTAGTGGCCGTGTCGAGTGTGCTGTCGCCAATCCAGTACCGCCCATGCTTCTTGCCTCCTCCCACCCTCATGACGACTTCTCCATCAAGGTCCTGGGTGCTCGGATCGTACTCTGGCCCATGGACCGCCCTTGCCATCGATGTGTACTCACTGAGGCGGCTGTGGACGGTCGCATTGCTGTACACCGAGGGCGGGTCCTCCAGGTTGTAGTCGACGTCGGACGTCGCCTTGCCCTTGTGGGCCAAAGCCCATGCCTTGAACTGGGAGCAAGGCTGGCCACCATGTGACGACGACTGCGAAAAAAACAGCAAGATGATTAGAAATTATGCAGAATTGAGCGTTATAATAAAGAAATGAATTCGCGTACCCATGTAGCCGCGAATTCGTCGAGGCTACGGTTGCCTTGATGGTGTGGTGAACCTGGCATCATCAAACGCCGCTCCCGGCAAGCGTTGTGCGTCTCCTCCCACTCGGCGGCGCACCACTTGTCCACCATCTGTGCCCAGCACTGGAGATGCTGGGCGCACCACCACGGAGGCACCTACACGTCATCAAGTATATAACATATAAGAAGATCAAATTAAGCGTACTTAATCTCAGAAAAAATCAGTATTAATGTTCTATATTTACCTGCATGTAGTCTTCCCGGGTCAGCCTCATGTTTCTTGCTTGAGTTTTGTTGATCTTCACTCCAAGGTAGGTAGCGTTGTATGTTACGATGGCCTGGACGCGCGCCTCGTAATGCATGTCCTTCACGAGTTTATAACAGGCTTTATGAGCCACACTAGCCGCCTTGGCCTCATATCCCTCCTGGCATCTGAAGAAATCCTGCATATAGACGCGATGTATCCAGTCATTATTTCAAGAATGTCCAATGAATGCGATGTATTGAGCAATGTAATGCGAGGAAGACTTACCCACAGCTCGGTCGTCACCCGCGCCGCCTTGTTGGCGAATACCCTGCCATCCCGATCTGGTAAATCGGGGAAGGCGACGTAGTGGTCCCACGTGTAGGCCGGCTCCTGCCCTCCGCCAAACGCAACCAGGCCAGGGAAGTGTAGCCTGCACAAAAGACCCAGGATGCCATTGACATGGCGTTTGTGATCACCTGCAGCCACAAGCGTCCAACCCCTGCCCAAGTGATTAAGATAAATTATTAGTTTCTATTGTGATTTTCAACATATCAAATGAAAAAGTAGTGATAACATCTAAAGTTACTTACCTAGCCCCAGTGGGTTGAATCAGCGGGCGTCTCTCACGAGGTATCGGTCGCCTCGGGAGGGTCGAGGGACCTCGCAACCAGACACCCGACGAACCAGAGGAAGCGGAACCCCCTGCCGCCTCCTCCTCCTCCTCCTGCTCCTCCTCCTGCTCCTGCTCCTCCTCCCGCTCCTCCTCCCGCTCCCGCTCCTCCTCCCGCTCCCTCTCAAGAGTGCTCCTGCTCCTCCTGCTGCTCCTCCCGCTCCTCCTACTCCTGCTCCCCGACTGCTCAGCTGCATCGTGCCGTCTTTGGTAAAGCGACCTTACGTTCCTCATACCGCCCACCATCTTTGTTCAATCACCTGCAATTAAAAAGAGTAAACCAATAAGCACAGATAAACAAGACGTACTTTAGAAAGAGATGCAAAATAAACAAAATATAATTAGAAAATAACAAAGTATTACATGTATTAGAAATAATCATCATGATCGGGATTAGCTGGATCATAAGTCTCATCATCACTATCAGCCATGTCCATATAATCAACACTATTCGAAGGAGCAATGTTGTCATCACTGTCATTGCCTAAATGTAATCGCTGAAGTAATTCTAAGTCCTTCACATTTTGAACCTCATCTCCAGCGTCCTCGTCAACAACCCTTTCATTGTCTACTTCCATTCCGATCGCTTCGGTTAAGTCTATCTCAAAACTCCCTTCTAGCCCCTCTTCTTGAAAGAACTCTCCGTCATATGTGTTTGGGTCAAAATTGTAATCTTCATTGTTTGGGACAGGTAGTTTACCGTGTGGCGATACCTTGTACACAACATCCCAACCCTTAAGACAGTCGTCTTTTTGGCACGGGTATGAGAGATAATAAACTTGCATGGCCTGTTGAGCCACAATATACACATCGTCTCCTGGTAAGACGGATGACTGTCGAATTTCGACTAGCCCAAGATTAGGAGTCCGTCTCATTACTTCAGGATCAAACCAATGGCATTTGAATATGACAGGATTAAGAGGTTTGCAACCATGAAACGTGAGTTCGTATATTTCTTCAATTCTTCCATAATACTCGACCCCATCAAGGCCAGGCGTAAAAACTCCGGTATTTGTGGTTCTTCGATTGGGCCGACTCTGCTCATGTCTTGTTGTGTGAAAGCGATATCCATTCACGTCATAATAGGTAAATGAGCTTACCCTATAGGCACAGCCATCGGCAACCTGTCTCAACTCGGCACTCATAGACGCATCGGTTTGGCCCTGCAAGCTCAAGCAGGATAGTTCGTTATATTATTCGCCCGTACGAGCAACTTGTAATGTCAAACTAAGTACGAGGTAAATTGGACAGTACCTTCTGTTTGAACCAAGAAATGAAATCGGACATTCCATTTCCCGTACCGTGGCTAAGAAGGGTCTCAGCTTCCTGCGGGGTAGGTTCCCTTGATTCACGCCAGAATTGATGATGAAAATCCCTGCACCAACGAGAAACAAGGGGGTTGGATGCAGAATAGTGACTACTGGAGAACAAGTTTGTTGACAACTTACCGCATGTACGGCTCCACTTCGGAAAGGTTGTTCAACACATATAGCATGATAGTGCGCCACTCTTCATGTTTCAAGGTCTTGGGGGTCGCATCACTTGCACTTCCGAGTTGCCCTCGGAAAATGCTGAGGTTCGATTCATTTTCGCTAGCATTGTAACGACGGGGTGGATTGTGCACGCTAGGAAGGTTGTCACCATAGTACGTTGTTGTGAAGTTTGACACCTCCTCCAAAATGTATGCCTCTGCAACGGAAGCCTCAATTTTGCATTTATTTTTACATTTAGTTCGATGAACCTTTAGACATCTCTCAATTGGATAGCACCAACGACCCTGCACGGGCCCCCCCATTCGTGCCTCATACGGGAGGTGCAAAATCAAATGCTGCATCGGATTGAAGAAGCCGGGTGGAAAGATCTTCTCCAACTTACAGAGCAACACAGGTGCCATTCTTTCCAAGTCTGCAATCACGGTCCGAGATAACTCCTTGGCACAAAGCTGGCGGAAGAAATTGCTCAACTCTGCCAGCACTAGCCAGACATGCTCAGGGACATAGCCTCGAACCATCACCGGAAGAAGCCGCTCAAGCCATATGTGGTAGTCATGACTCTTGAGCCCATTGATTCGCATAGTAGATAAGTTCACTCCCCTCCTCAGATTCGCTGCATACCCATCAGGGAACATTAACTTTTGGAACCATTCTAGTACTTCCCTCCTTTGGGGCCTGGTCAAGACGAATTCGGCCTTAGGCTTTCTCCATGTCCTGCCGCCTCTAGGAGGCTTCATTTCTTGCTTTGGTCTATCGCATAACGTTGCCAGATCCACTCTAGCCTTAATGTTGTCCTTTGTCTTATCAGGAATGTCCATGATTGTTGCCCAAAATGCCTCGGCGACATTCTTTTCAGTATGCATTACATCAATGTTATGTGGAAGAAGAAGGTCATCAAAATAGGGGAGCCTCAACAAGCCCGACTTATGAGTCCATGCATGTTGCTCACCATATCCCACAAAACCACCTTCTTGATTGACCTCAAGAGCATCTATTTGAGCACGAACCGCAGCACCGGTCATCATCTGCGGTGCAGGGTCTATAACTACGACACCTTTCGTAAAGTTCTTGATGTCTCGTCTGAATGCATGGTCAAGAGGGAGGAATTGTCGATGTTTGTCGAACGAAGAATACTTGCCACCCTTCAGCAACCAAATGAACTTCAGAGCTGCCTTGCATACTAGGCATGGGAACTTCCCGTGAACACACCAGCCGCAGAATATCCCATACGCCGGGAAGTCATGCAGGGAGTAGTGGTTAGGGGTGAAAACGGATCGGATAGTTTCCGTCGGATCCGGACGGATACGGATACGGATTGTGTCGGATCGGATTTTTTCGGATAGTTCTCGGATCGGATACGGATACGGATTTTTTTATCGGATACGGATACGAATACAGTAAGCCTAGTATCCGTCGAATACGGATACGGATACGGATTATCCGGATAATACGAAAACGGATATCCGAGGGGAGGGGAGGGATTTTAATTTTTATTTTTGATTTTTGGATTTCAGAAAAGCCTGGGAAATTCATTTAAGCTCAGAAAAATATGAAATAAACTCTAAAAATTCCAGGAAAATTCACAGAAGTTCTTGGTGACATTTTGGACTTAATAAAAATATTTTCAACTAATATTGGTATTTAATTTTCATACTTAAAAATACTTTTAATTTCAAAAGTAGACCTTTAAACTCCAGAAAACCAAATAAAAGCCAAATAACTCCAAATAATTAATTTAAAGTAGGATTTTTATAGAAAATCAAAATATCATTTTACAACTTGATGGATGAAATGGAGGAATGAAATGTTCTTATGTTTGTTCAAATTACTATCATGTCATCATCTGTATTCTATGAATTGCACGTTGTTGTTACTTATGTAGTTATATTATGATCGACTATTGGGTATATTTTCATTGTGGATGAAAAGACTATGCTTGTTTCGATTTTATGAATGTTTTGACAAGATGAACTATTTACGTATTTTCGTTAATTTTGGATTTATAGTTTAAGAGGTTTTCATGTTCCGATAAATATTCGTAACCGTATTCGTTTCGATTCGTATTCGATCCGTATCTGTATTCGATATTATTCGTATTTGTATTCGTATTCGAGTTATCCGTATTCGTATCCGTATCCGGAAAAAAATATGAAAACAAATATGGTAGAGGCATTATCCGTCCGTATCCGATCCGTTTTCACCCCTAGTAGTGGTACCAAACATGCATTTTGAAGTTTCTCTTTGTAGCTCGGTCGTATGTCCATACCCCTTCCTCCCAAGCACGGACCAATTCATCAATCACAGGCTCCATGAACACACCCATATTATTCCCCGGGTGTTCAGGAATTATCAACGACAAGAATATGTTCTGTCGTTGGAAGAGGACGCCGGGGGGGAGATTGAGGGGGATAACGAACACGGGCCAACAAGTGTATGGGGCGGCCATCATTCCATAAGGATTGAACCCATCTGTTGCCAGCGCAACACGTACATTACGAGCCTCTAGAGCTTTCTCACGATGAATCACATCAAAGTGGGTCCATGCTTCACCATCGGATGGATGTACCAGCTTCTCAGGATTGTATCGACGTCCATTTTTGTGCCATGTCATCTGTTTCGCGGTTTCCTTGGTCATGTATAGCCGTTGGATCCTCGGTATGAACGGAAGGTACCGTAGGATTTTCACGGGGATCGCAAGCTGCCTCTTCTGACCATCACCAGAGTCCACCTCCAGGAACCTAGAGGATCCACACTTTCCACAGTACTTTGCTTCCGCGTGTTCTTTCCTAAATAGGATGCACCCCTTCGGACAAGCATGTATCTGCTCATATGACATCTTAAGTGCACGAAGGAGTTTCTTTGACTCGTACATGCTCTTTGGCAGAATGTGACCCTCCGGAAGCATGCTGCCAAAAACTGTCAACATAGCATCGAAGGCGTCTCGACTCAAGCTAAACTGGGACTTCAAGGCCATTACGCGTCCAATGCCATCCAGTTGAGAAACCTTCGTCTGGCCGTGAAGGGGTTTCTGTGCCGCAGACAACATGTCGTAATACGCCTTTGCGGTTGCCTCTGGCTCCTCCTCCCTACGTCCTTCAGCGAAGTGTGCTTCATGATAGTCATTTAACATGTCTCCTACCCCGCCATCAGCATCATAATCCTCGACGCGTGGTCTCACGACCTCCTCTCTCATACGATCGGATTCACCGTGGTAGATCCACCGGGTATAGTCTGCCGTAAATCCAAACTTGCAAAGATGTTTACCCATGACCTCCTTTGTTTGTCGACGCGTGTTTGCACATCTGCTGCAGGGACACCAAGTGGCACGCGCTCCTTTAACCTTGGCAAATGCTAGTTCCAAGAAAGCATCGGTCTTCTCAATCCATTCATCGGACAACGAACCCTGACTTGAGCGGCCCGTGTACATCCACTCACGGTCATCCATCCTCTAACATATCAGGGAGTAATATAAGAATCAAATGCATCTACACGATCTTTCTCCTATCTAATAGGTGAAGATAGGTCCTAATCCCACCCGAGGATGCGTAGATGAGGTTAGTTTCCATGCTCTACTCCTATCCGAGACAGAATTTTGGCAGCACCTCCCCGCTGTTCTCCAAATACACGTCCTGGCAGGGAGATTGTGTATCCGGAGAACAACAGGGAGATGCTGCCGAAACTCTGTCACGGATCGGAGTAGACCATGGAAACTAACCCCATCTACGCATCCTCGGGTTGTCCAAAAAACGTGGACAATTCGAAACAGATACAGTTATAGATATGCAAAGATCTGGATATTTCCAACCGTATCTCTTTCGAACGGGAGACGCCTAACTAGGTTACGCCTAACCAGAGAATAAACTGGGCCTAACTCACATGATCAAAACCAATGCCCATATCATCATGATCCATAAATCAACATAACATTTCACATCCACAATCACAGTGCATGAACCAACAATTTAACAGTGCACAAATTAACAAAGTACTGCACATTCACAGATCTCATGCATCCATCACAGATATCAGATAATAATCCACTGGGCAATACAAATTAACAAGCATTAAAAGTAATTCAGTAACACAGTAATTGAGAACAGCAATTAAAGAAGGGAATAAATAAAAAATATTAAGGAAGTTCATTTAATAACATTCTAATCATATAGTTTTTATTTCACCAATCTAGAGACTTCTGTATATTTTCAGGGAAATAGATACTTTTGTATATATGAAAGAATAAATTTGGAAATGTTTCGCTACACAGATTCTAGAGCATCACTTTTGTAGATGGAGTAGCACATGTGTGGGTACATATATCCTCAGCCAAGAGATAACATAATTGTTTTTAGTGTATTTGCAGCAATCAAATAATATATATCATCAACAAGATCACAACAATGGTAAGAAACAAATTAAACAAAATAGAACTAAAGATTGGAGCATGAACCGAGGGGAGGTGAAGAAGAATCACGGGTAGCCGAGGAGGTGGTGACGTCGAGGAGGGGCGGCGGGCGGCCGCGGGGGAGGCGTCGGGCGGCGGAGGAGTCGGGCGGCGGCCGGCCGCCGGGGCGGGGGCAGTCGGGGGAGGCGTCGGGCGGCGGGCGGCCGCGGGGGAGGCATCGGGCGGCGGCCGGCCGTGGGGGTCGAAGCGGGCGCGGCGGCGGCCGTGCGGGGCGCGCGGGGGAGGGGCGGCGGCGGGCGCGCGGGGGCGGGGCGGGGGAGGGGCAGCGGCGGCCGCGCGGGGGAGGGGCGGGGCGGCGGCGGGCGTGCGGGGCAGGCGGGCGCGGGCGCGGCGGCGGGTGTGCAGGGCGCGCGGGGGCGGGGCGGCGGCGGGCGTGCGGGGCGCGCGGGGGCGGGACGGGGCGGCGGCGGGCGTGCGGCGCGGCGGCGGGCGCGGGCACGGCGGCGGGTGTGCGGGGCGCGCGGGGGCGGGGCGGCGGCGGGCGATCGGGGCGCGGGTGTTGCGTGTGTGAGCGCGGCCACGGGGAAACTATTAAGTTTCATGTTTGTATTGTTTGCCGAGTGCCCCCGATCGGGCACTCGGCAAACCCCTCCTCTTTGCCGAGTGCCCCCGATCGGGCACTCGGCAAATCCCTCCTCTTTGCCGAGTGCCTCCCACAATGCACTCGGCAAACCCCTCCTTTGCCGAGTGTCGCCCACAAGACACTCGGCAACGATTTTTTTTTAAATAAAACTTCCTTTCCTCTCTATCTTTTCCATAGCGTGTTTTACAAATTTTTTCGAATGTACTTCGAAAATGCCTTGTCAAATTCATTCAACAATGCATATTCGATGCTTCTACGAATATTAGACCATTATTTCATGCAGTTATAGCTCAAATTCAATTTATATCAAGTAAAATTCTATAATTGCAGTTGCAGTTTAAAAATTAAAATTATCAAATGGATCCGAAAAATTACCAAAATTTCACATGAAACAATCTCTATTGTCTATTGCCTGTACAAAAAGTTTTGTAGTCAAACCACAATTCGACCGTCACTTTGACTCCAAATCTTACCGGATCCGTCTCAACTCTACGCTTCTTCTTCATAATTGCTTCAGTTTGTAAGCATCGTACGTGACAACTTATGCGAAATCTTATCAATTTTTTATCACAGCCTCCACGTATAATATCATGACATCTTGACAAATCTCATGATTTTCAGACTTCGTTTGCTTTTTTTTAAAATTTAAAAACCATTCGGCCACACGTTTGTGGTCGTGTTTCCTGAACAAGATGTTCGAAATTCCTTTTCATTTAACAGGTAAAGCCTCAAACCGGGCTGAATAACATGAATATCATTTTTCTACTCATTTTTTCTTATTATTTGAATAACAGGGGGAGTTTTGGATGACCTAGACTATCTTCTTAAGCTTATTGCTTGGAGTAGTCGCATAAGGCTTGAGATCTAGCACATAAACAAAAATTGGGTTGAAAACAACCATATGCTTTCAAAAGACAATGTTTAATGTGCTCAATTTGCTTAATCTACAATCAGAACCAAGTACTTTAACTAATGTTTCAATCTTGAGCTTATAGCACTCTATTTGGACTCAATGTTAGCTTCTTTGTTCCGCTTAGCTTATTGACATGGCCTGCATCATCCTTGGATGTCTCTAGCTAGACTTTACTCATTGATGACGTGACTTGCTCACAAAATGCATTACATTTCAGATTGTCATCTATGTGCTCTAGCTGGCCTATATATATGTTGTCATGATCTAGATAGCATTTTATTGAGTTATGGCTTGGTGTATTACATTATGGTCATTATGGATAATTCTCATGGCTCCAAATGCTTAAATAAACAAACTTCAGCCATATTCATCCATTGACATGTCATATTCTCTCTATTGCATCTTGATGTGTTTATTGCCAAAAGGGGGAGAATAGAGAAGAAAAAGTTGTTTGGGAACAGTTTAGAGCTTTGGAGATCAATTTGCTCTTTCAGTAGTTGCTCTAGTGTTCCTTCTGTCGACATGGTCATTAGCTTCATTTCATTCCTTGGACCATGTTGAATTCTTCAAACTCAAACTCTTCTTAAAAGCTTTTTCTGAGTTTGTCAATATACTCATCAAGGGGGAGATTGAGAGACCATGTGGTCGTGACTCCATGAGAGTGATGAGTAATTGACAAGGGTTTAGGTCAGTCGAGTTTGGTTTGAGTGGTTCGGAGTCGAGTCGTTGCATGGCGCAATCGGGCTCGGTCGGACTTTGGTCAAATCTGGTCATTTGGGTTTAGAATGCATATTCTAATGTTTTGACAGGTTTTGACTTCATCTGTGGTAAGTGTATTGGTATTTACGCTTTCATGTGTCGAGCGGTGCTATTTGACGTGTTTCTTGTCTGTGTGACTGCAGGACGTCGAGTTGGAGTCGTGGCGAGACACGGTGGACCGGACTAGGCGCAGGTGGCGCTGAGGTCAGAACGGTCGGGATGTGTCGAAGACGACGTGGACTCGAGGTGGTTGCGAGGCGTGCGAGGCAAGGAGCGCGGAAGCTTCCCGGAAGGTGCAGAAGGGGCGAATCGGGAAATTCGCAAGGCTGCACAAGCGGGAGCGGGCTCCGTTGGACGTAGCGGGCGTAACGGGGCGGAGACCCGTTAGCCAGGCGCTATAAAAGGAGAGGAGGGGCTGCATGCCCTCCTTGAGCATTTTGGTGGGAATTAGGGTTAGCTCTAGTCAAAAGAGGCTTTAGGAGTTGGTTTTCCTTTAGTCTTTAGTGGTTGGAGAGGCAGAGTCTGGTGCTCCCTCTGTCCCCTACGATGTGTTCTAGGTGATAGAACAGAGGTGTGTTCTTCCTCCCTCATGTGTTCTTGAGTGGTGTTCTTGAGTAGAGAGGGAGAGGATGGATTGAGGAGTTTGTAATCTTTCCTTTTGTATCAAGTCGGGGTATCGGAACTCCTCTGTATTCCCTGTGATTCAAGAAATGAAATCTGAAGTTTGGTTTTCCCTGTTCGTAGCTTCTGTTCTTCAGTTTCCTCTTTGCAAGATTTCTTGATTTTCGTGGTTCTGAGTTCTTGCTTGCTGGAGAGTGCCAAAATGGGTTGCTATGACATGGGTGATGCTCAAAAGCCATTTGGCTATTTAATCCCAAGAGCAAACCGAGTTTGATTCTCATATTTCAGTTTTGGCCTCCTCTGTTCTTGTTCTTCGTTTCTTGGTTTTGGTCCAGATTTTGATTCCCTTGTTAAGATGGCTTGAAATTTGGTATGAAGAGTCCAGAGGCTATTAATTAGCTTCCCTCAAAATTTCATAGCCAAAGGATCAACGTTTGGGAAGTTATTTGGTTTTTGGCTCGGTTCTTGCAAGATTTCAGATCTTTACCCAAATCTGAAATTCTTGATTCTTGGAGTGGATTTCTTGTTATTGGCTCTTGGCTTAGTCTTCTGGGAGTGTTCCCTAGCTTCCCTCAAAGTTTCCCAAGCCAAGAATCCAAGAATCTTGCGATTTTCTCAGTTTTTCTGAAATTTCAGTTTGCTGTTTTTCTCGAGAGGTACTACCGCTCCCCGAGAGGTACTACCGCTCATCCTAGCGGTACTACCGGTTTTGTTCGGACCAGTCCGATCGGCAGCGAAGAAACGTTCGGACAAGTCCGATCGTCGTGCGGTACTACCGCTCCGTGAGAGGTACTACCGCTCAGAGGTACTACCGCTCCTCGAGAGGTACTACCGCTCAGAGGTACTACCGCTCGTCTCAGCGGTACTACCGCTCGTCTCAGCGGTACTACCGCTTGCAGTCAGACTGGCTCTGAATTTATTTTTCTTGGCTGCTTCTTTCTGGATTTGGTTTTCTCTGCTGTTGTTCTTCCTGTAAGTACTTGTCTTCTACCTTCATAGTTCCCATAGCTATTGGAGAAGAAGATATTTGTTGGGGGCGATTTTTAGAGATCGACATTCACCCCCCCTCTGTCGCCATTTCGGTTCTACAATTGGTATCAGAACCGGTCTCAAGAGCCATGGCGACGGACAAGTACTCGACCAAGCCTCCCGTCTTTGATGGCCTGGATTACCCCTTCTGGAAGAGCCGAATGGAAACATACATCCAGGCTCAGGGGTATGCCATTTGGCGGAAGGTGAAGGTCAGATTTGTTGTTCCTGCCGATGAGAACATTAATGCTGGAAATATGCATGATGTTGAGGCAAACGCTAAGGCAAGGAACATCATAATCCAGGGCTTGAGTCGTAGCGAGTTTGACCGCATATCTCATCTTTCGTCCGCCTTCGATATTTGGGAGACCCTCGATGCTTACCATGAGGGCACCACCCAGATAAAGACGGTGAAACAGGACCAGTTCAAGCGAGATTAAAACAAGTTTGAAATGCTCGCTGGCGAGTCCCTTGATGAGTGTTTTGCGCGCTTTCACAAGATTCTGAGCAACCTCCGAGCGGTCGGTCTCACATACCCCAACTCGGACAACGCTCGACAAATGCTCGCTGCACTCGACCTTCGTGTTTGGGAGATGAAGGTGACTACCATCAAGGACACTACGGACCTCTCGACTTTGACTCTTGATGCGCTGTACTCGCGTCTCAAGACTCACGAGATTGACATTGTCTCTCGCAAGTCGAAGTCACAGTCGATGGCTCTAGTCACAGATCCCAGCTCGGCTTCTGGTCCCTCTTCTGATTCTTCTTGCGGTTTCTCCCTTGCTGCTCTCTGTGACATAACTGATGATCAGTTAGAGCAGCTTGCGGATGATCAGCTGGCCCTCCTTGCTCGAAGATTCTCCCATGCTTACAAGGGGAGGAGGGACAGAAAGAGAGGAGGACCCGTGATTTGCTTCGAGTGTGGTGGCCCCAACCACATTCGGGCAAACTGCCCCAAGCTAGAGAAGGGCAAGAACGACTACGGCGGTTCGGGCAAGATCGACTACAGCGACAAGAACCGCAACAAGAAGCCTCCAGCTCAGACGCCGGGAAAGAAGAAGTTCCGTGACTTCGGGAAGGCCAAGAAGCTGTTTCACCGCGTCCTCACCGCCTTCGACGACCTCGACCTCAGCGAGGTGGAGGGATGGAGCGACGACGACAGGACGGGTGACCAAGATCCTAAGAGCGGCGACGACTTCTCCGGCATGTGCTTCGTGGCCCTCGAGGGCGAACTCAGCGACAGCGAGCTGTACTCCGACTCGGACGAGGTATGTCCCTCCTATGACCATCTTAATGAAGCTTTCCTTAAGCTAGGAGGTTTTCATGCTAGAGCTAGGACTAGGTGTACCGAGTTAGAGAAGGAAGTAGATAGACTGTCACGGGAGCTTACTTCTCTTACATCTGCTCCCTCCCGTGACGACTGTGATACATGCTGTGCTTTGCTGGGTGATTTGGAGAAGTTAAGGACCTCGCATGATAGTGTGTCCTCCGAGCTTGATTCTATTAAGGTGGAGAATGTTAGTCTGCTTGCTGAGTTAGAGTTGAGTAGGATGGCTGTTACCCTACTTACTACTGATGAGACTACTTCTCCCACCTCATGTGAGGTTAAGGACATTGCTGCTAGAGGACCTTATGCCATGCTCCTTGATCTGCCCGAGTCTTGTGAAAATTGCAATAATTTAAAGATGAACCTAAAACGGGCAGATCACAAGATTGCTGAGTTGCGTGCTTCTTTACTTGAGCCTATTGATTCATGTTTGAATTGTCCTAGATTAACTGCTGAACTTGAATCTGTCTCAAAACAGTTTCAAGAAATGATTGACACTAATAAGAAAATGGCTCAATTCGCGACTAAGAATCCTGTTAGCTCACCTTGCATTAGATGTGATAAACTAAAACTTGAACTCGTTGCCTTGAATGACAAATGTGTGAAGCTAACTAAGGATCAACTGGTGAAGGCACCAACTGCTTGTACTGTTTGTGCTGAGAAGGGGGAGAAGCCCCAGGGTAAGGTGGAGACGCCTAGGAACGTGAACCAACTGACTAGCAGTAGGACTGTCCATTCAGAGTCGGCTGTGCGTGCACAAGCCATTCTTCCCTCTGCTGTTGGTTCTTCATCTGCTCCCTTACCTCCTGCTGTTCCCTCTTCCCCCTGCTCTTCTTGCACCTCTCTCTTTCGGGAGTGTCAGTACCTTATGAACACTCTCGAGAGATTTGTAGGCGGCAAGAAGAAGCTTAATCTTATTCTAGACCAGTCCAAGATTTGCAGATTTAATCAGGGTCTAGGATATGACTATTATGAGGATATGAGGAAGCATCCACCTGCTGTGCTCAGACCCATAGCACCAGGTGTGATCAAGACCGAGCCCAGGACCGAGAAAGTCCAATTTAAGTCAGCGGGCTATGTACAGGGGATTTTCTGACAGCAAGGTGATTGCACCTGCTGCTTCGGCCTCTCAGAAGGCGAAGCCTGACCGTGCTACTTCTACCTCTCAGAGGATGAAGTATCATTGCACCTTCTGTCAGAAGGATGGGCACTCGATCGAGAGATGCTTCAGGCGCGCCAAGATCGCGCGTAGAGACCGTGTTGAGTCTCTTAGGGGTATTCAGGGTCAGCCCCAGATCCTGAGTGCACCTAAGATCAACACGAGGTCTAGTTTTGCTCCTGTTGCGGAGTTTGGGCAGCATAGAGGACTTGGTTTTTCCGAGTTTTCTGTTTTCTGTCCTCATGATGCCCCTGGTCGTGTCTTCCGCCGTCCTGAGGGTAGATCTCGGTTTCCCCGTCGAGATAGCTACCCGCGGCGTGATCAGCATGTTGCTGGTGTTCCGACTCGCTCTCTCGTAACAGTTGGACCCCGCAACAGCTTCAGGTCTGCTCACAGACCTTCTGCTTCTTTGCGTCACGGAGAGCGTAGGGTAGATAGAGGTCAGTCGTGTTTGACTACTTCATCTGCTCCACGTGTTACTCAGTATTGGGTGCCAAAATCACTTTTGATTTATCCCAGTACTGAGACTTTATTCTCTCGTTGACTCAGGTTCGCCGGGCAGGGAAGGGAAAGGTTTGGCTCGTCGACTCCGGGTGTTCACGACACATGACCGGAGATTCCCGTTGGTTTTCTTCCCTTGCCCGTGCTCCAGGTGATGAGACGATCACCTTCGGAGATGCTTCATCTGGGCGCGTCATCGCCAAAGGTACAGTGCGCATTAATGACTCTTTCATTTTGAAAGATGTTGCCTTGGTTAGTAAGCTGCAGTACAATTTACTTTCAGTCTCTCAGCTTACCGATGACGGTTTCGAGGTGAGCTTTAAGAAAAATGCTTGTAAAATTCTTGATTCTTCGGGTAGTCTGGTTTGCGAGATTTCTCGTTATGGGAGGATCTTTCGTGCTGATTTTTCTGAGTCTTCTGGTGATCCTCTCAGGTGTTTAGTTGCTTCTGAGTCCCGCGACCTTTCTTTCTGGCATAGGCGACTTGGTCATATCGGATTTGATCATTTGACCCGAGTTAGCGGCCACGATCTCATTCGTGGTCTACCGAAACTCAAGATGGTCAAAGATCTTGTTTGCGCTCCATGCCGGCACGGCAAGATGGTTGCCGCTTCTCACCCTCCGGTCACAGTTACTATGACCGATGCACCGGGACAGCTGCTCCATATGGACACTGTTGGACCAGCTCGAGTGCAGTCAGCAGGAGGGAAGTGGCATGTTCTTGTCGTGGTCGATGACTTCTCGAGGTATTCTTGGGTGTTTTTCTTAGCCTCGAAGCATGAGACATTTTCACATTTCCGAGGTCTTTTCAGTAGGCTTTCTGTTGAGCTCCCTGGTGCCTTACGAGCGATCCGCAGTGACAATGGCACGGAGTTCAAGAATTCCTACTTTGAGAGTTTCTGTGGTGAGACAGGTGTAGAGCACCAGTTCTCTTCTCCGCACGTCCCACAACAAAATGGCGTTGTGGAGAGGAAGAACCGTACCTTGGTCGAGATGGCCAGGACGATGCTTGATGAGTACTCTACACCGCGGAAGTTTTGGGCTGAGGCTATAGCCACCGCGTGCCATGTCTCAAATCGAGTTTTTCTTCGGGCACACTTGCATCGCACTTCTTATGAGCTGAGATATGGGCGAAAGCCTAGCGTCTCTCATTTTCGTGTGTTTGGTTGCAAGTGCTTTGTTTTGAAGTCCGGAACCTAGACAAGTTCGAGTCACGTTCTTGTGATGGAATCTTTCTAGGTTACTCGCCTTCTTCGCGGGCTTATAGGGTCTGGAACTGCGAGTCTAGTAAAATGGTAGAGACCTGTGAGGTGACCTTTGACGAGGCCAGTCCGGGGACTAGGCCCGATATCTCAGGTTCTTTAGAGCAGTCCGAGACCATCTTTGTGGATGATGAGGATGATGGAGACGACGGTTGTCTACCTGATCCTGTCCCTCATCCACCCCTTAAGGTGCCGTCTTCCACCGCACCTCGAGGTGATCAGCCCATGCCTTCTGCTTCTTCTGGAGCTGGTGGCTCTGTTCCTACCTCGTCAGCTCACGAGATAGAGGCCACTTCTTCATCTCATCCTGGACCTCCTAGACATATCCAGAAAGCTCATCCTTCAGAGCAGATCATTGGAGACCTTTTCGAGCGTGTTACCCGCTCAAAATCTGGCTTATCTCAATTCTGTCTCCATTCTGCTTTCATTGCCTCCTTTGAGCCCAAAGATGTCTCTCATGCTTTATCTGATGAGTTTTGGGTCAATGCCATGCATGAGGAGCTAGAAAATTTCGAGAGGAACAAGGTCTGGTCGCTTGTCGAGCCCCCGCGAGGTCACAATATTATTGGGACTAAGTGGGTGTTCAAGAACAAGCAGAGCGACGATGGAGTGGTTATTCGAAACAAGGCTAGACTGGTTGCTCAGGGGTTCTCCCAGGTTGAAGGTCTAGATTTCGAGGAGACCTATGCCCCTGTAGCTAGACTTGAAGCCATTAGAATCCTGCTTGCCTTTGCAGCTTCTAAGGGTTTCAAGCTTTACCAGATGGACGTCAAGAGTGCCTTTCTCAATGGCCTTATTGAGAAAGAGGTCTACGTCCGACAGCCTCCTGGTTTCGAAAACCCCAAATACCCAAACCATGTCTTCAAGCTTTCCAAAGCGTTGTATGGACTTAAGCAGGCCCCCAGGGCTTGGTATGAGAGGCTTAAGTCCTACTTGTTGAGTCATGGGTTTGAAATGGGTAAAGTTGATAAGACCTTGTTCATCCGCCGGCTTGGCGCTGACCTTCTGCTCGTCCAGATCTATGTCGATGACATTATCTTTGGCGGCTCTTCCCATACTCTGGTTTCTCAGTTCTCGGATGTCATGAGCACCGAGTTTGAAATGAGTATGATGGGTGAGTTGACCTTCTTCCTTGGCTTCCAAATTAAGCGGACTCGGGAGGGTACATTTCTTCATCAAGGAAAGTACACTCGTGACCACCTGAAGCGCTTCGATATGAGTGATGGTAAGCCGGTGTCAACTCCCATGGCTTCGACAGCCTATCTTGACCCAGATGAGGATGGCGAGCCAGTTGATCAGAAAGAGTTCAGAAGTATGATCGGCTCCCTTCTTTACCTCACTGCCTCGAGACCAGACATACACTTCTCAGTGTGTCTGTGTGCTCGTTATCAGGCTTCTCCTCGCGTATCTCACCGTCAGGCGGTGAAGCGCATCTTTCGGTACCTTCGAGCTACCATTGACTATGGTATCTGGTACTCTTCCTCATCCTGTCTTTCCTTGAGAGCCTTCTCGGATGCAGACTTTGCCGGCTGTAGGATAGATAGGAAGAGTACCTCTGGCACCTGCCAATTCATTGGCACTTCTCTCGTTTCCTGGTCTTCGAGGAAGCAGTCCGGTGTTGCACAGTCCACTGCAGAGGCCGAGTACGTTGCTGCTGCCAGTTGCTGCAGCCAGGTACTTTGGATGGTTTCGACCCTGCGGGACTTTGGGTTAGCCTTAGACAGTGTTCCACTCTTTTGTGATAACACTTGTGCGATTAACATTGCTAAGAACCCAGTGCAACACTCTCGGACCAAACACATTGATATCCGTTTCCACTTCCTTAGAGACCATGTAGAGAAGGGTGATATAGTGCTCCAGTTTGTGGAGAGTGACCACCAGTTGGCTGACATTTTCACCAAGCCTTTGGACAGTTCGAGGTTTTCAGCTCTGCGGGGAGAGCTTGGGGTGGTATGTCCTTACGGATTGTAGTGAGGGGGAGCTTTGGGCTTTACTGCTTTACTATATTGATTATGCTTCTATCTCATTTCTGTTGCATTGCACTCGGGGTGCATTTGGGTTTAGTCCTTCCAGCATAGGTTAGAGTGCTTCTCTTGCCGAGATGTTTAGACTTCTAACTCTTATCTTGTGCTTCCAGGATTAGCTGCTTCTTATCTCACTAGGTCGAGCTCACTCACTTCTTGTAGGTTCTAGCGAGGGTTGGGCCACCCTCGGGTAGACAGGGTACGTGTTTGCTCTCTAGTGTGTGATTTACTGTCAGCTGATTGTCCTGGAGTCATATGGGGTAGATGAGAGTCAGTCTGAGCCTTAGTTGCCTCTATATCTTTTCTATGCTTTAAGGGTTGCCTGTTTGCTGTTTTCTTTGCCAGCTTCTCGATTCTATTGCTTTAGTTCAGGGGGATTTCGATTGGGAGCTTCTGGAGCTTAATTCTGACATAACTCAACTTGAACTAAAAGTTGCATCTAATGTTGAGGGGAGCTGGTCTTTCATGCATTTTCAGCATTCTAGCATTATAATCAATCTGCATTGAGCCTTGATTATTATCCTGTTATGACATGCTTCAGAGCTTTACACCTTGCCATGACTTGTGCTTAGCTTGCTAAGTTTATCATGACTTCATATGTATAGACTAGCGTTTGCCATGATAAGTTAAGTAAAATTGATCAACTTAAATTAAACTTGTCATGCTAGCATTTGAGTTTAGTCTTTCTTGAGCTATCCTTTTATGATTCATGCCATGTCAAATAGGCTGAGTAGAGCGTTGAATCTATATTGAGCCTTAGTTTGAGCTGTTTTAGTCTCCTGATGATACATGAGTTAGTACAATGTGTTAAAAAGCAAAAAGATCTCTTTTGTGCGAAAAAACTGATCTCACCAATTCTTTCCAATGAGACGGCTTGCCATTGCACTTGGCATGAACTTAGGGGGAATTTTGGATGACCTAGACTATCTTCTTAAGCTTCTTGCTTGGAGTAGTCGCATAAGGCTTGAGATCTAGCACATGACAAAACAAAATGTTGGTTGACAACCACCATATTTGTGCGAAAAAACTGATTTCACCAATTCTTTCTCATGAGACAGCTTGCCATTGCACTAGGCATGAACTCAGGGGGAGTTTTGGATGACCTAGACTATCTTCTTAAGCTTATTGCTTGGAGTAGTCGCATAAGGCTTGAGATCTAGCACATAAACAAAAATTGGGTTGAAAACAACCATATGCTTTCAAAAGACAATGTTTAATGTGCTCAATTTGCTTAATCTACAATCAGAACCAAGTACTTTAACTAATGTTTCAATCTTGAGCTTATAGCACTCTATTTGGACTCAATGTTAGCTTCTTTGTTCCGCTTAGCTTATTGACATGGCCTGCATCATCCTTGGATGTCTCTAGCTAGACTTTACTCATTGATGACGTGACTTGCTCACAAAATGCATTACATTTCAGATTGTCATCTATGTGCTCTAGCTGGCCTATATATATGTTGTCATGATCTAGATAGCGTTTTATTGAGTTATGGCTTGGTGTATTACATTATGGTCATTATGGATAATTCTCATGGCTCCAAATGCTTAAATAAACAAACTTCAGCCATATTCATCCATTGACATGTCATATTCTCTCTATTGCATCTTGATGTGTTTATTGCCAAAAGGGGGAGAATAGAGAAGAAAAAGTTGTTTGGGAACAGTTTAGAGCTTTGGAGATCAATTTGCTCTTTCAGTAGTTGCTCTAGTGTTCATTCTGTCGACATGGTCATTAGCTTCATTTCATTCCTTGGACCATGTTGGATTCTTCAAACTCAAACTCTTCTTAAAAGCTTTTTCTGAGTTTGTCAATATACTCATCAAGGGGGAGATTGAGAGACCATGTGGTCGTGACTCCATGAGAGTGATGAGTAATTGACAAGGGTTTAGGTCAGTCGAGTTTGGTTTGAGTGGTTCGGAGTCGAGTCGTTGCATGGCGCAATCGGGCTCGGTCGGACTTTGGTCAAATCTGGTCATTTGGGTTTAGAATGCATATTCTAATGTTTTGACAGGTTTTGACTTCATCTGTGGTAAGTGTATTGGTATTTACGCTTTCATGTGTCGAGCGGTGCTATTTGACGTGTTTCTTGTCTGTGTGACTGCAGGACGTCGAGTTGGAGTCGTGGCGAGACACGGTGGACCGGACTAGGCGCAGGTGGCGCTGAGGTCAGAACGGTCGGGATGTGTCGAAGACGACGTGGACTCGAGGTGGTTGCGAGGCGTGCGAGGCAAGGAGCGCGGAAGCTTCCCGGAAGGTGCAGAAGGGGCGAATCGGGAAATTCGCAAGGCTGCACAAGCGGGAGCGGGCTCCGTTGGACGTAGCGGGCGTAACGGGGCGGAGACCCGTTAGCCAGGCGCTATAAAAGGAGAGGAGGGGCTGCATGCCCTCCTTGAGCATTTTGGTGGGAATTAGGGTTAGCTCTAGTCAAAAGAGGCTTTAGGAGTTGGTTTTCCTTTAGTCTTTAGTGGTTGGAGAGGCAGAGTCTGGTGCTCCCTCTGTCCCCTACGATGTGTTCTAGGTGATAGAACAGAGGTGTGTTCTTCCTCCCTCATGTGTTCTTGAGTGGTGTTCTTGAGTAGAGAGGGAGAGGATGGATTGAGGAGTTTGTAATCTTTCCTTTTGTATCAAGTCGGGGTATCGGAACTCCTCTGTATTCCCTGTGATTCAAGAAATGAAATCTGAAGTTTGGTTTTCCCTGTTCGTAGCTTCTGTTCTTCAGTTTCCTCTTTGCAAGATTTCTTGATTTTCGTGGTTCTGAGTTCTTGCTTGCTGGAGAGTTCCAAAATGGGTTGCTATGACATGGGTGATGCTCAAAAGCCATTTGGCTATTTAATCCCAAGAGCAAACCGAGTTTGATTCTCATATTTCAGTTTTGGCCTCCTCTGTTCTTGTTCTTCGTTTCTTGGTTTTGGTCCAGATTTTGATTCCCTTGTTAAGATGGCTTGAAATTTGGTATGAAGAGTCCAGAGGCTATTAATTAGCTTCCCTCAAAATTTCATAGCCAAAGGATCAACGGTTGGGAAGTTATTTGGTTTTTGGCTCGGTTCTTGCAAGATTTCAGATCTTTACCCAAATCTGAAATTCTTGATTCTTGGAGTGGATTTCTTGTTATTGGCTCTTGGCTTAGTCTTCTGGGAGTGTTCCCTAGCTTCCCTCAAAGTTTCCCAAGCCAAGAATCCAAGAATCTTGCGATTTTCTCAGTTTTTCTGAAATTTCAGTTTGCTGTTTTTCTCGAGAGGTACTACCGCTCCCCGAGAGGTACTACCGCTCAGAGGTACTACCGCTCGTCCTAGCGGTACTACCGGTTTTGTTCGGACCAGTCCGATCGGCAGCGAAGAAACGTTCGGACAAGTCCGATCGTCGTGCGGTACTACCGCTCCGTGAGAGGTACTACCGCTCAGAGGTACTACCGCTCCTCGAGAGGTACTACCGCTCAGAGGTACTACCGCTCGTCTCAGCGGTACTACCGCTTGCAGTCAGACTGGCTCTGAATTTATTTTTCTTGGCTGCTTCTTTCTGGATTTGGTTTTTTCTGCTGTTGTTCTTCCTGTAAGTACTTGTCTTCTACCTTCATAGTTCCCATAGCTATTGGAGAAGAAGATATTTGTTGGGGGCGATTTTTAGAGATCGACATTCACCCCCCCCTCTGTCGCCATTTCGGTCCTACAAAACAGCTTTCCGGTAGTGTGGATATATACATTAATAGTTAATGTATAATTTTTTAAGTAGATCGGTGGACAGATACCACACTAACACGGCATGCACGCACACGCCTGAGTTCAATAATCACACCATGGATTGCAGAGATTGGGGAGTCCATGATTTTTGGATGCGCATGCCCATACTATCCTATCAAACTTTGGATTTGCAGGTTTGTTTAGAGTCAATCATAATTAACGGTAAAGATTAGGGTTATGCTCATAGAAGAGCTAAGGACTAGAATGATTAAAGGTACCAGGTGAGATAGATAACCTCAAGCATGGAACAAAGAAGTCGGAAAATATTAAATGGGAGTTCGAGCGACGGATTGCACCATGTAACTTGGTTGATTTAAGTGAGGCGTGATCTGGTAGAACGGAATATGAGAGACTTATCGATGAATGGCAAGCTAGTAGTATACCTACACATGGCAAACATGGTGATTGCTTGCAATAGAAGGAGATGATGGGTCAAGAAAGGGTATTTTGGCAGTTTGATCAAAATACTGAAAACTATTTTAGAGCAAAACCACGGTGCTTGGGAGAGCAGTTTAGGTTAAAGAGAAGCTGAGAAGATAAAGTTGGATAAAGATTAAGAACTTAGTAGATTCAGTCTTATATGGTTTAAAAATCGTGCATAAGTATTATATATGAGTTAAAACTCATGTATAAGGGCACTCCCAATGGAGTATTAATGGTAGTTTCTATCTGTTTTAATTATCCTAACAGCTAAGCAATTTGCTGAGGTGGCAATAGAATTAATGCAGAGAGAGATTAGAAAACGGAGAAACCGTTTCTCCCTCACGAAACCGAGTCTACTCGCGAATCAAGAACGGAAGAAACCAGCTGTGTAGCGTTGGGGAGACTCGAGTAGTTTCTATCGCTTCTTCCGGATCCAGTGCTCCGCCACTGTGCCGAAGTGCAGGCGCGCCCTCCCGCGCACCCGAGTTGCCAGCCTATGCGCGCTCCCGCGATTCCCCGCCTGCGCGCGCTCCGGCGCCTCCTCCCACACATCCTCCGATGGCGGCCCTGGCCCCGTCCGCTGTACGTTTCTCTCTTTCTCCGTTTGCCGCTAAAAAAGAAATTTCATTGGTAATATAGTTAGGTATGATGGTGTGATCTGAACGCTTGTGTAGGAGCCTTGATAACTTAGTATGTTTTCTTCCTCGATGTATTTATTGTTTTTGCTGTTAGATGAGCGGATTTGGATGTCGAAGGGTGATAAAGGTGCCGTCTTGATATGTTATTTCTAATGCCGAGCTTATGCTGCATACTGCAAGGATCTTGTGCTCCTTGATGTGAAAGATTACTTTATGTTGAGAATTGTGGATGTGCAGCCGTGCGGGTGGAACTTTTGAGTGATTTGGTCGCCAAGATGGGCTTTTTCGGTTTGGGGATTGCTGCTTGCTCCTAGTTTTTCCCCTATAATTTTATCTACGATTTTAGTTGAGATCTCTGTACTGTTGTTGGCCTGTTCCAAGGTGTTAAAAGTTAAAAACTTCGGAACGGGATCTCTGATCGATGTGGAGTGGAAATGTGAAGCTTTTTGGATCGTTCCCATGGTTAGAATCTCAGATTGCTGTAGGGTTTGTCTTGTGCCTGTAACTTTGGGTTAATTTTGGATCTTTGCCATGGTTAGGATGTCTGATTCATTTGTCCATTTTGATCAGCCTGTTATGAATGGCTGAGATGCTAAGAGATTCCATCCTTTTTGGGGTATAGATTCAAAAGCTATAAACTTGTTGTAGCCAAGGGAGACATATAATGTCAATTTTAGTACTCCAATAAGTTGGCTATTGGGTGTCGACTTTCAGTTCTTATTCTGAAGTCTTGATTGTTATTAAATCGGAGCTGATATCTCTAGCCTTGTGTGTGTTATTTTCCTTGCTTTCTTTAAATTGATTCCTCTCTTTGTTTTGAAGTTTTTGAATAATCTATGATTGCTATCACTGATGTGTTCTGAACTGTTTAGTTCCTCCCGTTAGCTGTTAGTGCCTGGATTTTCTTACATTTGCAAAACCTTTTAACTTGTTATTTTCAACTTCAGTGAAGGTTTATTTTCTGGTTGAATTGTGAATGTGGCATATGCCATTCTCTTGTTCTGGTTATTTTCAAGTCATATTAAAGCTCTGTTTCTTATATAACGCCAAATTATTGTATACCATGCATAAAAAATGCAATTGCAGTTCACACTTTGCCTTCTCGCACTGTTTGTTTCCTTGCAGAAGTTTTCATTGCATGAAGATGACTGATGTCATTATTTGATTTCGTGTATGTGTTGGTCTTTACAGCTATTGAAGGATGGATTGTACTGGTCACTGGAGTTCACGAAGAAGCTCAGGAAGATGACCTTCACAATATTTTCCGTGAGTATGGGCAGGTCAAGAACTTGCATTTGAATTTGGATCGTCGAACTGGATTTGTCAGCTTGTGAAGTTCGTTTAAAAAAGAAGCCCATAGGATTTGGATTTTGCCTAAGTACATGATGCACAGATGATGTTCTACAAATTGTCTAAGTGCTGATTTCATTCAAATACAGTGCATTAGGAAAGGCTACAGGTTGCTAGGCACAAGTGATCGTTCTTTGTTTGTGCTGCACATAAGTGTTTATTAAATTTGTTCTCTATAGAAACTACCTGTAGAAACTATGCATTGGAAAGGTTGAGTCTAAATTGTACTCTCTCTCCTTAAGAAACTACACATAGACACTGTGCATTGAGAGTGCCCTAAGAGGTTATCGAGTTTCCTATATATATGCTAAGTAGATAATATTTACTAAAAACTAGATAAAACTGATTAGCTCATCCATTTCACGGATCGTTGTAGCGCATGCCGCGAGTCGTGCGAAGGTCGATTGACCACCGCCACTGATACAGCAGCTGAGTAATTAATTACCACTGAACATTTGCCCTAGAGCTCACGCTACGATTGGTGACTATTTTTTTTCCTGATTAGACGTGTTGTGAATGGATATGTACGCCAATAGCGATTTGGGTGTCGTCGGTTAAAATAACATTTTTTAAGTAGATCGGCGGACAGATACCCAACAAACACGACATGCACGCACACGCCAGCCTGCGTTCAGTAATCACGCCGGGGATTGCGGAGATTGGGGAGTCCATGGTCTCTGGAAGCGCGGGTTTTGTCACTAATCCTATCAAACGTACATGCGTAGGCATCAACGTCGGACCCGGATGCAATGCCGGTGGTCAGTCTTTTTTTTTGTTTTTCTAAAAATTAAAATAAATAAACAACTTTTCTAAATAATTTTGCGAAATCGCTATTCTAAACTATTTTTCGTTGCTAAAATCATATACACACTTCATATTAACCTCTCCACCATTCAGTGCCGTCTAGACTACTCGGATGCCCTGACCCCGCTGCCCACGAGGCCTCTGGCTCCTTCACTGCCGCCGCCTCCTCGCCGTTCCCACCCTACGGCGCGGCACCCGACGTGCATGGCCACCCCCAACCCCAGCCGCCGACGAGACCTGCGGGCTGCGGCGAACCGGCGATCACAGTAGTGAGCTAACAAGCGTGCCATGCCTGTTCCTTCATGCAGACTGTCGGCCTTGCAGACAACAAATCCGATCGACGTACGCGGCGATCATTATAACTCTCTTGATGTACATGGAGCTAAGACTACACCCCGATCGGTTGGGCTTAAGCTTCTGGCTTCCAGCTTATTTTTCACTATTCATAAATTTCGTCTTTTTCTGAACTTTTGGCTTTTTGTTGAGTTTTTTTGCCGGTTCTTTTTTCCCTGTATTTGTTTGTATTATATGTAATGGGTTAACATATTTTTTATATTTTTAAATTTTTTAAATTTAATTATGCTAAATAAGTCTCTGTCAGTTACAGTGTTTTTTTAAGCCAGCTACAGTGTTGAACCCACGATGATCACTACAATTTTTTGTCAAATAAAGCACTTCGAACATTTTACTTCTTTTCGTGAAGAGCAAATGGCACTAAGCCAAACTACTACTTTGTAGCCCTGTTAACAATCAAGATATTGCTACTAGCAATCTGAAACTGTTCTAACCATGGACTCTCATTGCCACTCTTACTGTATTTCATAAACTGAAATCCAACTAATTGAACAGAAAAGCTCTTTGAAAACAAAAACTTTGCCAGAGAGAGCAATCAACCAAAAAAACACTCCTAGCAACAGCCACTACGGCAAATACAGATCAGACCCTAGGAAAAGATCCTATTACCCATAGTCCCTAACCAAACCCCAGAGCACAGTACTGATCTCCAAAAACTCCAATTCACATTTACAAATTACAAGCTCTTCAGTTAGCTGAAATCAGCGCGCTTCAATCCACAGATGCCAATGCAAAAGTAGCGTCCACATCCCATAGCTCATTGATTTTCTCAAAACAATACATGGCAATCCACACATTTCGATACAATTGCAGCATCAAAACAACCCATAACAGGACCTTCCTGCGCAATCAAACACTTGTAAATTCAACCCCTACAAAAAATCAGAGCAAGAAAATATTGATAGAAAAGGAATATTTGAAGTATCTTCTTTTACAAAAAAAAAATAAATCTTTTCTTCCAAGATCGAGGGTTTCCTGAAATGATGTGTTCTTAGTTCTCACCGCAATAGGCAAAGCTACTAAAGCAGAAAAAAGCGCCAAAATTATCGAAGATATACCATCTTCTGTGTGCCAACAACGGGATCTCGCCATAAATGCCTATCAGAGTAGGAATCCAAGAAGAAACCTCCCTCAGCACAGACTGGAGTGGCGAGGTGTCGAGCAGGGTGTGGAACGCGGCGCTAGCACACGTGGGGACACTGCTCCCGACGTTGCGGAGCCACTGGAAGAGTGCAGGGTCGACTGGAAGGAGTGGTGGCGAGCGGTGGGGGCGCACGGGAGCGGGCAAAAGTCTAAGGGCCTGTTTGGTTGGTGTCTAAGTTTGCCATGCCTAAACTTAGGCAATATGTGGCTGCCACAGAAAGTGTGGCTAACAAAATCGAAGCCACACTTGTGGCAAAGTTTGGCAAGAAACTGAGTCTATGACGTGTGGGACCGGGTGCTAAGAAAGTGTGGCATGCCACAGTTACGTCAGTGAACCAAACAGCTACCTAAAAACTGTGACACGCGCTAAGAAAGTGTGGCATGCCACAGTTACGTCAGTGAACCAAACAGCTACCTAAAAACTGTGACACGCCTAACTTGTGGCTAGGCAACTTCTGGTCATGAACCAAACAGGCCCTAAAGCCTCCTATGCCGCCAGACGGAGTGAGCTAGAGAGGAGAGATTTGAGTGAGAGGAGAGACTGCGCTAATTTAGGCTTGGGAGAGGGCAAATGGACTAAAAGGGCTCTCTTCTTTTCAACTTTTAAAAGTTGTTTTTCGGCTTTTCTATAATAACTAAATTGTAAACGGAGTATCTTTTTAAGATAGAGTCTACTAGTTAATTGTAGTACATACTGTACCGACTTCATTTATAACGGCAAAAACTGTATGTGAGTTTCTATTACTCTGTAATCTCTCGCACGAATAGCCCAAAAGCCACAAGCCACAGCTAAAAGTCATAAGCTTCAGCTAAAAAGAACATGCCCCGATCTAGTGCCATTTAGGCTGACTGAGTATGAACAGGATAAATTTGATCCAACTACTAGTATAAATTAGTATCATGTCTTGTATATAGTGGATTTTTTTATCAAAAATTTTTGGTATCCTCCCCTGCTATCCTGTACGTAGTAAGGATTCTTAAGATCATGCTGCAAAAGAACAACAACTTGCATCTAGCGCTAACAGTTTTGTTTTATTTCTGTTGTCATTTGGTACTGTTTACCATCCGGCAAATATAGTCAAGAGGCAAAGCCACCGATTGCAGGTGTGTGGGATCAAGTAGTGATCAACACAAAAATACAGACATGGGTGCAATGGATAACACTCACTCCTCGGGTTCATGACAAGTACAAAATAGTTGATACGTCTATTAAGCAACATTCATTATTTTAGCTTCAAGCACAACCAAACAAGCGGTGAAACGTTTTCACCTTCATGTATTCATAGCACTCAGAACATTAGTTGCTTGTAGTATGGCTTCATTTGCAGCAGGCCTTTCCAGTGAGTCAAGCTTTCCAATTGTCTCAACTCGACGTGTAGTTGTTTTTTTGGGCCAACCTTCCTCAAGTAACCATCACAAAGTACATACGTTTTGTAATGTATCTTTGTCGAAGAAGCGACAATAAGCATTCCTCCATGTTTTCTTGAATAGCGTGGCAAAAAACACCACCCAAAGGCCAACCACAAATCCTGACCCAAGTCCAGAGTAAAAGAACATTGCCTCAGAGTCCTAGTCATTTCTCCTTTGATCACCACGCTTGGATGCATTATTGCCTGAGCAACTCATTTGAAGAGGAGGGCCGCATAGATCGCTGTTGCCATTGTACATAGTCGGTTCGTTCATGTAGAGGGTGTCGAGTTGACGTCCTCCTGTAAGATTGTTATAGGACAAGTACATGTAGCTGCCCTGATCGGTTCGGCTTGAGCTTCTGGCTTCTGGCTTATTTTTCACTATTTATAAATTTCGTTTTTTCTGAACTTTTGGCTTTTTGTTGAGCTTTTTTGCCGGTTCTTTTTTTTCCCGTATTCGTTTGTATTATACATATTGGGGTAACATATTTTTTTATATTTTTTAATTTTTTAAATTTAATTATGCTAAATAAACCTCTGTCAACTACAATACGTTTTTCAGCTAGCTACAGTGTTTTCAGCCATAAGCCATGAGCTTTTAAACCCAACTGATCACCACCTTAAATATGTTAGATTCGACAGGCTTGGCGGGATTTCTCCTGAAAGGTTGTTCTTTGAGAGGTCGAGTGACTCCAATGACTGCAAGGCCCCGATCTTGTAAGGAATATTTCCACTGAATTGATTAAATGATAAATTCAAATTTATAATGCATGAAGAGGAGCTATTTCATCTGGAATTCCACCAATTAAGTAGTTCAAAGTTAAATCAATGCTAGACGGGTCCCTAGTTGTCCCACAAAAATAATGAAGCTCTTACCCCTTCATCACCAGAGACAAACTATAGCCAGTTGGGTCGTAATAGTAGTAAGAAGCATATCTCTTTCAATAACATGTTTTCTAGACAATGAATCACAATAAATAATCTCTTCTGCCAACCACGTTAAATTTGACAAATTGCGAGGCAATGGGCCGGATAGACTATTGCCTGCTAGATTCAAATGATAAAGTTGTGTAAGTTTTTGGTGATACTAGCTGCCGAAATATTCTAACATCCCAAATTTCACTCAAATTTGAAACCTTTTAAAATTTTGCAACTCTCAAAAAAATCTCGTTAATTTTGGAACCGATCAAGCATTTTGGGTGAATTCAAAACCAAAATTCGAATTTGAATTGAATTTCGCATTTCAAATAAATGTCTAAAACCTTTTCCATCCCCTCTCTTCCCCTTCCCTTTCCTTCTTCCGCTTGGCCCAGCCGATCCCCCCCCCCCCCCCCCCCCCTCCTGCTCTCTCTCGCGCGCATGCGGCGGCAGGACGACTGCCGCCTCGAGTCCTGTTCCCTCCCTCTATGCGCCGTGAGGTAGTCCCGTCAATGCCAGAGCACGAGCCATGCCAGAGAAGGTCGCGAGAGCTCACGCGCAATCACCGCGACGCCCCGAGAAGATGCCGAGGTCTCATCTTCTTTTAAGCCGAGCTAAGCGCGTCATCACCTCCTCTGTGTTCGCACTCAATTAATTTGGGTTTCCCTCACCTGCAGCTTGGCGGCTACCTCTCCCTCGCTTATGGCCGAAAGCACCGCCACCGACGCCATTTCCACCCAGGCGAGTCTCAGCTCGATTCCTCCCTCCTAGAGCATCCTCTCCCATTCCTTGGCTCACCCATTCCTCTAATTTGTGCTGCCTTGCTCCAGGTCACCGCTACCACAACGAACTCGCCGCGCCGCCCAAGGATTCCACCAACCTGCTTTGGCTCATCTCCATCTTCACCGTCCACTCTGGTGAGCTCCTCTCAATCTCTTTATGCTCATGCGTGCGCTATCTACCTTCCTCCCCCACCCAGACTGCGTCACCGCTTTCTTCCCCATTCCCGGCCGCTGCGCAGCCCCATGAGCTCGCCCCGAGCGCTGCGACCCGCGACACGGCCACCCCTAGCCACCTCTCCCTCCCGGAGACCCGTTTTTATGGTCGCCGCCTCCTCTCCACAGCCCCTTCGCCGCCGGCAATGCCCCAACACCCTGTGCCGCCGCCTCCCCTGTTCTCTCTGTTGCTCTCTCTCTCTCTCTCTCTCTCTCTCTCTCTCCCTTCATGACCAGTGGGCCCGAGTGTTAGTGACTAAATGTAGGTAGTTTAGTTATGCCTCTGGCCATTGAACCTTAGGCCATTAGTAAGTGCAGTAGTTAAGAAAATTAAGTTAATGTATAGTGTGCAATTTAAGGTATACATGACAATAGGGCCTCACTTAATTATATGATCACTTAAAATAAATTAGCATTATATGTTAACCGTGGATAGTTAGTGTGTCGGCACTATTTGTGTTAGGGTGCGAATTCAATTAGAAATACGGTTAAAGCATAATTTCGTATACCCTAGGTCGTTAGTATTTTGTTATGAAAAATGCAAGTTGTTATAAACCTATAGTCTGCTAGACTCCACTTAATTTGATATTAATTAAAATTACCTAGTGTTTAACGCCAATTGAAAGTAATTAGTACGTGAGTAGTATTTAATTTAAAGTAAAAAATTTAACTAGAATTTCCGTTAAAATATAATTGTGTATATATTATATTTTGAACCCTAGACTATTAGTAATTATTTTTCAAGCACAAGCAAATACAAATTATGTTGGCAGTCAAACCATTGCCACACTCAACTTCGCCCGCCTCACTTTCCCCCTCTTTTCTTGTTGTAGCCAAGTCATTTGGCCTCCTTTCCGCCACCGTCGCCGAAATCAACCCGGCTACATCCCGGTGCTGTACAACTCGCAGACTCGTCGTCGCTTCCCACCAATTCCTCCCATCCTCGGTTTTGTCACTACCCCGTTGGCATCCCTTCTCCTGTTCAGCACCCTCGCCATCACCACTGCTACGCCATGGTTGTAGCCATGTCGCTCTCATCTCCATCGTCCAACAGTGTCCCACTAACACCGATGGTTGGACCAACACCGATGCAAATGCCGCCTCTGGACACCGATGGTTAACACATAATTAACCGCAATGCCGTGTGAGTGCCTGTGCTGTGCTATTGAGATGTACCAAGAGGAGAGAGAAGCTTCTGGAGACTGCCTCTAAATACTGCACCTTCCTCCAGTTAAAACACTGCACGGCCTCGCCTGTCAGCTAGCTGGGATGGATGGCAGTTAAGAGTAGGGATTGGGATGGACGACAGTGAGAGCTACTGCCTTTATACACCACAGAAAATTAAGTTGTGTTAGGCTGAGAGGCTGGTAGTGGGTTCTAACTTAAGCTATCTAGCCTTTAAACACTGTGAATGCCCTTATAGATAGGCAATGCGAATTTGGCTATTCTCTAAGATTGGGCTCTTGTGGCTGAGACCTTTAGTTCCTGAACAGATCAGAAACACAAATACATTGCTGGAATTGATAACATCTATTATTTGGTCTCATGATAAGTACAAACGGAATGGTGTAAATACATTACATGAACTATGAACTAAGCAACATTTATATTGTTTTAACTTCAAAAGAAACTACATGCGTAGCCAAATAAATGTGGCAGCACCATGGCACCAGAAAAAACAGAATTTTGGACGTTTCTAGCACTGTTGATACCCAAAATTCCAAAAATAGCCGCGTTGAAAACACAATTCCAAAAATAGCCCCCAAACGACCGCACGATTAATGGCAACGCGACACGTGTCCAGTGGTGCGGCCGGGGAGCGCACCACACCTGAGTGGTGCGGTCCCCGACCGCACCACACCCCCGCCGTCATGTCAAAGGCAGTGGTGCGGAGGGGCAGCGCACCACCCGGCCAAATGGTGCGGCTCCCGACCGCACCACATGCCTGGCATCCCGTCCCATCGCCAAAGCCCCAGGATTCCCTCGTGTTGCTGGCTTTTTTCGCTGGAAGTAGCTCCCGTGCTGCGCTGCTATTGCATGTTCTTCTGCAGGATTGTAACACGTGTATATACATGAGAACCGGCCCCTACTTCATTCTGTGCATGTGACTGTTATTTTCTCGCGATAAAAGGAAGAGGGTGGCATGGCTTTCGAAGGCTCCAGTGCATTTGCATTTGCTCTAGACAGAGAAGCAGCCAGAGAGGGAGCAAGAAAGGACGCTCATACTGAAGGAAAGAAGAACACAAACACGGGATTTGGAGCAATTTTGGAAGGTATCTGAAGTTCTCGCAATTGTGAAAGTTGTAGATCCTCTCGTGAGCTTCAAGAAAAGGTAAATATCATCTCCATGCGTTTAAGATGGTATTATAGTGATTAGCCTGTAATTAGCGTACACGATGTCAATATGTCTATATTTTATGTAATTATCGTGTTGTATTCTATATTTTATGTTAAGAAATGAAGTAATGTTGTTGTAATGTAAAATATTTGTAGTTATTTGTGGTCGTAGTATATTGCAATTTTTTTATAAAATATTTGTAGTTGTAGAGTACTGTAATTTATATTTTATGTGAATAGTTTTTGTACTGATGTTGTAAGCAGTAATCTTGCTGTTTGTTAAGTGGATTATAACTACATTTAAATGGTGTCATTGTGAAGCACATAGCTAGTCGGAAAGGCCACTTGCGCATGTACTGTTTGTATTAACATGTACTCATTTTGTAACCAAAATCACTGAATAATATTAGATCTTGCTATGCATGTTCATAAAAAAAATCTATGTTAAAGTGTAACGCTGCATATATGAAGCATGGCACATTGTTGGGTAGTACTAGAAATGTAGAGGAAGTAGTATTAGAAATGTAGAGGATCTAACAGATTGGGAAAAAAATGTAGTTATTTGATCGATGTAAGAAATCGTAAGTAAGAAATGATGAAAAATGAGTTGCTCGATTAGTGATTTAATTAGTAGAATAATAATACAAAATGTAATTTGATTTGCAGTAAAATTTGAATTTAATGTGTTAGCGCGCTCTGCAAATAAAGTAAAAAATACAATGAGAAGTTAAAAATAAATTAGACTCTATGAAGTTGAAAAAATTGTAATATATGTAGCACAGAATTAAGATTTGTAGAATAGAAATTGGAAAAAAGTGCATTACATTAGTAATTTGATTTATATAGAAATTTGTTAGCGCACTCCATAAATGGTACGCTTGTATGTGGTACGCAGTAGGTTATGTGTGATGGTACAGTTGTTGCCTGTGATATATACTAAGAGGGTTCAGTTTGGGATTATGTTAGGTACGCCATGGGTGACATCCAAGACTTGTTCGTGTTCTATGGAAGTGGTCTCGTACGGGACGGGCCGTACGGGGCAGACCTGAATAATTGTGACCGGATTGTGATCCGGGCACGCAATCTGAACACCATGAGCCTGTTGGAGCTACGGAGATGCGTGCGTTCCGGATTCGATCAGGACACCGCAAGGAACAAATTACGGATCGAGGCAGTGTATGCCACAGTTGGAGGTGCTGCAGGGGAGACAGTGTGGCAACTTATAAAGGTGACGAGCGACGCTTCATGGGCGAACTACATGGAGGTCGTGTGCAACCCAGACGCATTGATATATGCCAGGCCAATGGTGTATGTTCAATTCGTGGAGAGGACAAAATCATCCGCTATGGGTGGCTCTAGTGGTGCTGGCGGAGATGTAGAGCGTGCATTACTCTCCGGCGGTCATGAAGATGCTGATGAAGGAGAAGGAGGCTATGAGTCAATAGGAGATGGGGACCTGCGGAGGCGCGCGGAGAATTTTCAGCCGAACGAAGGTGCCAAGAGGTGGTGGGCCGCGCGTGTTGACTGTCACGAGTACCTTGAGAACCAGGTGCAGGAAAGTGAGGAGGAGGACGATGTGGAAACAGAGAGTTCAGGAGAGGAGGACGAAGGGGAACCTACAGCGGGAGGTGTGGTAGGTGGTGTTGTAACCACGGAGGGTGCGTACGTGCCGTCCAGATTGGACGACATCGCAGCGGAATCCCTAGTTCTGCCACGGGCGGAGGAGGCAGAGTGGGGATTCAATGAAGGCAGACTCGTTGTAGGGCAGAGCTTTCGTAACAAGAGTGCTGCACAGCAAGCTATTGCCACGTACGCCGTCAACATCAGTCGGACATATCGGGTGCACAGGTCCAACCCTGACACCTACATTGTGAAGTGTATGGACGGCTCCTGCCCTGGCAAGGTCCGTGCGCAGCGGTTCAGAGGCGCTGCCACGGACTTCCGGATAACGGTGCTGAACGATCACACTTGTGAGCTTGCGACGCCACTACATAGGCACCGCAACATGACGTCGTCATATGTTGGAGAGGTGATAAGGCATCTTGTGGTTGCAAATGTATCCATTACTCCCAAGGTTCTCATGGCGGAGGTAGCGAACACGGTGGGGTTTGCTGTGAGCTACAAGAAGGTGTGGCGGGGGAAACAGAAGGTACTGCGGAGTATGTTTGGGACATATGAGGAGGCATATGATCTGGTCCCGAGATTGTTGTGTCAGATTGCAGCAGCAAACCCAGGCACGTTCATTAACAAGTGCGAGCGGGTTCATGAGACGGAAGGGCCGAATTGTTTTGTGCTTGACAGAGTGTTCTGGGCCTTCCATCAGGCAATAGAAGGCTTCAAGTGGTGCCGTCCAGTGCTAACGATGGACGGCACATTCCTATCTGGCAAATACAAGGGTACAATCCTGACCGCGGTTGCAGCAGACGCAAATGACCAGTTACTCCCAGTGGCATTTGCAATAGTAGAGAATGAGAGTACGGAAAGCTGGCTGTGGTTCCTTGTCAATGTGAAGCAGGCCGTTGTACAAGATCGGCCCGATGTGTGTGTTATCTCAGACCGCAATGCGGGCTTGCTGTCTGCAATGGGAACGATGCAGAACGGGACACAGCCTCCGTACCAGTGGAATGACATGAAGAACCGGTGGTGCATGAGGCATCTTGCGGCAAACTTCCACAGAAGGTTCCATAGCAAGGAACTAATGAAGATGTTTAAAAAACTTTGTATGCAGAACCAGAAGACGAAGTTCAATGCCCTGTGGAGCCACCTTGATCAGGAGACCAGCAGGCATGTCAGGCGTCTTGAGCAGGCTGAAGCGGGGGCCGTGGAGGGAGGCTCCACGAGACTTGGGGAGTTCACACAATGGGTGCAGTCCAATGCACCTAACCTGGAGATGTGGTCTCTACTGCATGACACCGGCGGAGCAAGGTACGGAATCATGACGACAAACATGTCCGAGGTGTACAATGGTGTTCTAAAGGGCGTGAGATCCCTACCTATCACTGCAATCGTTGAAGAGACCTGGAACCGTTCAATAGGATACTTCGTCAATAGAGCCATGATGGCGAAGCGGCATATGGACGAAGGCAAAGAATTCTCCGAGGTAGCGCGGGCCTACATGGACAAGAAGATGGAGAAGGCTCGTTCGCATATTGCTCAGACCATGGATGGCTTACGGAGGAAGTTTGAGGTTCGTCTCAGACAGAGGTACATGATGGGGCAGGCTAGAGGGGATCGTAAGCAGGTGTGCACGATTGCTGACAGAGCGTCTTGCACATGCAACAAGCCGGAGCTTCTACACAAGCCATGCTCCCACGTGTACGCGGCATGCGCGTTATGGAACCAGGCGCCCACGCATTACATCTCAAGGTACTATGACATGAAGCACCTATTTGAAACCTGGAGCACGGAGTTCCATTCGTACGGGGTGGACATGCATTATAGGGAGCTCTGGCCAGGGCAGATCAAGTGGGTGCCGAACGATGCACTGAAGCACGTCGGCCGTGGGCGAAGACAGAGCCGTCGCATTCGTAACGACATGGATGATAGCCAGCGTGGGGATCGGGTTCGGCGCCCGAAGTGCAGACTATGCAAGACGGTTGGCCATTCATTTAGGCAGTGCCCAAACAGGCCGACATCAAGTAACGCTCCATAGTATGCAGCACATGGACTGTCATTGTGCACTGCTGGTTCCGTGTTTTGTAACTATAGCGGGTCTTTCCTATAACCTATGCTGAATGTATCTGACCAAATTATTTCCGTGTACAATTTGTTTGAGTCATTTCTTGCAGATTATGTTATGTTGTGACTTATTCGATATTTCGTTATCATTTGTTGTCGTTCGATGCAAATTGCGTTTGTTCATGTTTTGTTGTCATTTATTTCACGATGTATTATCATTACGTACAAATTATGTATGTTGCATATTCTCATGACACTGCGTACTGACTTGTTTTTAATCATCGGCAGGAGATGGCGTACGAGTTGCTTGAGGCCCGTTGGGATGACCGCCACCGATGCACCGCGTGGGCATCAATGCCTGATGGCCCTCCGTGTTTCGTCCTTAGGGGCCCCCGAGAGCACTGGCCTCTAGACGAGCGATACATCCCGCTGCTGCGAGACACCGGTCTTTTGCCCCTTGCTCGCATGCTGGATGTTCCGTATTCGTTGCAGTTCGATGCGGCGTTGCTGTCCGCACTCGTGGATCGTTGGAGACCGGAGACTCACACCTTCCACTTCCGGTGGGGCGAGATGACTATTACACTTCAGGACGTGTCCATGCTGACAGGTCTACCCATCCGTGGTGCAGCAGTAGTGCCACCCCCCAGGGCGGCGCATTGGAAGGCCGCCTTGGGTGCCCGATTCGGTATCCCGATCCCAGACAACATGTCTGGTGTGCCACACTCGTGGCTACGAGAGTTCATGACCTGCCCTGAGGACGCTCATGAGGGGGTCGTGCGGACGCACCTCATGGCATACATTCTTTTTTTGTTCGGATGGGTCTTGTTTCCTACGACCACTGGAGTCTCCGTGCATCCGACGTACATACACCTTGCTGAGTCCTTGGCGGATGCCTTGCCCGGCGAGGTGCCGCAGTACAGCTGGGGATCAGCAGTCCTTAGTGCCACGTACCGAGGCTTGTGTGATGCCTGTCAGCGTACTGAGGCCAGCGAGCCGGTCTTGGCGGCGTGCTATGTGCTCCTGCAGTACTGGTCTTGGGAGCACTTCACGGTTGGGAGGCCTAAGATCGAGAGGCCCGTGCACCCTTACGACCTCGTCCCGGAGTTGTACGGTCTGGCTGGTGGCGATGACCCCATAGATGGGCCGACTATGGGGACTCGTTGGACACATGGTCAGCTGCGGTGGGCTAAGGACAGAGCGAGGCGTGTGTACCCAGATTTCCATGACGATTTCGAGCGGCTTCCTGACAACGACATAGTCTGGTTCCCATGGGATGCAGGGTTCATTCAGCTCATTGCCCCCTACGGGTTGTCATCTCAGTGCCACCAAGACCACACGTACTGGTTGACGACCTGTCACCTCGTCTTCGCGCACTTCGTCGAACCGTACAACCCGCAGAGAGTGATGAGGCAGTTTCACCTCCACCAGCACGTGCCACCCCTCCCAGGACGGGCACTACTACCGAAGGCCCACCGGTAAGCCATTGCACGGTACCTGTACGCAAGGTAGTAATTTGTTGATAATACTAATTGTACAATATGTGCACTAACTTGCAGGCAAACAAGAAGAGGGCACCATGGTGACGATTGGACAGCCACACAGCGGCCGTGGACAGACCTGTGGCGTGACTCAGCGAGCACAGAGGTTGTGGCCGAGACTAGGCCACACGACATCGCCACATACGGTGTGTACCTAGAGTGGTACATTCCACGCACCCGCAGCAAGATTACTCGGCCTGCCCCACCCCGTCCTTCAGAGGTCGCGCACGAAGATGCCATACAGGCCGGCCCAGACCGTCATCGAGCAGCACGTCTTGACGAGGCGGTACGTGCACCTGCAGTACGTTTGTACTCATTGTTTCTTTACGTACAGTGCGTTTTAACTCATTTGCTGTTTACGTACAGTGCGAGCATATGCGTCGTGCTGAGAACGAGGCTTTTCAGATGCTGCAGCGTGGGGAGGGCGGCAACCGGGTTCTTGCTTCGGCGCGTAGCATCTTCAATGACCTCAGGAATGCGATCAAGGCCATGAGCTGTAGTCAGCACCGGGATGATGTCCATGAACGACGCGTCCGCAGAGAGCAGCCTTCAGCGCCGCCGTCGGCACCACCTTCAGCACGTCCGTCGCTGTACGGTGGTCGTCCATCGCAGTCCGGCGGTCGTCCGTCGCAGTCCGGCGCACGTCCGTCGATGTCCGGCGGTCGTCCGTCGCTGTCCGGCGGTCGTCCATCGCTGTCCGGCGGTCGTCCGTCGTTGTCCGGAGGTCATCCCAGCTGCGCTCCCTCGTCCTCACAGCCTTTTGGACCAGCGGTACGACATTTGCCATCAGTTCGTTTGTCCACTCGATTGCCATTTATTCGTAACACACGTTTTCCTTGCAGCAGTTGCGAAGGGATAGCACGTTGCTACAGCCGTCGTCATCCCGGAGGGCGGCGGACGAGCGTACAGATAGCGACCCTGAGACACCCCAGCAGATAGCGACATATGCGCCTGGCGGTCAGTCCACCCGAGCAGACACGCAACGGCAGTACGAGTGGTTCGGGCAGACGTACCAAGGTTACACGGCGCAGGAGTACATGGGTGAATTCGCAGCGTCGTCGTCATTCCAACAGCCGTATGCACCGGTATGTACGCATGTAGTGAACATACCACATGATACAAATAATGATTATAAACTTTTTTGTATTTTCCATTGCAGGATGTAGACCCCTCCGCCGATTGGCTGAGCTCTATTATAGGCCAGCAGTCGGCACTCCCCACAGAGATGTACCCACCACCGCCTCCGACGCAGACCTCGCAGTACGACCTTCGAGATGCACCGCGCTCCCCTAGCAGGTTCACCTTCTCGGAGGATCAGATACGTCGTCCGAGGCGGCGGCGACGAGATGATAAATGAATTTTTGTAATTGGGCTGTTGTAATTTTTGTGATGTTTTTCAAGTGCTTGATGGTTTGATGTTCAAATATGGTTTCCAGTATAAAAGGGTTGTTCTAAGTTCTTTGATTTACTACGCCATACAACCAACTGAGAGATGACAACACCGTACAACCCACATAATACGAAGGCCTCAGGCAATGACAACACGAAACAACACATACATTGCACGTACATGAAATGTAGCAAGTATTACAATCACCAACACACGAACGAACAAAACAACTAAAATACAACACAACCGTACTTAACACATTACCAAAATAACTTGACGACAACATAGCATAAAACATTAGCAACATACACGAGGAGAACCTCCAGCACTACAACTTGAGGATAACAATAATCACAAGAAACAAAATAGCACACAACATTAAATTTATCTTCCACTCGAGTCTGTCCAAACGATGCCGCATCCCGACGGGGTCGCAACCCCCCACGACAACTCTGTCATGGCGAACATTGGCAGTCCTATTGCCCATTTCATCCTCCCACACCCAGAATTGGCAACCACCATGAGCTTCCTGCGATTCCATGACAAGAATTTTTTTAAACATACCACCACGATTTCAATGAACCCGAAACAATCTGACTCACCGAGTGATGGGGGCACTTGTAGTAGTGTCGCCCAGGATTCGCGGCCGTCTGTGATGTCCTACGTCTAACCAAGGTGTTGCAATTTGGGCACATCACCGTCGGTGCCCATGAAGACGTGCTGAGCTGACTCATTGCCTAGTCTGGGGGAGTGAGCACGAAAGAAAACTACACTGCTTGTGAACAACTAACTCAGGAGGTGACTGATAACATGGCAAGGGAGTATGTGAGGGATGGCTCCGTTTTATAGGCTGTCTGGGGGGGCAGCCTCACGCACAAAGAACACAGACAGCACAATTCATACACGCACATAAAGGGGCACCTTTGCTTAGTGATATGACAAAACGGGCCAGCTTTCCGCAGTGACATGAAAAAAGAGGGCAGCTTTGCCCAGTGATATGACAAAACGGGGCAGCTTTGCCCAGTGATATGACAAAAAGAGGCCATCTTTGCTCAGAGACATGACAACACGGGGCAGCTTTGTTCAAAGAGATGACACAGGACAGCTTTTCGGAGTGAAATGACAAAATATGCCGGCTTTGCTCAGTGAGATGACTAAAAGATGCCAGCTTTGGGCAGTGAGATGACAAAAGATGCCAGCTTTGGGCAGAGACATGACATAACGGGGCAGCTTTGCTCAGTGAGATGACAAAAGATGCCAGCTTTGCGCAGAGACAAGACATAACGGGCAGCTTTACTCAGTGAGATGACAAAAGATGCCAGCTTTGCGCAGTGACATGATAAAACGGGGCAGCTTTGCTCAGTGAGATGACAAAAGATGCCAGCTTTGCCCAGAGACAAGACATAACGGGCAGCTTTACTCAGTGAGATGACAAAAGATGCCAGCTTTGCGCAGTGACATGATAAAATGGGGCAGCTTTGCTCAGTGAGATGACAAAAGATGCCAGCTTTGCGCAGTGACATGACAAAACAGCCCAGCTTTACTCAGTGCGACGACAAAACATGCCAGCTTTGGGCAGTGGCAGTACTAAAGAGGGCATCTGTTCTCAGTGACATGACAACAAGAGGTCAGCTTTGCTCAGTGAGATGACAATTCAGGGCAGCTTTGCTCAGAGTTCGTATACAAAACGGGACCTTTTTCAGTGATACCGCAGCACTCCCATCTTTACTCACTGCTACCACCACGCGGACCAGCTTTAGACGTACGAGTAGAGACCAAAATAGCCCCTATAAATTCGTATGCATTCCATTTCCCAGCGAACATTGCCCATCCAAACCCCATACTACATCGCGCTTCCCTCACCCTCACCCAACCGGGATGGACAAAGGCAAGACGAAGCAATGGGACAAGATGGTGAAGGATTGGAAGGAGACCCGTGACATAGCACGGTCAGCTGCGGCCCGCGATGCCGCACGCGATGAGAAAATAAGGGCGATACAGGCCCGGGTAGAACAAGCCCATCGTGCTACGATGAAAGGTCCCCCCCCAGAGCGCCCGCGTAGCAACAACCCAATCCCGGACGTCCCCACCGAGCGTTCGCCACAACTACCACCTGAGGGGGAGACACCTCCCCTTTGTTGGTGCGGGGACGTGTGCAAGTTCTTCAAGTCTAAGCACCGCATCAGTCTAGGTATGCGTTACTGGGGTTGCGCAAACTACTCCAGTGACTACCCCAACCGCCGCTTTGACACCGCAACCTATCGGCAGCCGGTAACGACCACATGCACCATTTTCCCCTACCTTGTCTCCTTCACAGCACGCACTAACAATATCTCCAATGTATTTACAGTCTCCGGAGCCCCTGTGTGGCTACCGCAAATGGATCGATCTTGAGATCCACCCTGAGGACCAATGGACCCTTGACTTCGAGGAGTGGAATGTCACAAAGGAGAAGGAGTTGCTGGAGGAGGAGCGCCGCAAGCACGAGCACACCCTGCGCATACAGCGCGAGACGCAAGCTCATCTTGAAGCGTGCACGCGTACGGAGCGGGAGGCTCGCGAGATGGAGCGCGAGAGAAAGAGGGAAATTGCGGCTAAGGCAAAAGAGGCCGGAGAGGAGTTCAATGCCGAGCGGGCAAGGAAGGGAAAGTGGCCCCGGTCCACACAGTAGGTCGTACGAGCAGTTGGGTGGGTTAGTCGCATATCATGCTATATGTTATGCATGTAATAAAAATCTACGCGGCATGTTACTCCCAACTGTATTATGAAGTTTAATATCTCGTATTTTCGCATTCCATGATGTAATAGACCTAGCAAGTTATTTCCCCTAAGGCATGCATGTTAGGACTAGTGGTGGAATTCTGAACATTAGAAGTACAGAGTTCCACACATGCCACATGCCACTGGTCACATCACTTACCGCTTTATGTATCGAATCGTTCCTAAAAAAATGTACCCAAATTTTTTATGCATCTACAACTTACATTGAAGATAAACTTCTATTACAACTTTATCTTATTTTTACGCAGTTTATAACTACAAAATTGACAAAACATACAAACATGACGCGGATTGCAAACCCTTAAAACATACCAAACCCTAAAAGTCACTTACCACTTTATATATCGATCGTTCTACGCACAATCGTTCCTAAAAAATTTTTACCCAAATTTTTTATGCATCTACAACATATAATCAACATAAACTTGTTTTAAAATTTTTCAAATTTTTTTCTGATTCACAACTGCAAAATTAACAAAACTTATAATCATACATGTTCAATATCACTTTCCTTCATTTCCTCCAATTGTTCATATCACATTTGTGCTCGAAAATTTTTTCTTTAAATTGCTTCCAATAAAACAATATACCATGATCGAAATTTGTTATTGTCACTTCAACACATTTTTCACGGTCAGCAATATAGGAAAATCACAAAAACACTAATCGTTACTTCACACAAATTTCGTTCGTACTCTACCAACCAATATTTTTAATTTTCAAAATTGCACAACTAATTACACATCCAGAATAGTGGACTCCACTTCAAATTCATATTTTTTCACACATCATTTCATATATATACATAAATTTTTATTTAAAAAATTATCTTTACAAATGCATACAAAAATAACTTGAATTAAAATCCTACCCGTGCAAACCCTAACCGGGGGGTGGGACCCACGGCGGAGTGGTGCGGTGTGGTGCCGCACCATTAGGGGAGTGGTGCGGTGCGGCACCGCACCATCTACGTGGCACGTACGGCGGGGGTGTGGTGCGGTCGGGGACCGCACCACTCAGGTGTGGTGCGCTCCCCGGCCGCACCACTGGACACGTGTCGCGTTGCCGTTAATCGTGCGGTCGTTTGGGGGCTATTTTTGGAATTGTGTTTTCAACGCGGCTATTTTTGGAATTTTGGGTATCAACAGTGCTAGAAACGTCCAAAATTCGAAAAAACACACACTACCGGCTGAAGCTTCACAATTACTTTAATGTGTTCTTTTGTGCCAAGCTTGCCCAAGTGACAACGACAAATACGTATATTTTGTCATACACCTTGTCAAAAAAGCAGAAATAAGCAATCCTCCATGTTTTCTTGAAGAGCATGTGTAACGCCCTAGCGTCCAAACCGGCTCAGACCTAATCACATTCTGGATAGACCACACACACGTAGCAACCCGCTTGCACTTTCGTCCTTGCTTCGCGCAAAACGGTTAACCGGGGGTGCTGCCATTGGAACTCCTAGGCTTATATGTAGTGCTACTCAAGGTAAGCTAGCAAGGTGGGACTAACCCAGAAATTCATGTGCACACACACATGGGCCAACATGGGCGGGGTGTCACATACACCCCCCTCAAAGGACCCGACGTCCTCGTTGGACCAACATACCCACACCAGGGCAAATGATAAGGATCTCCCCTCTTGGCACATGTCCGTGCGTTCAGTGCCAGCACATATGCCATGCCGTGTGTCTACTCCGGGCCCACACGCGCCATGCGCCATATGCCCGCGCCCCAGACCCACACGCGCCCATGTAACCGCGAGAGTCGGCTCTGATACCATTTGTAACGCCCTAGGGTCCAAACCGGCTCAGACCTAATCACATTCTGGATAGGCCACACACACGTAGCAACCCGCTTGCACTTTCGTCCTCACTTCACGCAAAACGGTTAACCGGGGGTGCTACCATTGGAACTCCTAGGCTTATATGTAAGTGCTATTCAAGGTAAGCTAGCAATGTGGGACTAACCCAGAAATTCATGTGCACACACATATGGGCCAACATGGACCGGGGTGTCACAGCATGGTACAAAATATAACCCAAAGGCCAACAACAAATCCTGAGCCAAGCCCAAGGTGAAAGTAGAACATTGGGTCTGGGACACATGCAGTTGTTCTCTTGTGATCACCGTCACCTTGCTTTGATGCAATACCTCCAGAGCAATTCGTTTGAAGAGGAGGTCCACAAAGACCATTGTTGCCGCTATACAAAAATGGATTGTTCGCGTAGAGGGTGTCAAGTTGTGGTCCTGATGGTATTTTTCATGTCAGATTATTGTACGACAAGTCCAGGTAGCTCAAATATGTGAGATTTGATAGGCCGAGTGGGATTTCTCCAAAAAGTTTGTTGCTTGAGAGGTCTAACGATTCCAATGATTGCATGGACCCAATCTTATTGAGAATTTTTCCACTCAAGAAATTGATTGGCAAATTAAGATTTATCAGTGCTAGAGAAGCTATATCTTCTGGAATTCCACTAGTTAAGTGGTTGGACGACAAGTCAATGGTGAGCATGTAATCACCATAATAATGTTCTTGCCGCTTCATGACCACAGACAAACGAAAACCAACGTATATATATTGCAGATCATTCTTTCCTTCCATCGTTGTCAAATTTGTCAAATGCCTTGGTATGACACCCGATAATCTATTGCCTGCTAGAATCAATCTGGAAAGGTTTCTAAGATTGGTGATGCTGGATGGAATATTCCCATAGAACGTATTGTAGCTCAACTGTAGACATCGTAATCTCACCAAGTCTCCAATCCACATAGGCAATCTTCCAGAGAAATTGTTTTTTGACAAATCCAGAAATTCCAGATTTGAGTAGCTTTGCAGGAAAGATGGGAACTTGCCTGAGAACCTATTGTTACTTAAAAAAAGACCTGCTAGATCTTTTATCCCGGAACATTGAGGAAATTGTCCCTCCAAAAGATTGTCTGCTAGATCTAAGATCTCCAACTCTTGAGATTTGCAGATAGATTCTGGAACACGTCCCGAAAGAGCGTTTTTTGAGATGAACAAATGGGTGAGGTTTATTGGCAAAGGAGGTATTTGGCCAGTTATTTGGTTTGAATCTACAAAGAGATACCTGACTGACATGGTTTCCATATTTGGTGGCATGCCACCGCTGATTCAATTATGGGAGATGTCCAAATATATAGCCTTTGAAAATGCTTTAGAAAACCAATCTGGAAGCTGATCAGTTATAGCATTGCTTGAAATATCGATCTCCTCAATATCCATTTGGCAAGATGCAAAATCTGCATATTTTAGCCTAAAGGGAGGGAAGCCACTCAGAACCTATCACAATGTTCAAGTGATTATTAGACAAGTCTATGTATTTTAAGCTCTGCAAACCGGCAAAATGTTCTTCTGTGATGACTCCATGCAAGTCATTGGAGTTTAGGTACATCGTAGTCAAATTTGTGAGCATACTGATCTCCGAGGGCACAGATCCAGTGAGTTTGTTGTGCCAGAGTTCGAGAATGACTAAGCTGGTAAATCAGCCCATCCCAGTTGGTATCATTCCAGTGATATTGTTGTCCTCCAAATACAATTCCCGCAGTTTCTTAGATGGACAATGCGAGAAACTATCAAATAGTTCTGTTATGTTCCCAAACCAAAGGTTGCTTTCAAGGTTTAGAATTTCTAGATTACATAGGTTCCTCAGCACAGGTCCAGTGAGTTTGTTCCAGGAGAGGTCGAGAGTGACTAAGCTGGTAAATTGACCCATCCTAGTTGGTAGCGTTCCAGTGATATTGTTGCCTGCCAAATGCAATTCCCGCAGTTTCTTAGATGGACAATGAGACAAACTCTCAAATAATTTTGTTATGTTCCCAGACGAAAGGCTCCTTTCAAGGTTTATAATTTCCAGATTGCATAGGTTCCTCAGCAAGTTTGGCGCTATAATGCTCGCGGCATCGTTGTATGAAAAATCAAAGAATTGGAGGGACATCATGTCTCCCAGTGCATTTGGAAATTGACCGTATAAAGAGGTCCATGCAAGGTTGAGGTACTTGAGACTTGTCAAGTTCCAAAACCGACAAGATGCGGATGGGTGATCAAAGTAGTTAAAAGAGAGATCGAGCTTCTCAAGTTTTGTGAGGTTTAGGTGTGGGAGAGACTGGTTTGCACGTTTAACACAGCATGCAGAAAAACGGAGGACCCTCAAAGAAGGAATCATGTTCACGACATGAGGCCAATCATCTGCTATGCTGAGATTTACCCCGTTCAGGTTGAGATAGCGTAGCGAAGGTAGATTTGCTAACCATGATAAATCTGTTGATAGGATTCTTCCAAAAAAAATACTACATGTGCCGGCGAGGTCGAGGTAGTGCAGCTTTGAAAGATTACCGAGCTTGGCAGCATACTGATGAACAGTATGAAGGAGAGGTTCAGATATCTCAGACTCTTGAGAGAGCCCAAGAACTCCGGAACACGACAGGTCGGCCCCTCCAGAGAGTTTCCACTGAGATCAAGGTGCTCCAGATGGTCCAGAGAGAGCAAAGAACGAGTAAGCTGGCCAACCAAAGCTGTCTTTTCATCAGGACCATATTCTGCACATACATTGCGGAGCTGAAGTTTGCGGACATGACCGGTCTAGTTGCTGCACCGGACTCCTCTCCACCGGCAGCAGTCCTCGCCTCGCCGCCATGAGGCGAGGCGGCCGGCGAGGTCGGCGGTGATGCCTTCCTTGAAAGCCAGCAGCGCGTCCCTCTCACGCGGCACGCACGCGCCCGCAACCGGCGGCCGGAGTTGCAGTGCATGGGAGGCGGCCACGACGAGGAGCAGGAAGCGGCTGGCGGTGGGACGCATGGTGATCGATCGGCTGGTTGCTCAGTTAATTTGTTGCGCTCTTTCGCTACGTACGTACGTGCAGCCAGCTTCGTGGATGGCACTTATGTAAGCATCTCGATCGACCGAGTGAACGGCCAAGTCACCCGCGCGCCAGTCTCCTCGCTAGCTACGAACAGCAGCACAACGTGTAAACTCATGCAGACAAAGTGTGAACGGCCAGACCAACTATGAATGTATGTACCGGTCCATGCACTGACGAATAATTCAATTTATCCGATATTCGTATTCGAGAAAACGCGAATGTGATAAGCAAAATCTGTATTCGAAAAATGTTCATATTCGTATCCGTATTTGAGAATATTCGTATTCGCATTCGTATTCAAGAATATTCGTATCTGTATTTGTATTCGAGACTATTTGATTCGTATTTGATCTGTTGCTAGAACTCATGAAAAATTCGTACGAATTTTGTGATTCAAATTTGAATTTAGGCGGTTTAAAACCGGTGAAAAATCGGCAAAACCGCTAGGAATCCGTTTTATTCGATATTCGTATCCGAGAAAATCCGTATTCGAAAATATCTATATTCGTATTCGAGAATATTCGTATCTGTATTTAAGAATATTCGAATTTGTATTCGTATCCGTTTAAAAAAATATAAATCCGTATTTATATTTAAAACTATTAGATCCTATCTGATCCGTTTCCTTCCCTATCCATCACAACCTCAGTGGCAGACCACACGGAGGTTCCTTGATTCACGCCATTCACGAATGTACGAGGAGCAAGGGCTTGGTGGTGGCGGGACGCACGGTGGTTAATGGTTGGGCAGGCGTGCGGCCACACGTTCTCTGATCCAGCTTTATGGTGTGTGCTCAAGCGAGTACTGCATAGGGCGCCTTACTTTATACTCCATTAGTTGTTGTAGGTATCGATACGGTCGTAGAATATAATTATGGTCACTTATTTTTGTTATAATATATTTACAAAATATAATAAAACAATAATATTATAAAAATATTTTCTGAAATAAACATATGTATAATTTAAATACTTTTAAAAATATTTGTATACTAGGAAAGTGATTTTAAAATAATGTGTTTTTTATTTTGAATTATAGAAATATATGTGCTTTTTTTATTTTACACTAATGACCCTCTGTTGCTTTGATGTTAAGCGATTTGGACTAGTCGCCCAACGGTTGCATGACAAATGTCCAAGTCGCTTAACGGTTGAGCGACTAGTACTACTTGGACGCTTAGCACATTTGCATACCTTTCTCTAAAATATTCGAGTAGTACGGTTTCTGTGGATTGAGCTACTAGGGGCTAGTCGCCTAACGGTTAGATGACAAGTGTCTAAGTTGCTCAACGGTTGGGTTACTTGGACACTTATCGCTCAACCGTTGAGCGACTAGTCTAAGTCGCTCAACCGTTGAGCGATTTGGACATTTGTCACATAACCATTGGGTGACAAGCCTAAACTTGGACGCTTGTCACCTAATCATTAGACGACTAGTCTAAACTTCGACACTTGTCACTCAATTATTAGGCAACTAGTCTAAGCACTCAACGGTGAAACGATGGAGAATCATTAGTGTAAAAAAAACGTTGGTACGTTACTATAATTTAGAAATTATTTTTAAAAAAAACTCCTAGGAAAGTACTGCAACATTTCTGCAACAAATGCAGTGGACGGTCGTAGTCAATCGTCAATGATCGATTCGACCGGCTACGTCAACTGTCGATTGCTCGTTTCCCCCTTGTTTGTTCGGAGTCCCGGCAGTGCTTGTCGTGAGTCGTGCGGCGGTCGATTGCCCACCGTGACCAAGACTGCAGCTGGGTAATTCACTGCACATTTTCACAAAAGCTCACGCTGCGATTGGTGGTCACGCATTCATGATGTACAAGTACGTGTGACGTGGGCAAACATTTTTTTTCTTCTAATTAGACGTGTTGCGAACGGGATATTGTACGACTGAAAGGGAATAGAGGTGTGAATAGTATCGTTTACTTTTTTTAAAAGTATTTTTGATCTTTTACTGAAATAACTACAGAGTTATAAAAAATAGGATTAATAGCAAAAAAGACAAAATAAATTACTCAAGAGAACAACCAATGGAAAAATACGAAATCCTGGCGGTCTGACCGGCTACCTGCTGCCGCTTTGACCTCCTGGCAGTCAGGCTACCAGGTCCAAGTCAGTCCGACTGGCCTCCTGGAGGATCGATCAATCTGACTGAAATCAGCTTGAGGAGATCCAAGAATTAGTGCAACTTTTAAATTACAAGTTCAAATGCTATGAAATTTTGTACACACCTTGTTTAAAGTCTCAGGAATCTATTCTAACCAAGAATTGTAAGAATCCATATCAAAGTTCAAACTTTTTTCAGATTTAAGCAAGATTGCACTAAAATCGGACAAAACAAGAGAACAGTGAATATAACTTGCTCATGGATAGAAGATAGCTTGAGATGTATTTTTACATGTCACAACAAGCGAGAACACTAAAAAAATCGAGACAAAAACACTTGGATCAAGAAATCACTTAGGGAGGCCAATTCCAAGCAAAAACGGGTTTCTTTAAGAACTTGCAAACACAGTGTCTAGGTGGATGGGGATTGATTTCTGGAAGTCATCTCCATCTCTTACACGTCTTTGGCACATCAAGACCAAAAAGGGGAAGAGAGAGGAGCAAAACCAACTAAAATAAGAGCAAATCAATCAACACAAGATCAATCCATGATGATAAACACAAATTGATGTATTGCTACTTGAGTATGAAGGTTTTATAGCCACTCTATCTAAAGAACAAGAGAGCACAACACAACACTCAACTTCTCTCAAACCCTGACTCTAGAACACTTGGTCTTAATGATAGGATGGTTGGATGATTAACTAGTAAGTCTTTATTTCAACTGTTAAATAGATAGAGCAACCAATACCTATGTAACCCTTAGTGAATACTATTCACTTAGCATAAAGGTGGAATGTAACATCCTAATCTTCATGGCCTTTTTGAAGTTTTAAAAATAGAATTCACCATTTGGATTTTTTGGAATTAATTAAAGGTTAAATGAAATTTTTATTAATTAAAAGGATTTAATATGACTAAATTAAACTTTAACATTTGTTGAGAGTATTTTATGTGGGTTGAAATTGACCTCCATCCTCGATGGAAAGGCCTGTCGGGAGAAAGCGGCCTGGGTTGAGCACCTGGAAGTTGGCCATTGGAGTAGAGTGAGGAAGACGGGGGGAGGGTTCTAGCTGGGGAGTTGCATTGTGAGTGGGGGGTTGGAGCAAAGTGGAGCAAGGGGAGATGAAACGGCCATTGCATGGGAAGCAATGCCCATTGCCCAGGGCAAGCCATGAGAATTCCCACCTCTCTGTTGCGCCAACATTGCAATATTGGGGCATCGGGTAGGAACCCAACTCTTGTTAGCGAGCAAACAAGAAGATAAACAAATCGAAGCTCTATGGCCATAATTGAAGCAAGTCCAATAATGAATCTGATTAATGCAAGGCAGAGTGTCCCAAATGCAAGCATCGAGAACCAGAAGTTTCCTTGAAATCACCATCACTCAAAGTAAGCACAGACTGCAATGATAAAGTCCGTTTGAAATTCAAAACCTCTAGGTCAAGTAGGTGATGATGACTAGACTGAGAACTGAAAGCCATCCCAGAGAATGGCTTGCAGGCTGAGGAAGAGAATTTGCACTGGGATGGATCCAATGTTGATGAAGAGATGATCTTCCAAGAACTTGACCATCAACTACTTAGCAAAAGAAACTCACTTCTGAATTTTGGGGCAGCCTTCAGACTGATTCTTCTTATGAACACAACACAATCGTCTATTTATTCTGATTCTTAGAAACCCAAAGATGATATTCTTTACATAAATCTACTCCTCCATCCCTCCAAATATGAAAGTGAACTATGAAGTGCTTAGTAGAACAGATCTTGATTCCATAGATTAGCAGAACCACTTGCCTAGAGCCAAAATCATAGGCCCTTTTGACCTAAAAACCCAAGGACTCACCCCGCTAGACAGCACTGAAGCACTTTGTACTACTACAGAAATCAACATTACAGACGGTTCAGAAACGTCATCACAGACGGTTTTCTGAACCGTCTGAATTTATGGGTCAGTGATGATCGAAGGTTATCACAGACGGTTTTCGAACCGTCTGTGATTATTAGATATCACAGACGGTTTTTAATTAAAAACCGTCTGTGATTATCAGATATCACAGACGGTTTTTAATTAAAAACTGTCTGTGATAACCGATAATCACAGACGGTTTTTAATGAAAAACCGTCTGTGATACATATCACAGACGGTTTTTACTTAAAAACCGTCTGTGATATTCCTTCCTCCTAAACCAAAATCTATTTCTGTTTATTGGCTAGCCTCAGGAAATGCTACCATGCCCTCTGAAACAAGCAGATAATCACAGACAAAAAACATACAATTCACACATCTCATTTGCTTTCAGGTACATTTCGCAGACATAAAACATCCAATTGACATCGCACTTCATCTCACAGACATAAAGCATGCATCCATTTCGCAAATCAATTAATTGAATTGAACTGAAATATCCATTAACAAATGCACAGTTACAAAAGATCTACACTGCATTTACACTTAGTGATAAGACCAATAAGAAATCAGTGTGCGCAGTGGAACCGTCCTTCTGGCTGTATGACTTGAGTCAGCAAAAAGAACGCCAACTCTGATTGAACCTCTCGAAGCTCAGACTGTTTCAATGCAGTTGACGGGATTGATACAGCCTGTCGATAGGAATATCAATGTACATATATATGTAACGTGATAAGTATGAAGTAATTATGGGAAGAGTGACAAACCTTGCGATTGGTGACCCTCGAGGAATCGAGGAGTAGTTCCATATGTTGGCAAACGTAGTATCCACATGTGTTGCCCGGCTGCTGCTGGTGGCACTGCAAAAAATGGAATGTGTTAGTTCAAAAGGCATTAGTACCATCTGTTGCATAGGATTAATTAATGTGAAATAGCGAATACCTTAAAATCTCGAACATGTGTCAGCAGGCCGTTGGCCCCGCGCTTCGAGTCACCTCCCTTTTCAATGTACATCGCGAACGCCCTACGTAATTCGAAAAGGTTAACCTTAATCATTCGGAAGGAAAGAAAGAGTACAATGTAGATATGTATAGGGAATATGTGCTTACCTATCGATTACTTGGCTGACAACTGTGAAGTCCATTTTATTCTTACTTAGGGAATCAAGGTAATATACCTTGTTCCATTTTGGTACAATTACTATTAAAATCCAATGAAAGCTCTGATTGAAGGGCATAAGTACATAGTCCTTATTGCGGCAACTCAGCAGGCCTGATGCAATGTACCTCTCGACGAGGGATGCCTCCACGTCGATGGTAGTCTTGGCGACCAATTGTGGGTCCAAGAAACCAGCTGATGAGTTCGATACTCTAGCTTTAATCAGCATGTGTCTATATATATACACACGAAAGCAAAAAATTAGATATGGCATTTATCGGTATGACATTAACGGAGACTGTGATTGTACACACTTACAGCGTCCAGCATCGAATGATTGAGACGTCAAGAGCGTTGAGCATGAACAGCTCGAATAAATCCTCAAAGGCGACCACGAATGTACACTCTTGAAGATTGTGGTGTAAATCTTCCTCGGAGAATTTGACAGTGATACTTGAAGTCCGTTCTCCCTCCGGCTTATTGGACTGCTGCATATACCACGTGTGCAATTGCATGCAACTATATGGTAGCTTTTGGAGGGCTTTTTGCTCGAGCAACGGCTCGCCAAGCACGAATTTGCGGGCCAAAGGGTGGTACGGAAGATCATCATTGGTCTTCTTTGCTTTGCCCTTGCTGGCCTTGCTGCCTCGGCTATAGGTCGACTTCACGGAAGTCAACTTTGAAGGTAGCAGCGGTGCAAGTTGCTCTGGCGAGAATAGGGCCCGTGGAGATAGCATCGTTGTAGTATCCGGTGGTGGAACCGACTGGTCTTGTACTGGAGATGGCACCAGTGCATGTTGCTCTGGTCCTGCCACCGGTGAAGAAGCCTCCAGGAAGATGTCGCTTTTGGGCCACTGGATGAATGTTCCAATGGCCTGTCCTAGAGTCACGATCTCGTCGTTGGGGGGCTTCGGTAGCGGGACCACCTCAAAATTGACATACACACCATCCACATTAACTTTTGCGAAGCCTGGCGCTAAAGCTTGGCCGTGCACCATGGCCCCGTTACCAGACGAATATGCCTGGCCCCAAGCAGCGTACAAGGGAATGGCGCCATATCTCACTTGGAGCTTGCAGTTCGTAGGCTCCTACATAACGATACAAAATTAGCTACTCGAATAGGCCTACCAATGGAGCAAGCATTCGAGAGGTAATAATTATTACCAGGATGTCGTCCACAGGAAATTTGGACTGGGTATGCGTCGGATTGGACGCGCAGCTACTCGGACTGTTGTGCGGGCTACCTAGCATAGCAGCGGCGGTGGCGGCCTGCTGACTTTCTGTCTGTTTCCGCACCTCTTCTCTGATTACTTCACCCATCTGAGCAAATAGCTCCTCTCGAAGAGATTCCTTGATCTCTTCTCGTAGCTGCTCCTCACGCTCGGCTTTGTTTCTCTTCCTACGCCGATACATTTCGGCTTTGCTCCTCACGCTCCTCCCAATAAGGTAAGTCCCAAAATATTGATCTCTTCTTCCAGGTGTTCTTCTCATGAGCCCTCAATTTACGTCCCTTTCCGAGGACAACATCTAAATCCTTAACCATATCATAAACCTCGCGTCCCCTTAAATGCCTTGGAGCTGAACCATCTTCCTTCTCTCCGTCAAATTGTTTCTTCATCTTGCGGTATGGGTGAGCCCTTCGAAGGAACCGGCGGTGACGCATGTAGACGGTTTTGCGTGAGTGTCTCAGCCACACACTCTCGGTACCATCTAAACAGTGAGTACAAGCTTTGGCACCTTTTGTACTATGACCCGATAGGTTACCAAGGGCAGGATAATCATTTATGGTGCAGAACAATAAGGAGCGCAGAGTGAAGTTCCACATTACTTTTAGATCTTCCACCAACGGTGCTAGGAACACATCGATATCATTCCCAGGTTGTTTTGGCCCTTGGATAAGTATCGACAGCAAAATATACTTTCGCTTCATACACAACCAAGGAGGAAGGTTATAGATGCAGAGAGTCACGGGCCATGTGCTATGTCGGCTGCTCATGCTACTGAAAGGATTCATTCCATCTGTACTCAGTCCAAACCTTATATTCCTTGGTTCTGCACCGAACTCTGCAAAACTCCTATCGATGTTTCTCCACTGCGCGGAATCAGCAAGGTGTCTTATCATTCCATCCTTCTTGCGCTCCTCCGAGTGCCAACGCAGCAGTTTTGCCTCCTTTGGATTTGCAAAAAACCTTTTCAAACGGGGAATTATAGGAAAATACCATGTCACCTTAGCAGGAGGTCCTTTCTTCGCCTCTGTTCCCTCGCCATCAACTGATTGATTGTTACGTTTGTATCGGGATGCGTTGCACACCGGACATACATGCATGTTTGCATACTCTTTACGGTAGAGGATACAATCGTTCGGGCATGCATGTATTCTTTCTACTTCCATTCCCAACGGATAAAGAACCTTCTTGGCTTTATACGTGGTTTTAGGCAACTCATTTCCCTCCGGAAGCATGTCCGCTAAAAGACCTAGCAGCGCCGTGAAACTCTTGTCCGACCAACCGTTGCTTGCCTTCAATTTCAACAGTTCAAGCACGGCCGACAACCTCGTGTACTTGCATCCCGTGTACAAAGGTTTCTCTGAGTCCTCCATCAAGCCACGGAATTTAACATACTCTCTCTCATCATAGTTCTCTTCAACATCGCGAAGCATCTGATCCAGATTATCATCGTGCAACCTATCCGAATCCGACCCACAATCGACATCAGCCGGCGGCATGTCATTCAGTTCACAGGCGATGTCATCCGGGGGCATATCATTCACTTCACCAGCGATGTCATCCGGCGGCATATGATCATTCACTTCGCCATGACTAGTCCAACACGTATAATCCTTTTTGAAACCCCTCCGAATCAAGTGCGATTCAATTTGCCCTCGGTTCTTAAACATCTTCACATTCTCGCAGTCAGTGCATGGACAGCACATATATATCGCCCCCTTATTCAACATATCCTCCTCGGCAGCTCTTATAAAAGCAGAAACGCCATTAATGTACTCTTCACTCACACGGCTCGCGGCATACATCCAGCTTCGGTCCTACGTTACATACATATATAACAACTTAGTATTAAAATCTAGATTAACTAATTATAACTACATATATACCGGCCACATTTATTATATTGAGACTTTATTTGCTAGATTCATATTACAAACACAACAGCTATTATATAACCAACAATTTTGCAAATTAACCATCTTCAATAACCACTCATGGATTACTTAGAACTAAATTGTAATGCAATTAAAGAAAAAATAAATTGCATTACTAACCATATCTAGAACAACCAGCAAAGTATGAATCTTCAAAGCTCAATCTCTGCCTCTTCCCACCAAATTAACAAGGCCTGAAATCGCCTAGCTTCCTCCCGAGTGAAAAAGTGCGCAGCAGTGGCTAGATCTGGATCGAAATGAAGACAGATGCGGTCTGAGCAGCGCAATAAATGCCTACTGACATTATCACAGATGGTTTTTAATAAAAAACCGTCTGTGAATTATCACAGACGGTTTTTAATTATTAACCGTCTGTGATAACAAGATTATCACAGACGGTTTTTATTTAAAAACCGTCTGTGATAATCTGGGATTATCACAGACGGTTTTTAATACAGACCGTCTGTGATACAAACGTATCACAGACGGTTCATAGTTAATAACCGTCTGTGATAATCCATTTTCCCGCCACAAATACCACAAACGTCCTCCAAATTACAACCGTCTGTAATAGTGCTCATTAGAGACGGTTTCACAAAACCGTCTGTGATGAGGCGTCTACTATTAGGCTTTCTGTAGTAGTGTTGCCAACTGAAACTTGAGATAAATAGAAGGTAAAGCAAGAGAACATGGAAAGTAATAGAAATCCAGAGGCTGAGAACTGAGGTTGGTGAGCCACTGAGCCAAACCTCAAGCCTATGAAGCCTTCAAAATGCTTGCCCGAGGAAAAGTCCCAATCTACGAAGAGGACATCGCTCGACATGACCAGACACCCCGGAGATGGGGGAAAGCACTAGAAGGAAGGGTGGCCAGAAGATTAGCAAGGGCGAGAAACGGTGAAGGAGGAAGCAGAGCTGAGGGGTTGCCATTAGAATCGCCAGAGCTAACATAGGAGGACGACATAACTTTTGCTTCTTGAGGATTCTTTTCCTTGATCAACAGTTTGCTATTGCAGTAATATTTGATGAGATACCGTATCTCAAGATATTTATGTCCAAACATTACAGCAACCACACTATTGTTGGTCATGTGTATAAGACTAGTGGGTTTGGCTTTGTCCTTCCTAAGGGCTCTCTACTTGTCACTGATGTGTTGAGGGCCATACTGAAGGTGATAGAAGGAGATAGGATTGTGAGCATTGAGCGAAAGTGGTTTGGAGACTAGGAGGATTTCAATAGCCAAATGAACACCACAGATTTAGCCACTATTATTACCTGGAGCAGCTTAAGAGGGGGTGTTCTTCATAACCAAGGTTGATGCACTAACAATCTACGTAGTTATTCAGTTTAGACTGTGGTGAAGTGGAGAGCGAGTCACGGATGAAGGTCATGAACCAATGGCTAACCTTTCTATTGAACATGTCCATCATGGAAACATTGATGTGAGTATTACTTGGCCTATAAGTGCAAATAGCCTATTAGTTCTTCGCATACATGGTAATCCACCACCACCAATAGAAATGGAACGTAATGAAGAACCTGCTGATAGAAGAGTGGCAGGTGGAAATGACAGCCCTCGATGGCTTGGCCTCAGTGTGGTTCAGTTCATCCTCGATGACTTTGCCTTAACTAAACTTCACTTCACCTCAATGGCATCTCCTTAACTAGGGGCTCCTCCTAGCTTGATGGATTCACCTCGGTGTGCTCTAACATACCTCAATGGCTTGGCCTTGGCATGGCGCAGCTTGGCCATGAGGGTATTACCTCAGCCAAACTTTGCTTTATCTTGATGACGTCTCCTCAACTTGGGGCTCCCATAGCTTGATGTATTCACCTCGGCGAGCTCCAACACGCCTCAATGGCTTAGCGTCGACATGGTCCAGCTCGGCCTCAACTACTTTGCCTCAACCGAACTTCACTTTGCCTCAATGGTGCCTCCTCGACTAGGGGCTCCCCCTAGCTTCACGGATTCACCTCGGTGGGCTCCAACATGCCTCGATGGCCTGGTCTTAGTGTGGTTCAAGTTGACCTAGATGGCATTTTCTTGGCCAAACTTCACTTCACCTCGATGGTGCCTCCTCGACTAGGGGCTCCCCCTATCTTGACCAATTCATCTCAGTGAGCTCCAACATGCCTCGATGGCCTAGCCTCACGTGGTTCAGCTTAGCTTTGATGGCTTTGCCTCGATCAAACTTCACTTCGTCTTGATAGTGTTGAGGCCAAACTTCGGTTTGTCTCGATGGTGTCTCCTCGACTAGGGGCTCTCTCTAGCTCAATGGATTCACCTCGACAAGCTCCAACAAACATCGATGGCATAGCCTTGGTGTTGTTTAGCTCAATCTCGATGGCTTTGCCTCGGCCAAATATCGCTTCACCTCAATGGTGTCTCCTCTACTAGGGGTTCCCCCTAACTCAATGGATTCACCTTGGCGAGCTCCAACACACCTCGATAGTTTGGCCTCAATGTGGTTCAGCTTAGCCTCAATGGCTTTGCCTCGGCCAAACTTCGCTTTGCCTCGATAGTGTCTCCTCGAATAGGGGCTCCCCATAACTCAATGGATTCACCTCTGTGGGCTCCAATACGCCTTGATGGCTTGGTCTTGGTGTTATTTAGCTCAGCCTAGATGGCTTAGCCTTGGCCAAACTTTTTTCACCTTGATGGTGTCTCCTCGACTAGGGGCTCCCCTAGCTTGACGAATTCACCTCGGTGGGCTCCAACATGCCTCGATGGTTTGGCCTTAGCATGGTTTAGCTCGGCCTAGATGGCTTTGCCTTGGTTGAACTTTGCTTCACCTCAATAGCCTCTCTTTGACTAGGGGCTCCCTCTAGCTCGACGGATTCACCTTGGCGAGCTCTAACATGCCTCGATGGTTTGGTCTCAGCGTTGTTTAGCTCAGCCTCAATGGCGTTGCCTTAACCAAACTTTGCTTTGCCTCAATGGTGTCTTCTCGAATAGGGGCTCCTCATAACTTGATAGATTCACCTCGGTGGGCTCCAATACACCTTGATGGCTTGGCCTTAGTGTTGTTTAGCTCAGCATCGATGGCTTTCCCTCGGACAAACTTCACTTCACCTAATATCTCCTCGACTATGGGCTCCAACATGCCTTGATGGTTTGCCCTCAGCATGGTTCAGCTTAGCCTTGATGGCTTTGCCTCGGTCAAACTTCACATCACCTCGATGGCATCTCCTCGACTAGGGGCTCCCCCTAGCTTTGTGGGCTCCAACATGCCTCAATGTCTTAGCCTCGGTGTGGACAAACACTCACCCTCCGATGTTGGGTCTATGACAACTCGCCCTTTAGGGTCGAGTTGCCTAACACCCACCCTCCGAGGTCGAGTTTGTAGCAACTCATCCTCTGGGGTCGAGTCACCTAACTCCCACCCTCCGATGTTGGGTCTCCAATAACTCGCCCTCCGATGTCACGTCACCTTGCATCCACCCCCGGGGCTAGGTCTCTGACAACTCACCCTCGAGGTCTGATTCAATAAAATCTCACCTCGCCTAGGTGCCCACAAGCTTCACCCCGAGCACCAAGTTTTTTTTGATGTAAGACAGCAACGTTCTCGCCTCCCCCCAATCGACCAGGCACTCACAAGCTTTGTGCTAAGCACAAAGTTTTTTCAATGAGAGACAGTGATGTTCTCACCTCCCTAACTGACCAGGTGCTCGTGAGCTTCGTCCCAAGCGCTAAGTTTTTCCAATGAGAGACAACGACATTCTCGGCTCCCTGAATGGCCAAGTGCTTGCAAGCTTTGTCCTGAGCGCCTAGTTTTTTTCGATGGGAGATGGCAACGGTCTCGCCTCCCTGACCAGCTAGGCACTCATGAGATTCATCCCAAGTGCTAAGTTTTTCCCAATGGGAGACTGTAACATCCCATTTTGGGGTCTTGTATGTGTTTGATTGAAATTAAAAAAATTGACTTCAAACTCTTTTACAATTCAAAACTTTATCTCAATTTCAGCCAAAAATTTGAATTTTCAAAAATCCTCCAAAGTTCTTGGGCCTAGCCCATCCCACCGTGGCCTCCCCTCAGTCCAATGGCCTTGGCCTAGCCCAATCTGGCCTTTAGTCAGGCCTGGAATGGCCCTCGCTAGCTTGGCCCTCACCGTGCATGCACCACGCCTGTGTGCGTCACGCCACGTGTGCCCCTGACCCACCTCCACTGTATCCACACTCGACGTTGTCCCCTCCTGTGCACCACTGCCCCTCCACAGTCATGCGCCACCCTCACTGAGCAAGCCCTATGCCTAGCCTTCCCTCTCTCCCTCTCCTCTCTATATGCCCACCGCGTCCACGCCATGCCTAAGTGTGCCCACCCTGCATGCCCATGTTCCCCAATCGCCCATTGCTACTGAGTTGTCCTGTACCTTAACTCCTCTCTCCTATGCCGCATGCTAGCTTTGTCTCCTGTCTGTGCCAAGTGCCTCCACCTTACCTAGCCCCGCTGCCTCGGGACACCGCAACCCCCATTGAGGCACCTCAATGGCCAAGGCCTTCTTTTGACTATAAAAGGTCAGGAATTGCCTCCTTGTGCTCCCAAGCACACCCTCGTGCACTCGACCACACCTGCAAGCCACCCAAGCTGCCATCTTCCTTCCCTCCAGTCAAATCACCTCCATCGACTCCATTTGAGCTCCGCCGCATCTTGGTCTGATTGGCCATGCCTAAAGCACCGCCCAAGGACCTCAAAGCTCCCTCGAGCCTCACCAAGCAACATTATCTTCTCTGATGAGCTGCCCGCATTAACCCCTCTATGCCTCTCTGGTCCTCTGACGCTAGCCCAACCTCCTTACCCCCGAGCTCTTCCTCCACTTCTAGTAAGCTCCTCTTCACCTGTAGATGCCCCTGTATCGAGGAATTAGGCCCTAGTGCCCCATAGCATTGTAGTGCATGCTCGACCTTCTGCCACTGCTAGAGCTCATTGCGGACCACCCCAGGCTGCAAATTAGCCCACGTCGCCCCACCAGGAGGCTCGCGCTAGGCCAAGGGTCCCGTTTTGGCCTTTCCCTCCAACCGTTGTGGCCCTTATTGCTGTCAACGAGCCACACCATGCTTAGCGGGAGAAAGATGACTGTAGTGACATGATTAGAGTTAATGCACATAATTTGTTTAAATTAATCATATTTCTTAGCTTCCATTAATCAGCCTCTAACCCATTGACTCCACCCCACTTAATTAAGCTTCGTCTCACTAACATGTGGGCCCATCAACATTTAAATTCATTTTAAACCCAATTTTAAAAGTTAAAGCCACTAACAAGTAGGCCCAAGTTACTGTTTGCACAGTGCACCAGTCCCACATGTCAGCTTCAAGACCCCTTCTCTTTTAGAAAATAAATCAAATTTAATTTAAAATCCCGTAGGACCCAGCTATCAGTCTCAGTAAGCTTTTTTTCATTTAAAAATTAATTTAAAATCCAGTAGATCCCATCTATCAGAGAGAGATCTAATGTCTCACTCCATTGTTTATTTTTATCCAAAATTTAAAATTGGAGAGCCTGATATCGCTCACTTGAGCTCCAAATTTAATAAAATTTATTTCTAGATTTTCCTAAATTCAAGATCTATCTATTGGATTTCATTTGAATTTTCTTTGATATTTATTTACTTTGCGCGCTTGTTTGTGTGCTTTTTGATACAACCGCCCAAGTATAGTACAAGGACGCAGAAAACCCTAGTTCGAGGCAACACAAGAATGCTAAGACCAACCTGCTTGTGAACCAGGCAAGTCAATACTTTGATTATATTGAACAAACATTTGTGCAAATTTATATTTATTTCAATTATCAAATTGCATGGTTAATTTTTATACAAATGTATATTAAACTTAAGGTAGATACATACCTACTTGATGACCACCAAGGGCACCTCCCTCAGGAGTGCATGCATAGCTTGTCGCTAGAATTCACACGAGCGCTAAGGTAAATTAATATGTTGGCAGAGTGTGCCGTTGATAACCAAAAGAATCATCTACCTAAGGCTATGCGTCGATCCCTGTTACAAGTCGGTGCATCGACCCAAGCAGGCTATTGACAACCACCCGGATTGACGAGGGGCTAGTGTTGGGGAAGAGTCCCTGTGCTATCTCAAGCCGACGATAACTCCAACGTGGCATCAGACATTGGGGATCCACTCCGGACGAGGTCCCTAGACCAACTCAGGACGAGGTACAGAGTCCAACTCCGATGAGGTCCGAAGGCCAATCCAAGATGAAGTCCAGATGCCCATCTCGGGCGAGATCCAAAGGCCAACATCAGACAGGGTCCGAAAGCCAACCTCAGACGAGATCCGAAAGCAACGCGAGTGAAATCCTCGAACCAGCTCCAGAGTCTCTCAGATGCGGCGGGACCCACATACGTGAAAGACAAAACTACCATTAGAAGTAAGGTAAGCTCTATGGGTAGATTTGTAACGTCTTTACTCACCTTCTCCTTCTACTCTATAAATAGAACTCTTTTTTAAATAGAGAGGGAAGGCTATTTTATAACTCTAAACACCTATATTCTCCTTGTGTACCCTTTGCTTCGCATCCTCTGTAGTCTTTAAATCCGACGGGGTGCTTATAAGAGCAAGTACAATGATGCTGACTAGGTCGCCTCTAGCGAAATCCACGTCAACACAATCCTATGTGGAAGAGAGAGACAAGAGGAGAGAGAGGCAAGCTGCCCCTCATGCAAGAGGTGACCTCTAGCACATCATACGAGGAGAGAGAGTCAAGTTGCCCCTCATGCAAGAGGTGACCCCTGATATATTTATGCAAGTATTAAATGTTTGAGTGATTTAGTAGAGGTAACCTCTACTCAACTTATTGTATTAGCTACCTCCACATGAGCCACATATACTCTTTTTGCTTAGAGCATCTCCAATAGTGACTTATGAGCTAGCTCTAAGCATATTATTTCATATTTTAATAGAAGAGAGAGAAAAACTAGCTCTTGATCAAGAGTTAGTCTCATACACACATTCCAAGCTTATGTGAGAGTGTCATGTGAGGCTATTTATGTTATGAGCTATGTGCTAAAAGTTAGTACTATTGGAGAAGTTGTCTTAGAGCTAGTAACTAGCTCATACTGTTGGAGATGCCCTTATGTGGCTAGTTCTAGAGGTGGCAACCACCTCTTCTATTGTACTTGCCCTAAATGTACTACCGTCCGATCTGGCAATAGACGACAGGAAGAAACCCCTCGCCCGCCGCAACAAGCAATGGTGAGCACCGGGGGCAAGGCCGCGGCACCCGCCGCCGCGGAGGAGCTCGCACCGGCGTTGCGCATGAGGCTCGGGCGTCCGCCAAAGGTTCCGGTTGCGGCGGCGGTGAAGGAGGCGGACGGGTACGAGCAGAAGAGGGACGCGAGGATCCGGGAGAACATGGAGCGGATGCAGAAGCTGGGCATCCTCGACCTCGCCCACCGCTTGAACCAGTCCGCTACTACCGCCGCCGCCGCCGCCGGCGGCGGCGGTTGTCGCGGTGGCTGGCGACGGAAGCCGGAGACGCCGGGCTCCCCCGGCGCGTCCAGGACGAAACCCGCTTCCCCGTCGCCAGCGCGCCGGTCCCTCAGGTTCGGAGCGAATCTTCTTGGCCAGAGCTTCGATCTTGTTCCGTCTCTTAGATTCTTGCGCGGACCACTCTTAAGTCTTGATACGTTGATTTGCGCGGACCACTCTTAAGTTTTGATACGTTGATAAATTTGTGTGTGTGTTGCTACAAAAATCTGTTATTTTATGCAGTTTAGTTCTTGTGTGGCTACCTGCATCTATTGTTCAAGTAATCTTTGAGAAAATTTGTAGCTTAGTTCTCATGGGGTTTCATTTCTTGCCGTATGAATATGACCTTGCAGTTCTTGTTTACGTAATTTTGGTAGTATCTCTCCCGTTCTACTACTTAATTACCTCCGTAAATTTTCCTTCCTGACTGTTCGTTTCAGTTTTAAAGCTTAAATCTTTGTTATTTTTTGTAGTCTTCTATCCCCCTTTTAGTTCTTTCCTTCATATATTTCGGGTGGGTTTTTTTTAAATGGCTTTTGGCTTAAATTTTTATACTTTTGTTGTCCGCTAGCTTGGGAGAATACAAAGAGAGATACTTAAATGTGATTTTTGATTAATATAAGTAAAGTCAGTATAGTGTTTACTATAATTAATTTATAATTCTATCTTAGAAAGACACACCATTTAAATTAGTAGGTAAGCTTTTTGTACTCTAGTTGTTTGCTTGCTCACGAGAGTACAGAGAGATACGTGTAATTTTTTACTGATATACATAAAATCAATACAATATATAATATAATTAATTTATAAATTCTGTATTAAAAAGATATGTCCTTTAAATTACTAGGTAAGACATAAGTCGAAGAAGAAAAGCCTTCCACTTGGTATGAATGAACCTGGCCGTTCCATCTTTAGCTTGTGCGTGCCACTTAGACATTAATGCACATGGTACATTATTAATGGCTATGGGTGAACCTGGCCGTTCCATCTTAGGTCCTGCGTGCCACTTGGGCATTAATGGGTATGGTTGAACATGGCCGCCGGGGCGACTACACGTACTCACATATCTGAACCCTGAAATGTTAAACACGGTCGTAACATAATGCCTTCCCAGTGGGCATTCTAAAATCGGTACCTTCAATTCTTAGTTTCTTAAAATGCGTTACTTTCTCATGGGATATTTACACTCCAGTTTATGCCACGGTTTCAAATCCAATAGTTTTACTTTCTTCTATATATATGGGCAACAATCTACATGTTGATTAAGTTTAAATTCAATAGTCGGTGCAAATTCAATAGTTTTTCTGATTTAAAATCCAGTTTAAATTCAAATTCAGTAGTTTTATACCACAAGTCTAAATTCAATAGTTTATGGCACAGGTTCAAATTCAATAGTTTTACGTATTTACACTCCAGTTGGTTGATATTCATTTCCTTCAGTCTTGAGCCTTTACTGTGGGTTCCTTTCATGACAATAATACGAATCTTCTTCTTTTGAACTCATTTTTAATTTAGGTTGAAGAGCCTGGATCCAGTTAGCTATTGTGAAATTCTTACAGAAAAAGAGAAGAATCTTGAAGGTGGACGTTCTGATTTAATTAAGGGAGGATGCAAGGAAGAAATTTACACTGAAGAGCATGAGAAGCTTTTAGGTACATGTGAGGCGCCCTGGACTCTCCTTGTGGGTGGTTATGGCCAAGATGGTAAGTGCATCTATGATCAAGTGAGGGGCCAAACCTGTCATCAGTGTCGGTAAGCTATCCTGGAAGTACCACTTGGGAATGTTGTAATTTTGCTGCAGGTTCCTTTGCTAGGTCATGCGTATATGTAATAATGTTGATTGTTATTGTAAGGTAAAACAAAGTCGAGTGTTGTTCTTACAGTAAAGAGAAAATGAGAAAAAAAAATCAAGATTAAATTTAGCCTAAAGCACACCTTCTACATAAGAATCATATTTACTTCGAAGTATAATTTCCATTTTGACTGGGTAGACACCAAGTTGTTATTCTTATTCAAGAGTTTTTCGTGATGCATGATATGGAAGTTATCGTAGTCATGACTCATGACTCGCGATGCGTTGTACGCGTAATAAAAGATTTGAGGATGCCTGATTACAGTATACGAACATATTTACTGCTCGTCATCTTTGTTCAACTTTGACATAATTTTTTAATGCTTCGATGGTACAGACAGAAAACTCTTGGTCATCATACAAGTTGCTGTAAATGCCAGATTGTCAAAGGGCAGTTCTGTGGAAATTGTTTGTACATGAGGTGAGTTTTATTAACCCTCAAGTGAATGTTAGTTTTGTTGAGAAAAAGAAACACAGTATTGTATATTAATGGACTGTGAACATGCACCCTTTTGTGACACCTTTGTTACCAATCTTGTAAGAAGCGTACAATAATGGATTGCGGACATACTTCCTTTTCTGCCGTTTTTGTTGCAAATATTTAAGGATGGCGTTGTTTATGATAGTGTATGACTTGCAACATGTGGGCACAATGGGACAGCAGAAGCGACAAGAGCATTGGGCTAATTCCTCACAAGTATTTCACCAAATACCTTGTGTGCATGCAACCAAACAGTCCTTTGGCTTCAAACCTAAAAGCATCAAGCTGTCCAAACTTCCCAATATGAATATACTTACAAGATTAACTCACTAGAATGTTAATATCCCAACATCATCATTCATATATCAAAGAACACATATACATCATCTCATATGTAACTCAAACCATACATCATCAACTTAAGTAAAGAAATCAATAGCAACCCAGATGATGACTCAACTCATCTTATATGGCAAAGAAAATACCAAACCAAGGGAAGACACCAAGATTTACATGGAAACCCCTCCTGGGGAAAAACCACGGGCGACGGCGAGACAATTCTTCACTATAGAGATGAAACGAATACAAAAATTGGAACCAACAAGATGGGGAGGCTCCGAACCACCAATCTTCTCTCCAAATCTCCAATCTTCTCACTCAAATTTGTGGATTTGGTGGCAACAAAGCATCTCCTCTTTTCTCCCTAACCCTAGCTCTCTCTCAAGCCAAAATGGAGAAGTCCTCTCTCTAGTTCAGGTTGGTTTGGGCCTTAAAATGGTAGATTTATAGAAAAGTCCCTAAGGTTAAGAAATATTACAAACAACTCCAATTTCTGCCAATAACGTACCTAAGTAATGTTTTGCATGATAAATGAGCCAAAATGGCTTCTAAATGGTGAAATTAGGAGCTACACATTATCACAATTCTCTACTTAAGCGATAATTGAGCCATAGAACAAACACATCAAGATTCTTGATGTCAAGAGTCCAATCTTCAAATGCTTCATCTCCAAATAAATCAACGTGTAACAAACTCATCATCTCCAACGCCCCAAATGGAGCTATAGCTCAGGTAAGCACGAATACTAACCAAGTCCAACAATGCTCAAACTTGGCCTTTGGGACCACCTTGGTTAATATATCCGCTGGGTTGTCTTATGTGCCAATCTTCTCAACATACAATGTCTTCTCTTTCACATGAAGCCTAATGAATAAGTTGTGCATATCAATATGCTTGGTTCTTTCATAAAACTTCTCATCTTTTGCAAAATGAATCGCACTTTGACTATCACAAAACACAACATGATCAACTTGCTTAGTGCCCAAATCACAAAGAAAACCATGCAACCAAATAGCTTCCTTCACTTCCTCAGTCAAAGACATAAACTCAATTTCTGTGGTTGACAATGCAACTATAGACTGTAAGGTCGCCCTCCAGCTAATGCAAGACCCACAAAGCTGAAATACATAATCGGTGAGAGAGCGCATTTCATCAAGATCTCCAACAAAGTCAGAATATGAATAACCAACTTGTCCCGGATTTGCTACCCTTTGATCAAATATCAAACCATATTTGCGTGTGCCACAAAGATACCCAAGGATCCACTGTACTGCCTTTCAATGTTTTTTACCTGGCCTTGACATGAAATGACTCACCACGCTAAATACATGAGCAATATCAGGATGCGTGTAAACCACAACATACATCAAACTGCCAATTGCACAGGCATAAAGAACTCTAGATATGTACTTTCTCTTATATATCCAATGGCCTTGATGAAGAAGACAACCTGAAATGTGCTGCTAAAGGAGTAGAAACTGACTTCACCTGTGACATGTGAAATCGAAGCAGAACCTTCTCAATATACTAACTCTGTGAGAGCCAAAGTCTGCCTTAGGACCTATCATGGTGGATGTCCATGCCCAATAACCTTTTAGCTACACCCAAATCTTTCATCTCAAACTCACTCTTGAGTATGACCTTCACTTCATCAATAGCAGAATGACTCTTGCTTGCAATAAGAATGTCATCGACATAATACAGCATATACACTCTAGAGCCATCTGCAAGTATCTGCTGAAACACACAAGCACCAAATGAACTTCTCTCAAATCCATGGCTACTGGCATAAGCATCAAACATGCGGTACCATTGCCTTGGAGACTGCTTCAAGCCATACAATGACTTTCTAAGCAAACAAACATGGTCTTCTTTGCCTTCAGCCACAAAGTCTTCTGGTTGTGCCATAAAGATCTCCTCCTCAAGGTCCCCATGAAGAAATGTTGTCTTCACATCCATTTGCTTCAATTCCAAGTCAAATAGAGCAAATAAAGCTAGCAAATCCCTAATCGAAGTGTGCTTCACAATCGGAGAGAATACCTCATGGTAATCTATCCCTTCTTTCTGACTGAAGCCCTTTGCCACCAATCTAGCTTTGAACCTTGCGCTATCAACTCCCAGAGAAGCCTCTTTGAGCTTAAACACCCATTTGCAACCAACAATTTTGTGCCTTTTGGGTGACAACACGAAGTCCCAAGTGTGATTCTTTTGCAGTGATTCCATCTCCTCTATCATAGCCTGGACACAACTAGCTGCCTGAGAACTACTAACTGCCTCATGGAAACTACTAGGCTCATCATGGACACTATCCTCAGCAACTGTCAAAGCAAAAGCAATTGTACCTCTACCTCTTGCAACTGGTGTGACACAATCTCCATAGTGCTGTGGTGATCTTCTCTGCTTGCAAGATGATGTGCTATAGGAGAATCTGAAGCCTCTGAAGCTCCACCTAAAATTGTATCCTCTGACTAACTATAAGCTCCATCTGACTCATGCTCTGCATTATCTATGTCACCCTAGACATCACTTGCATACTCTGACAACAATGGCTACTGTTGTTGTTGCTGACTGTCAACTGTGGTAGACTCGGTCACTGGAGTCTCCACCTCAAATGTTACCCTCTGTGCTACATGCTCTATCTCAGAACCACCACCTGTAGAAGCTCCACCTGAAGTAGAAGTCTCTACCAACTGCCGACAAGCTAGAGTAATGATCGCCATCTCATCGAAATTTACATCACTACTGATGATCACCTTAGAGGGTCTTGAATCTTCACACCACAAACAATACCCCTTATCTCCATCACCATAACCAAAAAAGACACACTTCAATGCTCGAGGTTCCAGTTTGTTCTGGTGAATGTGAGCATATGCTGGACAACCAAATACCCTCAAGTGATGATATTGAGGTGGCTTGCCAGACCACACCTCCTTTGGTGTCTTGCAATCAATAGCTGTCGATGGCGAGCGGTTGACTAAATAGTATATTGTGGTAACCGCCTCTGCCCAAAGACTTTGTGGTAACCTGGCATGAGAGAGCATGCAACGGTTCCTCTCCAATAGTGTCCTATTCACATGTTTCGCTACTCCATTTTGCTATGGAGTACAAACTGTGGTGTAGTGTCAAGTAATGCTAGCATCCTAGCAATACACCTCAAACTCACCCGAGTGGAATTCTTTTCCATTGTCTGATCTCAAATATTTGACCTTCCTTTTCTGTTTGTGTTTCCACCATAGCCTTCCACTGACGGAAATGATCGTCTCATCCTTGGACTTTAGAATGTAGGCCCAAACCTTCCTGCTGAAGTCATCAATGAAGGTAAGCAAATACTTTCCACTTCCTTTAGAAGTAATCGGTGCCTCACCCCACAAACCAATGTGCACATAGTCAAGAATGACCCTTGTCATGTGAACAGATCTACTAAATCTTAAACAAGTTTGCTTCCCAAAAATGCAATGCTCAGAGAACTACAAACTACCACTGCTACAGATAGTCATATCACAGACGGTTCAGAACCGTCATCACAGACGGTTCCTGAACCGTCAGTGTTTATGTGTCTGTGATGTCTCAATTATCACAGACGGTTCGTGTTAATAACCGTTTGTGAAAATATCACAGACGGTTGCTAGTATAAACCGTCTGTGACAGTTTAATCACAGACGGTTCCGTATGAACCATCTGTGATGTAGCCGTCTAGTATAGCCTCTTTTGTAGTAGTGTACCTATCCCTAGACTGCCCAACAAACCACAACAGCTAAGCTCTGCCAAACCACACTTTGACATGTGCCCCCAATCTCATATGCCACAAAGTTGTGATGGTGTCATCATCCATCTGGGAACTAGAAGCCACTATGGCTGACCCAGTAAGCAAGCTACCTTGCAAGAAATACAGATCATCTATATCTGGAGTAGTAAGAGCCTTCATCACACACAAGGAGCCCCTGAACACCTTGATCTGATAGCTATGTGTCACAAACTTGTAGCCCTTCTGATCAAGTGCCTTGAATGAGATCAAATTCTTATTTAGCCTAGCCACATGACGAACATCTATGAGTGTGCGAACCATGCCATCGAACATCTTGAATCTGACTGTGCCAATACCAACAACTTTGCACTTCGTGTCATTTTCCATAGAGACCGAATCACCATTCAATAGTGTATAAGTAGCAAACCACTCTACATGCTGACACATATGGTAAGAGCAAGCAGAATCAAGAACCCAACCAGTGTTGAAACTCATATTACAGTCAACTGATGCACTAGAAGCACAATGCCCCGCTGAAGAACAATCTGCACTGACCACAAGCAACTCACTAGAACTGTCATCTGTAGCTGCCATATTAGCTGATGAAGTCTCACTCTTGCTGCTATCACTTTGTTTGTCCTTCTTTTTCTTCATCTTAGGACAATACCATTTGATATGGCCCCACTCCTTGCAATAGTTGCAACAGACATCTTTCTTGTCCAAATAGGATTTTGAACATCCCTTTAATCTCCTACTACCGCTACTAGCACCATCACCACCACCATGATCGTGCCCTACAAACCTCCCACGTGTCACAATAAGACCTCCACCTTCATATGTACACTCCATGTGAGTTTTATTTAACAAACACTACCATAGAAATGGTCATCATAGACGGCTCTAAACCGTCATCATAGACAGTTTTTTGAACTATCTAAATTTATGCGTTAGTGATAATAGGTGGTTATCACTAACGGTTTGTGAGCCATCTGTGCTATCCACAACACAAACGGTTCGTACAAAGAACCATCTGTAAAGGAGACTATCACATACGGCTCGCACTAAAAACCGTCTGTGATGCTTGCACATTACAGACAGTTCTAGCTACCAACCATCTGTGATGCTCGCACATTACAGGCGGTTCTAACTAAGAACCATCTGTGATATTCTTTTGTATTCGTAAATCTATTTCTGTTTATTAGCTACCCTCAGGAAATGCTAGCCATGCCCTCTGAAACAAGCAGAAATACAAGTATATGTATACGGACATTCATTTCAGAAATAAACATATCCAATTCACATTCATTTCAGAAACAAACACATCCATTTTACAAATTAATTGAAAGCGATACTCAATAAAATAGCCATAACTTTTGCATACAGACTTTGTTTTCGACTTTCTTAGACTTGTTTGAAAGCTAATGAAAAATTACATCCAAAAATCAATAAGGGGAGCTTTGATTCATTTTTGAGGCTCCAGAAAAGTGAAATCTCCAAAAAAAACATCGTTTGGAGCCTCAAAACAGCCTTCGAAGTTTTTGGACCCGTTGAACAGCCAAATAGGCCTTGATGTGTAGCCTCCTCTTCATACCTAAGTTCACACAAGGTGCTAGAAGTTAATTTAGTCTATGGATTGAAGTCTTCAAGAAATTAGTAGAAGAAAAAAATCTAGAAACATCAAGATTTATATGATCAAAACCCTAGCTAGCCATCCATTGTGTCACCGACCATGAAGGAGAGGCGGTAGTAGCGTCACCGTGGCATCACAACCAGAGGCAGAGGAGCTTAGGGAGGTAGTTGGCTAAACATTCTATTTTTAAGGGAAAATTTGGCGAGGAGAAGTGGATGAGAAGTGAGAAGAGAGAAGAGGAAATGAGGAGGAGAGGAGTGGAGGAGAAGTGAGAAGAGAGAAGAGGAGAACAGGAAAAGAACAATTCAGAATAAAACTGTCTATGATAATAGGTCATCACAGATGGTTTGATGGTCCATCTTGTAAAACTGTCTGTAGTATTTTATCACTGACGGTTTGTATTGAACCGTCTGTGATGACGTGTCCAGGATGACCCTTTTTGTAGTAGTGAAATCCTTTGACAAGAGGATAGAAATAGCATAATCCATGGAGATAGAGTTTGTACCATAAATGATTTGGTCTCTAATGGAATCACATGAATATGGGAGTGAACACAAGAACAAAATTGCCAAATATTCATTGTCCATAGAGCTGCCCAAATTTTGATAGTCAAGCACCGCCTTGTTGAATTTATCAATATATTGCTTGATAAGAGTGCCTTCTTGCATACGCATCCTAAACAAGTGCATCATGAGGTAGAAATTGATAGCGGAAATAATCACGCATGAAATAGTTATTAATCTGGGAGATAACACAGGTTACATATATAGGGCACCAACTGAATCAATCTACCTCAGGAGTTATAGCAACAGAATCAAGAGGGAGATACGGTGGTTGGCCCGGCGTGATTAACGCATGGTTGTCTAACAATATGTATGTCTAACACCCCCCCCCCCTAGTCTAAGCGTCGGTGGAACAGACATTTAGACTAGATCGAAACTCCTGAAACACGGAGGTAGGCAGGCCCTTGGTGAATATGTCAGCAAACTGAGAGGTCGTCGGTACGTGGAGGACCCGGACGGCACCAACTGCAACACGCTCACGTACGAAGTGGAGATCAATCTCAATATGCTTCGTTCGTTGATGTTGGACGGGGTTCATCGACAGGTAGATAGCACTGACGTTGTCGCAGTAGACAAGGGTGCTCTTCGGAAATGGACTGTGAAGCTCCTGCAAAAGCTGACGGATCCAGGAGGCCTCGGCAACGCCATTAGCAACAGCCCTGTACTCAGCCTCGGCACTGGAACGAGAAACTGTGTCCTGCCGCTTCAACGACCAGGAGACCAGATTGTCACCAAGGAACACGGCATAGCCTGAGGTGGACTTGCGCGTATCGGGACAGCCAGCCCAGTCGGCGTCGGAATAGACCACAAGGTCTGATGGCGCAGATCGTCGAAGGAGCAGACCATAATCAAGAGTGCCATGGAGATAGCGCAGGATGCGCTTGACGACAGACAAGTGAGGCTCACGGGGATCATGCATGTGGAGACATACCTGCTGGACGGCATAGGAGATATCTGGTCGAGTGAAAGTCAGATACTGCAGAGCCCAACAAGATTGCGATACTGAGTAGGATCACGGACTGGAACACCAGCCGTTGCTGAAAGCTTAGCATGAGTGTCGACTGGAGTACTGCACGGCTTGCAACCAGCCATGCCTGCCCGCTCAAGAACGTCGAGTGTGTACTGGCGCTGAGACAGGAACAAACGACCAGAACACCGTTGCACTGAAATACCCAGAAAATAATGAAGGGCGCCTAGGTCCTTCATGGAGAACTCTCGCTGCAAGGCTGAGATGGTCTGACTAAGAAGGGCAGCACTGGAAGCCGTGAGTACAATATCATCCACGTATAGCAGCAGGTAGGCTGTCTCATATCCCCGGCGATAGACAAAAAGGGAAGTGTCGGACTTGGCCTCGACAAATCCAAGAGTGAGCAAGTAGGAGGCAAAACGAGTGTACCATGCACGGGGAGCCTGTTTCAGTCCGTAGAGAGACTTGTTGAGGCGGCAGACATGATTCGGACGAGCAGTGTCGACAAAACCAGTAGGTTGACTGCAGTAGACTGTCTCTGTCAACGCACCATGGAGGAAAGCGTTCTTCACATCAAGCTGATGAATAGGCAAGTCCTGAGAGAGGGCCAAAGACAGAACCGTACGAACAGTGGCAGGCTTAACGACGGGGCTGAAAGTCTCATCATAATCGACACCAGGGCGCTGTGTAAATCCGCGAAGGACCCAGTGAGCCTTGTACCGATCCAAAGAACCATCGGCGTGGAACTTGTGACGAAAGATCCACTTCCCAGTAACCACGTTTGCACCAGGCGGGCACGGAACAAGGTCCCATGTGTTGTTGGAGAGCAGTGCAACATACTCTTCCTCCATGGCAGCACGCCAGGAGGGGTCCGCGAGGGCGGCACGGTACGTCGTCAGAATGGGAGATAGCGACGAAGCCTGGAGAACTGCGGGTTGGCGGAATCCATGCTTCCCACGAGTGGCCATCGGATGCTGATTCACCACGGGGGGAATAGGTACAGCCCGTGGTGGAAGAGGCGCAGGGAGGTGCGAGCGACGAGTGTAGACTCGACTGAACTCCCGGACGGGCGGCACAGGCGAGACCGTGGCCGTGCCGGGTGCAGCAGGCAAGGCCGCACATGTGTCGGGCGACGGGGCCGCGCGTGGCATCGGCTCGGGCGACAGGGCCGCGTGTTGCGCGGGCGACGGACAGGCCGGATACGAGGCCGCGCGTGGCGCATGCGCGGGCGATGAGTGGTCCAGGGGGCCAGGCGTGCCAGCCGCAGCCACACTTGGCGCTGGGGGAGTAGCCGCCGTGGCACTTGGGTAATCTACAGGGAGAGAGCGGTGTCCAACGGGGAGGACCTGCATCTCAAACTCAGCCAAAAAATCAAGGTTAGTAGATGACGACGACGCCATGTTGGAAAAGGGGAACGACGTTTCATCAAATGTGACGTGGCGAGAGATGAGCACGTGATTTGATGAAAGATCGAGACATCGGTAGCCTTTGTGAGTCGAGGAGTAGCCAAGGAAGACACAAAGGGTAGAGCGGGGGGAAAGCTTGTGAGGAGCTATTGCCGACAAGTTCGGATAACAGGCGCATCCAAAGACACGGAGGTGGGCATAGGAGGGGGTGAGTGCTGAAAAGAGCAAAATGAGGGGTGGCGAAGGCCAGAGTTTTAGTGGGAAGACGGTTGAGCAAGTATGTGGCAGTGTGAAGACCCTCGACCCAATAGGAGGCGGGAAGGGAGGCCTAGAAAAGCATGGAGCGCACAATATTATTGATGGAACGTATGATGCGCTCGGTCTTACCATTCTGCGGAGACGTGTAAGGACATGACATCCGCAGCAGGACGCCATGGGTGAGGAAGAATGACCAGGAGGACGAGTTGTCAAACTCGCGACCGTTGTCACACTGAACGCTCTTGATGGTGCAGCCGAACTGGGTCGTCACATAAGAGAAAAAGTTGGCCAAGGTGGAAAAAGTATCGGACTTAAGACGCAAAGGAAACGTCCAAAGGAAGTGAGAGCAATCATCAAGAACGACTAGATAGTACTTATAGCCGGAAACACTCGCAACGGGAGAGGTCCACAGATCGCAGTGAATCAAGTCAAAATTCTTGATAGCTCGACACGAAGAATTATCAAAGGGCAAACGAATGTGACGTCCAAGTTGACAAGCGTGGCATATAGAGTCACTAGTGTTTTTATTACAAGAAATAACTGAGGAACTAGTGAGTTTGGATAGGGCCTCGTGCCCAGGATGGCCAAGACGACGATGCCAAATGGCGGCGGGTGCGGCAGCAGTGAGGGCACATGGCACAGAGGAAGGTGCTGGCAACTGCAGGGAGTAGAGCAGCCCGGAGCTATTGCACCTGACGATCACATTCTTGGAACGAAGATCCTTCACAGAGAGGCCAAGAGGATCAAACTCGATAGAACAGTTATTATCAACAGTGAACTGACGCACAGATATAAGATTTTTAATAATGTCAGGGGCAACAAGAACATTATTAAGATAGAAGGGGCCAGGTAAAACTGTGTGACCAGAGGATGTGACAGGTAAGATAGACCCATTGCCAACAATGATAGATGAATGAGATGAGGAACGAGGTGGACGGAACAAGGAGATGTTATCGGTGTCAGGTGTCATGTGGTTGGAGGCGCCGGAATCGATGACCCAGTCGGTGACAGCAGGGGGATTAAGAGTCGCCGTGCTGAAGGAATTAGCCAACGACTGTTGATCCCAGGAGCCAGACCATGGGCTCCAAGACGGCGACGGGGCCGGAACGGGCTGCTGCAGAAAAGGACTGGGGTGCTGCACAGCCAATGGCCCAGGGAGGTATGGGCGGTGGTAAAGGCACCGGCAGGCCGTACAAGGCTGGGGCGACCAGGCTGTACGGCGCGGAGGCGGCCAGCATGGCCTACTGCTGGGGGGCCAGCCCAGACCGCGGGGGCGCGGGCGGCTGAGGGGGTCCGCGCTGCTGATGATGTTGCGCGCGGGGGGTCGGACCCGGCCACATGGTGATTTGGCTCGTCCACGGGTTGTAGATGGACGGCCAAGGGGCGCCGCCGCCCTTGCCACCGTTGTTGCGTCGACAACGCCGGCTGGAGCCGGAGCCGCCCCCGGTGGGAGCCGGCGAGGAGGCGCTCGCAGGGGTGCCTGAGGAAGCTGGCGGGGCGCCAGGCCCTTTGGGTGCAGAGGTGACGAACGCGGTGGAGGGCGCCGTGGGAGGGTCGGCCCATGGAGAGTTCCTCGAGGAGGAGATCGTTGCGGACCTCGCTGAAGGTGGGAAACGGGAGGGAGCGCTTAAGGAGGGCCTTCATGTGGTCGTACTTCTCGTTCAAGCCCCGGAGGACATTGAGGACGAGGGTGCGGTCGTGGACGACCTCGCCAAGGTCGCCGAGGGCATCGGCCATGCCCTTCATCTTGCGGTAGTAATCGCTGACGGAGAGCTCGCCTTGGACGAAGGCGCGGAACTCGGCATCAAGATGGAGCGCGCGGGTCTCACGGTTCCCAAGGAACTGCGCCTCGATGCCAAGCCACGCGCCGCGCGCGGTGCCACCCTTGACACGCACAGTCTCCATGAGGTCAGAGGTGACCGTGCCAAAGATCCAGGAGAGGACGCCGGCGTCCATGCGCCGCCAGGACGGAACGTCCGAATGAGCGGCGTCGGAGAGTACGTGGTCGGCGAGGGCGTAGCGTTCGAGGGTGAGGAGGACGAGATCGCGCCAGCGATTGTAGTGGGAGGAGAGAGGGTCCAGAAGCACAGGCACGAGGGCCTTAATGTTCTGGACGCCCGCCGCCTGGGCGTGGAGGTTGGCAATGGTGGCGGCTTCGTAGAGGTCGGGGCCGTCGCCGTCGTCGTCCGTGGGAGGCAGCTCGATGAGGTCGCGGGCAGCAGCGGCCTGGCGCGCGAGTTCAACGGCGGCCACACGCTCCTTCTCCAGGTTGGCGAGGGCGGCACACATGCGAGTCTGCGCGAAGGTGGCAGCCTGGGCAGCGGCCTCTGCCGCGGCGACGAGCTCCGCACGGGCTTTGGCGGCCTCCGCGTCCGGAGCAGTGGCGTCCTCGAGCGCCTTGGCAGCTGCGTCGGCAACGCTGGGCGAGAGGGTGGGCGCCATGCGAAGGAAGGTAGCCGACAACTCAAACCATACATCATCAACTTAAGCAAAGAAATTAATAGCAACCAAGATGAAAACTCAAATCATCTCATATGGCAAAGAGAATACCAAACCAAGAGGAGACACCAAGATTTACATGGAAACCCCTCACGGAGAAAAACCACGGGCGACAACGAGATGATTCTCCACTGTAAAAATTAGAACCAACAAGATGGGGAGGCTCCAAATCTCCAATCTTCTCACTCAAATTTGTGGATTTGGTGGCAACAAAGGATCTCCTCCTTTCTCCCTAACCCTAGCTCTCTCTCAAGCCAAAATGGAGAAGTCCTCTCTCTGGTTTGGGTGGGCTTTGGCCTTAAAATGGTAGATTTGCATAAAAAGCCCCTAAGGTTGAGAAATATTACAAACAACTCATATTTCAGCCTACAACATGCCTAAGCAATGTTTTGCATGATAAATGAGCCAAAATGCTTTCAAATGGTGAAATGAGGAGTTGCACATTATCACAGAACAGAATTCCATCTTTTTATTATAAGCTTGCTTCTACATCTTTTTAGCAGGCTGACGGTACTCAAGTTACAGGAACAAATTTGAAAGCTTTCCGACTTACATTTTGTAAGTCAATATAGAATTCCTAATGTTCAAGCTATGAGTTCTGAAATTTTGAAAGCTTTTGGCATGGAAACATGGAGGATGGGGGAATTTGATCTCGAGTTCTATGAATTGAAAATCCCCTAGCCTTTACTTTTTACATGTATTGGGTTATCCAGTGAGAAATTTTCAGCAATATATAGGTCTTTGCTATTGACAAACAGTAAATTTTCCCCTCCATTTTTGTTACTGAAATGTTAAAACAGACTACATATATCTAAATTTCCAAAACCTACCAATAGAGCCCTATTTCCCCTGTGGCTCTGCATTTTTCATTTAGTTGTCATTTTTTGATTGACATTTTATAATTAATGCAGATATGGTGAGAATGTGCTAGAAGCTAAGAAGAATCCTAATTGGATATGTCCAGTCTGTCGCGGCATTTGCAATTGCAGTATCTGCAGAACTAAGAAAGGATGGTTCCCAACTGGTTGTGTGTATAGAAAGGTACAAATACTAAAACACGTATCCTTTTAGAATAAAGTGCCATTTGAAGTCAAAGTGATTTAACATTTATTCATTGTAGTTATTTTGTAATGATCAAAAGGGGAGAAAAGTTAGAAAACTTAACAGTGGACTGTATCACAGCAGGTCAAAGTCATGATCATTAAGTGGGGTTCTAAAACTCCAGTGCGCATATTTCATTTTGTTATCATGATCATTAAGTGGGGTTCTAAAAATCTAGTGTGCATATTTCTTTTTTTTTTATTGCTCCGACGGTTCTGAGCAAACAGGCATGTTCCTTCATGAAGGTTGTAAGCCTTGGTTACAAATCTGTGGCACACTATCTCGTTGAAACACGGCGAGCACCAGCCAACTCAGCAGATTCAAGCTCAGCTGACTCCTCGAACAAGTTGCCATCTACCAAATCAGCAACCCCATCCATTTCTGAACATGCACCGGCTGCCAAGCAGGGACTAGAGGATGTACAAATTGGCAGGAAAGTTAACCAGAACGAAGGAACTGACAACCAAGTGAAGAGTCCTGCAGATGGCTACATGGATGACAGCAGAAGCGAGTCTGTGTTGACATCTTCTCTCGATTGTCAGGCTAAGAATCAGGACATTGGGTGTGTCACTCCGCCTAAGCCAGCGCCAAAGAAGAGGAAGTTGATTGAACGAAGCCCTGACTATGTTGCAAGCAGACTGCGTTCCCGCTCCAGCAAGTCATGAGCCCCTGATCTTATTAAGCATGGTGACTCTTTTTGCTGCCAGTGTGCATGGTTATTACCTTTTGAGATGGAGAACTGGTTTACTGACCTACGGTTTAGGTTCATTTACAGCCAGTTCATGGTGCATTTTGCGTTCGATCGTCGTTTATTGGCAGTAGGTGACTGTGCTGCCACTCTTTTGCAAAGTTGTGTTACAGCTTCAAACACTGACGGCCGTGCCACACTGCGGCCGTGCCTAGTGTGGATTTGCTATGAACCTGCTTTCTGTTGTAAGGTTGATACTCTAATTAATCGCAGTGGCGTGTCTGCTTAATGTTTAGTTCATGACGTGTGAGTGCCTGTGCTGTGCTACTGAGATCTACAAAAAATATTCTGTTCCTGTTGGGTCCAAGAGGAGAGAGAAGCTCTTGGAGACTCTCTCAACACTGTACAGTTTTTTTTTTTTTTTTGGAAAATAACACTGCACGAAGTTGTCTCCAACCAAATTTGCTTACCGTTGCCTCAAGACTTAAGTCAGCTTCCTGCCAATTAAAAAACTGCATGGCCTCACCTGTCAGCTAGGATGGATGGCAGTTGGAGCAGGAATTGGGAATTTGGGATGGATAGCGGTTGGAGTAAAGAATTTTTCTTTTTTAATTATAATTGTGAGCTACTGCCTTCATACACCACAGTTGGCTTAGAGGCTCGATCCTAACTTAGAGGCTACTAGCAGCAGAAGCACTGTGCCACGCCACGCTAACTAACGCATGGATCAGAGCAAAAGAGCCGACAATTTGTGGGGAGCTTTTTCTGAAAAAAATCAAGGACCTATACATAAGTTAGGACAAATGAAGTTTTTTTGGCAAAAAATCAAAGACCCGTACGTATTTTCAGGAAAACCGCTTGGCTTTATCAAGCAGAAGTGCAACGCCACACCGCGCTAGCTAACACGTGGACCGAAGCAAAAGAGCAAACAACTCGTGCGGAGCCTTTTCTAAAAATCAAGGATATGTACGTAATTCAGAAAAAGTGAAGGTTTTCTCTGAAAAACCAAGGACCTGTACATAATTCTGAGAAAACTGCGAGGCTTTATCTTGTAAAAGGAGGGCCTTCTTGAAAAACCAAGGAACAATTCATAATTTCATAAAAAATAGAGGACCTTTTCGTGAAATGATAACGTGGTTGGGCCATATCCACAAAAACTAAGGAGCTACACATGATTTCACAGAAAGTGGAGGGCCTATTCGTAATGAAGGCTGATGTGGCATGACTCCCTGGGGCCGAATCCCCAGGCATAATGTAGGTAGTATTTAGCCTTTAAACACTATAGATGTTCTTATAGATAGGCAATATGAATTTGTCTATTCTCTAAGATTGGGTTCTTGTCCTTATAGATAGGCAATATAAATTTGTCTATTATCTAATATTGGATTCATTTGACTGAGACCTTTAGTTCTCGAACAGAAACTCAAAATATATGGCTGGAATTGATAACATTTATTGCTCTCGTTTCAAATGGATTCAGCTTTTTTGGCTTCTAAAATTTGGCTTTCTTTTTTTCTTATTCCTTTGCATTATCCCAAAAGATTTAGCAGTGTTTTCTTTTTAAATAATTTTTTTACTATTTTTTCTGATTTTTTTGACTCATAAAAAGCTAACAATCGCTACAGTAAAAAGTCTACACAAAAAAGCCAAAAGCCCAGGCTTTCATCCCTTTGGAGCACAAATAAGCAATCCTCCATGTTTTCTTAAAAAGCATGGTACAAAATATAAACCAAAGTCCTAGTGGCAAATCTAAGATTTGTAGGATGGATATTCGAACTTTAGAGCTAGGTTATTCGGATACATCGATACCAATATACCGATACCGTGGCACATCATTTCGCCCAAAACATCGATACAACAATACATGTATATAGATATAATAAAAATACAATAAATATAGAAATTAATGATTTCTTATAAGGAAATAGGCGACATAAGACGAGCATAATGGCATGAATTAAACAGCAAATTATAGAGATTAATGACAGTTGCATACCTTGCTAATTCTATAATTTTTTTTGCTCTTTTTCCTATCAGCAAGAACATCCCATCTAAGAGGAAGTTGTATCCTTCCATGGAGCAAAAGACGGCAAAAAGTAGCATGTAAACTAAAGATAAAAACATATTAATCCAAGCAAAACACGATGTATTAAGTAAACCAAGTATAATTCAGTGATTAAACTCCACCTTATTCCCAAGCCTTGGAGAGATTTGTGTGTGTGTGTGTGTGTGTGAGAGAGAGAGAGAGAGAGAGAGATTGACATACTAAGCCAACCATGGAAAACTTCAATTTGTGTGGAATTGCAGTTTCAAATGTCAACCTTGCAACTCAACCACAAATTATTAGGATGGGATCTATCTGGTGCAACAACATTTCGTATCTACGAAGAAGCAGCTTAGCTAAAATAGTGAGAACTTTAACCCAGACAAGTGGATAAGAAAAAAATAAAGATTGAAGAAAATACCTCCAAGAATCACATTCAGAGCTCAGAATAATTGTGGGGATTTTGATGCTCTTAATAAGCTCGGCAGGAAAGAAATACTGGGAAGAGCAACATTATGTCAACAAATGAACTTATCAACACACTAAGGTAACAAACATTAGCGTGGGAAGTAAATCGAACAAGACAATGGGAAACTACCTCTGTTAGTTCCTTCTCGCAATGTGCCATACAAATCAATGCACCATAAAACCCAACAATGTCTACAAACTACATATTTGCTCAAGATCTTGCCCAAATGCCTAACCTGTCTAACAAACCTGCATAAAAATCACATAACTGTAGGTCCATTCAGCATCTCTCATTCTCTCAGCCACAAGAACAACGCATCAAGCACTGAAGCGCACATTGGGAAAGAAGGGGAAAACATTTGACTATCTCATAATGTTTGCTAATCTGAGTGATTGTCTAATCAATCTGATGATCTCTACTGACTCTACACAAAAACCTTGATAAAACAACACACACAGGCCATGTTTGCAAGTAATAAGTTCAACATATTAAACTAAATAACTAATGGTAATGCTTTCATCCTCTGGCCAGCCAGTAAATCTGTAAATGGATGAAGCCTGAAGAATGAAGATCTATGCCACCCCCTCCCCCCCATCTCGATCTGCGTATATGAAATTGCGAACTAAGAGAGAGAGAAATTGACATAGTCATGCAAGGGCCAGGGGGACTGGAAACTAGGGCAGGCCGCAAGCGACTGGCGGCGCGCAGTCACCGATGGCGAAGGCGGAGGCATGGTCACACGGAGTCTAGCCAGAGCCCGGGTGAACGGCAGGCGGCATTGGTCAGCTAAGAGCCCGGGAGGACAGGAACGAGAGGCACAATCGCACAGAGCTACGGAGCCGCACCACGGAGTACTAAGAACTAAGGCCCTGTTTGGAATGCGGGAATTTTTCCCTATTCCTGCGGGAATTGAACTGTTTCCTGCAAAATTCCTGTGAAATTCCTCTGTTCCAAACAGGCCCTAAGGAATGGAGTGAGTAGCCACTACCCACTACTGAGATGGTGAGATGGAGTGACTAGTTATGGTTAGAGTGGTTAGCCGCCACCCTCCCTCCCGGTTTGGTTGTTTGGTGGTTTGGGGATCACCGGCTCGGGCTTACTGTGCAAATGGGCTAGGTCTGCTAGCCAGTGATGGATGCAGCGAGTGGGCCAAATAATCCCGGTGGCTATTTAGGCTGATTGGGTACAAATATAGCTAATTTGACCAAACTAAATATATATGTATGTATTATACCTTATATGTTAGAAATAATCTTGACTTCGAGTCCAAGACGTGGTAGAGTCCGTCCGTGTGTAACTTAAGTTGAAGTTGTGTCCAACTTGAAGTCCGAATACATATACGAGTAGGAGATTATTAGCCTATATATTGAGGAGGCTTGTAGCCAATTTTGTAAGAAAATCAAAGAAAAGGGAAAGCAAATAAGAGAATAGAGAAATTCATAAATTCTCCTGTGTTCTCTCAGTTTATTTGCAATGTGTGTGTTTTCTCCTAGATCAAAGTTTAACAAGTGGTATCAGAGCCTAAGCGAGAACCGAGTCACTGGAAAAATCGTCTTGCCGATTCCATTTTCAGCGCGCCTCACGTGGCGCTCCTAAGGTGCACGTCGCTCGTCTTCGCGCAGCTCTCCTGAGAAAAAGATGCGCGTAGCACGTCCTTCCGTTCCCTCGGTCCAAGAGCCACTTCAAAGTAACCCGAGATCTTGATCCGTGCTCAAGATCATGTCGCATTCTCCAGGAAGTGGTGTCACCGGTGACGAGGCATTATCCAATATGATGGCGAAGGAGAGTTCCGCTATCTCGCTGCATTATCCGATGCTCACGACGAGCAATTATGCAGCATGGGCAATCAAGATGAAGGAGTCATGAAGGCTCAAGTAGTGTGGGATGCGATCGAGAACGGCAACGTCGATGTACACAAGCATCAAATGGCATTGGCGGCCATCTATCAGGGCATCCTAGAGGAAACACTCTTCCTACTGGCTGAAAAGGAGATGGCCAAAGATGTGTAGGAGGCATTAAAGATGATGCATCTTGGTGCCAGTCGTGTGAAGGAAGCAAAGGTATAAACTCTCAAGACCAAGTTTGAGGTGCTGCATATAAAGGAAACGGAGTCGATCAATGACTTCGCCGTCCGGTTGACGATCATCGTCAACAAGATTCAGGCCCTTGGCGAGAAAGTGGAAGAGTTGTACGTAGTGAAGAAATTGCTTCGTGCTATTCCATCACAGTTTCTCCCAATTGTTTTAATCATAGAGCAATTTGGAGACCTAAAGACAGTGACCATGGAGGAGGCCATCGGTCGTCTTAAGGCATATGAGGAACGCATCCACGACAATAGTAACAAAGGCAACGAACAGCTCCTGTTGACCCATGCTGAGTGGGAGATCCGATCATCGAAACGTGAAGACAAGAACACTTTCAGGGGTGGTGGCCAAGGCCGTCAGAATCAAAAGTTTGATAAGGCAAAAGTGAGGTGTTATAATTGTAATGATTATGGACACTTTGCTTCAGAATGCCCCAAGCCGAAGATGAAGAAAGTGTTTGTTGCTGAAGTGCTTAGTGATAATGAATCAACAGTGTTCTGATGGTGAGTTGAGTCTGGGACGTCAAGAAGATGTGTCGCCATCCAAACTCAAGTAAGGTGAAAAGAAATCGGAACGTTGAGAAGATGTATCACCATTCTATATCAAGTATGAGTTTAGTAAGTCGTAGTTGAGACCGACTGCCTCAATGTTTTAGAATCTTTGCATCTGGATGAACCTGTGCCAGTTGAGTTGAGTTTCTACATGTAGCTTGCATGTAGAACGCTTCATGTGGAGGCGTAGCTGGTAGTTCATAATGCATTGAGACTAAAACTAAAGTATGTCAAATCAAGATTAAGGGGGAGATTGTTAGAAATAATCTTGACTTCGAGTCCAAGACATGGTAGAGTCTGTCTCCATGTGTAACTCAAGTTGAAATTATGTCCAACTTGAAATCCGAATACATATACGAATAGGATATTATTAGCCTATATATTGAGGAGGCTTGTAGCCAATTTTGTAAGAAAATCAAAGAAAAGGGAGAGCAAATAAGAGAATAGAGAAATTTAGAAATTCTCATGTGTTCTCTCAGTTTATTTGCAATGTGTGTGTTTTCTCCTGGATCAAAATTTAACATTATATATAGCGGGTTTTTGCCAAAATTTTTGGATATTCAGCTGAACACTTATGAACCATTGTAGATTCACCCCTGCAGAGGCCAACAACAAATCCTAACCCAAGCGCAAGGTGAAAGTAGAACATTGGGTCAGAGCCATGTGCAGCTGTTCTCTTGTGATCACCGTTACCTTGCTTTGATGCAATAAGAATAAGAGTAAATCAACCAAATCAAGGAGATTCCATAAGAAAAGAATAAAGTTGATGCATTACTACTTAATAATAAAGGTTTTATAAGCCCTTCACCTGGAAAACAAGAAAGCATACCATAACACTCGCACTTCTTAAACCCTAATCCTAAAACACTTGGCTAGAATGAGGAGGGGTTGGATGATTAACTAGCAAGTTTCTATCCCAATATGTTAAATAGATACGGCAGGGCATTTTCTTTTCAACTTCTAAAAGCTGTTTTTCGGTTTTTCTATAGTAACTAGCTTTCAAACGGAGTGTCTTTTCAAGGCGGTGTCTACAAGTTGATTGTAATACACACTATAGTGACTTCATTTATATTAGCTAAAACCGTACGCGAGTTTCTGTTACTCCATACTGTCTCTCATGAACAGCCCAAAAGGCATAAGTCGTAGCCATAAGCCGAAACTAAAAAGAACAGGCCCACAATCAGTTCACATCTGACCCTAATAGATACTATCCACTAGCATATATGGGAAAAACCCATTAACCTCACACAACATGGGTTTTACGTACACATTTATGCATGTTTTCAAAGCACATGAGCTCAAATCTGCTAAGTTTTCATACTTTGATCCACTTGACCATTTCAGCTTTTCCTTGACTTAAACTACTTTCTTAAGCACTGCTCAAGTACAGTGGTTTTGATCCAATATAGTTTCCAGTATTTAGCCATCTTACCAAAATACTCTTCTTTGACCCGATCTTTATCTTCTTTACAAGCAATCGCCATATTTGCCATATATAGATGCACCACTGACTTGCCAATCATTGGCAAGTCTCTCATGTTTCGGTTTCACTGAACTACGACTCACTTGGACTGATCAAGCCACATGGTACAACCTATCGATTGAACTTTTCCTTTAATATTTCCCATCTACCTTGTGTCATACTTGAACTCAACCATCTCACCTGGTATCTTTAATCATTCTAGGCCTCAGCTCCTCCATGAGCGTAGTCCCGATCCTCACTGTTGACTATAGTTGACTCCAAGCCTCTTTGCACATCCAAGACAAAGAAATCGTTTCCAGGCACAAGTTCTTCATAAATTGACCCACGTTAGTCAAAACATGTTGCATGCAACACATGCACTGACCAAACACAATTGAAATCAACCCATGACCAGAATTCCTAAAATAGCAAGTTTTAGCCAAAGCAAAACCTTCTGGCTGGTCAGACCACTAGCTCCAACCAGTATAACCGCTGGGCCGACCGATCTTACCGATAACCACCCAAATCTCATCTCCTCTAATTTGGCAATGGTTCATCACAATAAAATCGTAAACCTTTTCACATGGTCCTTCAGTGATGGACAAAAAAACGTGTAGAGTATAAAGTTCCATACCTGTAGAGCATGTTCTTTTTGGGCTATGGCTTATGACTTTTAGTTTTGGTTTATTAGTCTAATAAATAGTGATTGTTAAAAGAAATTAAAGCCAAAAGCTGGCTGAAAAGCTGAAAAGAACGAAGACGTAGTACAATTCTCGTATTGATCCATAAAATCTTCACCGTTACAATTGACCACCAACAATTGACAGTGTAAATATTTCTCTTTTTACTACCAACAAATATGGTAATATTTAGTCCTTAAAAGCGAATATGGTGGCTTTATTTTTCTTTGCCCTTTGTTTTCAATAATATAATAGATAACACAATGGAAAGTACACGTGTAAGTCATTGTGCAGTGCATGGTGGAATCCTGGATTTTCAAATGTGGAGCTTACTAGCTTAAACTTTCTAGTTTATGGATGGGTTATTTTTGGCGGTAGCTTATGACTTATAGCTCCTAAGGTTTATGGTTTTTGATTCTAGCGCGAGCGCTTATGTGAATGAACCGAATACCAGTAAATCGTTTTAAAAAAGCTGTCCTAATAAGTCGCTTCAAAACGATGGTTAAGAAATCGTCTCGTTTGTTTGTTTCAGAAAAACTATAAATCATAAATTGAAAAGCACTTGACTATGTGTTGTGGGGGGTGGGGGGATGCAGAATAACTACATGAATTGTACACAGAAAGGATAGCACCCCTAGCGCGCACAAGAAAAATTGGCACTTGAGCAATAGATTTTTGTCATTTTTGTTTCTGAAAAAAGCACTAATATGAATCGCAGTATTGATTTAGTTTAGGTAATTAATGGTAATAGCATACTTTGGATTTTTATTCTTCACAGAGCAACATATGTATTATCTAGAATGGCCATCCATGGTATCATTCCTAGTTTTAGTTTGTCTGTAACTACACATATGCACTAAATGATTGGTGGGTTTTTTTTAAGTTGTGACTTATGACTGAAATTTTTGAATTCTGAATTGTTCGCGAGAGGCAGTACGCATATGAAAATAGCCGCATGCAATTTTAGCTGATATAGCTGAACTCAGGACAGTTTGTACTACAATCTACCTGTAAGCCTCATCTTAAAAAAAAATACACCGTTTAAATACTAGATATTGTACAATAAAACAAAAGCTATAAACATAAGTGCTAAAGAACCTAGCCGATATATAGGCAAAAGTGCCAACGATCTATTCTCTCTTTCAGATCTAAGTGAAGAGAAACGAGTGTAAAATTAAAGCATGCATGTTACTGCAATAATAGATAGTATATGTATATGTTCGATCATCCATGCAAAATTAGCCATCCGTGGATTTTTTTTTTTTTTGGCAGTAGTTCGGTAATCGGTACGTAGAAAAGACGAAAATGGCCGCTTGGGCTTTTGAAATGGGCGCTCTGTTCATTCAGATGCGATGCAAGACAACGAACGAAACGAATCAGCTCCTGATCATCCATCACCAAAACATTATGTGTGGCTAATTATCCACACCAAAACAGTATGTGAGGCTAATTAGCCACGGGCTGCTGCCAAAAGAAAATTAAACATTTTAATAACATGTGACAAGACTAGCATTCTGCACAAGCCAAATTTGCATCAGTTGCACATCTTTGCCGAAGAAGGCTTGGCTTCTGGTCAAAGATCCGTTTGTCACAAGATATTAATGTAAGACCTGTATTCTTTCTTTCTGACTCTTTGAGATTCCTGATCCAGATTATCACAATGCCACTAAAATTATGCAAACAGAATGACAGGAATCACTGAAGGAAACAAAGCGTCCGTGCTTTAGTATTTTCTTGTCTTACTGTCAATATACAATGGGATCACATGACACGGCAAAGCAAGAAGGAACTTCAGTCTTCAGACAAGTTTCATCTTACCGTACTGTTTCACCTTAAGAAAGAAACAATCCAGAGGGTGTACACCCCTCGCCCAGCAGACACAAGAAACATTTACAATGTGAGAGTAATTGTGTTGTGTCGCAACAAACTTCAAGTGGTAATACACACTAATCACCATTTCTGGAGCAACTCCTTCCATATGCATCAGAAGAATACTGCAGTTGAACCCCATTATGGATAGTACATATCCTGTCTGTGGGTACGTGCTTAGGAGAACCATGTATCTTACTTATCATCCAGTTGTTTGTGTAGAAAGTCAAGAACTGAGTGGCGCTGCAAAAGTACACAACGAAAGTTAGTCCAGAACAATACACAGGAGCACAAAGACGAGAAAAGGTAAAACAGGGGTAAATTTTAGCTACCCGTTGCTCAAGACTAGCTTGTTGAGAATCCAGCTTCAACTTCTCAAGGCATTTAATTGCTTCCTCAAAACCCTCAACTGCCGCATTTTCATTCCCAAGATTTCTATCGACATCCGCAACTTTGGCTAGAGAAGTTGCTAGATCAATGACCTATATCCAACAGTTGCCAGATTGTCAAATAATAGCAACCAAAGCAAACCACACTATGTATGAATCATCTATCTGTTCTATACTTCTATGTAACAGCGTAGTTATAAGAGAACATTTAAAACCCTGTTGAATAAATCAAGCCTACTTGTTCAAAGTCAAACCATACTGTTCTTGGAAGGAACATTTTTAATAGATAACAGAGATTTGTTGTGTAAAAATACTGAAGGCAACCAAACAAGGGAACCTAATATTGACATTTTAGCATTGCAGTTTGTCCAGGAAAACAATAATTCACCTTTGGATCCTAGAAAGGGACAAACTTAACTAAAAATCTGCAGTGAAGCACGTTTTTCATCCACTTTGCATGAAAATGATTTGTTCAAGTCAAAGATCCACACCAAAGCACAGGTCTAAGGCCCGCCTAGGTCGTTGGTCGTTCTCACACGGGCGATACTGCCGCTGTGTAAGGGTGGAGCAGGGGTTCGGGGTTTTTCTCGATCTGCATGAGAAGATCTTCTTCTTAAGTTAACGCCCGGGGGGCCGTCTTACCCCCCGTAGGTCGAGTTATTTAAAATTCTGTCCTGCCCACTTCCTGAGCATTTGGTTTTACTGCTCACTACTTTATCCTTCCCTTTCTCATCACAATGTAACACATTCCAGTTCAATAACATTGTCCAAAAAAGAAATAGCTGGAATGATTTTTTTTCAAACAAATTCCACTGGTAACGAAAAGATCACCAACTAAGGAGTAGGGACAAAAGAGAAGGATGCATAAGGTTCCATCAATTTAATGTCTAAGACATAACTATCTTGCTTGCATTTATGCTTAATCTTAAATTCTTAATTGACACCATAGCAATTACCTGGGAAGCCACATGTGAGTGCTCTTTTATTGCATTTCTGCGAACATCCAATGAACGGGCATAATAACTTCTTGCAGATTGTAGGTCCCCGTCATAGTAGCGAAGGTCTCCAATTTTATTTAGTGAAACTGAAAGCGTATGGACCAACTGTGGATGAATGCAAAAGTTAAATCAACAGAAGGAACTTCTTAATTACATTACAATGGTACTAAAATTGAATACAACCTCGAGATCCTTTGTGGGCAACTTCGAGAGGAACTCAGCACTTTCTTCATAGTAAGTGATCGCTGAAGGAGCATCTCCCAAGGTCCGACTGAAAAAACACAGTACAATGATGAGGACGAGGGGGGAAGTAGTGTGCAATGAGTTTAGTTATCAACAAACAAAGTAAAATAAGATCTAATTGTCACTATGATAATGTGTAATGAATATAATGAAAGGAACGAGTGTACAACACACTAATTGGATAAAGCTGAGTCAGAATATTATAACAGACTGAAAGAAAAAAACTATTCAGTACTAACACAGAAGCAGAATGGGGGTCATCAGAGACATATGACAGGCCCTGTGACTTTTATATAAGTAGGTACCAGACATCATGACCAGAACTAGGATCTTGCTAACTGACTATTACACAAGCTATCAGCCTGTGATTGGCACCAGGCCACCAGCTTGCTGCCTGGTGTAGGACATGGTTAATGGTTTTCCACTTTTCCCAATTGTGAATGTACCATACAAACAAGTTGCAGCCAGCCTGTAACTGGCATAACTATCAGCTTAAAACCCTGCTAGAGACCCCTCTGTGAATCAGTTAGTCTGCACAAACCATGAGTAATGCAAATCGGCTCACATCTGATGTGTCATTCTAAAGTAGGCATGCATCGAGATACAGCATTGTTTAATTCTTTAATGAAAAGAACAATAAACTTAGCTATAGTGAGATTTGTCCTTTCATTTTTTTTAAGGAAAAGGCAACATCTAGTCAAAACATAGAACAATCAGATACTAGAATACACGAGTAAGAACTATTCTCTGAAAGATCAACTCAATATACAATCGAACTATCATAGGCCAATCCGCAGAAAAAATCGTGCTGATGTGCTATCTTAGACTAGAATGGGCCCTTATGCTGCATAGCAGACACAAAGCACTGAAGTTTTCTTTCTTTCTTTTCTTTCCTTCCTTTTTTTCTTTTTTTTAGGAAAGCTACAGCTATTTAAAAGTTAGCATATTCGGGTATTACAATACATGAATAAGAATTGTTATCTCAATTAGTAAAAACATGCAAGAACTTAACTCAATACATGATCAACATATCAACAGCAAGTTCACAGAAAACTTCTTGCTCATTTGCTGTCATAGACTAGAATGGGGGCCTTGCGCATGACAGACAAAGCACCGAACCTCCAGAATACAGCCAACAGCTAATAAGAAGTAAAAAATCTGGTGGGATATACCAACAGTACATTTCCTAGTTTGATTTCCAGAGTTAAGTTTCTTAGATTGCAAAGAGAAACAACTAGCAAGGAGCAATAGTCAAGAGAAAAGGGCCATACTAGCAGTCCCCAAGCATTCCTAACACAGCTCCAAGCTGAGAACATAGGTCTAGGTTATCTTCTGAAGATTTCAATTCCTCCCTGATGTCTTCTGCACAAATACTTAGCCTCGACTTTGCACTTTCAATGTTCTGAGCACGAAAAGCCTGGAGGTGTGGAAGTTAGAAGCATTGTCATAACATCAATACCATCAAGAAATTAACAGAATGAAGAATGATAAGTTATTTAAATTTCACATGTTAAAGAGCTCAAGGTAAGAGGCTAATGGAGTTGCTTTGGTTACTGACCCTCATAGCTTGCTGCACCAGAAAAGCACCTCTCTCCATGGAAACATCCTCATATATGACCTTGTTCTTGCCATCTGCCACTTCCTCATCCCCTGCAGAGTGGGATCTCTTGATTCGGGCATGGCCGTCAATGAAGCGATCAACAAGGGCTTGAAGCTCGGCATCGGGCTCAATCCCCTCTATATCAGCACCACACAATGGGCAGTCCTTAAAGCGCGATATACATGCCCTGCCAAGGCAATCAGATCAGAACCTATCTAGGCAAAGGAAACACAAAGTGTGTTTGATCTAGATGCAAAGCGCAAGGCGCACTTGCAGAACTTATGTGAGCACGGCATGCATTTGCTGCTTTCATGGAGCAGTGCCTGGCAGACCATGCAGCTGAGTGGACCGAGCTTGAACGTGTTGGAGTCATAGCCAAAGGGGCACTTTGGGGGCACCATGCGAGGATTGGTACTCTTTTCTTCGGCATGGTCTGCGCTTTCCTTGTGGTCAGCACCGCTGTGATTCTTGCCGGTGACAGGGCATACGGTGCCGCCGCTGTTCTTGTCGGATTTGACGGGGCATACACCGCCACCAGCAGTAGCTTTTGCGAAAGGGCAGAGGGAGCTCATAATTCTTTATTCGTTCGTTCCCTGTAAACATCAAGAACTTGGAGGTGATTCCTAATTACATAGCAAGATTGCAAGAGCAATTAAAATTGGTCATTTCTAGTTTGTGCAGTAGGAGCTCAAGCGTGTGCTAGCCCTAATCAGGGGGGACCTAACGTGGGGCATGGGGGTTCAGTTGAACACCCAACAATGGGAAATAAACTGCTCCTATTAGTACTCCGCCGCGCAACAAACTGCATGGATTGGAGAATCCATCCTAGAAAGAAAGATTTGGATGAGATTCCTCACAACAAAGAAAAGATACCCCACGAGGATGCTGACAGGGGATCCCCGGCTGGAGCTCACCGCGCCGGCCGCCGGAGAAGGTGGAGGGGGGCAGATCTGACGAACGGTGGAAACAAAGGAAGGGGAGGAAAAGAGGCGAAGAGAAGAGCTCACCGCGCCGGCGCCGGAGAAAGGGGAGCGTCTCGGCCGCTCCTTTCCGACGTATCTTTTGGGACGAACGAGTGAACAGGGGCCAGTGAGGGCAGGTGCGGAGGGCTCAGGGCCGGCCCTGAGGGGGGGGGGGGGCGAGAGGGGCGGCCGCTCCGGGCCCCAAAATCCAGGGGCCCCTATATACTATATAGAGTATATACATACAACAAATAGAAGTCATGGTTAAATACTTTAATACTTATATATAGAATGAAGGGTTTGCTTTGAGTATGATCATTGCCACAGATATTGTAGCTCAAATGAATGTAGAGCCATCATTTCCAGTTAAGCGGCGTGTTCTTAGGAAGAAACAGTTTGATGAAATTAATTGTGATGAAGCAGTTTTGCAAGCTGAGAAGGAATTTGAAGTTAATTTTTTTTTTGTTATGGTTGATATGGCAATCAATTCATTGAAAAGTAGATTTCAAGAACTATAAACATTCGGAAGTATATTTGGATTTTTAATGAGTTCAACAACATTGAAGTCATTGGATCGAACTAAATTAAAAGAATGTTGTACAAAATTTGCAGAAACTTTCTCTCTAGATGGTTCATCTGATGTTGAGTTAAATGATCTAATTTCTGAGTTAAGTGTTATGCAATTGATTTTATCAGAGAAACCAATGTCTACTATAGAGATCTTTGAGTTTGTCAGAGAAGCGGATTGTTATCCTAATATTTCTATTGCTTATCGGATTTTATTTACTATGCCTATGACTGTGGCATCAGCTGAAAGAAGCTGTTCAAAGTTGAAATTGTTGAAGAATCATTTAATGTCAACAATGTCTCAAAAGTGGTTAAACAGTTTGGCAACTTTATGTATTGAGAAGAAATTATTGGATGAGATTGATATCAATACCATCATCAATGAATTCGCATCTAGAAATGTTAGAAGAAATTTTTAAGGTAAATCTATGAACTCTTTGATATGAGTTTTTCTTTAATACATAACGCATTTTAACTGTTTGTTGGTAAAATTAGATATATATATATATGTGTGTAGATTTATATTTAAATATTTATATTAGGGTCCTTATTTCTAGTTTCGTCCCGGGTCCTTAAAATCCCAGGACCGGCCCTGGGAGGGCTCCGGCACCGGCGACCGCGACCGGGAAGCGAGGCCAGGGCAGCGCCGTGTGCGGACGGCGAGCAGGAACGAGGCCGGCGCAGGAGAGGGCGAGAGTCGAGACGCGTGGTCACGCACGCCGCACGCGAGTCGCGGTTGGCATATGTGATGGGCGGCCATGTTGGTTGGGTGGGCTGATTTGGTGGGCTGGAAAGATACGAAGCGGGCCTAAGGGTGCACAGATTTTGCGGTAGGGGATTTAAATGTGGTATATATGGGCTGTCCTTTTTAGAAAAATAGACCTAATGTCCTATGATTCCGGATGGACCTATCGAGCTTCGTCCTTAGATGATGAGAAATTTAACTAATTTTCTTAAGTATTTAGTTGAGTGATATTTAACAATTCCGCGTACACTATAGAGTAGCATCTTTCTATCAAATAGAGTAACATCTCACCCTGCAATTTCACATGTGGACATATTTCTTTGCCTAGCAATTCTTAAAACTATGTAGATATATTATTTCTCCGCGCTACTCTATAGAGTTGAAACAAACATCCTATAGTTAATTTAGTCAGATAATTAGGTTCCTAATCTTATTTTACTATGTGATAGGGTGTAGCACACAAGATTATGGAAACACATGTAAGCATATATTTGGCTACAATAATATCGAAAGTCCTTGTACCATCGCATGAAGAGCTTGGGAAAGGAATACACAGCTTATATGTCTTTTCTAGGCCATCTTTACAAAATTGCAGATATGAGGTTTTTGCCATTGATGAAGGTAAACAATATTTCTCAAATTGTTATGTACATTATGTGCTCTACTTTCTCTTCTTAGCTCTATTTATGTTTAATTAGTTTTATTACATAATTTTTTAAAACAATAGAATTAATGAATTCTTTTTTATCATTTGTTTTGTCAAGGAAAATCATAGCATGTACCATACCATGTTAATGATATTCCTTGGTCCTTGCAGTGTGTCTGTATATGCACCCACCTAGTTTCTCAATATCAAAAGAGAGATATTTTTATGAGAATGTTCTATGTTATTCAATTTAAAAATTCAAAAATATTTCTACAACGAATAGATCATAAATTTAAAAAGTTTGGTGTTTCTTTTTCTTTCAGACAATATAACTCTTAGAGTAAGAATGGGATTTCTACGGTGATAGCAAACATGCTAGGCCCAGCCTAGCAGCTGGGCCGTTTTTTTACTGGAGATAGCTTGCCATTTTCATTATAAGTTTTCTGCAAATCCTATGTTTATTTTGGAGTTTTTTTTATGGGAGTGACTATTCATTAGTTGAATATTTTTTGCTTCAAAATCAGTCAATTTTTGTACTATTGGATGTGCCTCCCCCAACTTCTATTACCATGTCTACACCCGACACCATCCTCATCCACTCTTCCAACGTCTCCCCCACACTTCCGCCGCCGCACCCACCACCTCCCCACAGGGGCGGATCCAAAGAGGACCCAGTGAGGGCACAGGCCGCCACTCAATTCGCAGAAGTCCAGGTATATAGCCCAAGATTTAATGCTAATGCCCCCACTCAGCCCAACTAAAAGGCCCTCACTCATCTGTGATTTATCAAATTGATGAAGGAAGCCTTCATTTTGCCCTCTACTAAAAGGCCCAGGTATACTTGGCTTTGTGGGTGTGCCCCCTCTCAGATTTTGTCCTGGATTCGCCCCTGCCTCCCCACACGCCTCCTCGCTAGCGCTGGGGCGGTGAGCACCCCCTTTGCCGCTACCACCTCCCACCACAGTTGCCAGCGTTGTCATCAATACTTGCGCCCCTTCCTCCATCACCACCCCTCTGCCATCCCATCACCGTACCTGCCATCATGCAACATTAGTATTAATCATGATAATTCAACCACCTGCTGATTTGCTGCTACTCGGCAGCGTCTTGCCGAGCCACTCTTGCTCAATAGGTCTCAGATCTGGTAAGCTGATATTGCTCGGCAGGTGCTTCCAAGTTCTGGTGATTTAACAGGATCTATTGAGCTATTATAGTATGACAGACGACACCGAACTTAGAGAAAAAACTATATTTTCAAAAACAGACATTCCTGGATTAGTTTTTTTAGAAAAATGCTAGACGTGTGAACGGATCGAAAGAGAGTAGAGAACAGCAGAGGCAGAGGGAGAAATTAACGCCGAGTAGTCAAGAAGAGACTGGCAGGGGACCCTGTGGGTGCGCTGGTCGCTGGTGTGGTACGCGCTCCTTTATGGACCGCCGCTCAGTCTCCCACTCCTCTCCTCCCCTCTCATCGGCGAGAAAACGCAACTAGCTGCGCCCCTGCGCCTCCCGGAGGAGACGGCGGCGGCCATGGCGGCAACCGCCCTCGTCCTCTCCGTCTTCCTCGCCTCCTTCGTGCTCTCCGTCACCAGCCCTGCTGCTCTGGCTCAAACCTGTGAGTTCTCTCCTTTTCTCCCTCTGCATATACAGCTAGATCCATCTTTTCTTGTTTTCTTTCCCAATTCTGGACTAGGCGGCTTCTCTAGGAGTGATAGTTTCCTTGTAAAAATTCTGCATGATCCGTTGGTCTGTTAGGTTGTTTCTCATGATGGAGGACACAGCATATAAAGCACAACATAACGAAATCGAAATATTTTCTTGTTTGTAAGGCGTGTTTTGATTAGTAGTGTGCTACCTATGCCTTGCAGTTGCAACTTCCTGCCAAAACATGTGAACTTGCCTCACTACGAAGAACCTAGAAGAGAAAGAACAAACCTTTGATAGTTCATTCCCCTCTTTGATATTTTGGTCCTGGTGTGGTGGCCAATAACTATAAAAATCCATTGTTTGGTTCGTTAGAAAAACTTATCTGTTATCACGCTCTGGTGTTACTGTGTGGTTTGCTGCACCCAGAACCAGATGTTTCGTCCTGATTGATTTTGGTGCTGCACTTGGCACAAAACTTGCATTTTAGTTAATTCAAAACCAGTCATACTCGCTATGGCTGCGCTCTTTGTGCCCAGTTCTGGTTGCCAGCCAGACATATAGAGCCCAATATGTGCTTAACCTTCCTATATCATGTATTGAATCAAGATGTTCGTAAGGTTTTTGGGCAGATGAACTTGTAATAGGATATACGACTTGTATGCATCCTCATGTGACTGTCTTAAGTGTCTCTAGATGCCAGATCATTGATGGTTCCCAATAAGTTATTAACATCAACGATTGTCAATTTTCTGCAGCTTCATGCCCTGACGGATGGCAAATCAGTCCTGATCAGAATAAATGCTTCATGTACATATCACGCTCCCTTTCTTGGGATAGATCTGAGGCACTCTGCCATAACTTCAGTGGCCATCTGGCTGCATTATCATCAGTTCAAGAGCTAAATTTTGCAAAGTCTCTCTGTGGAGCTTCCTCCTCGGGCTGCTGGGTTGGAGGGCGTCACTACAACACTAGTACTGGTTTTGGTTGGAAATGGTCCGATGATTCATCTCTTTGGAATGAGACCGTCTTTTCTGGAGAGTCATTGCATGCCAACTGCAGCGATACTGTGTGCAGTCCAGCCACCATCAATGATGTGTGTACTTTGGTCAATAGTCGTGCTGGACTTCCTGGAAAAAGGTGCAATGAGACCCATGGATTAATTTGCATGATCAATCCTGGTGAGTCTTCTTTTGGTAATATTGGAGAGTTCTGTATAATTTATTAAGTACTTTGTTTTCATGGTATGCAAATATAGTTGCATTGACAGACTCTATTTTATATCAGAAGACAGATGCCACCATGATCATTGCCACAAGGAGTATTTCATAGTCCTCATCATTGTAAGTGGCTTAATTCTCTTGACCACTCTAGCTGTGGTGGTCTGGCTACTTGTCTATAGGCGAAGCAAGAAAAGAAGAAGATCACGTGAAGCTTCCAGTACTTCAGCTACTGCATTAGTGCTACCGCTATGGAAAGTGTTCACTGGTGAAGAACTTAGATCAATCACAAAGAACTTCAGTGAGGGAAACCGACTTCCTGGGAATGCAAAGACAGGCGGAACCTATAGCGGAATCTTGCCAGATGGATCCAGAGTAGCAATTAAGAGATTGAAGAGGTCCAGCCTACAAAGAAAAAAGGACTTCTACTCTGAGATTGGAAGAGTCGCAAAGCTTTATCACCCTAACTTAGTGGCTGTAAAAGGATGTTGTTATGATCATGGTGATCGCTTTATTGTTTATGAGTTTGTCGCAAATGGGCCGTTGGATGTGTGGCTGCACCATATTCCCAGAGGAGGACGAAGCCTTGATTGGCCAATGAGAATGAGAGTTGCAACAACTCTTGCTCAGGGGATTGCGTAAGTCATTCTAGCCATTTGCATAAATTTGAGTTTCTTTTTCTGTTCCACTGGGAGACATTATTTCTTACTGAGTTTTTTTAGATAATTTCTTACTGAGATTTTGAAATAATAATTAATGAAAGCATCAAGCTTCTTATCTCTTCGCTGCGATTATTTTTGTTATTTCAACTTCTTTCATAATATCAATCCCTGTTTGATGTGCTTCCAGCCGAATTAGACTTAAATATAATCGAGGAGTTAAATGTCTGAAATTTGCATGGAAACATTATTTTAGGTTCCAGTAATGTTTGATACATGCATAAACCTATTTTGTGCATGCAGATTTTACGTGATGCTCACATGTATTGGTCCACTACTTTGTAATGTGGGCTATTAAAAATCTCAGTTGGATTACCATTTTAAGATGACTTGTTCTTTCTACTATATTACATGGAATCCAAATGAGATATTAGATTCAAAGTTTTTTATTAAGTGGCACAAGTGAGCTGCTAATGTTTATGAAGTATGAACTATTCTGCATGAGAAACTACTTGGAACGCTTATGCTTTAGTTAGGTTATAAAGAATGATAATTGCAAAAGCCAACTGTGTTGCACTGTTCTATCGCTGCAAGTTCTCTCACATGAGTGTTGTTTGCATTCCACTGAACCATGATGAGCTCAAATTGCTATTTGACATTGACATTTGGCTATTGCCTTTGTCATTACGGCTTTATGTTTAATTCACTACTATTAATTACTATTACTTACTGGTGCTCATTTTAATCCAGATTTTTGCATGACAAGGTGAAGCCCCAGGTAGTGCACCGTGATATCCGTGCAAGCAATGTTCTTCTTGATGAGGAATTTGGTTCCCATCTGATGGGGGTTGGCCTGTCCAAGTTCGTGCCATGGGAAGTAATGCATGAGAGGACTGTCAAGGCTGCAACCTATGGGTACCTTGCTCCTGAGTTCATATATAGGAATGAACTGACAACAAAGAGCGATGTCTACAGCTTTGGTGTCCTGCTTCTAGAAATCATCAGTGGTCGTCGGCCTGCACAATCCGTTGAATCTGTTGGATGGCAAACTATATTTGAATGGGCAACACCTCTAGTCCAGTCACACCGATATCTAGAGCTGCTAGACCCGCTTATTCAGGACTTACCGGAGGCAGGGGTCATCCAGAAAGTTGTTGACCTTGTCTACACCTGCACCCAGCATGTCCCCTCGGTGCGGCCAAGGATGTCTCATGTCGTCCATCAACTACAGCAGCTTGAGCTGAAGTCAGCAGCATCTGAACAACTGAGAAGCGGGACCAGCACCAGCGCGACGTCTCCAATGTTACCATTAGAGGTACGTACACCTCGCTGAAATCCTCCACCATCAGAAGTTGAGAACCGTATCTGTTCTCATCGTCAGTCAGTAGGTAGCACATCATTTAAACCATTGAGTGACCCAAGAACTACCTGTAACTGGAAGCGCAGTGACTTCCTTCTGGGCAAGTACTTGAGGGGAGAAGTAGGGCCCTGAAGGCCTAAACCTTTGTAATTTTGTATTATTTGTTCTTGTCATCTGGTAGACCTCTACTTGATCTGCGTACCGGCAACATGGCTGGATGCTGGTGGCGGTGCTGCTGCTGAGCTTGCTAGCCCTCTACTGCTTTGCCCTGGGGGCTTCCAGTCTCCCCAGAAACCTCGAAGTTCTCATCCAGTGGTTTTACTGATATGTTGATGCACTGAACGTATCAAGTTGGTGAGGATCCTTCACGGCATAGGCTGGGGCAATCGATCTGCAAAATGAAGCCGAATCAATAACAGGATATCTTAGTTGAGCATAGTCTTCGTAGTAGCAGGCAGCGAAAAGCAAGCCAACAACTGAAACCATCTACCAAAAATAGCATTCTGAAAATAGAAGCAATGACTGAGGAGGAGGTACCCAAATTGCAGGCTATCATTCAGCAAGCAATTCAATTTCGAGTGGAATTAAACCTCTTTCATGTTGTAGAGGATTGTAATCCTTCAGGGCAATCTGGAATATGTCGTAAGCTGTCAGTTGCCAAGTAGTAACATATATGTATTTGGGAAAATTACGGGGGAAGCTGGAGCGCAAAGTTGGGAAACCAATGTCAACCGCATCGTGCAGATTAGAGAAACAAAGGAGCAATCCAGCAACATACCTTCGATAGGGAATGAAGGAGGTTTCAATCGATTTCTTGATTTCCTTGGTAACAATAGAGTTGCAAGCTCGACGACTCACATCTGGGAGAGGCAATAATATCTCTTCAGAACCCGCAAGCCTGTACAGCATGATATGCTTCAACCATTAGAACCAAACAATAACAACCCACAGATCTTTCAATTCCGGCAATGGATAGGAGCTGCACTAAAACTAGGTGCTTTTGATAAAGATAGCTATCCAGTGTTAGGAATTCAATCCAAGAGGCTTTTGCGCTAAGAAACTAAAATTAGTTCAGTATTCATTAAATTATATTGCAATAGAACAGGGGTGATGTTAGTGGGAAGAAACAGTACTGCTTGTTCTCCAATCTTCACAGCAGCATCAGTAACACCAGAAGCTGCAGGATGTCGGCTAGTTATTGGGCACATCCATTTTGACTTATTTGTGTAATAAGGTCTACTGGATGACTATGGCACCTGCACATCTGTTCAGTGTTCTGCATTAACATAACCCGTGAAGAGGCTACATCTGCACACAAGAAATGTATAGTCAGATAACTTTCCATCTGAAGATCATTCTCCTATTAAAAATCACACAAATTGAATATGTTTATGCTGCTGACTTTGTTTCATCTTGGGAACCATCATACATTATGTACATGAACATCATCCCACCCATACAATGGTCATTACTTCCAGTAGGTACAAATCCATGCTGCTTTGGAAGAAAGCCATCCAGAGCTAGGCAAATTGTTCACAGCATGGTGGAAATCTAGAAGGTTAAATTTGTCTCCTGGCCTGTACGCAATCTTGAGCAAATGGAAGTTGACATATCAGTAAAAGACAGGATTCAGAATAGTATAGAAGAAATGTGTCGGACCCAGATTTAACCAATTCAAAATCCTTTGTAAAACCACTACACTATTCCCTATATTAGTAAATAGTGCTTACAGACACAACGCTGAATCATTTCATACATGATGTAAACCGTACCATTAATATTACAAAATATCAGAGTTCAAATAGACTACGTCGGGTCAAATTTACAGTAGGGTCGATCAGGCTAAATGGATACATTATACAAAAGCGAAAGCGGTAGCGGAAGCAAAAGGGAAAGGCACATCTCGCCACAGACAAGCGACTGGAATGACCTATGCATGATCAATATTAACCAAAGATTTAGATAATATTAGTACACACAAACATCGACTTGGTCAGCCAGATTGGGGTGAGACCTAGACTACTTGAGCCTAATCTACTCTCCACCATCTTTATCACCATCAACTCTTGGAACATCATAATAGGCGTAGTGTCCTTGGTCCATGAGCTCTGAAAGATTTTGTGAGTGAGGATGAGCATGGGCAACATTATTTCGCGAGCCAACACACAGAAATGTAAGTATGTATACATGAGGTGGCCGGAGTTGGACACGAAGAGGACTCCAGTGAGCTACGAGGGGGAAAGGGCCTGATTAGGCATGGTGGGAGGGGGGGTAGAGCAAGGCGAGCACAGGGGGATGCTTAGCGAGGCCTAAGGCTCACCAAGGAAAGCTAGCGGTGGTGACGGCCGAGAGAAGACTCAACAGAGGCGATGGTGAGCTTAGGGGAGCAAAGCACGGTCATGCCACGGGAGGAGGAGGCAACAGTGGAGTGAGTTGAAACTTGGGAGACCATGCTCGTGGCTTAAATAGCCTCAGGGGGGAGGGGAGGGGGCAATCGACCGTTGGATGCTATTAAGGCGACACGGAGGCCGAAAGTGGTGGAGCTAGGTAACACTCCAGTCCTCCACAGGGCCCAAGATGCTACCACCACACACTTACCATTTCAAAGATGTGATGCTAATCCAATTTTTTAGCAGCATCTCTCCTTTTGTTTTTGGTTACCCACAGGGAGATAACAACAAATAAATATAGAATAATCACAATAAAATAACTAACTTTATATTGCACAAACCATATCATAAACAGGCTTTGGGTTCCACAACCATGTGAGACCCACCATCACAGCTCACTAGCAAACTAACCCAAATGGCGAGCCACCAAAACTTAACACTAGATTAAACATAAAAACTCAGTGTACGACTAAATTGTTATTTCATATGTGCAGTGTCAAAAGGACTATTCCCATTTCATGCATGTCGCCATCATTCACCTAAAAACAACGATAAAGCAAGGGTGAGTCCAAAGACTCAGCAAGTACAAAGCAAAACAGTAATAACCGGTTCACAAATCTGTCCACAACCATCACAGTTTCATTAACCACTTGTTCCCATTTAATTCCCTTTAAGTTCTTATCAACCATTCATTATGCATATGCACATGCACTTCTCTCTGAGCTCTTTAGCCTACACCGGTATAGCAGAGCGAGCACCCGTCGATGCTCACCCAGGCCCGCCCCTGTTTCTATGCTGGGATCATAAGCCCGTCCTTTTTCATACGAGGACCACAGTAGCCCGTCTTTTTTCATACGGAGACCTCAATCTCTACTCCCGTAGAGCGTCCACACGAAGTGGACCTCTGTTATCACAACACTATCATGACATGCATGCAATGCAAGTTCTCCATTTATGCATATCATCATGACATGTCTCAACAATCTTCATTCGTCTTCATGCATCCAAAAATAATTAACTTACCACAACATGGTAAGCAATGCACCATTATTCATCTATTAGCAAACATTATCCGAATTTATCGCTTTACTATGCACTTGCCTGTTAACCTGGCGGACGGTGCGTGGATGGCACCAGACTCGAACCACCACCTGAATAAGCATTAATTATTTCAATTCATTGCTAATGCAATACATTCATATACGAGCAAATGACATCGCTCTAATGTCCAATCCAACATAATCAAACCCTGTCCCACCAGGCAACTTCTCATTGCCCAGATGCTTAGCTAGTTTGTAAACTTAGCGATTTCATTATTTATACTCGCCGGTCGAATTTTACACGCTTAATCTCACTTCAGTCGACTACATTGTTGAACCTCAATTTATTCTCTCCTCCCCCTTTTACCACAGATCGACCAGATTAACAGTGGTAGTACCGATTTCGCCGTTCAGGCATTTATATTAATAAACGATATCTAACTGATCACATGCATCAATTCTAATTATCGATATATTAACTTATGCCCAACTCGGTAAAATAAGTAGGGAGAAGGGTTTTTGAGGCGTTATCCTGGCTCCAAACGACTGGATCGAGGTACTATCTTCCTTTCCTTGGTCGGATCTGACAGATCTGTCGGCGGGTTAGACTTTCCCTCTCTCTCTCTCTCTCTCTCTCTCTCTCTCTCTCTTCTTTTTTCCTTTCTTCTCTCTTTTTTTCTTTCCAGCCGGGCGGCTCTCTCTGGCCTTTCTTTCTTTCCTCTGTTGACCGCACTCCCTTCTTCCTTTTTCTTTTTACGCCGACGCCTCCTTCCTTCTCTTCTTTTTTCTTCACTCCATCGGCGGCTTCCTTCTTTTCTTCTCTACCACTCCTCTTTTTTCTTTTTCCTCCGTCGGCCGACACCTCACTCTCGTCTTCCCTGCGCTTGGCCGACGTCTCCCGCCTCCCTCCTCAACCTCTCCTCTGCTACTTCCTCCTTTGCTCTCGGCTGGCCAGCCCTCCACTCCCGTGGAGCGGCGGTAGCAGCAGGGGCGGGGAGCGAGGTGCGGGCGAGGGGCAACCCAAGGGCAAGCGGCAGGTGGTGGTGGTGCGTTGGGCGATGGCGACCCACCGACAACAGGGGACGGGGTCGACGACGGCGGGGCATGACAGCACCGGCGGTAGCAAGCGCAAGGGGGAGATAGCGGCTCGCATAAGCAAGGCGGCGACGGCGACGCAACAAGGTGAGGCGGCGGCGGTTGCCGGAGGGGGACATGCGACGGCGCCGATGGCTATGCGAGCGACGGTAGCACGTGCGCGAGTGGCAGAGGGGCAACGACTCGCACGAGCGGGGCGGCGACAGCGCACACGAGCGGCGGCAGCGCAAGGTGAAGCGATGGCGGTGACAAGCAACGGCACCGGGGGCTAGCGAGCGGCGGCGCCGATGGGTTGCAAGCGGCGACAACAATCACGAGGGAGAGAGCAGTGGCAGCGAGGTGAGCACGGGGAGGAGAAGCGAAAATCGCTTTTGCCTCTCCCTCCACCTGGCCCTCCTCTCTTATAGGGCTATGAGATGGGTTGGGCTGGGCCGAGCTGGCCCAGGTATTACAAGCTAGGCTCGGCGCTAGGCGGCACAGGCGAGGGGGAGAGCTAGCATGCCATGTTGCATGGAGGGGAGTTAAGGCGTGCGGGCAGCTTGGTGGCAACGGGTAGCCGAGAGACGCGGGCACACAGGGGCAACACAATGCGATAGTGGCGGGTCAACATGGTGTGCGGAGGAGAGGGACAGGGGGGAGCTAGACATTGGGGCGTGCATGGGCTAGCACAGTGAGGGTGGTGAGAGACTGGCGACCAGCAGTGGCGCACTGGCGCGGAACAGGAGCGGGGTGGGCACCAAAGCGTGCACAGGCGTGGGGAGCGCTCTGGGTGTGGCCAGGGAGGTGCCGGGTGGCATGGGCCGGGGTAGGCTAGGCCAAAGGCTAGGTTGGGCTAGGCTGGGCCCAGGAGGGTTATGAAATTTGAATTTTGGTTGAAGTTTGAATTTGGACTTTTGAATTTGAATTGAATTCTTGAATTTCACACAAAACAAATCCCAAAAATGGGATGTTACAAAATGCATCTGGGATTGAGACTAATCACTAATCAGCACAGCAAATAGAATGAAGTATATTAATATATGTGACAAAATCAGCAGCTCAAATTTGGCTATATATATATGAGCAAGCAGTGGCATTTGCATGGTGAAATGCCATTAGTTAAGTAGCCCACCGAGGCAGCAAAGCAAATGCATACGTACTTCGACTAGCTCACTAGGATGTGTTGTCAGCATAAGGTATAGGTAAGGAAGCGTGCTGGTAATTCAGTGCAGGGCATTATGCCATTCATCTTCCCAGATGTGAATCATGACAAGTTGAAGTTGACAAATGGTAACTAAATCCCAAATCAGCCACATACATGCTTGGCATTCGACAACACCCACAATTTTTCTCTGACAGCAGTAAAATCGCCATTTTATATATAACAATCAACATCCGAATGATTACTAAACATAAGCTTAAGCTTTTATATATAGCAATTAAGCAGAAGTTGGTAAATCGGCATGCACACTTGAAACTTAAAGCAGATCTAGAATCCAGGAAGGGGACTGCGCTGTAAAAAAACAAACCTACCTGAGCAGAGACAACCGACGTTCTACTCTTACACTCATTAAGCTTTTTGTTAGACATACACGATAACCTGGTTTGTTCTTTTCGACCGAAACTAGCGATTTTTGACTTTTGCTATAATACTTAACTTTTAAATGGATATTTTCTTAAGACGGGATCTATAAGTTAATTGTAGTATACGTTAAAAGCCTAACATTTGTATTAACCAAAATCGTAAGTGAGTATCTCTCTTCGTAATCTCTGTCGTAAACAGCTAAAATTCAAAATTTTCAATCAAAAGTCATAAGCTGAAGCCGCGCCAAACAAGCCCCTTTACGAGGCCGTTTGCAAATTTTGCGAACAACAATACCGTTCAGTTCGATTTTTGGCTTTTGATTTTTCAAACAGTTTTTTAAGCCCTAAAATTATATACATATCAACGCTGACGCCACGCCCAACTTCCTCGGCCATTGTCCTCTCAAAAAAGAACAGAAAAGAAAAAAAGAAACCCCTTCTCGGCCACCACTGAAGGTAGCAATGGCGGCGGAGGCGGAGGAGGAGGTGCGGCAGGAGGTGGAGGCGGTGGCGGCGGTGTACGGAGACGACTGCCGCGTGCTACGCGACTTCCCTCCCCACCTCGTCGTCCACGTCCGGCCTCGCACCGCTGACGACTCCTCGCAGCAGGTTCGCCTCCCCCCCTCCCCCTCCCTCCACACCTAGACCGCTTCATGGCTCCCGATCCCTCCCGATTGCTGCGTTCTGTTTTGTGGGTTGTGAGTGGGCTTGGCTTGCGCGATCGATCGATCGATTTCGTCAGTAGTCGGCGGCGGCGGGGTGCCGCTTCCGAACCCTAGCTCTCAGAGTTGAGGAGGAAATTAGTGGGTAATTTAGGCCTTGTGTTTACTAGCTGAGGTAGTTTTCTAGGTTGTGCTTGTCGCCTTACTGATCAATTGTTAGGGTGGTTGCCTGTGATCAACTGTTAGTGTGTGTATGCCGCCTGTAATTGTCCTAATGCTGCTGTTTTAGGATGGAAACAGGGATATACACTGAGGTTCCGAGTTGTGAGTTGTACTTTTAAGCAAGTTGTTGAGAACACTTTCATTTTAATTTGTGCAGATAAATGTCTGTCAATTAATCCTGATAGCCAGCATGATACTCCACGCCGTCCACGGAATTCATGGCAGCGAGTACCTGTTAGTGTGGTAAAATGAAAATTCAACTCAAATAGGACTAAATTACCAGAAGATTTCCAACTCTCAAATCATTGCTTCACTTTTACAACTAGCTGGTTGCTGAGGGGAATAAAAGAGAATGTACTTCACATGGAAAATTCTTCCAAATTCTGTTATAGACTGTATAACTGTAATGACTTACAACCATCTGCATCTAGTTTCACATTTACCTTGCACAATGCTAAGCAATGATATCGGTAACTCAAGAGAAAAAAACAGACATTTGTGTTGTGCAGAAGTAACAGTACTATAAAAAATGGCCTTTTTGTTAATAGTTGCAGCCAATCATGCTTCTCTCATTACATTTTAATGGATACATGCAGTGACTTGCATTCAGTTGACCATATAATTTTTTCCTTGCATGTAACTGGTGATAATTTCATAACCCAGGACATCCTTGCATGGAATCCATCACAATTTTTCCCCTTCAAGTTGACAGTATTGCAAGCACAAAAATGAAATAATATTTGCCCCCACTCTATCCAATAGTAATTAGTTTGAGCCAACAACCAATGCTTAGAAACATAGTGTTAGATTGATGTTGACAAGAACATTTTTAATATGAGATATGGTATGGAATGAATACATAACCACAAGGGTGTATCTGCATGACTACCACCTCGTCATTGGGTATGGTGGTGGCAACAGGGCGTTTTTGGGGACAGAGGCCACTGTGAAGGTGACCCAGAAACGAGATGAACATAGGGAGGCAGAATGGGGGAAAGAATGGTAAGTAGGGAAATAAGGAAGGAGGGAGAGTTGGGAGGAGGAAGGGGGAGGCAGTGGGGTGGTGAAGGCAGAAGGAAGGTGGGGATGCAGAGGAGGCAATGGGAATTGGGAAGGGATGGGGAAGTTGTGGATGAGAAAGATATTTTCTTCTCTGTTTTCACAAGTCAAATAGTCAGGAAAGTCCACATTCCTCCTCAATTTGTAGGAATGCTTTGGGCCATCCATGTTCTATGAAATGACAGCCAGTAAGTGCCAACATGATCATGTACGGGATTGAACATTTTAGTTGAAAAGCCCTTGGGTGTGCCTTTTCTACGAGCTTTGAAGTGGTATTAATTGTTGCATTGCTTGAGTTGCGTTGTATGTGATCGAAGGCAACGTGAATAGATTATTCTTTACTTGTTCTTTATAAACTTTGACATTATTTCATTGTTTGTATAGAATCCTTTATAAGTGGTATCCAATGTACAATTGTAGTACTGTACTGTGACCAATATTGCCCTAACTTCTTGCTTGTATTAAAAGGAGTTATATGAGGATTTATATGTGTGTTAATGAGCACTTTGTCCTTTTCAGTTTGTGGAACTCTTTCTCGGAATTAAGGCATCTTCGCAGGTAAACCTCTACTCTTTCTAGATTCCAATCTATCCCTAACTAAACTCTAGGTTCTTCTATTTCTTAGAGAATTGTTGTGGAACCAATGATCAACTGATTGACTTGCAATTTTTTCTTCGTTCTAGCTAATGGTTGTTTGTTTTCCTTAGTGTCTCTTGTAACCTTTGTTGGGTACTATCTCACTGTTGCTCATAAATGATAAATGCATGCATGAGTCCTTATAGTGCCATTCATTAAAAGCTTTGGAATAACTGCACAACTACATGGAGCTAATTGGCTAGTCATGTTCAAGAATATGCTGTGTTAGCTTTAAGCCTTCAGCTGCTTTTGTAATTTGTACACTGAAAAACACACGCTTCATCCATTTATACTACTATACTTCTTGATGATACATACAGAGAACTCGCTGTTTTGGAATAATGCTAACAACACCGCGTTGCTGAAATGGTTCGTCATTTTAATGTCTTGGAAGCAGTAATATGGTCCCATCGTGTTGAAGCAATATTCTAATGTTTGTGCTTCCATAAGTTCAGAACAACACGGATGTAATGTGAAGGATATGCAGCAATAAACAACTTAATCATATTTCTGTTACTTGTTTATGGCCAGTCTAAATTTCACACACAATTCTATGTTGTAAACCTTTCAAATTGCAAAGTTCATAAGAGGGCTAACTGTTAATATCTAGCATGCTTTTAATTGTACTTTTATGGTATCATTTTTATGCTGCTACTGTTCTCCCAGAAATTTTGTCTCATTAGCAAATCCACCTTGTTCAGAATGGTTCATAGCTGGTTATGTTTTGGCTAGTGTTAATGCATTTAAATTTTTATGGCATTGGACTTGCAGTATCCAAGAGAACCACCTCATGTTTATGCTGTGGAAAGTAAGGGCCTTGATGAGTATCGACAGGCATATCTTATTACCAGCATCCAGAACAAGGCTAAAGAGCTTTCCTACAATCCGATGCTCGTGACATTGTGTGAGGTATCCCCTATCTTTAACAAGACTTGTTCCATATCATAATGTTCTAGATCATTTTGCATACGTGTTACAGTTTGTTGTAAGTATCGATAGCTGCATCTATTATTTTACAGTGCCCCATGTGCTATCATCTATGGCATTAGACTCTTTTACTTTATTGTTTAATATTCATATGGGAAGGGAAGGGAATAAGATATAGTGCCATCAAAATAATTGTGTACTGCACTGCTGCTTTTCAAATTATGTAGTGTGATATCTTTAGGAAAGTATCAGATGATATTTTCTGCTTGAGAAACGCTATTAGATGACTTGTAGGTTAGTTTTGATTGTAGTAGCTAATAAGTGATGAATAGAGCAAAAATGACATCAGGGTCGTAACTCACAGAATTGTGTGTCTGAATTTTGTAACACACACTACTCTCGTCTGAATTTCGCAGTTGCCCCCAGATTTACTTGTCATTGGGTATTACAAAATTCATTAACAAAAAAAATGTTTATATGCATGGTAACAGTAGTTGTCTAAGAGGCTGGATAATGGTTCCATTTTTTCACATGATCTAAGTAATTTCACATGCAGGAAGCTGTAGAGATCCTCTCAAATATGAATCATCCAGCAGGGGATTGTCCACTGTGTCTATATCCTTTAGTCCCAGAGGATAAGGATGGTTCTGCTTTGCCATTTATGAAGTTGATGTCATGCTACCACTGCTTCCACAGGTTGATGATTTACTTTTTGCGACATACAGATATGTGCAAGTAATTTATTATTCTCTCCAGTGGTGTCTTATTATTTTGGCAATACAGTGACTGCATTATGAGATGGTGGGAATGGCTCCAACATGATGATGATGTCAATTCTAAGAAGAGTACTACAGCAGTAACTACTGGAGGTGTGAGAAGTTTGTCCCTTTCTAAAATCTCATGTTGTTTGAACATCTTTTCTAGAACTATTTCGTGCAGTTTTGAGTTAAAGCTGCTTACTAAGATCAGTTAGGTTGATGGACATTCATGTCACACCCATATACATTATTCATTCACTTTTTGCTTGATTAAAAGTCAAGGGTATGCTGCCTTTTGTGAATTGCCCTAAGGTTCTAGTTCATGCTGAGAAAATAAGGATAGTTACATTCTGGTAGCATTATGTTACTGACTTAATACTATTGTAATGAAGCACAGTAAACCTGCAAGTGAACTATTTTGGGTGACTAAATTCTTTAGTTAATGTGCAGCACCCAATTTTACTATCTTAATGGCAACACATGTTGGCAATCGGATTAGCATGCCATATTTGACAATTGACATAGATGTTATATTTGTGTTCTTTCAACTGATGCTATCATCCTAGTACCTCTAAATTCCATCTGAACACATGACCTGTGTCGGAACTCGGAAGTCATTCTCAGCATCAGGCATTTTGCACCTGGAAAATATAAAATTGTAAGCTTTTGTTTGCGTCGACACTTCACATGTGAATATATTATTCAAATTTAACATAGGTTCTTTGAGAAGTTGTTTTCTTAAAGCGCAAAAATGCAATTTAGACTTCCAATAATTGCTTACTTTTGAGATTCTTTATTTCTTGATGACAATGCTAATGGGATATTTTCAAGGCACCAATTATTGACAATGTAAATTTGTCCATACGTGTTGTTAACATTTGTGTTGATTGGTTACATATGTTAGTCGTTGTTAATCTTGACTGTTGCTACTAGTTATTGATGCTTCTGAAGGATTGGATTTGTCTAGCTCAGACAACCATTATAATGTAAATCAGCACAAAGGATTTTGTCCAGTTTGCCGCAAAGTGTTTGATGAGAAGGATATTGAGCATGTTTGTCATCTGTTGGGCACAAATGCTTCTCAACTGGTATGTATCAGATATGACTCAAGTACAAGTGAAATTTCAACATTTCCAGGCACTTTCAGTTTAAGTTTGACTTTATATAACTTATGAAGTATTGATCATTGTATTTATTAAATCTTGATCATGATATTGGAGACCAAATCCGTTATCCTGCATCATATTTGTCATCCTTGCTTCAGAATTATCTTCTAGTTAGTAATTATTGGTGGTTGATTTGGATCAGAAATTTTGTAAGTTGGCAATTTTTGTTTTGTTCTACACTTATACCCTTGTATGATTCTCAATCCACTATATGTATTTCAAACAAATACACCCTTTACAGATGTGCTATACCTCAGTGGGATCTGTTATAATTTATTTTTACCCTTTCACCTGTAGGCATCTCTAACAATTGACCTGGGAGAAGATGAAAAAGAATTGCTCCTCCATTCTGAGTCAGAGAACAACAGGAGAGAGAAGTTTACGTCACTGTTTAACCTGCAGCAAGAACGAAATGGTCTGATTGAACCAAAGAAAGACCTTGCAATACAGCCCGGAATGTATGTTTCTCTTCCTCCCAGCGCGCCAACTTCAGCTGCAGGAGACAACACCGATTCCAGCGAAGGCACCACAACCTCAACCTCAGAAATGGAGCCACGCAGCCTGACAAACAACACCAGCAGCAATAAGCACAGCAATTCGGGCCCTCGAAGGAGAAACCGAGCTCACGCTTCAAGAAGACAACCGCATGGCCAACCTGCTAGGCAACAATGGCAGAGGAGAGGCGGAGAAACTTCACACCAATAGCATTATAGCAAAGAGGAGGGCCGTGAGAGGTTTCTTTTTTTTAGCGGTTACAATGGCATGCCCTGTGTTCTATCTTTTCATACGTCACCAACTGAAGGCTCATACGTATTATCAAATGTTGTTGTTATGACACTCCATTCGAGTCCTGTCACTGCAAAACTCAAGCTACTGTTGTGAATACACTCCATTTCGACTACCCACACCACACCACACCACAGGAGTGATAGATCTGGCAAGCACTTCTTTTCCGACAAATTCACACTGAACTCAATTGAAGTACTTTATGTAAGAAATTTCTATGCGACCCACATCAATGGACTGCAGAAACCGGCTACCCCTTGCATCCACCTGTGCCCTCTCGTTCTTTATGTCAGATTGACATGTCCATTTGGTGAATTCGCGTAGCTTCTTATTTGCCCTTTTGCATGTGTCATGAGGTCAACAAGGATCTATGTAGGATTTTAGGATCTGTGGATTGTGTAACCGCAAAATGATGGTAGTAGAAGCAGGCGAACGCACTATTGTCCGCCATATCCAAATACTGAAGGCATCCAAGACTTGGTTGCTTGTCGGAATGTTCCCAGAGAACATGTTGCCACTTCGCTGTAGAAATCGGAATCCCACTATGTTTCCGATGTATACCGGTAGTTTTCCGGTGAACTTATTCCATGCTAAATGTAGGAATTGCCGTCCGTCGAGACGCTGCACCTGACGGGCATATCCGAGTCCGGGAGAAGCATCCATCGGCTCATCTCCAGCTGGCCCCGCCTCGCCGACCTGAAGCTGGAGGCCCTCTCCCGTCCCGGCTGAAGGGGGTCTCCGTGCTCGACAAGCGCCTCCTCAGGTTCTCCCTCCCGTGAAAGTGCGCGTTGTTGGAGATCAGTTAGTTTTATTTTCATGAGACAACAAAGTCAGATGGATTTTGATCAAGCGAGAGCTGCTAGCATCTTGTTCGTCAGTGGCGGAGCCAGTATTTGGTTACGCACCGGACTCAGTGGTAGAATGATCTAGACTATATCTGATCTGGACCATGAGAATATTAACCAGGCTGGATTGAATTTACCCGTGCTGTATATTAGATATTTTTTCACACCCCGAGATGAAGTCTACTCTGTTCGAGGTGTGGCTCCGCCCCTCTTGTTCGTGTAACATTTTACTGCATGCATGCATGTTGGTTGTGCATGCAGGGGCGGACCCACAGGGTATGCCGGGTGGGCCACGGCATACCCTGGGGCCCAGCCGAACTTAGTACTCCATATGTAAAAAAAACTTACCAGTTGATCTTCCGGTGCCTGCTGACGGTTCGCCTGCCACACGCGCTACCTCGATCCTCGAATTCTCGATCGTACGCAGGTCCGCAGCCGTCTCCGTGTGACCGCGTCTCGTCTACTGCGACTCGCCGTTCGCAGTTCGCTAATCGGCTAATCGCTACTTCGCTGAGACAGCAGGCAGTAGCTCCTCCCTGGCTCCCTCAGCAGATCCTCCCTCACAGTGTTGACGTCTTGACGAAGCCGGCACGCCGGACTCGGACGCCGCGACAGCTTGACGCCTGACGCGGAGCCATTGTTTTTTTGGAATTGTTCAGTTATGAAGAGAAACGGAGACATTGCATCTCTTTTTTCAGAAACATGCAGCCAAGAAGGCGGTGGGTGCTGCTTCAAATCCTGCCCCATCTTTGGTTGAAACTGTGGTGGAAAAGCAAACTCAAGAGTAAGAGAGAGTAATTGATGAAATTGTGAATCATATGCCCCCGCCCCCGCCACCGCCGTCGATTTATGACATCAATCGCCTTCCGCATGATCCAGGTGAAAGACAGCCCATTGAAAGTTATTCTGTTAATGATCAAGATGCAATTCGAAGAGCATATATTATTAAAGGTCCATTCCAACCTTATACACATGATTTTCCAAAAGAAAGATTGGAGATAGAGATCGTCAATTCAATTTTGTATGGTTTCATAAACATGTGGAGTTGCTCTCTTGTATGTCAGCCTTCAATCCTTCTAACTCATTTGCTTCTTTCGATGCACAGAAGGTACGTAGACTACCTGAGTTCTACCCTAAAGAGTTCTCGAGCAATTATTTGCTAAAACTTGAATTGCAACTTGGTAATTATATTGATGACATGAGACAAGCTAATAGCTTTAAAGATCTAGACAATCTTATTGATCTCTCAGTTAAGCTTGTTGAAACAAAGAGGCATAAAGTGTATGATATGGTTTACATACTTCTCAAATTGGTTTTGCTTCTATCAATGGCAACAAGTGTTGAAAGGGCTTTTTCTACAATGGTTTTGGTGAAAACAAAGTTAAAAAATAAGATAGGTGATAGTCTTTTGGATGATTGTCTAGTCACATTCATTGAGCGAGATATTTTCTTTGAAGTGGATGAAGATGATAAAATCGAGACTTTCATGTCCTTTAAAAAGCGTAGGCCAAAAAAAAGTCAGACAAGTAGTATTATAAGTCTCTTTTATATATATTTGAGACTATTAGTATGATGTTTGAACTATTTATATTGTAATTTGTGCAAGTTTCCAACTTAATCCTTGAATTTAAGACTTAACATATTATTTAGTGCCTCTATACCGAATTACGGTGTAAATTTTACAATTATTTATCGAATTGCATATAAAATTTTTGGTGTGGCATACCCTTTGGTAAAATCTTAGGTCCGTCACTGTGTGCATGTCGGTTCAAGTTTATACAGCTTCGAGAACACAGTGAGTCAGTAACGTGTCATTTTGCTTGACCACGAAGTCACTTATGGACAAATGGGTCAGATTGCAGTCGTCCTGTCTCTTGGATTGCAAGATACTTATTAGCTGGCTTAGTAATCTAGTTTGAGTCGGTTCATGGAGTTTATAAACAGACTTGGATGCTAAATTGTAACACAATCCTTGTGAGAGATGGAGTGCTTGTACGCATCATGTAGTTGAATGAACTACGAAAGTTCTGTGAATTGCTTTGAACTGTCCTACTACTACTGCATTCATCGTAGTTCTTGCTTCCTTCGAGCGATCAAAACCCCCAACACGCATCGACGCGTCGGAGCTGGCCACCGTCGACTACAGGCCTGTGCATGGCGCCGGCGGAGTCGCTCCTGTCCATTCAGCACTGTCAGATAGATTTGGAATTATGGATGTTCGTTAGTTTCAGGAGAGCTCAAAAGTGTTAATGTGCAGTAGTAATAGTAGTTTGCAGGGTGCCACGGCTGCATTTTACAGAGAGATGATCCTCCAATAGAACTTCAATGATTTATAGTTCTGTGAATTGAAAAAACTGACTACTAGGATCGTCATTCTAGGTAGGATCATTTTTCATTGAAGTGCGAGATGGAGTTGGATAACCGAGTCCACGACATCAGATCTGAATGACCCAAGGTGCGTTTTGGCGCCTCGATCTGAATTCCTTTTGTCCATTTTTTTTCTTGAATCATAAGTGAGCTTTGCACTGTATATGCTCTGGAAATTAAATGATAGATTTTTTTCACGCAGTGATCTCGAAGATCATATACAAGCATGCATACGTTGCAGCTGGAGAAATATGTGGTGGAATTAAGCGCAGAATGTTTGCTCTCACTTCAGATTATCCAAATGTGCTATGGGCAGAACGGAACAATTTAATGCAGCCTTCTCTCCTCACTCTCTATTAGAGTCTCTAATGATGCATTTTGCTTGAACAATTAATTAATGATTTGTAACTAGAGGCATAACCATGTTACCAATAAAACTTCTGTTGATATGCAGTATGACTCAAAATTTGCACGTTGCAGTTGCCTTTCCAGCCAAGCTTGCCCAGTTGTCTTAAGGTGTAGTTGTCTTTTGGGCCAACCTTGCCCAAGCAAGAACTGTAAACACAAATATTCTGTCATATACCTTGTCGAAGAGGCGGAAATAAACAACCCATGCTTTCTTGAATAACATAGCGCAGAACACCACCCAGAGGCCGGCAAAAAACCCTAATTCAAGCCCAAAGTAAAAGAACAATATTGGTTTATACTCTTTTTCATTTATGTTCTGATCACCATCATGCTCTGATGATGGATTATTGCCTGAGCAGTTCATTTGAAGAGGAGGCCCACAAAGACCACTGTTGCTGCTGTACATAAACGGGTTCTCTGTGTAGAGGGTGTCAAGTTGAGGTCCTGATGGTATTCTTCCCGTAAAATTGTTGTAGGACAAGTCCAAGTGGCTCAAATATGTCAGATTTGACAGGCTCAGCGGGATTTCTCCAAAAAGATTGTTCTTAGAGAGGTCGAGTGATTCCAATGACCGCATGGCCCCAATATTGTCAGGAATGTCTCCATTCAGTCGATTCCAAGATAAATTCAGATTTACTAATGCATCAAGGGAAACTATTTCTTCTGGAATTTCACCAGTCAAGCAGTTCATTGATAGGTCAATGCTCACCATGTCCACAGCTGTCTCGTCATAATTAAGTTCTGGCCCCTTCATGACTACAGACAAAGTATAGCCAATTGGGTTATAGTCGTCATTACCCACCCCTTGTGTCATTAGTGTTAAATTTGACAAACGTTGAGGTAAGGAACCTGATAGACTATTGCCTGCTAGATTCAAATGATAAAGACGACTAAGATTGCTGATGCCGGCCGGAATAATCCCAGAGAACATATTATAGCTCAGCCGTAGAAATTGTAAATTCACAAAATCTCCAATCCACATTGGCAATGCTCCAACGAAGTTATTCCTTGCTAGATCCAGGAAAGCCAAACTTGTGCAGCTTTGCAGAAAAGATGGGAACTTGCCAGAGAAGCTATTGTTACTTAGGCGCAGCACTGTCATGTTTCTCATCTCAAAGCATTGAGGAAACTCTCCTTCAAAAAGATTGTTTGCCAAGTCTAAGATGACCATGCTTTGCAATTCACAAATAGATCCAGGAATATGGCCAGTGAAGTAATTGGAGGACAGAATTAAAATTTCTAGCTTTGGAGCTCCCAAGTTTGATGGCAGAGTTCCTGATAAGAAATTATTGGAAAAGTCCAATGTGGTGAGGCTTCTCGGTAACCGAGGGATTTGACCGGTGAGACTGTTGTTAGAGAGATCAAGAATGACCAAGCCGGTCAAGTTCCCTAACCAACTTGGTAGCATACCAGTGACATTATTTGCAGCTTGAAGCTGGCAGGAAGAAAGATGGAGTTCCCTTAGGGAAGGAATCGTGTTCATGACATGAGGCCAGTCAGCTACTGTGCCAAGGTTTATGCAGTTGAGGTTAAGATACTGTAGGAAAGGTAGATGGGCTAGCCATGAGATATCTGTCGAGTGCATGCTTTGCATGCCGGAAAGGTCGAGATGCTGCAGGTTTGAGAGATTACCGAGCTGAGGAGGCACCGTACCGTTGAACCGTACGCCGGAGAGGTTGAGGTATCTCAAGCTCGTCAAAGAGCCCAAGAACTCCGGGAGATGGCCGGTCGGGCCCTCTAGGGCGTTCATGCTGAGATCGAGATGCTCCAGATGCTCTAGGGAGAGCAGGGAAGGAGATATCTGCCCGACCAAAGCTGTTTCTTGGGAATAGCCAACACGGGAATGATCGCCTGTACGCTCGTCGCGGAGTTGGAGAGCGACGACATGGCCGGTCCGGTCGCTGCACCGGACGCCTCTCCACTGGCGGCAGCAGTCGTCGCCGCGCCGCCACGAGGCGAGCCGGCCCGACAGGTCGCCGGTGATGCCGTCCTTGAAGGCCAGCAAGGCGTCCCTCTCGCGCGGCAGGCACGCGCCGTCGACCGGCAGGAGCAGCAGCGCGTGGGCGGCGGCCACGACGACGACGTGGAGCAACAGCAAGTTTGCGGAGGGATGCATGGCCAGGCGATTGATCGATTGATTGGTGAGCTACCGGCTAGTTGGTGCAATGGTGTTTGCCTGCCCTTTGATGGCACGCAGTACACGTACATTAATAAGCAGTTAGGTGCATGCAGGTGGTTTCTTTTCGTTCGCTGATGGTGACATATAGTTGCGGCTTAACGTCGATAAACCGACATATATACATTAAAAAAAATCTGTCTCGATAAATTATTTTTTAAAAATAATAAAAAAATATTTTATTTATTTGTTAGAAAATTATAAAGCTATAATATATATAAGTCATGGTATACGCGGTGAGTCGAGCCGGCGGTGAGAGGTCGTCGGTCAAGGAATCTACCATAGCGTGTGGACAACTGACACTGACGACATGGCTGAATGCCGGGCTGGTCTGAACGTTTGACTAGCTAGCTGATACTGACCTGTCAAGTCGTCTATTAGACACGTGGTCCTCGCAGAACACAAGTAGACACGTGTTGGTCGGTCCATGCATATGGGGATGGAGTACGTACATAACTAGGAGTACAAACGGAGCAGATACGAATAGATATTGCTTATCTCGTATTATTTTTCATATTTTTTGATATATGTGCTTCCTGCCATGGTGATTGTGATATATGTGCTTCCTTGCTTGGAGGTATGGATAAACTAAGGACCTCGTATGATAATATGTCTCTGAGCTAGATTTGCTTAAGGTGGAGAATGTTAATTTGTGAGACCATGTGGAGGTCACCTCATAGTTGTGATGAGTAATTGACCTTTGGATTAGAATTTGTGTAGAATTTGAGCTTGGTTTTTGAGGCTTTTGTAGAGATTTGCCTTCTAGCTGTCGTTCTCATGGTCTACAGCTTGGTGGTCGTAGGTGTCCTTACAACTTGGTGGTCGTAGATGTCCTTACAACTTTGTGGTCGTAGGAGCTCTTATGACTGGGTGGTCGACAGGAAGTTTTACGACTTGGTGATCGGCAGTAGCTTTTATGACCATGTGGTCGGCAGTGGCATTTACGAGCATGTGGTTGTTAGATGATTTTACGACTTTGAAGTCGGTAGTTGTTTTTACGACTTGGTGGTCAGCAGAGGCTTTTACGACTTTGTGGTCGATAGGTGCTCTTACGACTTGGTAGTCGTAGCCTGCGGTCGATGGTCGTAGCTCTACCTAGTCGTGATCGTTAGTCGCAGTCGTTGTGCGTAGTGGTCGTAGCACTCTGCCTATGTGGTTGTAAGTCGTATCGACCAGATGCTGTGAGTGATAGTTATAGACTGGTGATCGATAGTCGTACGTTGTAGCGACCAGCTGCTTGTGTTCGATAGTCGTAAGTCGTAACGACCAGTTGCTGTGAGTGATGGTCATAGACTAGTGATCGATGGTTGTAGCTTACTGCCTGGTCTGATCGATAGTCGTGTTGTTGGTAGTCGTAGCTTCTGCTGAATGTGAGCGATAGTCGTAGCCTGCGATCGATGGTTGTAGGTTGTGGTGCTTGATAGTTGTAGCGATTGGGTGCAGAATTCGAAGCCTATGTCATTGGTAATCGTGGCTATCGGTTGTGGTGGTCGTAGATCGTAGTGACCTGGTTTGGTAAGTCATAGTCATAGTAAGTGATAGTCGTAGTGACTGTTGCGGTAGTCGTAGCGTTCTGTGTGGTAGTCGTAGCCGCTGTGAGCGATGGTCGTAGCGACTGATACATGGTCGTAGCGACCTGTGTGGTGGTCGTAACAACTTGCTGTGTGGTCATAGGTTGCTGGAAGAACCTTATGGGCTACGAGTATCTCTGTCTTGTGCATCAGAGTAATCGTAGGTGGTTTAAGACTAATTGTTTTGTTGTGATTGTTTACTGGAATACTTTCTGATTATGCAAGTTGATGATTCTTGTGTATGGTTTGCTTGTTTGTGTTGGTTGCAGGACTTCGGAGTTAGGTTATGGTGAGGTGTAGCGGGACTGGGACTAGGCACAGGGAGGTGTTGAGGTCCAGAACAGTTAGGGAGACGCCGAAGATGATCCAGAACGGTCAATTTCTTGCTTCCCACCACTTGGCTTTGCATAGTATTTTTATTCTAGTGGTAGAAAGGGTCTGATTGGATAGATAGGAGCCTTCTTGTAACATCCCCAAAATTTGAAATTTGAAAATATAAAGCTTTTGAATTATTTTTGCAATATATTTTATTGGAATTTGGATTTTATGGTGTTTTCCTGAATTTGGTGGAGGTTTCAAAATTTAATAACTCATAAAAGACAAAGGCGAATATTAATAATGCCCTAAAAGGAAGTGCTCAAATAATAGAGAAATAAAATATAAAAATTTCATTTTGAGAATGATAGTACAAGGGTAACAAAAATAAATAAATAAAATATATGCAATTATATATAAAAAGGACTAGTATGGTAAACAAAAGTATAAAAAAATGTGTATATATATGTATACCAAAATAATGGTATAAAGATATATATATATATACTTGTACACATGTATAAACAAAAAAAAATGAATAGCAATGAAATAATAATAATAATAATAATAATAATAATAATAATAATAATAATAATAATAATAATAATAATAATAATAATAATAAAGAAGAGAGATTCAGCCGGCCGGCCACCACCCCCGGCTCGGCCCAACTCTCCCAGCGCCTCCCCTCGCTTCATCTCTCTGGCGTGCGGGCCCCGCCTTCCACCCGCGCCTCTCTCCCTGCCACGCGGGCCCGTGCCCCCGCCCGCGTCTCCCTCCGGTCGCACGGGACCGCCCCCTCCCTCTTTCCTCTCTTCTTTCCCCGAGCGCCCACGCCATTCCTCTCTGCTGCGCCCGAATCCTTTTCTCCGCGTGGCATCCATGCGCCCGCCCCTGCCTCCGGTCTCCCTGAGCCGTCGCATCGCACGAGCGGCGCGCCAGCACACCGCCCCCGGTTTTCACCACCCTGCCCACGGCACGGCGCCATCGCCCGCAGCTTCTTCTGACCCCGCAGCGCGCCTCCCTCCCCGTGGCAGCCATGCGCAGCGCCGCCCGGCTCCACTCTCCACGCCGCGTCTGCCCCGTCGCCATCATCACGCGCTCTGCCCTGTCCCTGCTGCACGCGCCGAGCCCCACGCCCTACACGCGCCTACCACCGACGCGACAGCACGGGCGGCCACCCGTTGCCAGCCTCGCCGCATCACTTATAAAAGCAGCCAAGGCCACCATAGCCTTTCCCGCACTCCAATCTCCCTCTACTACCAAACAATTGAACTCCCGTACCCCACAGGCTCGCCGGCACACCTTCTTCCCCACGGTCGGCCACCGAGCTCACCGGCGATTCAAGCCGAGCTAGCTCAATTAATCCTCACCGAACCATCCTCGGGGCGTCGCGAAGCTATTCCCTACCTCCTCCGAGCTCCACAGTGTCCGTGCCTCGCCGTCCCCGAGCGCCTTCCCCGAGCTCGCCGCCGGCCCGCTCCGAAGCTCCCCGGACCCCACCGATGCTTCCACCAGACTCCACAGCCCACGAGAAACGCATTTCCGGCGTCGCCTTCCCTCTCGGGCCACCCCCTCGCCGGCGACGTCTCCGGCCGTGCCGCCCTCAAACTCGTCTGCTTCGGCTCCCACCTCGGCTCAACTAGCCTTGCTATCGTCTTCTGGTCAGGTAACACCCGAAGATGAGTTGGCTAGCAGTGCGTGCGTTCACCCAGGCAGCCCGAGTTCGATCCCCCTCGGCCGCAAAAATAGAATAGGGCTTTTGGATATTTTTGTCGAGCTACAATAAAGAGACAGTACTTAGAAAATGATTAAGGGTAATTACGGGATGTTAAAAGAGGTTAGGAAAAATATTGAAAATGATTAAGGAGTATTAAAGATTAATTAGAATATATAACATTCTTATTAGTTCAGACAAAGGATTAATTAATACTAGTTAATGGTTAATGATTGCCATAAGTGCTGAAATTAGTTTATTAAATTAAAGATCCCTCACTGACATGTGGACTCCACCTTTAATTAAAGACCAGTAGCTGGTCCCACATGTCAGTGGCACAGAGAGTGAGAATAAAGGTAAAACAGAGATTTAACATTTTCTAGATTTAATTAAACTGAGAACTTAAAATGTGCATAACTTGTTCATTTTAACTCCAAATTTGATGAAACAAATTTCTAAATTTCTCTAAATTCAAGAACAGCCCAGTGGAACTGAAACCATGAATTTTAGAGCTCATTAGAATTTTTGGTGATATTTAATGTGGTTTGCATAAATGAATTGAAAGACTAAATACTAATTTAGGGCAATAATACAGAGGGTTTCCGTTGGTTAAATATTCAAACATAAATATATCCACGTTAAAGTTATGGAAATAAAGTGGATTATTTTTATTCATCGGAAATTATGATTTAAAAGACTTAAGTTCTAACATAAGAAATTCCTAGACCTAGCTTTTGGGACAAGTGTTATAATACTTTCAACTAAAAGATTTATAGAATAAGTACAGATCTCATCCATCAGTCCAGTTTGCCTTTACCATAACCTAAGTTACAAGGAATACATACCCAGCCAGACTCGCACTTCGATACATAGGACTAACCTAACTCATGGAACTTCCTTGATAAATACAAAAATAATAAAAGAGATTATTAATAAAAGATCAAGTTATCGTATTCTACCACCGACCCTGTCTCAAATCACCCGAATCACCCATTAGCTCATAATGAACCTAAAATGAGTTTGCTTGGATTTATTTGGATCTTTTGAGTTATTTGCCTTTATTTGTATTCAGTCATTTAGCACGTAATTAGATATGGGAATCTTGAAGAATCAAAGGATCAGGCGTGATCCAGAGCGAATCGGAGATAAAGACCAGAAGCCCAAGAGGAAGCATTGTGTGAACTCAAGATCGCGGTAAACCGCGCCAGGCGAGTCAACACTTTGATCATATTGAACCCAGCATTTCAAAGCTATTTCCTTTTAAATTATCAACTTGCATGCTACTATTTCATGAAATATGATATGTTTGATTTCCGCAAGTTAGATATACCCTGTTGTTGCTGTTGTGTATATTATTCTCCTTGCCATACTTGGAAATGTGAACCTTGTCGCCATAGTAAGAATTAACATATGATTTCACAAATTAAGTCCCTATTTATATGACATGCTTAGGAATGCTAGCTACTTGGGGTGACACTAATGCCCCAAGGTATACCCTTCAAAATATTATGATGGGAAACATATGGTGCGATGCCATATGTATTGTTGGTGCGATGCCGACAATTAGCGTATGGTGCGATGTCATACGCCGCCCTTGCTGCGATGCCAAGAGGTAACTTATGGTGCGATGCCATAAGGTTAGTTGGTGTGATGCCAACGCATATGGTGCGATGTCATATGCCGCCCTTGGTGCGATGCCAAGAGGTAACTTATGGTGCGATGCCATAAGGTTAGTTGGTGTGATGCCAACATGATTACATGGATTATTACAACTAATGGTTTAAAAATATGGTTTCAAATCTGCTAGGTCATAGGAAATTTTTAAGTAATTGTATTCAAAAGCACTCTTTGGCAAACAAAATAGCCCTATGCCTTTCCATTGACAAGCCATGCATGTTATATATTTGCATTCTGTGTGTTGGCTTGCGGAGCACGGGGTTGGAGTGCTCACACTCGCTTTTGCGACAGAATTCAGAATCAGAAATCAAATCACCTCGCCTCAGCAACAAGATTGGACAAGCTGGCCGAGAAGATGAAGATGTCAAGGGCTAGGTCGCGAACCTCCAGTTGGCTGCCTGTGGGCATGTCCTGAAGGTCCCACCTGTGTGCTTCGTTCTTCCGTTTCTGCAGTTTATTGATTTCGGCCTAATCGGCCCATGAGTAAGTTTAATATTATATTTACGCTTCCGCATGATATTTACTTTGATATTCAGAACTGTAATCTGTGAGCACTATCTACTGATCCAGGGAATAGTGCAGTAAAATCACAGTGGATTTGGATTGAAAAATTCGGGTCCGACACTTCTCTAGGTGATGTTGTCTCGTTTACACCTCTCATCCAAATGGTTCTCTAGGATTATTTACTGCCTAGTTTGGGTTGTGGTTCTCTAGGATTATCTTCTACCTAGTTTGAACTTTCTTGGCCACTAGTGTATTGTGCTTTGACAGCTAATGTGCTTGTTGCTCCGTGGTATGAGGTTATAGGCTAGAGACCATGGGGGAAAGGGTGTGTTTGGGAATCATCTCATTGAGTTTGAACCCTCATTTTCTGGATCTTTCGCCTAATTTCTTGGTTCATCTCAATTTGCCTTCTTTAGAGGGAGTTGGAGTTTCTCTTTCTTTTCGGGCTACTTTTAAGGGGGAGCTTACTTCTTGTGTATTCATTTGTATCATATTGCATAATTTATTCATGAATGCTTGTACAAATCATGGAGCCTTGACTATTATCCATGTGTGACATGATATCTTGCTTTACATCTTGCCATGTCTTGTGATAGCTTGCTAGATTTATCATGTCCTTCTATATGTAGCTTAGCTTTTACCATGCTAGATTAATTAAATGTAAACAACTTGAAATTAAATCATGTCTTGTTCGATCTTGTGACTAGTCTAGTTCTAGTTATCCTTTCATGATTCATGCCAAATCAAATAGGCTGAGTTGAGTCTTGAATCTGTATTTGAACTTTAGATTGAGCTATATTAGTTCATTAAGTGAAGCATGAGTTAGTATTAACTCTTTAGTCTTGAACTAAGTCAAGAAAATGCAAAAAGATCTCTATTGTGCGAAAAAACTGATCTCACCAATCATTTCTCATGAGACAGCTTGCCATTGCACTAGGCATGAACTCAGGAAGAGTTTTGGATGACTAAGATCATTTCCTTAAGCTTCTTGCTTGGAGTGGTCGCATAAGGCTTGAGATCTAGCACATGGTTAAGAAAACAAAATCTTATAAATGGTTGAAGCCAACCATGAATTTTTGAAAATGCCAAATGTGCTAAACTTGCTTAATTACAAGTCATATCTAGTGCTC